>OX336401.1:151664084-152864084 GCA_946902985.2 Meconema thalassinum | reverse complement strand
ACGCTTCAATTCTCCTCTTTGCTGCTGCAACAATGGTCCAAGTTTCACTTCCATAGAGCGCCACGCTCCAGACAAAGGCTTTCAAGAATGACTTCCAAATACCTAAATCAAGATTCAATGTCAACAGATTTCTTTTCTGTAGAAATACTTTCCTTGCCTGAGCCAACCTACATTTATATCCTCTTTGCTTCATCCATCACTGGTAATTTTGCTTCCTAAGTAACAGAAGTCTCCTACTTCCATCAGTTTGTCACCTGCCTATTTGATGTCCATAGAGGTTTCTTATTTATTTTGGCTGCTTTCCAATATTTAGCCTACTTTTTACATTTTGCAAAAATGAGGAAAAAGTAGACTTATGAGATCGATCCGGGAAAATGTGTGTCTGTCTGCCTGTCCTTCTGTCTGTCTGGCTGTGTGTGTGTGCCCCCCCCCTATCAACTCTTAAACGGCTGCAGCAATCGAAACCAAATTTGGTATGAGTAAAGATCTATACTGGAATATCTTAAGCCCATATTTGAAAAATGATGTCAGTGGTACCAACTGCTGAAAAAACGCACTAGAAATTTGAGCTCCATGTGGGATATCTTGGAAGGTATGCATGGGAACTATTCCAAAATTGCCACACATGTAGATAATACTATTTCAGTTTAATTTCCAGGAGGCCATACATGACAATGTTGCCAAAATAATTTTAAGCCTTCTGATAGGTCCAATTTTTAAATGCATATAACTTCTACACTATAAAGTGGATTTCAACCAAATTTTGTATGTAATATGTGTACACAAACAGATATGACTAAGTGCCACCACGGCTGCCAACTGTTAATAAATGCTCTCTCTATTTTTTTACCCTAATATCAATATATGAGAAAGTATGCAAGCCAACAGCTCTATACTTTTCACACGTATGGCACCTGACATTCTAGAATAATTTGGAGTAATTAATATAAGTCAGTGCTGCCAACATGATTCTATGCCTGCTGATAGGTCCTATTTTAAAATACATGTAACTTCTATACTAACAAATGGATTTCAACCAAAATTGGCACAACAAGATATCATAAAAATTTAGATTATTTCTGACCAGCCCATGCATGACATTGTTGCCAACATGCTTTTACGAGTGCTGATAGATCCAATGTCTTACTTCATGTAACGTCCATTGCACTTCAACCAAATTTTGTATTCTGTACCTTAAGTGATGGAACTAAGAATATATTCATTCACTAGGGCTGCCAACTGTAGTGCTCTATTAGGCTACATTATACCAGGAATATTTCGAACTATTTAGACATTTCGATATTACCAACTTATTTCACCATTATTCTAGATAGGTTCATATACTGTAGAATTTTTTTTATTTATCGTATGGCTTTTAGGGCCGGGAGTGTCCGAGGACATGTTCGGCTCGCCTGAGTCTGTAGCTGCTTCCAGTGGACACCCTAAAAGGTGAGCTACAAGTTCCGTTCAATTTCAAGTAGTTCCAACTTTCGCCACCAGATATCAATGATACCTAGTGGCAAACGTTGGACTTTTGATAGAGCGTTCTGACGAAATCTAACCTAACAAATTTTGCTTTACACAAGTTTAGTCTGTGAAAGGATCTTATACATGCCATAAATCTATGACATGGGACCGCCGGCTTTACTTCCCCTCCGAAGGAAGGCATACTGAAGGATTTTTAACGCTCTTAAAAAATCCAACGACTTCGGCCGGGTTTGAACCCGCTATCTTGGGCACAGCAGTTCAGCATGCTACCGACTACGCCACCGAAGCCGCTATATACTGTAGAATAATCATTGGCATGAAATGTAGGCTCTTTAGTTCATCACGGAACTTTTTGTTTAGTTTCATATTTATTAATTTTCATCATGTTTCAGATTAATTTTAGGCAATCACAATAATCCGGCGGTCATAGTCAATGAGCAACGGATGGCCGAATTAGCGAACGTTTAGTGTACTTACTCAATCAACATACTTTGGGTTATATTAATAACCAATCAATCATTGTGTATTCATTTGAATCATTAATCACACAGGTTTGATAACATTGATAGAAATGCGTTATATTTACCTCGAGTTTGTTTTGGAATCAACGAAGACACCATTATGAAATGCAATGTTTTCAGAGTCACTCTCCCAGGTCGAGTTAACGATATAATGTGGACGGTTACAATCTTCGCTCTCACTGTTCAATAAACTGAATTCATACGTCTTTCATTATATACCGAGTAAAAGGGGTTTACTAGGGACACTTATCGATTGAAGTGAAATGTTGCTGACATCATACGGTCGACCCTCAGTATCTCGAATCGTTACGGGATGTCAAATAAATTCGACGTATCGAAAATTCGAGTTGTAGAGATACGTGGGAAAAACATTGTTATGATATACTAGACGCAAGAGACACTGTGCTGTCAGTTACTAGACTGATGTGACAATGTTCTGTCTGTACCTAGACTGACGTGACAATCTGTAACTAGTCTGGCGTGACAATGAGCTGTCTGTAACTAGACTGACGTGACAATGAGCTGTCTGTTACTAGACTGACGTGACAATATGCTGTCTGGAACTAAACTGAAGTGACAGTGTGCGGTCTGTAACTAGACTGACGTGACAATGTACTGTCTGTAACTAGACTGTCATGGCAATGAGCTGTCTGTATCTAAACTGACATGACAATGAGCTATCTGTAACTAGACGGACGTGAGAATGCGCTGTCTGTAACTAGACTGTCGTGACATTGAGTTGTCTGTAACTAGACTGACGTGAGAATGCGCTGTTTGTAACTAGACTGTCGTGACATTGAGTTGTCTGTAACTAGACTGACATGACAATGAGCTATCTGTAACTAGACTGACATGACAATGAGCTGTCTGTAACTAAACTGACATGACAATGAGCTATCTCTAACTAGACGGACGTGAGAGTGCGCTGTCTGTAACTAGACTGACGTGACAATATGCTGTCTGTTACTAGTCCAACGTGACAATGAGCTATCTGTAACTAGACGGACGTGAGAATGCGCTGTCTGTAACTAGACTGACGTGACAATATGCTGTCTGTTACTAGTCCGACGTGACAATGAGCTATCTGTAACTAGACGGACGTGAGAATGCGCTGTCTGTAACTAGACTGACGTGACAATATGCTGTCTGTTACTAGTCTGACGTGACAATGAGCTATCTGTAACTAGACGGACGTGAGAATGCGCTGTCTGTAACTAGACTGACGTGACAATATGCTGTCTGTTACTAGTCCGACGTGACAATGAGCTATCTGTAACTAGACGGACGTGAGAATGTGCTGTCTGTTACTAGAATGACGTGAAAATGTGCTTAATAGACTGAAGTGACAATGTGTAACTGGACTGACGTGAGAATGTGCTGTCTGTTACTAGTCCGACGTGACAATGAGCTATCTGTAACTAGACGGACGTGAGAATGTGATGTCTGTAACTACACTGAAGTGACAATTTGCTGTCTGCTACTAAATTGGCGCGACAATGGGCTGTCTGTAACTAGTTTGACGCGACCTTTAAACGCGACAATATGCGACTGGACCTGGAGTACGTCGAATCACCAAAAATGTCGGATAATACAATATAACTTCGAAAATGAACTAAAACAAATAGGTAGGCAATACTGTATGCTACAGCCTACTTTATTTGTAAAACAATGAAATGTTTTACGGTACTCTACTTGCTGATTTATGAATTCAATTGTACATGCAGTATTGAACAAAAACGTTCCAAATGCATTAAGAAAAAAAACTTAACAATGTCTGCTTGCCTGTTGATTCACGTCTTCTTGCTGCAATATCTCGCCATCGACGAAAAATCAACACCTCCGTTGCGATTGCCTCTGGCTGTTGTTCCACGTACGTTAATGCCATAACCAATGTACTCAATCCTTCACTGTGACATATCGTTTTATCCTTTTGTTCTGCAATACTTCCTTCTTCTTCTTCTTCTTCTTCTTCTTCTTCTTCTTCACCATCCTCATGCTCCTTAGTGCTTGGCCCATGGCTGCAACCTCCACACCAGGTGTACAAGAATTTAGTGTACATCAAATGTTCAATGAAGTCTACCTGTGTCGGATAACAAGGAATGTCGGATAAGCGAAAGTCGGTTGAGCGGGGCTCTACTGTACAGACGTGTGCAAATTATTAGGATCAAATGAAAATCCACAGCCTGCTTCCAGTCTCCGACCGGGTCAGGAATGGAATGAATGAAGCCCCCATCTAGCGGCGAGGATATGATCTGAGCCGGCTGCCGAGGCCTGACGCAATCCTCTGGGGCAATGATTAAATGAATGACAGATGAAATGAAATGATAGTGGAGAGTGTTGCTGGAATGAAATTTTTGACAGGGAAAACCGGAGTTCCCGGAGAAAAACCTGTCTTCCTCCGTTTTGACCAGCACAGATCCCACATGGAGTGACCGGGATTTGAACCACGGACCCAGCGGTGAGAGGCCGGCGTGCTGCCGCCTAAGCCACGGAGGCTTCTATTAGGATCCAATAAAGAAGACAATTTAAATCAGTCACAATGTTTTATTCAAAATCACCAACTGCAGGCAACTATTATTACACTGCTTAATAATGTTTTCTCTCCCGTGGATTCACACCTTTTCCCATAAGGAATTGCGTCTGTAAACTTTCAGAATTGGGGATTCCGAGGGATAGTCTACTTGAGCTGGGTCCGTTTTCTATTTTTTCATTGACTTTGGAATGTACCCTCTAAGTCAGGTGATTTCAATCCATTGTTTATGAATCTTTGATTCGTAGTTGGTAGCATGCTGAGATCCTATGCTAACGATAGCGCGTTCAAACCCGGCCGAAGATTTATGGCATGTTAAAGAACCTTCCACTAATTACACCTGTGTGAAGCTAAATTGGATAGGTTAAGAATGTAAACAACGCTCTTAAGTTTCTACGTTCGTTGCCAAGAGCCGACTGCGGTGGCGTCTAGTAGCTAAGTTCTGCACTAGGCCTAGTAGTCGTTGACGGTGGCGTTTGGCGGCAAAAGTAGGAACTATTTGAAAAATTCTAAGTTGCAGTCTGAGTACTTAAATTAAAAAAAACAGTTACACACACTAATACAACCATCACAATTAACACCGGTTATCAGACAGATTCTACATACAACCAAAGTACACGGGGTTACATGACCGCGTTGTCGCAGCCCCTAAACTGAGGAACCAACCAACCAACTAACCAATCCTTCATTAGTTCAAGAGCGGAACATCAGTAAACAGACTCCAAATCCCTCAGCTCTAAATTCAAACGAGTTGAGTGAAGTAATCAGAACAAAACGTGTGGCATTTTGCATTAGCAAAGCTCCTCTGTTTGTGGAAATTCTAAAAAATCATTATACTTTGAGTTTATGAAGAGACTCTTGGTTAAGGGGCCGATAACCTAGATGTTAGGCACCTTAAAACAACAATTATCATCATCAGACTCTTGGTTAAACATATAAAGTAATTTCAGCGTCTTACAAACACATTTAGTCCGTTAAACCGTGAAAAGTATAAGGACAATTTTGGAAAACTGGCGTCGTTTCTAATAATTTGCACACCCCTGTCCTATCAAAAATACAAAATATTTCTCTAAACAACGTTGGAACAATATTTTGCAATGTCCCGGTCGTTTGGTGCATGTAGCCTTCACTAGATCTGCGTTAAAATATAACACTTATAGCCTAAGGAAAAATTACTTCATCAATTATCAGATTTTCATGTTGAACAGTTGCGGATAAAAGGGATTTTTTTTTATAAAATTACATAAAAATGAGCAGGATAGCCTGATTCCTTATTGACGTATTAATTATAATAAACTATTCATTACCTTCAGTCAATATTCGGTACATTGAAACCGGACATTGTGGCCTTCTTCAGCGTGGTATAGGATAGGCTAAGTAACTGCGCAGAAACATACGACTTAATACAATTTTTGTCATAATAGAGGAATCGTGCTTTTTGTTCCAAAAGGTCACAGAGTACATTTTCAAAAACCAGATCTGTTACAAAAATTTCGTCAATAAAGCATATGCATCTGAATGCCTTATCCTATCCGAGAAATGTTTGCTCGCGAAGTTAGAGAGAAAAGAAAGAAAGATCCTACACATCATACTTGGCCCAGACTACAAAAATGGCATCTACATCAGAAAATCCAGGCAAGAAATTTACTCGAGGATAGAGAAGATCACAGACACAATGCGAAAACGCAGAGTTTGCTTCTACGGTCATATGCGACGGATGATCGATTCCCGATGGACGAAACGTATCTTCAGTATATTCGACTCAAAACCAAAAACGACAATGCCATGGTATGTTAACGTCCAGAAAGATCTGAAAGAAATGGGGATACGAGCAGAAGATGCACAAGACCGAAATCTTTATAGAGCAGCCATCAAGACGTTTGGGACTTTCCGGGACGAAAAACGGACAACTGGTGCGAAATGGACAGAGGAACGTCGTGCTAAACACAGTGAGCTCATGAAGGCAATGTGGATCAAGCAAAAAATGAGCAAATGCCAGAATGTAAAATGAGGCTTATCGTGGTCCCTAGTTGGCCGATTAGCGAAATTGAATGAATGAAAATAGTCTTGATAAAACAGCGTTGAATTGAAGAGATGTGTATGTGAAAATACATATGCTGAATAAGTTAGGTTATAATATGATAGCTGATGTGTATTTGCCAGGTAGAGTGAACTTTGGAAATAGGTGTGACGAAGTTATTATGAAATGGTGAGAACATGTATTGGTTATATAGGTAGTCCAATTCAACTCTGTTTTATCAAGACTTTTTTATGCTTTATTAATTTTTAGCGTATTTTCAATTTTGAAAAAATAGGCTTATGAGATCACCTTTTGTCCGTGTGTGTGTGTGTGTGTCCCCTAATAATTTCTAAACGGCTGGAGCGATTTCAATGAAACTCGGTAAGTTCACAACTCTATTCCAGACGACCCCGACCGTGCCCTTCAAATTTTGTTTCGCCTCACCAATCCAACATGGCGGCTGTGCGAAATATTTCACCAGCATTCAATATCTCCGAAACTATTCCCGATATCACCCTGGGATTTTTATGGTGATAAAAAGAACTACTAGAAGATCACCTATGTGACTTTTGAAAAACTGGTAACTACAAAACCAACATGGCGACCACGCGAATTTGCGACATTTAAATAGACGTTTCTCGCGATTTAACCAACCAAACGCAATATAACTTGGTACAGTATATGTTTATACACATTGTAATGCACCGATATATAACTTGGTTAAATTGTTTACATAACCACAAGATGCCGGATGTGCGAAATATTTCACCGGCTTCTATATCTCTGAAATTATTAGCGGTATCACCCTGAAATGTTGTACGGAGATAAAGGGCACTACTGGAAGTTCATCTATAAGACTTTAAAAACCCGGTTCGCTACAAAACGAGCATGGCGGCCAAGCGAATTTGAAAATTTTAAAGAGACCTTTCCCGCGATTTAATATTCCAACCGCAATGAAATCTGGTTCAGGAAATGTTTATACACAGTGTAACACACTGGTATCTAATTTAGTTCAATTGTTTACATAACCTCAAGATGGCGGCTTTGCGAATTTCAAAATTAAGTTTTTATTTCTTGTGTCGTAATCATACGATCGATGTAAAAGTTTGAATAATGAACCAACGCAATAATTTTCCTTTAATGGTACATGACTCTATGGCCTATACATTTAACAATCCAACGTGGCGACTATCCGAAATATTATACGGCTCTGAATATCTACGAATCTATTATAGCAATCAAACTGATTTTTTTGTTGTTCATAGGGGCTATGAACTTAAGTTCACCTATAGTACTTTAAATAACCCGGTGATCACTAATCCAACATGGCGGCGACGCGAATTATAAATATCCACATGGTCGTTTCTCGCAATTTAACCATCCGTGTGCAGTGAAACTTGGTACAGTAAATCCTTATACGAATGTTAATCCACTAGCATCGAATTTGTTTCAATTGTTTCCATAACCACAAGATGGCAGCTGTGCCAAATTTTAAAATCTCCATGTTACTTCTTGTGTCCTAATCATGCGATTGAAGTTTGAATGCTACACGTACACAATAATTTTCATGTAACAGTGCATAACGCTGGGACCTACATCTATAAAATCCAACATGGCAATTAAACTGAAATTTTGTATGTAGATAGAGGCTATTAACATAAGTAGGATATATGAAAATAGGCTGTATAGTACTTCACGGAACTACTTGTTTTTTTTTTTTTTTTTGTAACAGATCTGGTTTGATAAATTTTACTCTGTGAGCTTTTGGAAAATTAGTGTAAAAAATGTAATATCGTCGGTGTGTAGATAATTATTGTTATGAATCTAATTTCGCCAAATAACCTAATAGTCTTCTTCAAGAATCTCAGGTGTATGTTGCAGTCTTCAATTTGGAGGTTAAGAATTTTGGTTTGACAGGTGGTGAGTCAATTACTAAACTTTTTACTAGTTTTGCGACTGTGTAAATTTAAAAAAATTAAACTTCTTGCGCGGTTTGTTACAAATTGTGGTGTCAGGTCTTCTCTTCGGCAGGTTAAAAGAAATGTTCTTTATAATCGGGTTTTAAAAGTTTTTTAATATTGTTCAATGTGGCTTCATCATAACCTCTGTTCAAGTGATCAAAAATGATGTTATTGATGTTCCATTCTCCCAATGGTGGTGTTGACGACGCGTTCTCAGGTATATCACGTGACAATTAAAATTAGTTTAAGAATTTAATATCGTCGGTGTGTAGATAATTATAGTTATGAATCTAATTTCGCCAAATTTCGCGAAATTAGGTTCATAACAATAGAAACATGAAGGTTCGTGACGAACTAATGAGCCTACTTTTCTTAAAATTATGTTTCATGCCAATGCGTAATCTACAGTATATGAACCTATCTAGAATAATGACGAAATTAAGTTGGTAATAACGAAATATCTTATAAAATCGAAATATACCTGGTATAATGTAGCCTAATAGAGCACTACAGTTGGCAGCCCTGGTGACTGAATATATTCTTAGTTCCATCTCTTAAGGTACAGAATACAAAATTTGGTTGAAGTCCAATGGACGTTACATGTAGTTAGACATTGAATCTATCAGCACGCGTAAAAGCATGTTGGCAACAATGTCATGCGTGTGCTGGTCAGAAATAATCTGAAATATTATGATATCTTGTTGTGCCAATTTTGGATGAAATCCATTTGTTAGTATAGAAATTACATGTATTTTAAAATTGAACTTATCAGCAGGCATAGAATCATGTTGGCAGCACTGACTTATATTAATTACTCCAAATTAATCTAGAATGTCAGGTGATATACGTGTGCAAAGTATAGAGCCGTTGGCTTGCATACTTTCTGATATATTGATATTGGGGTAAAAAATATATAGACAGCATATATTAACAGTTGGCAGCCCTGATTGCTCTTAAGAATACTTATAGTCATATATGTTAAGTTACACATAGCACATATGAAATTTGGTTGAAATCCAACTGATAGTATAGAAGTTACATGTATTTAAAAATTGGTACTGTCAGTAAGCTTATAATCATGTTGGTAGAACTGACGTATATAAGTTACTCCAAATTAATCTAATATGTCAGGTACCATACGTGTGCACAGTTTAAAAGCTGTCGGCTTGCATACTTTCTGGTATTTGGATAAAAACAAGAAGTTCCGTGAAGAACTAAATAGCCTACTTTTCTTAAAATTTAAGATTCATGCCAATGATTAATCTATATGGATCTATCTAGAATAATGATGAAATTAAGTTGGTAACATCGAAATTTCTAATTAGTTCGAAATACTGTATACCTGGCATAATGTAGCCTAATAGAGAACTACAGTTGGCAGCCCTGGTGACTGAATATATTCTTAGTTCCATCTCTTAAGGTACAGAATACAAAATTTGGTTGAAGTCCAATGGATAGCATGTACGTTACATGCAGTTAAATATTGGATCTAACAGCGTGCGTTAAATCATGTTGGCAACAATGGCATACATGTATTGGTCAGAAATAATCAGAAATAATATGATCTATTGTTGTGTCAATTTTGAATGGAATCCATTAGTTAGAATAGAAGTTACATGCATTTTAAAATTGGACCTATCAGCGAGCTTAGAATCAGGTTGGCAGCACTGGCGTAGGCCTATATTAGTTACTCCATATTAATCTAGAATGCCAGGTACTATACGTGTGCAAAGTTTAGAGCTATTGTCTTGCATACTTTCTGATATATTGATATTAGGGCAACAAAAATAGAGACAGTATTTACTAACAGTTGGCAGCCCTGGTTACACTTAAGAATCGGCATAGTCATATATGTTATGGAACACATAGCAAATACGAAATTTGGTTGAAATCCAAATGATTTTATAGAAGTTACGAGTATTTAAAGTTGGACCTCTCAGCAGGCTTAGAATCATGTTGGTAGCACTGACGTATATAAGTTACTCCAAATTAATATAGAATGTCTGGTACTATACGTGTGGATAGTTTAAAGCTGTCGGCTTGCATACTTCCTAATATATGGGTATTTGGATTTAAAAAAATGAGAGCATTTATTAACAGTTGGCAGCCCTGATGGGTCTTAAGAATCCGCTCAGTCATATCTGTTTATGTACACATTGCACAAACGAAATTTGGTTGAAATCCAATTGATAGTGTAGAAGTTATATGCATTTAAAATTTGGACCCATCAGCAGGCTTATAATCATTATGCACCACTGCCATGTATGGCCTCCTGGAAATTAAACTACAATATAATTTTCTATGCGTGTACCAATTTTGAAAAAGCTCCCATTCATACCTTCCAAGATATCCAACATGGAGCTTAAATTCCAAATGCAATTTTTCAGCAGTTGGTAGCACTGACATCATTTGCAAATATGGCCGTGAGATATTCAGGTATAGATCTTTACTACTACCAAATTTTGTTTCGATTGCTGCAACCGTTTAGGAGTTGATAGTGGGGGACACACACACAGCCAGACAGACAGACAGACAGACAGAAGGACAGACAGACAGACAGATGGACACACATTTGCCCGATCTCATAAGTCTACTTTTTCCTCATTTTTGCAAAATGTGAAAAGTAGGTTAAAAATAGAGGGAGCAATTATTAACAGTTAGCAGCCCTGGTGGCTCTTAAGAATACGCTCAGTTATATCTGTTTATGTACACATATTACTTACGAAATTTGGTTGAAATCCAATTGATAGTGTAGAAGTTATATGCATTTAAAAATTGGACTTATCAGAAGGCTTAAAATTATTTTGGCAAAACTGTCATGTATGGCCTCCTGGAAATTAAACTGTAATAGTATTTTCTACATGTGTGCCAATTTTGGAATAGCTCCCATGCACACCTTCCAAGATAACCAATATGGAGCTCAAATTTCTAGTGCGTTTTTTCAGTAGTTGGTAGCAATGACATCATTTTCAAATATGGACGTGAGATATTCCGGTATACATCTTTACTCATGCTAAATTTGATTTCGATTGCTGCAGCCGTTTAGGAGTTGATAGGGGGGGGGGGCACACCACAGCCAGACAGACAGACAGACAGACGGATTGACAGACAGACAGACAGACAGACAGAAGGACAGACAGACAGACACACATTTTCCCGGATCAATCTCATAAGTCTACTTTTTCCTCATTTTTGCAAAATGTGAAAAGTAGGCTAAAAAGTAAGCTTATTAAGTAAACCTATTTTTAGCCTACTTTTCACATTTTGCAAAAATGAGGAAAAATTAGACTTATGAGATCGATCCGGGCAAATGTGTGTCTGTGTGTCTATGTGTCTGTCTGTCCTTCAGTCTGTCTAGCTATGTGTGTGTGTGTGTGTGTGTGTGTGTGTGTGTCCCCTATCAACTCCTAAACGGCTGCAGGAATCGAACAAAATTTGGTAGGAGTAAAGATCTATACCTCAATATCTCAATGCCGTATTTGTAAATGTTGTCAGTGCTACAAACTGATGAAAAATCGCAATTGAAATTTGAGCTCCATGTGTTGGATATCTTGGAAGGTATGAATGGGAGCTATTTCAAAATTAGCACACGTGTAGATAATAATATTGCAGTTAAATTTCCAGGAGGCCATACATGGCAGTGTTGCCAAAATGATTATAAGCCTGCTGATAAGTATAATTTTTAAATTCATATAACTTCTACAATGTCAATTGGGATTCAGCCAAATTTCGTATGTGCTATGTGTACATAAACAGATATGACAAAGCGTATTCTTAAGAGCCAACAGGGCTGCCAACTGTTAATAAATGCTCTCAATTGCTTTTATCCAAATACTAATATATCAGAAATATACAAGCCGACAGCTTTAATCTATGCACACGTCTAATACCTGACATTCTATATTAATTAGGAGTAACTCATAACGTCAGTGCTACCAACATGATTCTAAGGCAGCTGAGAGGTCCAAATTTAAATACATGTAACTTCCATACTATCGATTGGATTTCAACCAAATTTCGTATGTGCTAAGTGTGCATAAACAAATATGACTTGAGTGTATTCTTAAGAGCCACCAGGGCTGCCAACTGTTAATAAAAGCTCTCATTTTTTAAAATCCAAATACCCATATAACAGAAAGTATGCAACCTGACAGCTTTAAACTATGCACACGTATAATACCTGACATTCTATATTAATTCGGAGTAACTTATATACGTCAGTGCTACCAACATGATTCTAAACCTGCTGAGAGGCCCAACTTTAAATACTTGTAGCTTCTATACTATCATTTGGATTTCAACCAAATTTCGTGTGTGCTATGTGTACCATAACAGATATGATTATGCCGATTCTTAAGAGTAACCAGGGCTGCCAACTTTTAATAAATACTGTCACTATTTTTGTTACCCTAATATCTATATATCAGAAAGTATGCAAGCCAATAGCTCTAAACTTTGCACACGTATAGTACCTGGCATTCTAGATTTATTTGGAGTAACTAATATATGCCAGTTTTGCCAAATTGATTCTAAGCCTGCTGATAGGTCCAATTTTAAAATGCATGTAACTTCTATACTAACTAATGGATTTCATTCAAAATTGACACAACAATAGATCATATTATTTCAGATTATTTCTGACCAATACATGTATGTCATTGTTGCCAACATGATTTTACGCGCACTGTTTGATTTAATGTTTAACTGCATGTAACGTCCATGCTATCCATTGGACTTCAGCCAAATTTTGTATCCTGTACCTTAAGAGATGGAACTAAGAATATATTCAGTCACCAGGGCTGCCAAATGTAGTTCTCTATTAGGCTACATTATGCCAGATATACAGTATTTCGAACTAATTTGAAATTTCGATATTACCAACTTAATTTCGGCATTATTCTAGATAGATCCATATAGATTAATCATTGGCATGAATCTTAAATTTTAAGAAAAGTAGGCTCTTTAGTTCGTCACGGAACTTCTTGTTTTTATTAAGTTGTATGTTACTGCACAGTTACTTATCCTATACCACGCGGTAGAAGGTCACAAGGTTCGGTTTCAATGTACCAAATATTGACATAGGGTAATAAATAGTTTATCATAAGGGAATTTTTATATTAGCAAATCGATATCAACAATAAACTGGAATCAAAGGAAAAGGTGACAGTTTCGGTTTTATGCTCCGTCACAGCTACACCTGTTTTGCTTTCATAAGAATGTACTTATTTTTATGTCCATTGATTAATAGAGAGAAAACTAAAAAATCTAGAGAGTAGTCTAGTAACAAGTTGAGATAAAAATAAACATTGTGGGTCAACTAATAAGATGCATGGTTGTGAGAGAGTGTAAGGAACGTACTCTTAACCAAAGATCCATAAAGAAAATAAATGTACCGTTAGTATGTTAAGGGTCCGTAGTTTAAGCTAATTCGAAGTAAATATGGAATTTCGAAAATGTTAAAGATTTTCAGCACTCTGGAGCCCCTCAAATTGCTAAGTGCTATTTGAGCAACGATGAAGAAATAGTTAGTTAGTGATTGTTGTTTTCAGGGGCGGAACTACGAGGTCATCTGCCCCTATCGATGAAGAACGTATCTGGGATTTTTCACATTGATCATAAACCATCTTTCAAAAATAGCCTAAACAAATCAATAAACTAGCAACTAAAAAGAAATTGCAAAAAAAAAAAAGGAACGAAAAATTTTAAGAAAAATTATCGTACGAAAAAACTGTGCTGACACATACCGATTACGTTTTGACAAAGAAATATATAAAACATGCAGCAGAGCCACATATACCATACGAAAACGAAGGGTTATATTCTTTGGAGTTGTTTCAAGAATGTCTGACGACAGACTCACTAAGACAAATTTTAACCACTTTAACAAGCCCAATAGAAAAGGTAACTCTTATGAAAAATGGTTTGCTAACACCAAGAAGGATACACAAGAAATGAACATCAGTGATCAAGACATCCGCGACAGAACCACTTTCAGAAATAAGATACACACATTTGAGGGGTTCCTAGAGTCACAGAAATAGTGACCAAGAAGAAACAACATTGGGCAGATGAAAATAAAGAAGCTGAGAGCAAGAGAAATCAAGATTACTGGCGGCAAAGGAAACTGAAATCAAGAGTTATTTACGTGGTCCTTGGTTGGTCAAAATCGGTTATGACGAAACAAAGAATTGCCCTTTTCCGTCAAGATCACATGACAATAGACTAATTAAACAGTTAATTAGTTTTGGAAAAGTAAAGCAAAGAAGTTCAAAATGATTTAAATGAGTTGAATGTTACAACGAAACAAATTGCAAATAGTGAAGAAATATGAATTTTTAAGAACACACTAAACTTGATAAACAACGAAAACCATAGGCTATGTCATATCTGATGAAGAAATGTCAGCCAGAATGAAGAGGTTTTGCGAGAGGAAGAAGATAATGACAACTTAATTCCCTGTCAATATTCTTAGATAACAGTAGGGGGATGGTGGTGCTTCTAGGCTGCTCCAGAACCCTCCTTGCCCCACTACTAAGCCTCAGTCATGTTAAATATCTCTCGAACGCATGGTCCGATTTTGACAAATGAGGTCTCATTGGACTCGAGCTGACGTCTTCTTTCCTATGGACCACTCGTTATATTTTTGATTTTTTTTTGAAAATTTTTGTTTTCGAAAGTTGGTGATAGTTTGAAAACCAAACATGGTAGAACGTTGTGCTATGGCTCAAACAAATGGTCTTTATGACCTTTATTTTTTGTAATAAAACTTTTTTATGTTTTATGTTTTTTTGAAAACACTCGAATTTTGAAAATCCTATATTTTGGAAAATAAGAAGTTTACAAAAAATGTTTGTTTGATATAAATCAATGATCCCTACCCCCTCTACCCCCAAAATAAATTTCAAGTCTCTAGGACAAAAACCTGACAGTAGTGTGGTAAGGACAGAGCTGTCCACTAACTTATTGAACCCTCCTCGTATTTGCCCCGAAGCTGATATCTCGCTAACCAATGGTCGTATTTGAACATACAGGGTGTCCTAGCACTCGTAGTGATGCCCCCTACTTTCCTATAGGCTCTTTATTTAATGAAAAGACCAAAACTAAACGGTCATCCGCTTTTAATATCTCGCTAACCAATCATGCTAGAGGCATGAACGAGGGGTACAAGGACTCGGGCTGACGTCCTCTTTGCTATGGACCACTCGTTATAATTTTAAAAAATTTTGGAAACTCCATTTTGGGGTAAACACGTGTTTTTTGTGATGTTTGCCGATATCTCACGAACCAATAACGCTAGAGACGTGTACGAGGTGTCCTAGCACTCGGGCTAATGCCCCCTTTCAAATGTGGTAGATATTTTAACCAAAAAATAATTCACAAAGGGCCTAACGCCATACATGTCGAAAAAAAGTTTTCTTTTTCTTTATCTGTTTATAAAGTTTATGAAGCGTGGTGGTTGAGAGAGACGATACGGCTGGGTGTGTTTTTCAACGAACCTGTCGTTTAACACAAGGACCATGCTTAATAGAACAATCGCTATTTCGGCGGGTCGGTGTATGACAGAGCGAGCGTGCGTTTTCTGATATTTTACCTTTAACGTGTAAACGGTGATGAGAAATTGGTTCTATGTTGGTCGAAGCGAGTACAGAAAACAAACTTGCCGAGGAGCAAGAGGTGAATGTCATTTGAGCTTATTGAAAGGCGTTGATCTGACTTGACAACAGGTGCAATGGAAAAAATGACCATGACGCTTGAAGGTGAAATAATCTTACCATCGTGGTGGCAGGGAAGAGCGCAAGGCATGTGAACATGTGTGAAACCACATGTACGCTAAACAAGTGACATCCTGTCTTGCTTCGTACGTGACAAAATGCAAGTCCATGTGAAATTTGATCTACCGCAGGTGTTCGCTTGGGACGTTAGCTGTCCACATGCGCGATAACTGTTAACAAGTTACATCCTGTCTTGCTTCGTACGTGACAAAATGCAAGTTCACGTGAAATTTGATCTACCACAGGTGTTCACTTTGGGTGTTAGCTGTCCACGTGCTTGATAACAGAATGTTCAAAGCGTGGGGGAAAAATGATTATACATGCAACGTAGCATATATAAAGACATGTCGTTATCATTCCCACTCTCACTTGGGTGGACTACCTTTGAACACACTGCGTTGCATGAAACCCCTGGTCTTGTTTAACAGTTTTGGTGTTGGTGGAAAATACTTAACCTTGTTGTGGGGTAGGTATTTATTTATATATTTATTCATTTATACATTTATTGATTAATATATATATTTACAAGCAATTATTTATTGATTAGGTAATTAATGATTTTATTTATTTGTTTGCAGATAACCGGCATACCTTACATGTCTGAGGGAGAAGAAACCATTGCACTTTTGAGCCCACTAGAAGGGAAGAGCAACAAGTCACTGCAAGTAAAGGTGAGATGATTTTTTTAAACTAACTTGTTTCATTTTTTTTGTTTTATGTTTTATTTTATGAAATGTATGTATTAACCTGAATTTAGGTATTTATAGCGGTTTATTTTATTTATTTTTAGAAACTTGGAAAGAATAGCCTTACCGCCGTAGCAGTCGCTGAAAAAAAAAACGAAACGCACTAAAGCGAAACCACTGCCAAAGAGTGAACTGTTTAAACTCAGGTAAGTCCAACTTAAAAATGCTATTCCATTTTACCGCTACTGAAAACTCGTAGACAAAAAAAATCATTACCTGTACATGACTGGGACAATGATTGCTTTCTTGATTAATGGCTATGTTGTTGTTGTTGACTGGGAAAAGTACAAGGCCATGTTGGATTTTCTAAAAATAAAAATAATAAATTTAATTTATGGGTGGTTCCCTATGGACTCAACGAATATCCACAGGTTTGAACATGATAATGTGAACAAAATGACATGACATTCATTTTTGTTTATATATTGGTTAAAGGGAGGGTGGGGTAATGTAAATGACTGTAGCTTTATAAAAAAGAAAATAAGTACATGGGTTACTGTTAGTGCCAACATACAGTTTATTTTTAATGGTGTTTTGATATATTAATGCCAATTAACGTTAACGTCTTATTTACAAGTATTGATTGATTGATTGAATGAGTGATGGGTTATTTTGTTTGCTTTTAGGTGTCGTCATGTGCCATTAACGTAATGAACAGACAGTGAACAAGCATGCATTATGCTTTAAAGTACTCTGTGCTCTTGTGCAATGTTAATAACTTACAATAAGAAAAAGTTTTATTATAACACATGGCGTTAGCACTAAATACAACAAGTGAGCAAGTTGGTTTACCACGTGGGTTAAATTTAAAATCAGAACATGATCGATGGTTAACATTTGAATCCTGGCCTGTAGGCTTTTTGTCGACGCATGAACTTGCAAAAGCCGTTTTTTTTTACTTGAACCGAGAAGATGTGGTGCGCTGTGTGTTTTGTCGTATTGAACTTTCACACTGGGAAGAAGGGGATGATCCCTTTAGAGACCATTTGCGATGGTCTCCTCACTGTCCTTACATGCTTGGAAAGCAAGTGGGTAACCTAAACGTGCATTCATTTTCCCGAACCACAAGGCCTTTGGCCGCTACTTACGTTGCTGAATCACAAATAAATAATAATAATGATGTATTACCAGCCAACGGTAGTGTCGATATATGTGGTCCATATGCCATAGACAGTGTTGAATTGGCGTGTGCTTTTGAAAAATTGGGAGTTTGCAAGACTAAAGCACTAGCACACCCAGAGTACAGCTCTGTTGAAAAACGTTTCGAATCTTATAAAAATGTTTGGCCATTAATATTAAAACACCTTACCAAACAGCTAAGTGAAGCTGGATTTTTTTATACTGGTGAAGGAGATAAAACAATATGTTTTTATTGTGGATTTGCTTTAAAGGATTGGCAAATGACTGATGACCCTTTTGTGCAACACGCTCGTTGGTTACCAAACTGTAAATACATGGTGTTGTTTAAAGGTCAGGAATTTGTGAACACTATTCGTAAAGAAAAAGTGATTGCAGCACAAGACATAAAAGTGCCTTTAGAGTTAGAGCACGTGGAGCAAGTACATGAGGCTGAAAGAAAAGACTTGTGTTACGAACAGATACAAAAGTGTGACCAACAATTATGTAAAATTTGTTATCAAGATGAACTAGGTGTTGTATTTTTACCCTGTGGACACATGATAGCCTGTGTCAAGTGTGCATTAGAACTTAACACTTGTGCTATATGCAGAAAAGTAGTATCTGCTACAGTTAGGGCATTTCTTGCTTAACTAGTATAATTTATTCGTCATGGATAGTGCAAAATCCCTAATTGCACAATATTATTAAAGCTGTTTTAGAGTGTAATAGATATGCTTTTGTTTTGTTTATAGACTACTACAATGAATGTTTTGAATGCTGTGGGACAATCATGTGGCTTAGAGACAAAGAAGCTCAGCGAATTGCCAACGCATATTCCATTCCGCATTATCAAGATTCGGAAATTGAAAACAGCATATGGTGATCGTGTACTTTGTGTATGTGAAAACTTTGAGACATTTCTGCCTATACGGTTTAATGATATGTCGGAGAGTGTTTTTGATGAAGTCAATAATGCTGTGCAACCTGTACACTTAATTTATGAAGGTTTTAAAAACAATAGGTGCATGGTTCGTTTTAATTAAATAAATAAATAATGTGAAATAATAATGGAAAATATAAGTAATGACAATATACTGAAAAAGAAAAAAATATGTGTATAGAATAGTAATGTTTTAGTGTTTAGTGTTGTCATTAAAAATATTATGATGAAACCAAAAAAAATGTATATAAAGTTTGTAAATAAATGCAAAATGATGTTACAATGCTGTTTTATTTTATACAAAGTTAGTATATTTAACATTGCAGAGTATACATGATTATGACAATAAATGCACACTGAATACAAGCCTTTCTCACTATACAATAGTCTGTTATAGTTTTAAACACAAGGCTTGTTGTAGATCATTTTATAGCAATGTCCATTCAATGTTGTTTTCGAAAAGTGGGGAAGCCGCAATGGTTGTATTCACATAAAAAACTTATGGTTATTACTATTTAGTCACTTTGATCCCCTTGCATATCAAGGGCAGATGACCTAGTTGTTCCACTCTTTAAAACGACAACAACAACACTACCTCTTGCATAGTTTGTGATGTTGATGGCTCTTGCGACGTGGAAGATGGATTAAAAATAACTTCGAGAACAGGGGTTAAACGTTGATCATTAAACAATGCACTATTTTGAGTAGCAATATGGTTTTCTTGATTTTTTGTCGACGGCAACTGTGTTTCATGCAGTACATTACATTGATGATCACGGACACTTTAAACCTCACTATTTTTACTTTTTAGGTCACCACGACAATGTTTGGAACGTTACTTTGAACAACGCCAAATAACAGTTCCATTTTTATTGGTTCGTTTCACAATATATGAATATCCTTTATAGTATGCGAAAGGCTTACCATACCTAGTCACTGATACTTCCATATCAACTGTCAAGCATAGACTAAGCTCTAGTAAAGTCAACTTGGTAATAAGAATACTAGTTTAATGTGAGAGCAAATATGAATCCAAAGAGTTCAGGTAAAAGTGAAAGCAAATAAGCAAATATTAGAAACAAGAGTTGGGGTAAAAGTGGTCGCAAAGTGGTAGACCCATTACACAATAATTTCAGCACGACGAAGCTCTTGTTCAATTTCTTTGATTTCCCAATCGTGACCGATATGCCCAGCTTGTCGTAAAGCATGCAATTGTCGAAGCCGTTGAATTAGCTTACTGGGTTTGTTCCAGTATACAAATTTAACAAATGGATTTTTAGGTGTAAACAAAGCATTACCATTATCATTATCATCATCATCATTATCATCATCATGATCACCATTATCATCATGACCATCATCACTGTTACTATATAGTCCTTTTTGATCCTCTTGCAATACCACTTTATTTATAGTCTGAGTTGATTTTGATAGTGTTGAAGTTTTCTTGGACGTTGACAACTGTCCTAACATGACGTTTTGAGGACATGATAAGTCCTTTTGAACAAACACTGCACTATCTTTAGCCGCAATATCGTTTTCTTGAACTTGCTTTTTAGCATTTTGATAATAGTTTGTAAACAGTAAGCGTGGTTCGTTTCGAGCACTACATTGATGAACACTCACACTTAAAACCTTTCCATTTTTACTTTTCAGATTGCCTCGACATTTTGTTGACCTCTCTTTTGAGCATCGCCAGAATATTATTCCATTTACATTCTGGCGATTATAGATATAGGAGTATCCTTGATAGAGTGCACGTAGCCTACCTTTGTTGGTTGTAATAAGTTCCATAGTAGTAACTGACCTGTCAGTACGATGTTCACACTACAAAGGTTACAACTGTTTTGCTGATGGAGTGACCTACCATAAGCTTATATATTGGCTTATGTGTTGGCTTTTTGTGTTAGCTTTTTGTGTTGGCTTTTCGTGTTGGCTTTTCGTGTTGGCTTATGTGTTGGCTTTTCGTGTTGGCTTTTCGTGTTGGCTTTTGTGTTGGCTTTTCGTGTTGGCTTTTCGTGCTGGCTTTTTGTGTTGGCATTTCGTGTTGGCTTTTGTGTTGGCTTTTCGTGTTGGCTTTTTGTGTTTTGAGCTAACCGGACCATTGTATCAAATTTCTTTGTAAATTTGTTAATAATGACATTGTTGTCAAAATCATCCGTGAGTGGCAGAGAGAATTGAGCAAGAAAGGAGTTGAAAATGGGGTGAGACTGGGATACCAAAAAATGAATCTGATAGTCGATTGTTTAGCGTTCGCGGATGATCTCGCAATTTTTTTCTCATTCCACGAGTAGGCCCACAACCATAGAACAAATCAGTGAATTCCAGAAACAAGCAGCAAACGCAGGCCTCAATATCTCCTTCGAGTAATGTAAAGCTTGCACCTAGAGAACTAGCCATAGGAAGGGGAAAAATCAAGTTAGAAGTTACATGTATTTTAAAATTGGGGCTATCAGCAGGCATAGAATCATGTTGGCAGCACTGACTTATATTAATTACACCAGATTAATCTAAAATGTCAGGTACTATACGTGTGCATAGTTTAAAGCTGTCGGCTCGCATACTTTCTCATATATAGACCTAGGTATTTGGATTTTAAAAAATAGAGAGAGCAATTATTAACAGTTGGCAGCCCTGGTGGCTCTTAAGAAGAATACGCTCAGTCATATCTGTTTATGTACACATATTACATAAAAAATTTGGTTGGAATCCAATTGATAGTGTAGAAGTTATATGCATTTCAAAATTGGACCTATCAGAAGGCTTAAAATTATTTTGGCAACACTGTCATGTATGGCCTCCCGGAAATTAAACTGAAATATAATTATCTACGTGTGTGCCAATTTTGGAATAGCTCCCATGTATACCTTCCAAGATATGCAACAAGGAGCTCAAGTTTCTAGTGCATTTTTTCAGCAGTTGGTAGCACTGACATCATATTCAAATATGGGCTTGAGATATTCCGGTATAGGCTACATCTTTACTCATACTAAATTTGGTTTCGATTGCTGCAGCCGTTTAGGAGTTGATATGGGAGGGGACACACACACAGCCAGACAGACACACATTTTCCTGAATCAATCTCATTAGTCTACTTTTTCCTCATTTTTGAAAAATGTGAAAAGTAGGCTAAATAAAAAAATATCAGTCTAACATATTAATTAGTTAGTCTATAACTTATTGAATTCAGTTTTGAGTGACACTGTTAGTTGTAGTCTAATATTTGTAGGGGTAAAGTGAAACTGTGTGAAAATGCTTCAAAATGAAATGGCCTTACTTTAACATCAATTTTCTCGAAATTAGACTACTTTTTTCGAAATAAAAGCCTCGTTTTCTCAGGAACTAATGGTGGTATCTAAATAGTTATTTTGCCATATAATGTAGGCTATATTGCACACCGATACTGTGGATCCTCGAAGAGTCAATTTGTTCAAGTATCCCAGATAATTTTAAAAAAAGTTATTTAATGCAAAAAATTACAGGTTCAATGAAAAAAATATTTTAAAAATTCTATTAAAGTTTTCCATATGAATAAAGATCAGAACACTGACGAAGAACCAATAAACAGTCTGTAAAACAAATACAGTAATTCTTAGCCTATATCGAATAGATGCTGAGAAAATGGGGCATATTGTCATTTTAACATAGGGAATATAGGGCTTTACGACCCCACTTACGCCTAATGTAAGTGATACTAAAGAAAGAACTTATGGTGCAAGGTAATTAATGTAAAACAAAAATGTAGAAATGCAGTTAGGAGAAAGAAGCTTGTTAATTTTACGTAACCGGTTATTTCGTGATTATGAGCTACGGGAACCGAACCTGGTCTGCCTTGGTGAGGGGCATGTGGTTTGACCACTGCACCATGACGCCTCCGCAGGCAGAATATATCAGAATATCCTATAGACTAGACATCGAACTGGCAGCTGAAAATCTGGAGACTTCTTTTATTCTACTAGGGAAGCAAAATAAGCAGTGATAGACGAAGCAAAGAGGATATAGGCCTACATGTAAACTGTAGATTAGGTCAGGCCAGAAAAGCCTTTTTTTTTAGAAGAGAAATATGTTTTCATGAAATATCGAGTAAGACATTAGAAAATTCTCATTTTTAAACACCTTTTTCTGGAGTGTTGTTTTCTACTGTATGCAGGCGATTGATGGTGTAACAGAAAATAGGAGGGGAAAAAAGCATTTGTGGTGTTACAGAAGAATGATTAAATTAGGCTAGATGGGTAGTTGGAGTAACAAATGTAGAGGTATTAGGGTGAATTGCAGAGGAGAGGTATTTCTGGAGAGTGCTAATGAATAGAAGATCGCGAACTTACAGTAGTTCTGGAAGAAAGGATCCAGGACAAGAACTGTAGGGGTTGGCCAGGGTTTGAATAATATAGAATGTGGTAGCTATGTAGACATGAAATGATTAACTGAGGTCAGGAAGGAATGGAGAGCTGATTAAAATCAATCGACTAAAGTCTCAATCACACACAAATAATAACGTACAAATAATGTAGGGTAAGTTATAAGGACTAAGATGCCCCAAGCCCCTGAAACGATTAATAAAAATCCACAAACACAACATTTGAATGCATAGTCTATATTCAGAATGTCTACTTCGTACAGTAACCAAAAGCGCCATTCATAATTAATAAAGTTTGCTTATGTCTAATACTAGATTATAAATTGGATAAATTAGAAGTAGACTACGGTATCAGAGAGAACAAGAAGTTCCGTGAAGAACTATACAGCCTACTTTTCATGCCAATGATTATTCTACAGAATATGAACCTATCAAGAATAATGACGGAATTTAGTTGGTAATATCGAAATATCTAATTGGTCCAAATATACATGGTATAATGTCGCCTAATAGAGCACTACAGTTGGCAGCCCTGGTGACTGAATATATTCTTAGTTCCATCTCTTAAGGTACAGAATACAAAATTTGGTTGAAGTCCAATGGACGTTACATGCAGTTAGACACTGGATCTATCAGCACGTGTAAAAGCATGTTGCCAACAATACCATGCGTGTGCTGGTCAGAAATAATCTGAAATATTATATCTTGTTGTGCCAATTTTGGATGAAATACATTTGTTAGTATAGAAGTTACATGTATTTTAAAATTGGACATATCAACAGGCATAGAATCATGTTGGCAGCACTGCCTTTTATTAATTACTCCAAATTAATCTAGAATGTCAGGTGCTATACGTGTGCAAAGTATAGAGCTGTTGGCTTGCATACTTTCTGATATATTGATATTAGGGTTAAAACAATATAGACAGCATTTATTAACAGTTGGCATCCCTGATTGCTCTTAACAATACTAATAGTAATATCCGTTATGGTACACATAGCACATACGAAATTTGGTTGAAATCCAACTGATAGTATAGAAGTTACATGTATTTAAAAATTGGTACTATCTGCAGGCTTATAATCATGTTGGTAGAACTGACGTATATAAGTTACTCCAAATTAATCTAAAATGTCAGAATATACGTGTGCATAGTTTAAAGCTGTTGGCTAGCATACTTTCTGATATATTGGTATTTGGATAAAATAAATAAATAGAAAGAGAGCAATTATTAACAGTTGGCAGCCCTGGTGGCTCTTAAGAATACGCGCAGTCATATCTATGTACTGATATTACATACAAAATTTGGTTGGAATCCAATTGATAGTGTAGAAGTTATATGCATTTAAACATTGGACCTATCAGAAGGCTTAAAATTATTTTGGCAACACTGTCATGGTTGGACTCCTGGAAATTAAACTGAAATAGTCTTATCTACATGTGTGCCAATTTTGGAATAGCTCCCATGCATACCTTGCAAGATATCCAACATGGAGCTCAAATTTCTAGTGCGTTTTGTCAGCAGTTGGTAGCACTGACATCATTTTCAAATATGGACGTGAGATATTCCGGTCCACATCTTTACTCATACTAAATTTGGTTTTGATTGCTGCAGCCGTTTAGGAGTTGTTAGGGGGGGACACACACACAGCCAGACAGACAGACAGACAGACACACATTTTCCCGGATCGATCTCATAAGTCTACTTTTTCCTCATTTTTGCAAAATGTGAAAAGTAGGCTATAAATTATACGCAATATTTTCGGTCCATTAAGAACTACAGAGTTTTGGAAATTACGAAGTAACGAAGAAATATATCGGAACATTGAAAACATAACGGAGACAATAAAGAAGAGGGCGATTGCTATTTTTCGGACATTTATATAGAATGAATGATAGCAGGTTTACCAAACAGATTATTAAATATCTTTGGAAAAAGAAATCGACAACAGCCTTGTTTCAAGAAGTAAAGAAAGATTTAGAAAGAAACAATATAAGAGAAGAAGATGCATTAGGGAGAGAAATAAATTCAAAAAAAGTTATTGGGAATGGAAGGACTCCAAGGAAGGCAATATAAGAAAACAGGCTCAAAATGGTCGGAAGAGAGAAAGAAAAGACACAGCGAAAAGATAAAGGAGCACTGGAGGAAGAATAAAGGACTAAACATTGAAATTGGTTCGTGGTCCTCAGATGACCCTATCGGAGAAAGAAAGTTTGCTTTTGTACTTTAAGCAATGATAAATAACGTTGCATATAAAATTAGGCCTCATGAACCAGTTTGTAAATGCACTTCGTCGAGGTTCTAAAGCTTTTCAATATTTAAAGACATTTGCTAGAAGCTAAAATTATAGCTGGTATTTTGGTCGGTCCTCAAATAAAGAAACTATAATGGCCAGTGAAGAATTTCCACAATTAGGCCTAGGTCTACTCACCACCAACGAAAAACATGCACTGATCCATGGCTTCCTTGGAAATAAGAAAACTGAGAAGTACAAAGAGCTTATTTTCACTCTGCTTGAGAACTTTAAACTCAAGGGTTGCAGAATGTCCCTTAAAGTAGACTACACGTTGGACTAGGGTTGCCAGATTTCAAGAATTGAAAAACGGAACTCACGTCCCAAATCCAGGGACGGTGCGTCATTAAGGGCCGAATGGGGCCTGCCCACCCAAGGCCGTTAGGCAGCATTTCAAAGAATTTGTTTAATTAATGTCTTTTAAAATTACTTTTTATTGCAGATACTCAACTTAAAATAAGTGTTTTACCCTTCTAGAATCTCTAAAGGGAATTCATTATAAATAACTCAACCCTAGCTTAAGATCCTGACAGCCTCGAACGGTGTATCGTCATAGCGAGGGCCGCTCCATAACAAGTCCCATGTAAAGTATATGGCTTCATGGGTCGGGTGAGGAAACAGTGGACATAGCACGCGAATTCTTCAGTGCTATGAAGGGAATTTTCTCTCTCTTCAAGGGCCAGCAGATTGGGCCCATAGCGTTGCTTTGAAGCTTCCTGAAACTGTCTCTGTCAAACATGATTATGGGTGAAGGGTTCACCCCACCCCACACTCTTAAACAGGTATTCAGCTATTGTTCGCAGATTGCTGACATAAGACAAACATATAATTATACATTTTCAGTAGTCTGATATTCCAAGTACAGTACAAATGTGTTAGTGAGTTCTGTCGATGAAGCTGTAATTTCTACTGTATGAATGTGTTTTTTTTATTTGCGGCACGGTACGTAGTTATTTAATATGTCGATTGTATGCCGAAACAGGAAAATGAAAGTGGAATTTTTAAACAAATCCATTTTCTTCTATAGCTCTGAACACAAAGTTAGAAATTAAATAATTACGACGTCATCAAACAAGCTGATAGATAAATTTGCTTCATCCAAGCTCAGGAGAGAATCAATAAAGAGCCATGTGAGTACAGTTTTTAATGCATCAACTGTTTATTAAAACTTGTTTCAAATGTTGTGTTGTGAGGAATTATGATAATGGCAATATTGGCAACAATGAATGCCAAATATAAAACAATATTTAATATGTAACTACAATAGTATCATCTGGCCCACCCTTGAAATTTAATCAGGAGCCGCCCCTGCCCAAATCATTGCTTTTTTAACCGAGGTTGTTAAATGTTGTAATAAATAATGCATATGTGTATTAAAAAAGCATAACATAATCAAATACACAACATTAAAACTACTGTCGACCAAAGTATTATGTGCACACGAGTTTGAAGGTTGTTTGTTAAGTAACCAATAGACCTACATAAAATCCAATAACATCCTCATTTTCGTCGTTCTATTTTAAGTTAGTTCATGTGGGTTTGGAATTTTTAATTTATATTTTAATATTTTTATCGCAGTTGGAACACAAAAAGGGCCCGTTTTAAGCGTGTTTCAACCAGCGTTGCTGAGATGGAGCCCGTCACTTCCGAGCGAGGCGCGCCATGGCGCGTGATGGGCTCCATCTCGGCAACACTGTAAAGATTTTCCTGGAGCGGCTAGCTGGTGAACCATACCTTATTTCCCCGAACAAATACAAACCGTTATAAAATAAGTGAATTAATTTACGTATTTCACAGTCATAGTTTACAGCATAACTTTTTGATGTATAAGGATTACAACGCGACCAAGAACTAGCTACATTTTCCAACCACCCCGAGCCGAGAAAAAGTTACCTTACAAAAATTATAACAACTCTGTTTCTTGGTCATACAAAATTTTGGAATTAATGAACCAGTTATACAACATTCCAATGTATATTATGTTAAAATTTGGATTCGATCTGATGACAGTTTTTTGAGATAGGCTAATAATTCTTAAATGTGACGCATGGTTGAAACATGCTTAAAAACGGGCACTTTTTGTGTTCCAACTGCGATAAAAAATATTAAAATATAAATTACAAATTCCAAACCTACATTAACTAACGTAAAATAGAACGACGAAAATGATGATGTTATTGGATTTTATGTAGGTCTATTGGTTACTTAACAAACAATCTTCTCACTCGAGTGCACATAATACTTTGGTCACAGTAGTTACTGGTGACATCATATAGGCCTATGACACCAGAAACTTACAAACGCTTTTCATTTGAACGACCCTTTGCAAGGATTTTTTCTTTGTATGTAACTTCTGATAAAATTCACTACAATGATCGTCATTTATTGTATGTGAACAATTCTTGTTTTAGCAAACTAATGGAGCTTCTGTTTCTTATCATCTCTCCATTTGATATTCATGACAGAAAAAAATTGTCTCCGTAAAATCATTGGAGGGGAAAATGCTGAGTATTAACTTCACAAGGTCTAAGATATTCCTTAATTTTGTTGCCCCTAATAAAGCTATGACATGTACCCATCTGTCTGACACAGGCATAGAAATCATTTTCTCTTTCAAACTTGCACCTGTATCACCAGAAAGCAAGCTGGATATTACAATCAATTCTGAAGCGGGACATTTGAAAATTGGTGCCTCTATTTAGAGAACAGTGACGCGACGGTTCCATGGAAAACTAGTATTTTAGAAGGGTGGTCTCTAAATAGGGGTAGGCATTAAAATAATATTATACTGCATAATAATAAAGTACAGTTGGAACACATACTTGATTACAATTTATCTGCATTTTTTCACATTTAGTACAAATTAATTACAATTAGTTATTTTCTGAGCTCTGTCATTTAAAAAAGTCGCAAATTTATCTCTGTTTCAGATTAGCACATCTTTTTTTAACAATTTCACTTTCTAGAATATCTCTGAGTGAGTTCGAAAGTTCATTAATTTGTTCTGGGTTCGAACAATCTTCTAGGAGAGCCGTTTTTTTTGTATTTTTTTTTATACGTTACATAACACTTTTTCTGATGACATTGTATGCTGATGCAGTTCTGTGTCAACAGAACCATTGTTTACATCATCACCCTCATCACCATCTCCAATGGGATGGCAGACGAGAAGTGGTCTTTTGAAAGAGGTCAGACTGAGAAAATTTCTGGTCTTTGGTCGGGGAGAGGTGGTCCTTAAATAGAGGTAGCAAACACATTGGCCTTATGAAGTTTTATATCGGTTCCAAGAAAAATCGGTCTTTAAGAGGGGGTGGTCTTTTAGAGAGGTTTCACTGTATTATTAAATTAACAAAGAAAACGGAATATTTGGCAACCAACCCTACGTTGGACCAATTTAATGAAAACTTGAGGACATATTCAGATGAGCAAGGGGAACGTTCTCACCAAGATCTGATGGACTTTGGGAAACGTTATCAAGGACAATATAATCAGAACATGATGGATGATTATTATATCTGAGGGCTAATACGAGAAACTTCGTAGCCTACCCACACAGATGAAGTACCAAATGAGTCGTCCAGTTGTGAAACTCGTTCAATCCACTTGTGAATAAGGATCATGTCGTAAAATTATTTATTTAATATTTATTAGCCTACTTTTCACATTTTGCAAAAATGAGGAAAAAGTAGACTTATGAGATCGATCCGGGAAAATGTGTGTGTGTCTGTCTGTCTGTCTGTCTGGCTTTCCTTCTGGCTGGCTGGCTGTGTGTGTCCCCCCCCCCCCCCCCTATCAACTCCTAAACGGCTGCAGCAATCAAAACCAAATTTAGTATGAGTAAAGATGTGCAACGGACTATCTCACGTCCATATTTGAAAATGATGTCAGTGCTACCAACTGCTGAAAAAACGCACTAGAAATTTGAGCTCCATGTTGGATATCTTGCAAGGTATGCATGGGAGCTATTCCAAAATTGGCACACATGTAGACAACACTATTTCAGTTTAATTTCCAGGAGGCCAACCATGACAGTGTTGCCAAAATAATTTTAAGCCTTCTGATAGGTCCAATGTTTAAATGCATATAACTACTGCACTATCAATTGGATTTCAAGCAAATTTTGTATGTAATATCTGTACATAAACAGATATGACTGAGCGTATTCTTAAGAGTCACCAGGGCTGCCAACTGTTAATAATTGCTCTCTCTATTTTTTTAAATCAAAATAACAATATATCAGAAAGTATGCAATCCAACATCTTTAAACTATGCACACGTATATACTGACATTTTAGATTAATTTGGAGTAACTTATATACGTCAGTTCTACCAACATGATTATAAGCCTGCTGATAGTACCAATTTTTAAATACATGTAACTTCTATACTATCAGTTGGATTTCAACCAAATTTCGTATGTACTATGTGTACCATAACAGATATGACTATAAGTATTGTTAAGAGCAATCGGGGCTGCCAACTGTTAATAAATGCTCTCAATTGCTTTTATCCAAATAATAATATATCAGAAATATACAAGCTGACAGCTTTAAACTATGCACACGTCTAGTAGGCTTCCTGACATTCTATATTAATTAGGAGTAACTCATATACGTCAGTGCTACCAACATGATTCTAAGGCAGCTGAGAGGTCCAACTTTAAATACATGTAACTTCCATACTATCGACTGGATTTCAACCAAATTTCGTATGTGCTATTTGTACCATAACAGACATGACTATACGTATTCTTAAGAGCATTCAGGGCTGCCAACTGTTAATATATGTTGGCTCTAATTTTGTTACCCTAATATCATTATATCAGAAAGTATGCAAGCCAATAGCTCTAAACTTTGCTCACGTATAGGCTATTACCTGGCATTCTAGATTAATTAATACGTCAGTGCTGCCAACAAGATTCTAAGCCTGCTGATAGGTCCAATTTTAAAATGCATGTAACTTCTATCTACTAACTAGGCCTAATGGATTTCATTCAAAATTGGCATAAGAATAGATCATAGTCTATTATTTCAGACTATTTCTGACCAATACATGCATGACATTGTTGCCAACATGATTTTACGTGCGCTGTTAGATCCAATGTTTAACTGCATGTAGGCTAACGTCCATGCTATCCATTGGACTTCAACCAAATTTTGTTTGTGCATTCTGTACCTTAAGAGATGGAACTAAGAATATATTCAGCCACCAGGGCTGTCAAATGGCTAAATTATGTCAGGTATACAGCATTTCGAACTAATTAGAAATTTCGATACTACCAACATAATTTCGTCATAATTCTAGATAGATCCATATAGATTAATCATTGGCATGAATATTAAATTTTAAGAAAAGTAGGCTCTTTATTTCGTCACGGAACTTCTTGTTTCTTCATTACTGTAGTTAAGCATGACAAATAAAATTCAGACATAATGGACCCAGACACAAAATTCGTGTTGACTTGTGTAATCAATAAGCCTCCGTGGCTTAGGCGGCAGCACGCCGGCCTCTCACCGCTGGGTCCGTGGTTCAAATCCCGGTCACTCCATGTGAGATCTGTGCTGGACAAAACGGAGGCAGACAGGTTTTTCTCCGGGTACTCCGGTTTTCCCTGTCAAAATTTCATTCCAGCAACACTCTCCACTATCATTACATTTCATCTGTCATTCATTTAATCATTGCCCCAGAGGAGTGCGTCAGGCCTCGGCAGCCGGCACAGTCCATATCCTCGCCGCTAGAAGGGGCTTCATTCATTCCATTCCTGACCCGGTCGGAGACTGGAAGCAGGCTGTGGATTTTTTTGTGTAATCTTAATCAATATAAATCATGTTCTGTAAAGCAAGTCACAGTTAGGCTATGTTGCTAACGAAGTTCTTTATTCTTTAACGATGAAGGCTTGAATTGATTTTATCTGTGGCAGTCGTATTAGGCCTATTACATACTTAGTGTTTAACTTTAGTTAGACCGTATAGCCTACGTCTTCTTTATTTTTATTTGATGGCATATTGACCGGTAATACACACCAATCTAAAAGCACCATCTATGATTTTATTTCACCATAAAACCGAGTCTCTAACTATGGCCTACAGAAGACAATCATAAGCTAACGAATCTCCGAATGACATTTATTATAAAAAGCATGAGAGAACAAGCAAATTTTATTGACACGTAAAATTCTCGGAAATGTCAATGTATTTTAAGAGGTAATGGTTTTAAGATTGTCATTGTGTGACGGGCATAAAAAAAGCAGAATGAAAATGTATTAAACATTTTTTAAGTCTTCATAAATGTTAGAAATTGTGTAGGTTGTAACAAACGAATGCTACTCACGTCAAGTCACTGCCCACTCGATCGTACGCCCCGCCTCAAATTACCACCATAACGTAACAAGCAGTTCCGCCATCTACCTTGCACCATTTGTAACGTCAGAGGAAACAGTGGCATAGGGGGCTTTGTGTTGACACTTGTCGGTTGCTGTTTGGGCGGAGCCTCGCGCGAAGGGGGGAGCAAAGCCTTCCCCCCACCCCCTTTCCCAACACCCATCGCTTGCTAGCGTTATTGCAAGGATGGGTGCCATTACATTCCAATGGCTTGCTGATACAAAGACTTTTAGAGGTAATGGGAAAGAAGTTATGACAGTCCTAAATACAGTTCTATAGCCCATTAACGACGTGTACAGTCCGGCTAAAATGTTAATGCCACGTTCTTCCAAGAAAGATGCTTTTGAATTAGAATAGACGCCTTTTCTTCGAGTGGCACACCAGGCTAGCGATGATGGGGAGTTACAGCACTTCCGGAGTTTATAAGCCCAAGATCGCGGGTTCAAACCAGGCCGATGTCGTCGGATTTTTTAACAGCGTTAAATATCCCTCAAAATGCCTCGCCTCCTTGGTGTAGTGGTCAGCGTGAATAGCTGCCACCCCGGAGGTCCAAGGTTCGATTCCCGGCTCTGCCACGAAATTTGAAAAGTGGTATCAGGACTGGAACGGGGTCTACTCAGTCTAGGGTGATCCAAATGAGTAGAGGGGGTTCGATTCCCACCTTGGAGTGGTTTTCCGTGGTTTCCCACTTCGTCTCCGGCCAAATGCCGGGATGGTAGGCTACCTACCGTAAGGCCACGGCCGCCTCCTTTCCTCTCCCTTGCCTATCCCTCCCAATTTTCCCCTCCCTTCCCATCCCTCATAAGGGCAAAATTTGTAGGTTATATTTGATTATCGCTATTTAAGTTCCAACGTTCGTCGCCAGGTGCCGGTTGAGATGGCATCGAGTAGCCAAGTTCACAGCTAGGTGTCGTTGACGGTAGCATTTGGTAGCAAAAGTTGGAAATACTTGAAATGGATCGTGTGCAGTCCTTACCTGAATTAGGCTACAGATAACACACACTAATACAGCCATCACAATTAACACCGGTTATCAGACAGATTATACACACACCCAAAGTACACGGGGCTTCATGACCACGTTGTCGCAGCCCCTAAACTGACCAACCAACCAACCAACCAACCAACCGGTCGGTGGTGCGAATCCACGAGCTGACAGTGGCTCATGAGTGTGGTTTTTCCTCCGGGTTTTCCACACATATTCCTGGAAAATGCTGAGATGTTAACTTACTTTATAAGAGTGGGCGAGATGGTGCAGTGGTTAAACTGGTTGCCTCTCACCAAGGCGTACTGGGTTCTATTCTCGGTCAATGCGTGTGAGATTTTCGAAGTGAAATATCATATCCTGTGGTTTTGATTCCACGTAATTTGGAGGTCCCGTGGCTCATGATCACGAGATTAACAGTCACATAAAACTTCAAGCTTCCTTGCCTTATAGCCTGAGTCCCGGCTTCGTATACAATTTAGGGGCAGATGCACTCGATATTCCAATAACTAACGTAGCCTATATAATCATTGATTCTAATAGCTTAATTACAGTTAAACACACCAGGGGCATTTTTGGAAGATATTTTGGGCGGACAGAGATGTGCAGAAGCCTACAGTAAGTAGGCTATAGGAAGCATTTTACAGGGTGATTTTTTTTCTACCGTGTAACCTACAAACTCTATGGATTGATCGTGGAGAGGATAGCCTACGGAACACAAATGGTCTACAGTCGAGCCACCGAGTGTTGGGCTCTGATGTTTGGCTATGGTGTGAGAAGAGGGGTAAAAAGAACAATATAGCCAAATTAAAGCTGCCAATAGAACCTTCAAACTTGCCATCATTGTAATTCTTCTCCAGCGTCTTCATTATATAACGTAGAAGTACCACACCCCAGTTGCAATTTTATGCATCAATTTGTTATTCCGACATTTTGTGGTTAAAAAACCTAAATGTTAATCTCAGTGGAATTTAGCCTATGTTGGCGAAGTCGTTTATTACCATGAAGAATGTTGTAACCTGTACCAATCAGCGGTATCTTATTCCCGGAAAGCCGGTCATTAAATTTAGCTCTATGTTGCCAAGGTTCTCTTCTGTAGTCCAATTGCTTTGTGTGTTAGTGCGGGTTTCTTGTTTTATTGTGCACACTTACCGGTTAACTGTGTGTAAGCATATTACTTTAGTAATATGGTCAGCGGTTCGTCAGAATTCATTTAAAAGCATGTGAAATAGTTTTTGTAGTCTACAATGTTTTGTATTTCGCGGTAAAGAACCGGCAACGCTGTCTCCCTCCCTCACGAGAAATGTCAGAGACGGACTCTCGGCTGGACTGTAATGAACGTATGTCCGGAAATGCATGGTGTCCATGCTGAGAACCAGTCTTCCTTCCACGTCACCTAACAGGCCGGAACTATAGGCGTTTCTTGCGGGTGACTTTGCCTTCCTTGCTGGAAGACGTAGGCTACCATTGATGATTCGCAGGGTTATGTGGCTGCTACATAATGGTGCTTCAGTCAGCTTCACTGTTGACGTCCGGACGTATCTCAATTGTGTCCTCCCTGGTCGCTGGATCGGACGAAAAGGTCCAGTTGCATGGTCAGCTCGTTCAACAGATTTCTAGTTATTGGGACATCTCAAAAGTATCGAGTATGCAGAGCCCATTCCAGATGTGGAGACACTGGAGCAGCGTATTCTTGCTGCCTTTGACACTGTTTGGACGCAGCCTGGCCGATGTGAACGTATGAGACAGAAATTGCTACGGCACGTACACGCATGCGTGAAGGCATAGAGAAACCATTTTCAACACATACGGTACTGTAACTGTGGCTGCATGGTTCAGCGCGTGTTAGACCGCCGCGCCGTCCCTGTAACAAAGGATGATTTAATAAATGGTCCCTAACAAACAAACCATGCATTTCCGGACATACGTACATTAGACATTTTCTATTCCGTATCCTCCCCTCGATCAATCCCTAGAGTTTGTACACGGTGGAAACATTAACCCGGTATAGTAGGCCTAACTGGCCCCACACCCGCTCAAGCCGGGGGTGGGGGGATAAGTTATAACCCAAAATCCCTCCGTCTCCTCCCCCGATCCCTAGGGTCGCGCCTGACACACACACGCTACTACTGTCACCAAAATATTATGTGCACTCGAGTTTGAAGGTTGTTTGTGAAGTAACCAATAGACCTACATAAAATCCAATAACATCATCATTTTCATCGTTCTATTTTACGTTAGTTCGTGTGAGTTTGGAATTTTTAATTTATATTTTAATATTTTTTATCGCAGTTAAAACACAAAAAGTGCCCGTTTTTAAGCGTGTTTCAACCATGCATCACATTTAAGAATAATTATCTCACAAACCCGTCATCAGATCGAATCCAAATTTTAACACAATATACATTGGAATATTGTATAACTGGTTTATTAATTTCAATATTTTGTGTGTCCAAGAACGAACGTTGTTATCATTTTTGTAAGGTAACTTTCTCTCGGCTCGGGGTCGTTGGAAAATGTAGTTCTTGGTTGCGTTGTAATCCTTATACATCAAAAGGTTATGCTGTATTACTGTGAAATACGTAAATTAATTCACTTATTTTATATCGGTTTGTATTTGTATGGGGATTTAAGACATGGTTCTCCAGTTAGCCGCTCCGGGAAATGCTGTAGAGCATTGCTGATATGGAGCCCATCACTTCCGAGCGAGGCGCGCCATGACGCGTGATGGAGCCCATCTTGGCAACGTTGTACAGCTTTCACCGGAGCGGTTAACTGTTGAACCATGTCTTAATTCCCCGTACAAATACAAACCGATATAAAATAAGTGAATTAATTTATGTATTTCACAATCATACAGCATACCTTTTTAATGTATAAGGATTACAACACAAACAAGAACTACATTAGCCAACCACCCCGAGCCGAGAAAAAGTTACGTTACAAAAATGATAACTTTGTTTCTTGGACAAACAAAATTTTGAAATTAATAAACCAGTTATACAACATCCCAATGTATAGTTTGTTGAAATTTGGATTCGATCTGATGACGGGCTTTTGAGATAATAATTCTTAAATGTGACGCATGGTTGAAACACGCATAAAAACGGGCACTTTTTGAGTTCCAACTGCGATAAAAAATAATAAATTATAAATTAAATATTCCTAACCTACATGAACTAACGTAAAATAGAACGACGAAAATTATGATCTTATTGAATTCTTTTTTTGTTACTTCACAAACAACCTTCAAACTCGAGTGCACATAATATTTTGGTCGACAGAAGGCCTGCACTCACCACAGAGGCGCAGGTTATCAAACAAATCCAATACACACACAATCAGGCTTACATGGGGATGATATTATTATTAGCCTACTGTTCACATTTTGCAAAAATGAGGAAAAAGTAGACTTATGAGATCGATCCGGGAAAATGTGTGTCTGTCTGTCCTTCTGTCTGTCTTTCTGTCTGTCCTTCTGCCTGTCTGGCTGTCTGTGTGTCCCCCCCCCCCCCCCCTATCAACTCCTAAACGGCTGCAGCAATCGAAACAAAATTTGGTAGGAGTAAAGATCTATACCTGAATATCTCACGGCCATATTTGAAAATGATGTCAGTGCTACCAACTGCTGAAAAATTGCAATTGAAATTTGAGCTCTATGTTGGATATCTCGGAAGGTATGAAAGGGAGCTATTTGAAAATTGGCACACCTATAGATAATAATATTGCAGTTTAATTTCCAGGAGGCCATACATGGCAGTGTTGCCAAAATGATTATAAGCCTGATGATAGGTCCAATATTTAAATGCATATAACTTCTACACTATCAATTGGAATTCAACCAAATTTCGTATGTGCTATGTGTTCATAAACAGATATAGGCCCTAACTGAGCGTATTCCTAAGATCCACCAGGGCTGCCAACTGTTAATAAATGCTCTCAATTTATTTTTTCCAATTACCAATATATCAGAAAGTACGCAAGCCCTCAACTTTAAACTATGCACACGTATAGTACCTGACATTCTGTATTAATTTGGAGTAACTTGTATACGTCAGTGCTACTAACATGATTCTAAGCCTGCTGAGAAGTCCAACTTTAAATACATGTGGCTTCTATACTATCATTTGGATTTCAACCAAAATTTGTATGTGCTATGTGCACCATAACAGATACGACTATGCGTATTCTTAAGGGCAATCAGTGTTGCTAACTGTTGAAAAATGGTGTCTCTATTTTTGTTTCCCTAATATCAATATATCATAAAATATGCAAGCCAATAGCTCTAAAATTTGCACACGTATAGTACCTGACATTCTAGATTAATTTGGAGTAATTAATATACGTCAGTGCTGCCAACATGATTCTAAGCCTGCTGATAGGTCCAATTTTAAAATGCCTGTAACTTCTATACTAACAAATGGATTTCATTCAAAATTAACACAACAAGAGATCATATTATTGCAGATTATTTCTGACCAATACATGTATGTCATTGTTGCCAACATGATTTAAAGCGCGCTGTTAGATCCAATGTTTAACTGCATGTAACGTCCATGCTATCCATTGGACTTCAACCAAATTTTGTATTCTGTACCTTAAGAGATGGAAACAAGAATATATTCAGTCACCAGGGCTGCCAACTGTAGTTCTCTATTAGGCTACATTATGCCAGGTACACAGTATTTCGAACTAATTAGAAATTTCTATATTGCCAATTTAATTTTGTCATTATTCTAGATAGATCCATATAGATTAATCAATGGCATGAATTTTAAATTTTAAGAAAAGTAGGCTCTTTAGTTCGTCACGGAACTTCTTGTTTTTTTTATTTTTGTAACGAAGGAATGGGAAAAATCTTGCCTGAGACGCTTGTGGGGGTCCGCACTCCACAAAGATGTGGGATTCTTACCCACTAAAAACCACATAGCCTACCTACCCTTCTCCCACGACGTGTATCTTGCCCCAGAACCACTGCTACGTTAGTTCAGGGAGGTCTCGTGAGTGAAGCCTCTTAGGCTATGTTTCTTCTTCCTTCAATTCTCCTTTGTTATTCCTCATAGGCATCCAAATCGCTCTTCCTTTGCGCAAAGTAGAGCAGACGCAAGAAAAGCTTGCCGAAAAAAGGTGCGCAGATCTTCGGCCTTGTTCGAGTGTTCGTGAGTGTTCGGTAGTGGCATACAACGCCCCTCCCACTTCCCGGCAGTAGCTGGCTAGCAGCAGTTCTGAACGGATCGTCTGCCCAGGCTTGGCAGGCTGACTGTAAGTGGGGTGTACAGCTGTAGACCGTCTCGGAGCGACCTGCGTTCTTGAAGAGTTGAGTGAGCAGTGAGCCCGGTAATCAGCATTACAGGAGCCCCGCAATGAGCATTTAAATACGCTGATTAATAATGGTATCTGCGCATCGTTGAGTTTCGGCAAGCTTTTCTTGCGTCTGCTCTACTTTCCACACACACTCCTACTTGATCCCAGAATTCTTGGCTTTGCAGCATAACATGGATGATGTTGTCTGGAGTCAGTTCTTCCTGCTCAGCTTCCAAGAATCTTCTTTGTGGCAGCCAATGAACACAAACAAAGGAAGTGTGTGGTGCGTCATCGATTTTATTGGCGGTTTCGGTGACTTATTTGGTAGCATGCTGAGCTTCTATGCCCAAGATCGCGGGTTCAAACCCGGCCCAAGTCGTCGGATTTCTTACGAGCGTTAAAAATCCCTCAGTATGCCTTCCTTCGGAGGGGAAGTAAAGTCGGCGTCGGTCATATGTCTTAGATTTATGGCATGAAAAAGATCCTTCCACTAACTACACTTGTGTGAAGCCAAAATTTGTAAGTTAGAATTGATAACGCTCTATTAGCTCCTACGTTCGCCGCCAGGTGCTGACAACTATGCTATCTAGTAGCCAAGTCCGCAAGCTAGGTGTCATGGACGGTAGCATTTGGTAGCTAAATTAGGAACTACTTGAAATTATTGTCTCCAGTCGTTACTTGAATTAAAGCCTCCGTGGCTTAGGCGGCAGCATTCCGGCCTCTCACCGCTGGGTCCGTGGTTCAAATCCCGGTCACTCCATGTGAGATCTGTGCTGGACAAAACGGAGGCAGACAGGTTTTTCTCCGGGTACTCTGGTTTTCCCTGTCAACATTTAATTCCAGCAACACTCTCCACTATCATTTCATTTCATCTGTCTTTCATTTAATCATTTCCCCAGAGGATTACGTCAGGCCTCGGCAGCCGGCACAGTTCATATCCTCGCCGCTAGATGGGGACTTCATTCATTCCATTCCTGACCCGGTCGGAGACTGGAAGCAGGCTGTGGATTTTCATTTCAATACACACTAATACAGCCATCACAATAAATTAACACCTGTTATCAGACAGATTCTATACACACCCAAAGTACACGGGGATACATGACCGCATTGTCGCAGCCCCTAAAAGGAACCAACCAACCAATTGCAGTAGGCCTAACTGCACACCGGACTACTCGCTCGCTCTATTATGTGGAGGAATTTTCGGAAGAAATGTGTGAGGTAATAGTTCGTTTCACCATGATTCCGGTCAACCCAGTCAGCTAAAGATGGTATCAGCTTCTTAGCCCACTTCTCTCGGGAATCATCTTCCCATCTCTGCTGCCATAGATTCATTCTGTGGCTGACATCTAGCTCCTTTGCCCGTATCCTTCCCAGCTCTCCTTGGATACACCAGATCTCCTGTCTTTCAAGGGCTAGTAAGTCAATAGGAGCTACTGCTGCTAGGCTACTATGAGAATCGCAAGTTCAGACACTACGATTACATGGGGATGATGACCAACATGTAGGCCTAACTACCAATGCATCTTAAATGAAATAACAGCAACCTTTCAGTCTGCAAGCCTCTGTGAATAAGTTGAGCTTATTTTATACTGAGTCTTTCAGTTAATTAGGCATAGGATACATCAAAATTTAATGATTTGCAGTCGGTCAACAAGATTTCAGTGGGTATTTCCTAATCATGAGAAAAAATAATTACATGAGATCAGGTTATTTGGTTAGAAACGCTCTATCAAGTTCCAACGTTCGCCACTAGGTGTTGGAAGCCACAAGTTGGAATTAGTAAAAATTGAACTTGGTGGGGAGCCCACGGGCGTTCAATTAGTTAGTTATTGTTGTTTTAAGGGGCGGAACTATGAGGTCATCTGCCCCTACGTTCAATTAAAATACCCCACCATGGCCATTGGTTGCAATTCATATAGACTAGTCCATAATAACACAGGGGAACAATTTGTAACTTAAATTCTGTTGACTTCGATTTTTAGGCTGTTTATAGGTAAATTGGCATGCTGATTCCAAAACTGTAATTAGTTTTTTCCCATCACGTCAAGTTTTTTTCTACAGTTGTTGCGCATGCGATTACGCGGATATACCAATTATCCGTGTTTTCTGTGTATGTGGGACAGCAGAGCTCGTGAGAAGCATTGGGTGCAGTCAAAGTGGCTGCCAATATCTGACCTGAAACCTGGTGATCCAGATATTGTGAGTCGGCCACTTGTCGACAGAAAAAGCATTGTATTTCCGCCTTTGCTTATAAAACTAGGTCTCATGAAGTAGTTTGTTAGAGCTTTGCCAACTGAAGGGGATTGATTTACGTATATCATTTCGGCATTTCCTAGCTTGTCATATGAGAAGATAAAGGCTGGTGTCTTTGGTGGGCCACAGATTCGGCAACTTATTAAAGATGAACGTTTCATAGAAACAATGACCGAACTTGAAAAGAATGCTTGGTCGGCATTCAAAAGTATTGTCAAGGACTTTCTAGGAAATTCTCGAGCCCAGAATTACGTCGAAATTGTTCAACAATTACTCTTAGAGAGCTTTAAAAAGCTTAGCTGTAACATGAGTATCAAACAGCATTCATTACATAGCCATCTTGCTAACTTTCCAGAAAATCTTTGTGCTGTTAGCGATGAACAGGGTGAGCGATTCCACGAAGATTTGAAGGTCATGGAGGCAAGGTATCAAGGTAGATGGGATGTCAGTATGATGGGTGATTACTGTTGGAGGATCGAGCGAGAATGTCCCCAGATTGAACATTGTAGGAAAAGTTACAAGCGAAAATTTGTACCCTAATATCTTTTTTTCTATTATTTGTATAAACACAATTTAACTTTTAATATTATAATAACCTTTGAATGAATGAATAAAATATTCTAATATTCTAATACGTTTGGTTAGTACCCACTTTATTTTCCTTTGTATGCCCAGTTTCTATGACTTATAGGGTAAAGTAAAGAGAGAGTATCCTGTAGTTTAAAAACTTGACGTGATAGGGAAAGACTGCTAACATCTTTTAATTCAGAGACCAACAATTAGTTAAGAACAAGTCACAGATCTAAGACAACAAAATGGCTGTTCCCCAGTGTAATTCATAAATAAAAATAGGCTAAAATAAGTTAGTAGGCCTAATTGCTCTTGAGTTTTGAATAATGAAAAGGGGCGTGGTAGCACAGTGGTCAAGCTGTTCGCCTGTCACCAAGGTGGACCGGGTTCGTTTCACGGTCAATTCATGTCAGATTTTCGAAGTCAAATGACATGTCCTGTTGTTCGGATTCCACATAAAAAAGAGGTCCCATGGCTCATGATCGCATGATTAACGGTCACCTAAAAATAAAAGCTTCCTTCCTTTCTTTAAATAATCAAAATCATTAGGGATGCTGTAGTACGAAAGGACCAAATATTGAAAATGATTTTGTCAAGTCTCTAAAATCCACATAATACAGAGTCATCGTAGAAGGTTGCAGCAATTTCAAAAAAGTACTTCCGTGAAGAACTATACAGCCTATTTTCATATATCCTAGTTTTGTTAATTGCCTCTATCAACATAGCCTATAACAAGTAGTTCCGTGAAGAACTAAACAGCCTATTTTCATATATCCTGCTCACGTTAATTGTCTCTATCAACATACAAATTTTCAGTTTAATTGCTGTAAGAGATTCGTAGATATTGAGAACCGTCTAAATATTTCATATGGTCGCCAGGTTGAATTTTTTATTTTTGTACTATTATATTAAGATTATTGTGTACGTGTGGTATTCAAACTTCAATCGCATGATTAGAACACAAGAAGTAAAAACGAGATTTTAAAATTACGCACAGCAGCCGTCTTGTGATTATGCAAACAATTGAAATAAATTAGATGCCAGTGGATCAACATTTGTGTAAGCATTTAACGTGCAACGTTTCACGGCACTCGGATAGTTAATTCGCGAGAAACGTCCATTTAAATATTTATACTTCGCGTCGCCGCCATGTTGGATTGCTGCTCACCAGGTTACTGAAAGTCCTATAGGTGAACGTATGTTCATAGTCTCTATGAACATACAAATTTCAGTTTGGTTGCTGTAAAAGAATCATAGATATTGAGAACCGTCTAAATATTTCGGAAGCTCGCCATTTAGGATTGTTATATGTATAGGCCATAGAGTTATGTACCATTCAAGGACACTTATTGCCTAGGTTCATTATTCAAACTTTCACTTCGATCGCATGATTACGACACAAGAAATAAAAACTTAATTTTAAAATTTCGCACAGCCGCCATCTTGATGTTATGTAAACAATTGAATTAAATTAGGTGGCAGTACATTACAATCTGCAAAATCATTTACTGTACCACATTTCACTGCGCTCAGAGAGTTAACTCACGAGAAAAGTCTATTAAAATATTTCAAATTCGCTTGGTCGCCATGTTCGTTTTGTACTTTACAGGTTTATGAGTTATACATAGGTAAACTTGTATCAGTACCCTTTATCACTGTGCAAAATTGCAGGGTGATATCTGCAATAGTTTCGGAGATATAGAATGTCAGTGAAATATTTCGCACAGCCGCCATTTTGAGGTTATGTAAACAATTGAATTAAATTAGACTCCAGTGCATTGCAATGTGTATAAACATTTGCTGTACCAAGTTTCATTACGTTTGGATAGTTAAATTGCGAGAAAAGTCTATTTAAAAGTCTCAACTTCGCTTGGCCGCCATGTTGGTTTTGTAGTCACCAGGTTTTTGAAAGTCTCATAGGTGAACATCTAGTAGTGCCCTTTATCACCGTACACAATTTCAGGGCGATATCGGTAATAGTTTCGGAGATATTGAATGCTAGTGAAATATTTCGCACAGCCGCCATGTTGGATTGGTGAGATGTAACAAAATTTGAAGGGCACGGTCGAGGTCGCCGGGAATAGTGCTATGAACTTACCGAGTTTTACTGAAATCGCTCCAGCCGTTTAGATTTTATTAGGGACACACACACACCTCTCACACACACACACACACGCACACACACACGGACAAAAGGTGATCCCATAAGCCTATTTTTTCAAAATTGAAAATAGGCTAAAAAATCAATTTCATTGTTGTGATAGATTCGTAGATATTGAGAACCGTCTAAATATTTCAGATTGTCGCCAGGTTGGATTTCCATTTACGTACCAGCAGTGGTTTAGTTGGACCGGAACGAGCCGCAACGCCGTTCCGGAAAATATCTTCCCGTTTTAGAATGACGTAAAAATTTTACATTCAGTAAGAAAATCGTTTATAATCTATACATAGCGCTGAAACGTTACGGGTGTACTCTAGCGGACTAATATCGAACCTTACGGTTTTATGTTCATAAAATACGGTCGTTTTACACTCCTGGGCGTTTTTCTGGTTCTCTAAGGTTGGCTACACTGCTATTGGATACGGAGAGCAGGAAGTGAGCACAACAACTTTCTTCCGCTCGTTATGTTTGTGTGAATCCAAGTTTTATTTTATGTTTTGCTCGATGTGTTGCTGTGAAGCAGATATTACGGAATCTCTCTGCAGTTAATGAACATCAGTAGCCCCGTAGTACCTTTCAAGTTTTCCAGTGACTGTGAAAGTGAGTTGTGAGTCACAACTTGTGACAATGGGTTTACTTATGTGGCTGGGTTCAAAAAACGTGCTGGGGATGAAGATGAAGAATCAAAGAATACTAAAAAGGTGTGTGATGGCTCAAGTAAAAACGAAACTGAATGGAGTTCCGAGAACATTAGTTTCATTAAAGACGTGAGTATAGAGAGAGACCCTGGGTTAAATGTTGCTGAAACGTGTGATGCAGATTCAAGGGAGAATCTAGGTTATGGTTCTACACCTTCTACCATCGACTGTGAAATTCAAGGACCCACCTGCTGAAAACAAGATTTTCCAGACTGTTGGAACGAGTCTCAGTACCGTTATTTTTTTTTGTCAGAGAACGAGTGGTTATTTGCAGGAAATAAAAATTTAGTCTGCAATATATGTAAAGAGGAAAGTAAATTAGGATTAGGAGTTTCTAAAGGGGCAGGACTTAAGCTAACGAAAGTATGGGTAGAATGCAAGGTACATCCCAACGGAAATAATATTAATCAACAACAAACAAGCCTTAGGAAAAAAATATTTTAAACAAAAATTCAGAATCTCACAAAACAGCTGTGTTACAAAAATCAGAATCCAATAAAAAGATATTTGAAAGTTGCTTGGACACTATGAATGTCAAACACCTAGAAAACACCGTTCGAGTATTTCGAACAGCATACTCAATTGCGAAAATAAATAGACCCTTCGTAGACCTACAGGCTTATGTTGAACTTCAACAATTAAATGGTTTAGATGTGGGACGAGTTCTTCATACAAATTTTAGTTGTGCTAATATTATTGAACACATTTCACAGGAAATGAGAAATAAAATAGCTAAATCTATAACAGAAAATCAGAGGAAAATCAGTATTATGATTGACGAATCAACAACAGTTAGTGTAAAATCTGTGTTATTATTATGTTTGAGATGTGCTCTTTCAGATAACTTTGAAGTTGTTTCCTTTTTCTGGGACTTGATAGAACATGAATCAACTACAGCAGATGTTATTACTCGAGAGATATTGAAGAATCTTTCTTCATATGGAATGAATGAAAACTTTCTGGCAGAACATTTAGTTGGTCTAGCATGTGATGGGGCCTCTGTAATGTTAGGTAGAAAAAATGGAGTTGGAGCATAGCTTTTAAAGTTATTAGCAGATATAGTAATCTGGCACTGTTTAAACCATCGCTTGGAATTGGCCGTTTCTGATACAAGGAATGAAGATACTGGTGTTAACCATTTCCATTCTTTCTTTGACAAATTGTATTCTTTATACAGCATGTCTCCCAAAAAATCAAAGGGAACTCAACATTTGTGCTGCTTCACTGGAACAAAGAGTTAAGAAGATTGGGAAAATATTTACAATAAGATGGGTAGTTTCAAGCCAGAGAACTGTAAAAGCTGTCTGGGAAAACTACAGTGCTCTAGTAAAACATTTTAGTGAGGCCAAAAATGACCACCAGAGAGACTCCAAAGAAAGGGCAAAATTCCAAGGTCTAGAAAATATGTTAACTTGTGTAGAATTTCTAGAAAATATTGCAATTATGTATGATGCTCTTGTTGAGTTAGCTGATTTGTCATTAGAGTTGCAGAAAAGAGAGACAAGTCTGACAGAGGCTCAAAATGCAATCAAGCGCACTATAAAAGTGGTTGAATCTATGTGTAAATCAGATTCTGGAGAATACTACAGAACAGTTCTTAAAGCAGCAGAAAACAAAAAGTTTAGAAACATAGGATTACATGATTCTAAAAAAGTTGTAAAAATTGACCGAAAGCAGTTTTTCAGAAGTCTTGTGAACAATTTAAATAACAGGTTTATGGAAAATGTGTCCACATCATCTCATCTTGGTTCCAGATCTAGTCAGCAGAGACATGAGAGAATGACAAAAGTTATCAGTGATTCAAAGGTACTATACAAAAATAATTGGCCCCCCACTTCTACTTTGGATATCTGCTATGGTGATGAGAGTGTCGGCAACCTTTGTGACTTTTTCCACATGTCAGACAAGAGGAGGTACATTAATGCTTTTAGAAAGTATGTCGAGACCAAAGAAATTCCAGTGGAGCTGATGCCTTTAATCAAGACTGTACAGACCATTCCCATCTCTTCAGCAGAAGCTGAAAGAGCTTTCAGTACCATGAATGAGATCCACACCGAAAAGAGAAATAGGCTGCTGGTTGAAAGATCAAGCGGACTTATTTTCATAAGCAGCGTAGGACCTCCTGTGCATTTATTTAACCCACAACCATATGTCAAGTCATGGCTACGAAAGGGGAGACGTTCAGCTGATGAAACAACTTGTCGGAAACATGAGGCCTCTGATTTTGACACCCAATACGAGTCCATTTGGAAATTGCTGAATTAATAAGGTGAGTTCCTGTAAATATTTTTTTCCAACTAAATCACTGCGTACTATTACATGAAGATTATTGTGTACGTGTGGTATTCAAACTTCAATCGAATGATTAGGACACAAGAATTAAAAACGAGATTTTAAAATTTCGCACAGCTGCCATCTTGTGATTATGCAAACAATTGAAATAAATTAGATGGCAGTGGATTAACATTTGTACCTATAAGAATTTAACGTGCAAAGTTTCACTGCATTCGGATGGTTAAATCACGAGAAACCTCCATTTAAATATTTATACTTCGTGTAGCCGCCATGTTGGGTTTGTGCTCACCAGGTCATATAGGTGAACTTATGTTCATAGCCTCTATGAACATAAAAAAATCAGTTTGATTGCTGTAAAAGAATCATAGATATTGAGAACCGTCTAAATATTTCGTGTGTTCGCCAGGTTGGATTTTAATATATGTAGGCCATAGACTTATGTACTATTAGATGATGATTATTGTGTACGCTCATTATGCAAATGTTGATTTCGATCGCATGATTAGAACACAAGAAATAAAAACTTAATTTCCGAAATTCGCACAGCCGCCATCTTGAGGTTACGTAACAATTGAACTAAATTAGATACCAGTGCATTACAATGTGTATAAACATTTCCTGTACGAAGTTTCATTGCGTTTGAATCATTAAATCGCGAGAGAAGTCTATTTAAAACTTTCAACTTCGCTTGACCGCCATGTTCATATTGTAGTTAACTGGTTTTTGGAAGCCTCATAGATTAACTTCCAGTATAGCCCTTTATCTCCGTACAAAATTTCATGGTGATACCGGTAATAGTTTAAGAGATATAAAATGCCGGTGAATATTTCGCACAGCCGCCATCTTGAGGTTATGTAAACAATTGAACGAAGTTATATCTCGGTGCATTACAATTTGTATAAACATATACTCTACGGTAACAAGTTTCATTGCATTTGGTTGGTTAAATCGCGAGAAACGTCTATTTAAAGTCGCAACTTCGCTTGGCCGCCATATTGGTTTTGTAGTTACCAGATTTTCAAAAGTCACATAGTTGAACTTCTAGCAGTTCCCTATCTCCGTACAAAATTCCAGGGTGATATCGGTAATAGTTTCGGAGATATTGAATGCTGGTGAAATATTTCGCACAGCCACCATGTTGGATTGGTGAGGCGTAACAAAATTTGAAAGGCACGGTCGGGGTTGCCCGGAATAGTTCTATAAACTTACCGAGTTTCATTGGAATCGCTCCAGCCGTTTAGAAGTTATTAGGGGGGTGACACACAAACAAAAAAAATCCTCTCTCTCACACACACACACACACACGCACACACAATGGACACACGGACAAAAGGTGATCTCATAAGCCTATTTTTTTCATAAAGGAAAATAGGCTAAAAATCATAATTATCTCCCGTTGTAAGTGAGATACATTAATAATTCGACCTGAAAACTAATCAGGAACTCATCGAGTTTTACTTTTAGATGTGACTGTACTCCACCCGTGACCTTCAGTCGATGCGAAGAATGAGTGTGCGACAGGAAGCTGCCACGCCACTGTTTCAGAAGATTGCAATTGAGATAATTCAGCAGAAAGCACGGCGTGAGTAGTGGGATGAGGGGGGAGCTGCACCACTTCTTATTGAGCCACCCTCGTATTTGCCCCGAACTTGATATCTCGCTAACCAAACATGGGATTAGAACATACAGGGTGTCCTAGCACTGCTAGTAATGCCCCCTACTTTCCTATAGCCTCTTTATTTAATGAAAAGACCAAAACTAAAAGGTCATTCACGAGTAGTGGGGTAGTGTTGGTTTCCTGAAGTCGCGCTCGTGCTTGAATATGTATGCCTATGTTGGGAAAGGGTTAGGTGGTGGGGGAGGAGTAGGGTCGAGTGAGGGGTCGTTTAGATGGTATTTTTTCCGCTCTAGATGATGGTGAGGTTATTTTTTAAAAATGGATGGAATTGGGAAACGCCATTTGGGGTAAACATGTTGTTTTTTGACATTTTGGCGATGAATGTTTTTTATACGCATGCGCACTTGAGGAGTTTTGTAAGAGGGCGGGCTTTTATAATGATGATTTATCAATGAGTGTTTTTTAATATATATTGAAATAAACCAAAAAAACTAATAGGTCATCGGCTTTTTACTATTTCGCTAACTAATATTCGGATTTAAACCTATGAGGTGTCGTAGGACTCGTGGTGAACTCTCTTTTTCCATGGACGGGGGATATCCACTCCAAAATAAAAACGTGGTAAGGGGGGGGAGCTGCTTTCAAAAGCAAGTTGTGAGCCCCCCGCGACCTTGGAATCGAAGGAGCCATGCTAGGAGGGCGTGCTTGGATTCGTTTTTTTCGTCTCGTCGTGCTCTTTACGGGAATGTAGGTGTCGAAAAGGTGAACTTAGGGTTTTGGGTCAAAAAATGCGTTTTTCACATTTTTGCCGATTTTTGGAAAACGGGCCATGCTAGGAGGGCGTGCTTGGATTCGTTTTTTTTCGTCTCGTTGTGCTCTTTACGGGAATGTAGGTGTCGAAAAGGTGAACTTAGGGTTTTGGGTCGAAAAATGCGTTTTTCACATTTTTGCCGATTTTTGGAAAACGGGCCATGCTAGGAGGGCGTGCTTGGATTCGTTATTTTCGTCTCGTTATGCTCTTTACGGGAATGTCGGTGTCGGAAAGGTGAACTTAGGGTTTTGGGTCGAAAAATGCGTTTTTCACATTTTTGCCGATTTTTGGAAAACGGGCCATGCTAGGAGGGCGTGCTTGGATTCGTTATTTTCGTCTCGTTATGCTCTTTACGGGAATGTAGGTGTCGAAAAGGTGAAGTTAGGGTTTTGGGTCGAAAAATGCGTTTTTCACATTTTTGTCGATTTTTGGAAAACCGAAAACGTGAGAATGACGTGTGTGATAGTATTTATTTCGTCTCTTTATTCTCTTTACGTGGATATAGGCATGAAAAAGGTAAAAAGCTGGAAACATGGTTTTCTTATGGAAAAGGAGTTTTTTTGTTCATTTTCGCGTTATTTGGAAAACGAATGAGGCGATTTTTATGATGGGCATGTCGATGTATTTGTGTCGTTGTTCAGTTTACGGGAATGTAGGTATGGAAAACCTGAAATCATGGTTTCCGTCATATTTTTTTTGAGATCGTTGAGGAAAACGGGGAAAAAGTAAGAAACCAGATTTGAAGTCACATTGTGTTATGCGCTTTAATGTTGGTAAAACACTTATGCATTATTATTATTATTTGTCTTGACTGGTCAGGGCTCACACGCAGAGAGAGAACTTGTTTAATGCAATGAGAATTGAAAGCATTGAAGCTAGCCCATGTCGAGCAGACAGACACAGGTCTTATCATTGTACGTGCCTCGCAGCAGAGAGAGATAACAGCCTGTTGTTCACATGCAGGTGGCTGTTATCTGACCCAGACGTGTTACCCGATATCTCGATGAAGGACATACAGCTCTGTCGAAAAGCTGATCATTGCATTCCCACGCATACTCATGCAGAGATTGCAAAAGCTTGTGAGAATCGGTCTGACTTGTGCGCTCCATGACATCCTACTCGTAGGAACAAAAAAAAGTAAAGTGTTAACTTTGCATCTTGTTGAGGAGACATATATGTTCTGAGGGTAAGAGAGAGTCATCATTCTCGTGTTCATCTTTGAAGGTGACGGATGCAAGTGCCTTATGCTCTTTGTAAAATATTACGTGAACCGCGGCCATACTTGTGCTAAGGTAGGTTCATTATTGTTAATTATGGCATGATTGGTTTTATTGTTATTTTGTGTATGCATGAAAAGTAAGTTAGTGACTGATGGTATTTTTGGGGGATTTCGTTTGTTGCAGATTTAAAAAAAAACATTATTAAGTCTGGGAAAGCAGACAGAGAGACAGTGACAGTGACAGTGGCGGCAAAGAGCACATTTGCTGAAAGTATTATAATTCATTATATGGTGAGTACATGTTGTTCCATTACTTTTATTGTTGTTGTTGTTGTTGTTAAATGTATGTCATTTATTTCACGGAAATTTATATACTTATGGCGTGTATTTATTATTGTTTCAGAATAAAGATATATATGGAGTGAATAGGTTTTAACTACCTTGACGCTTTCGATATTAAAAAAAGAGGTGAGTCTTTGTAAATGACTTTGTTATTTTCGAGTGAGTGTCTTATTTATGTGTGCACACTTGAAACCTTTTGTTTTTAGTAAGTCTTATGAATGAATGAATGAATGAATAAATGAATGAATGAATGAATGAATGGATGAATGATTGAATGAATGCACATGTTTAATGTATATAACCATGACTAATAACGGATTGTATTGGTTTGTTTTTCAGATAAATCATTGGAAACAAAAAACAAGATAAACCTTGTCGTTGATATTAAAACTATATCAACTTTGTTGGTGATCATTTCCTGCTGGGGGCCCAAATTACTACAACCATTGTCTACCTGTGAACGAGATTGTGTGTGCCAGTTAGTAAAAATCGATAAGTGTGGTCGTTTGGAATTGCAGATTTTGGATTAACCTATTTTAAGGTAAGGGTTGCACGTTTATTTGTCCATTTTATAATCATGTCTATATCGGAGAGTGAAGTGTTAGTGTGGCAGCCTTTGGCCAAATGTTTCAAAACGCGAGTATGCTCAGGCCGAATTTACAATGCGATTCACTGTCTGTCGCCTAAAGATTTTGTGGAATTATGTTTTCCCATTTTTTTGAGTGAATGTGAACAAGGCTTAAGATTGCATCACGCTTTAAAAATAAACTTCGAACTACTATGTGAATTTACATTGATAAAAAATAATGTTGAAGAGAAACACACCTTCAACCTTTGTACAAAAATGGAGAAAGTACTGATAGCCGATAATTTGGAAACGTGGTATCAGGAGAAAGCTATTCAAGCGCTTATCACTAAATTTGATAAGTTGCAACAGGGTCCCAGTGGCTTGGCCCTCGAAAGCATTGCCTATTTGCAAATCAATATTTGTAAATACAATCCATTGAATGCAGGAAGTAGCTATATTGCCACACCGAGCTTTATCGCTTCCAGAAAGGCAGTGATCAACATACGCAACAAAGACGATTACTGCTTTTTGTGGAGTATAGTGAGCTGTCTGCAACCCTGTGAAGACAGTCATGTTGATAGACCAGGGCAGTACAAAGATGTGTTTAACCGCATGAAACAAACTCTCAATCTCGAGCGTGTTTCATTTCCCATGCCTCTAGATAAAATTCATTTATTTGAGAAAGATAATCCAAATTTCTCCTTCATGGTGTATGGCATCGACGGATCCAATATTGTGGGCCCCTTGTATGCCACCAAACAGGTAAAGCAACATCACATTCACCTGCTTTTCCTGTCTGATGGGGATAAAAGCCATTATTGTTGGATAAAGAATTTAAGTAAATTGGTGAGCAGCCAAGTGTCTAACCATAGGTGTGCAAAACACATTTGTGAGCGCTGCCTTCAATATTTTGGAACTGATGAACTTTTGAAACGACATACAGAAGACTGTGAAGGGCAGACGGCAGTAAAGCTAGTCTTGCCCGAAGGGAATGACGCAGTCTTAAAATTTAAGGCCACTAATAAACAAGACATGATACCATTTACTGTTTACGCTGATTTTGAGGCCCTTACTGTTCCCATTCAGGGATGTGAACCAAACCCCCATACAAGCTCAACCTATCCAGTGCAGAAACATGAGCCTTTTGCTGTAGCCTATTATGTTGTCTGTCACTATGATAATTCACAATGTGAGTATGTAAGTCACAAAGGTCAGGATTGTGCGCGGTGGTTTGTTGATCAAATGGCGGCTTTAGCAGGCAAAGTAGAAACTATTTTGAACAACCCTGTACCAATTCAAATGAATGACGTACAGCAAAGAGAATATGATCAAGCCACCACCTGCCACATATGTGAAAAGCCAATCTTAGGCGGAGAAAAAAAAGTAAGAGACCACTGCCACAGGACAGGGCATTTTAGAGGTGCTGCCCATAACGAATGCAATTTGAAGTACTCTACACCTCGCTTCCTCCCTGTCTTCTTACACAATTTCTCCCGGTATGACATTCACTTTATTGTAAAACAATTTGCTCATGTAGATAAGAGCAAATTCAGCATTTTGGCTAAAAACCATGAGAGCTTTACCTCACTTTCATGGAGAAAAGGAAGCATGAGCATTCGCTTTCTCGACTCATTCAAGTTTATGTCTAGTTCGCTGGATAGTCTTGTGAAAGGCTTAAGCGAAGATGAGTTGAAACATACCCATTCCCACTTTACGGATACAAATCAATTTAAATTGTGTGTTCGTAAAGGCCATTTTCCATACGATTATGTGGAAAGTTACGAAGTGCTTGAAGAAACGACTTTGCCGCCAAGAGAAAAATTCTTTTCTCAGTTAACACAAAGCACCATCAGTGAAGAAGACTATGCCCACGCACAGCATGTTTGGCGAGTGTTTGGCATAGAAACCATGGGCCAGTATGCTATGCACTACTTAAAATTAGACGTGTTGTTGTTGACCGACGTTTTTGAAACGTTTCGTCAGCTATGTCACACGATTTATGGCCTTGACCCCGCTCACTACTATACCAGTCCAGGGTTAAGTTGGGACGCCGCCCTCAAATTTACCCACATTGAGCTTGATTTACTGACGGATCCCGATATGGTACTCATGATGGAAAAAGGGATTCGTGGGGGATTCGTATCGCTCAATCAGCGACATGCCAAGGCAAATAATCATTACATGCCTGATTATTGTCCCGAAGAACCTGAATCCTATCTAATGTATTTCGACGTAAACAATTTATACGGTCACGCTATGAGTCGACCACTGCCGTACAGAAACTTTGTCTGGCTGTCTGAGGATGAAATTAAAGATTTTAATGTGCATAGCGCTAGCAAGCAACAGGACGTAGGGTATGTTCTTGACGTCGACTTAGCTTATCCCTCCCATCTCAGACAGCGACATGGTGATTTCCCCTTTTGCATAGAGAAAATGGTGCCGCCCGAGAGTAAGGGCAATCATAAGAAATTAATGGGTACCTTGTATGATAAAAATCACTATGTGTTGCATATTGACATGCTGGTAGAATGTTTAGCCCAAGGCTTAACCCTGAAAAAAATCCATAGAGGTATTTCTTTTTGTCAGAAACCGTGGTTGAAACCATACATGGATTTAAATACCAGTCACAGACAAAGTGCCACTCAGCCATTTCAAATCAATTTTTTTAAACTAATGAATAATTGTATCTATGGCAAGAGTTTGGAAAATGTACGGCAGTATAGGGACATTAAATTGGTCAATACATGGCATGGACAATGGGGGGCTCAAAAATATATTGCAAAACCAAATTTCAAATCTTTAAACATTATTGATCATGATCTACTGACTATTGAACTTGCCAAAACTAAAGTGGTCATGAATAAGCCTATCTATTTAGGCCAAGTCATTTTAGATTTTTCAAAATTGCACATGTATAAATTCCATTATGGTTTTGCAATACAGCGATTTGGTACCATTTCCTTGTTATATACAGACATGGATAGTTTTATTTACCATATCCGTGACTGTGATCCGTATGTCGTTATGAAACAAAACCCAAAATGGTTTGACACGTCCTCGTTTAGTGACAAGAACGTGTTCGATATCCCCCGTCTGAACAAAAAAGAAATTGGTTTAATGAAAGATGAGTGTTCAGACACCATGATGACTGAGTTTGTAGGTCTCGCTCCGAAAATGTATAGTTTTCGACAGGTGGATCGATGCGAATCTATGCGAGCCAAAGGGATTAGCCAGCATGTGGTTAAACGACTCTGTGTGGATGATTATTTACATGTCCTTCAGACCCACACAGCCATGGCACATAGTCAGTTTAGGATTCTCTCAAAAAATCATGATTTATTTTTAATGAAGCAGCGAAAACAAACACTCGCTTTGTTGGACGACAAGAGACAGTGGTGTCAGGATATGATGACAAGCGTCCCATTTGGTTACAACCAGTAGTGGTTGTAGCTATTGTTGTTGTACAACACGGCAAGTGTTTGGTTTGGTTGCTATCAAATGCGAGATGCCATCTTGAGCCTCGGAATAAAAATAAAAAATTGTAGTGTATCATATAATTTTTGTTTTTTAACCTGCGTGCATGGGTGTATGCATGGATGTGTGAATGCCTGTAAATAGTTGTACATAAACTGTATGTCTTGTGCTATTTGCCTGTCAACGCATAAAGAGAGCCATGCATCAACGTTTCCATGGTTCACTGTGCACAGGCTAGATTAAAAACATGTTGACTTCTTTAGGTTAGGTTAGGAAAAAAAACAAACAAGTAGCCACCCTCACTATTGTTGTCGCTTAGTAGGCCTCATGTTTCAGTAAAGTGACCATTCACCCTCAGTAGGCACAGATTAATAGGCCAACTAGGGTGTGGCTTAGTAGGTCTCATGCAAGAACAAAAGAATAATAATAATAATCGTGGACAAAACTCTCACTTTATGGCTAGAGTTATGAGTGGTGATATATTTGAAAACAACTCCAGTCCAATATCTGAACAGAAATTGTTTCTTTAACCTGTTGCATGTTATGTTTGCCGCCTATAGCTAAAGAAGTCACCAGACAAATGGATATTTATTTGTGTTTTGCTTATTTTTTTATTTTATTTTTGCCATTGACTTAGGGGACAGACAGTGTATATAGTACATTGTATTTTTTTTATTTATTCACTTAGTAAACGGCAACGACTACTTTTCAGATTCAATCATGATCCACGGTGAAGATCGTTTTATCGTCACAAAACACAGCACGTTCAATGAATATGCCATGATGATGTCTCATAATCCTCAACGTGTGGCCTATCCTTCAGAATATAGAAACACGAAAGTACGCATTGACACCACATTTTATGACAGCTTCATGAATCGTGATGATAATGATGATGATTTGTTTCATGACCCAGGGCATCACTTTTGTAAATCCTGTATGCTAAATTTTGGCTTTGAAAATAATGTATCCACGCAAGTGATTCATAAAGCATGGTACGGTTTAACCATGAATCAAGTGATTGTTAAATTAGCTGACGAGGATCACTTTCCAGATTTCTGGTGTACAATATGTACAAAACCCCTGTTTAATGTTTATTTTCCAATAACCTCTCAAATGTTTTGTTTTCATTTTTATAAATTTCCTGCTGAGGAACCAATCACTTCGTATCGACAACAAGCATTTCGCCAACTTTGTCTTAGCTTACCTATCAATCAATATTCGCCTCATAGAATGAGATTTGTTAGAAACTAACAACGTTATGTCATGATTATGGCTTTTTTTTTGTTTGCATTCGGCTCTCAGGTGCATACTTGACGTTTAGAATACATTTGGCTATTTTTTTGTTTGTTTTAGTTTATCGTTTATTCACGTTGATGAACACATACACACTGGTTTAAATTTGTAGTTTTGAATTTTGTTTTGTTGGATGTAGACATGGTTATTAAATGCATAGCGTGTTAACTTTGCCTTTTATAGGTTACCAAAAGCATTCACATGTTTGCTCTTAGTATCTGTTGATACTGTTTATTTAACAGAATGCTCTGTGAATTTGCACAACAACAGAGCAAACGAATACAAGTCATTCGACTAGGGAATGATAGGCTAATTCCCATTCACAACAGAGACATGCATTTACCTCCAAGAGAGATTCACACTTAATTTTGATAAAACATTTCCTATTAAATAATTTCCAAATGTATGTTTTGACTGAAAAAATGATACAAACATTATTATTATATTTTTATCCAATACTATCTATCTACAACTTCAGGTCATAAACACTCAGGATTTAAAAAAACCAACAATATACTTTAATGTACAAAGTTATTGCTATTGTAATATAAGAACAAGAGTGTTAGAAAGTAACACTCTTTTCTTTGGTTATAGACAACCATGGACGCCTTGAACGCCATTGGTCAAGATTGTGGCTTTGCACGCAAGAAAATGAGTGAATTGCCTACGCAAACACCCTTTCGCATACATAAAATTCAAAAACTGAAAACCAAATTTGGTGAACGAGCTCTTTGCATTTGTCAAGACTTTGAGACATTTCTTCCCACACGATTTAATAACCTACCTGATAATGTCATGGAAGATGTCAATTCCAGTATTCACCCTGTGTATTTAATTTATGAGGGTGAAAAAAATAATCGATGCATGGTTCGTTTTGTAAAAATTGAAAACGAATAATCATTGTACGCTAGCCGTAACTTTTTTGTTTATTCATGCCCTACTCTTTAATAACTATAATAAAATAAAATTATTTTTTGGGCTCAACAGTTTGACGTTTATTAATTGTTGCTCAACGTTTACCATGATAAATAATAATAAAAATAAATTTTCAAAACTTATGCTTAATGGTGGAATTTTTTTGTTTATAGGTTTAGTACAATTACCATGTATATAATTTTTTATAATAATAATGATGAAACTATTAGTTAAAATGATGGACTTTTGTCCTTTTTTATTGTTTGTGATTTAAAATAGCATTTATAGCATTTTTTATTATAATGATTGTAATTTATAATGATTAAATTCTAGTAACATGTTATTTTATTCAATAATAAGCGTTTAACAAAAAAAAACCTGGTTCTAGAGTAGATAAAGATTTCATGCTGTCATTCGTTCTGCTAGACTGGCATTTGAAGCTGATGAATAATGATGGACTTTTGTCCTTTTTTTTGATTGTTTGTGATTAAAAAAATAGGTTTAGTACAATTACCATGTATATATATAATTTTTTATAATAATGATTATGAAACTATTAGTTAAAATAATGGACTTTTGTCCTTTTTTATTGTTTGTGATTGAAAAATAGATTTACTACAATTAGTAATAATTTTTAACGATGCATTGCTGTCCCTTTTTTATTGTTTGTCATTTATAATTATAATAATGAAACTAAGAGTGAATAATAATAATGGAAAAAAACACAACATGGACTCTTGTCTTTTTATTTATTTTTTGTCATGATAACAGTGATACTATACATTTTTTTAAACATAAATTCATTACGTTAAAGTCCATATCTAGATAAAAGTAATTTGCTCTTCATAGCACCAATCACTATAAATGCTGCCATTCGTTCTGCTAGACTGGCATCTGAAGCTGTTAATCGTTGCTTGGCAATGCTTAACAAGACTTTGTCGGCAATGCGTCTTAGTGTGGGATCACTGTTTTCATAGGCTTTATCGTGATTAAGGCATGCATGATCCAAAGCATTGATTCCCATATCCCCTCTCCTCAAACGATCTTCAAGACGAGTACCAGGGCCGCAAAAGCTGTAAGCAGGTAAGTGAGCTTCGAATGGTAAGTTTTTAATAATGTTATCAATAATTCCACGGCCAGTACACCTGGGACATAGAGGTTTCAATCGGTGAAAAACACTTTTTTTGTTGTTCTTCTTCTTCTTGTTCTTGTTCTTGCTGCTGTTGTTGTTGTTGTTTGTCGGCGGCTCCTGACGAGCATGGTAGGTGGTGGTTGTTTTCCGCATGACAGCCATGGAATGATGAAACAATGTCTTTACACTGAGTTTTATGACCATGATATAATTTCATTAATTGGCATGTGGCACACTGTCGAATGGAAGGCATTTTTGCCATGGTTAATTGCTTGTGATGGGAAAAATGACTGCATGGTTGTAGTTCACTCAATACAGAGTCGTTAGTCCACTCGGCAGGCGCCTTTTCCCAAATTTCTTTGACAGCGTTGGCAGCAACATAAAAAAGAAATGATTTAGGTAGTGCTAATAATTCATGTTGTGTAAAGCTAATCAGTTTTTTCTTGCACACAAAGAACTTTCCAATAGCCTTGTCGATTGTAGTGGCGTCCATGTCTATAACGTTGATGTTTTCACCTCACGTGTACACGTCTCACTGCTATCATTGGACGATACACTTTCAGTTTTAATTTTATTGAACAACTCCCAACATGCACTCGTGGTGAGCCAATGAAACAATTGCCATGCATGCGCTAAGGCTTTATTCTGAATATTGTCGCAAGGACAAGTGTCCATGAGCGTTTGCAGGGATGGACAACCCAGATCTAAAAGGTCAATACATTGACAGTGAGAGGGTAGAAATGGTTGAAGCCACTGGCATTTTTCACTCCCTTTAACAAATAAGACATTGGCCGAGGACAAATGGGCTTTCATGACAATGTCAAGATACTTGTAAGATATATCACCCTGGTTCCATGCTAACTGCAAATGATTTTCAATCCATTGGCTCTGTTTTTTATCTTTTTCACTAAGCAACTCGAAAGCATAGGGAGGTTTAAACGCCAAATGAATAGGGTTAGACACCCAAAACGTACTACAATCGATAAAAGCGACTTCCTTAAATATAAATTTGTTGTCTGCAATTTTAAACCCCTGACAATCCACGATGAGTGTACGCATCATGCTTTGTTTTATTTTTACTTGTTACCTCATTGACGTCTAATCAACAACTAACCCATGCCATGGTTTAACATGGCAAAGTCAAAGGACTTTAGGAAAGAAAAAAAGGAACAAATGAATTGAACAACAGCTAAATATTTTTTGAGGTTTTATTCATAACAAAAAAAAACACTTACATTTTTACTACAAAAAGTTTGTTGGCTTAATTTGGAACAGCATTCAAATGAATTGTTTGCACATACGGTCCACAGGTATCTCCCAGTTTTGCAGGGTCTGGTACAATAACAGGATAATTCAAACTCCATGGCATATTGCCCACATCATAGCGATTGAGGTAAGGGCAGGATGGACTCCATCGCTGATGATCGCTAAAGGGTCGATCCCCTATTTCCCAGTTTCCAATTTCAATGTTGCAAAAAATACACTTGACCACATCCCCACGTTTTAAGTAATAAAATCCGCTCGCAGCCAATTCTCCACAATCCATAAAGGGAACTGTCCATGCTTCAAAAGTTTTCAAACGATTAAATTCACATTTTAAATTCCATGGTTTGTCTGTCACGTTGTTGTTGTTGTTGTTGTTGTTGTTGTTGCTGTTGCTTATTGAGGGACACATGATGTTTGTTGTTGTCGTATGTGCGCACAGTGCCAGAGCGCAACAGATACTGTGCATGCAGACGCTTATCATCAATCCTATGAATGATGATCTTTTTTTTGTTTTCACCCGACCACAGATGGCTTACATGCTGGTGACATAATTGGACAAAGGATGATATTTCACTTGTCTAGCATGAATAATCAAACAGTAGGCACTGGTATGGTCTGGGACATTTTCTTGTGTTTCAAAATCTATCCTTAAATCAATGGTGGTGATTTTCATAGATTCTTCTAGATACGAACAGTCGAAAACAATCAGTGGTGCTTTTGCTTTAAACCCTTGTGGCGACAACATAGGACAATCCTGTTTTTCATAATAAGACGATTGAAATTTAGCGAACATGTCATAAAGGGGACCGAACTTATTTTTAGAAAAATTGAGTTCCAACCCCTCATAGGGAAAGCAAACATTATTTAAAAATAGTCGTATATTTCTCAAGTGAATGTGATCAAACAAGGTGACATCTTTGCTTTGTTGGTATTTTCTATTGGTTTGAAAACCAATAATAACATAGAGGGGTCTCTCGGTAGAGCGAGCCGATTTGACACTCCAACTATGAGTGTCAGTGGTAGGTAGCAAGGGGTATTCATGCAGACACCAACTTCGAAAGGCGATAGGCAAGGCTTTATCTTTTTGCACCAAATTTAACATGCTTAGCTTTTTACGATCCGATAGCGTCACATGGGGCACTTTCCATAGTAATCGAAGCAGTTGAATTTTTGAGTCTATCACTTGGTCAGAGGCTCCTTTCAGTGCATTATAATCACTGCGGTCTCTCACCAGATACAAACTTTGTCTTGCGTTTAAAATAATACGCTTGTAATCTTCGGCAAAGCCAAGGAGTAATTTTAAGGGTAGAAAGCCTGTAAAAGTGCCATCGGTATGAACTAGCCAGTTATTGCTACTGTTGGGACACCATCCTGCCATAGAAAGCGTTTTACTTTCCTCCTCGCTATAGGATGGATATAATTTCATAAGACTAGTCATGCCCACATTTCGAGTCATATCTATGACAATATCATTTATCACATAACGTACTTCAGAAAACAGAAAAGCCAAACCATGATTCGCCAACGCAGACGTTGTGGGCGTACTGCCATCTGCTTTCATCAATTTACCCTCAATTTGAAGGACACTTTCATGAGGTAGAGTAAAAATATCTTGATTGTTAATGATGAATTGAATCTCGTCATTGTTATTCAGTCCTGTTGCTTGAGGTTGATAGGAATGCATATCAATGCGCACGACGCCATCTTCCACTTGTATGGGATTTAACACTTGCAACAGCTCTTTGTTCATGATTGGGGTGTAGCGTATAACCAAGGCGTTGTAAGCGTTGTCGGTTTACTCGTGTCAACCGTTTCATACACGGTGGGCAACTAACCGACCTCGTTGACGTTGTTGTTGCTTTATAGATAAATTTCATAGCGTCTTTAAAACCAACTTGTAGGTCACAGGGGTGTTGGCGTCCAAAGCAATCAGTTGTTGGTTTCTATTCACTAAGCGTAAGGTAATATTACTAATATCACTGACACACACAGGATGATAGAGAACCACTGAAGGGTTTTCACGAATAATATAGCCGCAAGGAGAGGTGACAATAAAATCATACAGGGAATGGCTTTGTTCTTGATTCGTAAATACGTCTCTAATAATATTGCAAGTTACAGAAATGTGATGGTCCTCGATGAATTTCACTGGATAATCTGATTCATGGGGTTGCTGAGCTGCCAACACTCTTGGTTTAAATCCTAATAAAGGACCAATAGAATGAACTCGTGTTTCAAAGTCAATGTTAAACGTAGAGAAAATACGACAGCGATGAGTTATTGTATTGGCTGTAAGTTCAAATTTGTGTGTCCCATCCGCAAATGGTTTGACACCAAATTGTTTTATCATCGACACGCTAATGGCCTCATGCACATCGTCTATGGTATAACCTCCAGGGGGTAGTGTCAACATATAATCATCATAATAAAATTTGTCATTAATATCCAGTTGAATATTGTAAATTCTGTTGTAACTTTGCAAAGAAATTAATCCTAGCACATAGGATTGTTCGGAATGCAATTCCATGGGAGGGAAAAAATCCAGGGACACTTCAGGCCCGCGACTGTGCACGGTAAAGGTCTTGGCGTTGACATTCATAATGATGAAACTGTTGGCTTAACGCGACCTCTTATATAAAAAATGTAAACTCAAACGGCCACACTCTTGACTGTCAAAGGTTTGTTGACGATTCACATTATAGAATATCTTTACCCGGTTTCCCAAATAACGTAGCAACTCGATCGGGGGTGGTAAATTTCCATAACTGTCAAAGTACCATACTGTGGAACCTTGTTTCACGTAGGCTACAAAATGGGTTCCTGGGCCTGCATCATCATCTAAATTCATCATGGCTCGTTCTTCTTTCCACGGTGCTTTAGGTAATTCATTTCGCATAAATACACCTCGAAAATGAGAAATCTTTAGTTGTTTGGCATAGCTTTCCACTTCTTCATGGGTCATGGCATGACGAGGCAGTTGGCTTAAGCGCTTATCGATGATGGACATTTTTTTTCTTAGACGGTAGGCCACTACCTTGTGGATAAAAGACTGGCTTTAAAGGATTGCCATTTCTAGCTCCCATCGCAATGGCTTCTAACGTTTTATTGTGTCGCTCGCTTTCTTTGAGTTGTTGCTTGCCTTGCTCGACGGCTTTTATGGTTTTCGCTACAGCGCTGGCACCACCCAAAAGGGACCCCAAAGCTGCCAACCCTGCAAATAAAGCCGGCAAAAAACCCCCACGCTTAGCAACAGGAATGACTCGTCCAAGTTTTTGCTTTCTTCCTTTTCTTTTTATCGATACATGATGCTGCGATTTCGGAGATGTAGACAATCGCACCGCTTGTAAAGCTTTTTCGATAGCCACTCTTTTTAGATTTTTTTTAGTTTTTTTAAGTTTTAACACTGGGTGTGAGGCAGATCGACTTGGTTCCCGACCTGGCTTTTTTCTCTTTTTGAGATTTGTTTTTTTCATGTTCATAGCATATCTTTTTTTCACCATGCTACTACTTGGTGAACCTTTCACAGCAAACATTCGATAACAACTAACGTAGAGAACCTTATTTCATAGCAGTATATTCCAATTCTATATAAAGCGGGAAATCATTCACCGTTTTCCCAGCTTCCTTTTCTTCAAACGTAAGCATAAGATGAAAGGATAATTCATCTCCCACATTTACTCTTTGATGGTTGTGGGCCAACACTCTATCACCGTTTAGTTGTATTTTTAAATGTTTCTCATCAGGCATGGCATATTTAATATGAATGACACCATCATAATGCAGTCGATAACGACTTAAACCGGAAGCAAGCATATAGGTAAGATCATCATTCACCAGTGGTAGTGGTGGTGGGGAATGGTTTCTGTCATTGTCCAGTTTTTGATTTGACAGGTACACTAAAAATACAGATGGGACAAATTTATAAAGCCTTTTCATTTGATAGGTCACATAACGTTTCGTGCAGACATCATTTTCGTCTCGAGGCTCTTGCACATCAATAATACGATGATGATTGGCTGAATAGCCCTCAGCGGTTAGTCTCGGGGCCATGTGATAGACACTTTGCACTTTGCGATCGACATAGCTTTTTGTTGCCTCCTCTCGTGACTGTTTTGACAAAGAGGCGGCCGAGGCCATGGTTACACGAGCTCTCCCAAACACGTCCATGGTGATAGACGTTAACTAACCTATCCTACTCACCGCTTGCCTATATATATAAAACTTATACACACAAGAAAAAACTCAGTCATCGACACAATGGAATTAATGAAACAACCCCATGCTTTGCCCGTCTCTGATTTCGTTTCAGAGCTATCACTGTCCGTGTGCGAACCTAAACGTCATGGCACCCTATTCCCATCTACCGTTCGTTGTATTATGGTAGGGCCTTCGGGTTGTGGAAAGACCAATGTTTTGCTGAACATTATTACCGCGCCTCATGGCCTACGATTTCAAAATATTTATATTTTTGCCAAATCCTTGTACCAGCCTCTGTACGTGTATCTGGAACAAATTATGTCTTCGTTAAATAAAGAAGCCATGGGCTATTTTACATTCACCTCACCTCAAGATGTCATTCAACCGGACCGCATTCAACCTGATTCCATTATAATTTTTGATGATATTGCCACTCAACGACAGGCCATTATTCAAGAGTATTTTAGTATGGGACGCCATAAACAAGTGGATTGTTTTTATCTGGCTCAGACCTATTCCAAAATCCCCAAACAGTTGATTCGTGACAATGCCAATCTCATCGTTCTCTTCCGTCAAGACTCTAGAAATCTCTATCATATTTTTCAAGATCATGTGAATCCAGATATGTCCTTTACAGCTTTCACGCAATTGTGTGCTTCGTGTTGGAACCATCATCCCCATGCCTGTTTGGTCATAAATAAACAGAGTGAACGATGTGAGGGACGTTATCGCTTGGGTTTTGATCATTTTATTTCTGTTTAAAAAGACCCAGGGTTGGACATTTCCTGTTAGTGTGTCTTTACCTTCACCATGGTGAACGCCATAGGGTACAAGAAACATGTTCAAATCATGCAGCGTATTATTGAGGCACGAAATACGATTCGACATAAATTTCGTGAATTGCAACGTTTAAAAAACGTCAATCCTTTACCCATGATAAAACATGCTCCATCATCGGTTGATTCCATGAGGTTCAAACCTAATGCTTCTGCTGCTACTGCTGCTACCTCTCAAACCAAACCCTTAACAAGTTCAAAATTTACTCAAACAGATTCCACACGACAGGTAAAATCCTCCTCCTCTTCTAATGTTAGTGAACAAGAACATCAAGAACAGGAAGAAGAAGAAGAAGAAGAACATAAACAAAGTGAAAGTGAAAGCGAAAGTGTATTTAGTCCTGAAAGAAAAAAGAAATCGTCACCCCTTCAACAGTTTCTAAAAACAAAACAAAAATCTTCCGTCATAGCGGCAACACCGTCCTCCTCCACATCGTCTCCGTTTTCACAAGTCTTGGCAACCCCTCAAAATAAAGCTCAACTCAAAAACATTTTAATCAAACATTATGGGGCAACCCTGGAACCGTATTTGACCCTTTTAGGTAGATTTCTTTAGAAAGCTAACTATTGCAATGGGTCCCATGTTTCGACTTCCGGAAAATTTCGACATATCTTCGCGTTTCACATCCCCCAGACCCCAAAACCACCGTCAGTTCAAAAGTTTATATATAATTTATGTATATATGTATGTATCTATCTATATATATATATATATATATATATATCAGTTTCTTGTGGACACGATAACTGCCGTAATTTTGCACCAATCACTTTGATTTTTTTACATAATATGTATCCCTATAAAATTTCGGTCGAGTTCGTTAATGGGCAAAATCGGTCAAAGGGAGTGAAAATGGGGGGCTTTTTTCGAAAAAGTGAAATATCGCTATAACTCTCTTAATACATAAAATATCGAATCCCTTCAAAGTTCATAATATGTGTCGGATTAGTGCCAAAAATTTATGTCAAATAAGTTTTTTGATAGCACCAACCATTGACCAAAGGGGTGGGAAAAAGTGGGTTTTTCGGGAAACATTAATCATATCTCTGTTAATAGGCACAATATCAAAACCGCACAAAATGGACAATATTCCTCCAATAATTACCTAAAACTTTTGTCTGAAAGAATTTTTGATATGACCCACCATTACGCCACGGGGTGAACAAAATGATTTAAATTATACGAAAATGCCAAGTGCCAAGAGAGGTTGCCATGACAACTTTACTTTTAATTGATAAGGGATGACCATCAGCAGTTGCTATGACAACGCCACTGCACGAGATCACATTAAGTTTTCATATGTCAGTGGGAAGCGACTTCGGTATCGGAACTGGTTGCATGCTGAACTTCTATGCCCAAGGTCGCGGGTTCAAACCCGGCTGAAGTCGTCGGATTTACTAAGAGCGCTAAAAAAACTGAGTTTGCTTTCCTTCGGAGGGGAAGTTCCAACGTTCGTTGCGAGTTGCTGATTGAGGTGGCATCTAGTAGCCAAGTTCACAGCTAGGTGTCGTTGACGGCAGTATTTTAGGTAGATTTCATTAGAAAGCTAACTATTGCAATGGGTACCATGTTTCGATTTCCGGAAAATTTCGACATATCTTCGCGTTTCACATCCCCCAGACCCCAACACCACCGTCAGTTCAAAAGTTTATATATAATTTATGTAATATATGTATATATGTATATCAGTTTCTTGTGGACACGATAACTGCCGTAATTTTGCACCAATCACTTTGAATTTTTTACCGAATATGTATACCAATAAAATCTCGGACGAGATCGTTACTGGGCTAAATCGGTCGAAGGGGATGAAAATGGGGGACTTTTTTTTCGAAAAAATGAAATATTGCTATAACTCTCTTAATATGTGAAATATCGAATCCGTTCAAAGTTCATACTATGTGTCGGATAAAGCTCAGAAATTTATGTATGAAACGTTTTTTGATAGCACCAACCATTGACCAAAAGGGTGGGAAAAAGTGGTTTTTTCGGGAAACATTAATCATATCTCTGTTAATAGGCACAATATCAAAACCGTACAAAATGGACAATATTCCCCTAATAATTACCTAAAACGTTTGTCTGAAAGAATTTTTGATATGAGCCACCATTGCGCCAAGGGATGAGAAAAATGATTTCGGAATTATAAGAAAATGCCAAGAGCTATCAGTGGTTGACATGGTAACACTACTAAATTGATGAGGGATGAGCCATTAGACGTTGCCATGACAACGCACTTGCGCGAGGTCAGATTCAGATTTCCATCTGACTAAGTGTGAAGCGGCTTCGGTGACGTAACTGATAGCATGCTGAACTTCTATGCCCAAGGTCGCGGGTTCAAAGCCGGCCAAAGTCGTCGGATTTTCAAAGAGCGCTAAAAATCCCTCAGTAAGCTTTCCTTTGGAGGGGAAGTTCCAACGATCGTTGCGAGTTGCTGATTGAGGTGGCATCTAGTAGCCAAGTTCACAGCTGGGTGGCGTTGACGTTAGTTTCTGGTAGCAACATTAGGAACTACTGCTTGAAATTTAGCGTCTGTATTCCTTACCTGAATTACAGACTAATACAGCCATCACAATTCACACCGTTTATCAGACAGATTCTACACTCACGCAAAGTACACGGGGTTATATGACCGCGTTGTCGCAGCCCCTAAACTGAGGAACCAACCAACATCTCTGCGGGAGATATAATTTTGCGTGAAGAAGTAACAGACCGTTACATAGTTACACATCAGTGTCGAAACCTTGCATAAGGACAGTGTGACCACAAGTATAACAAGTAGTTCCGTGAAGAACTGTACAGCCTATTTTCATATATCCTGCTCATGTTAATTGCCTCTATCAACATACAAAATTTCAGTTTAATTGCTGTAACAGATTCGTAGATATTGAGAACCGTCTAAATATTTCAGATGGTCGCCAGGTTGGATTTTTATTTTTGTACTATTATATTAAGATTATTGTGTAAGTGTGGTATTCAAACTTCAATCGCATGATTAGAACACAAGAAGTAAAAACGAGATTTTAAAATTACGCACAGCAGCCATCTTGTGATTATGCAAACAATTGAAATAAATTACATGCCAGTGGATCAACATTTGTGTAAGCATTTAAAACGTGCAACGTTTCACGGCACTCGGATAGTTAATTCGCGAGAAACGTCCATTTAAATATTTATACTTCGCGTCGCCGCCATGTTGGATTCGTGCTCGCCAGGTTACTGAAAGTCCTATAGGTGAACATATGTTCATAGTCTCTATGAACATAAAAATTTCAGTTTGGTTGCTGTAAAAGATTCATATATATTGAGAACCGTCTAAATATTACGGAAGCTTGCCATTTAGGATTGTTATATGTATAGGCCATAGAGTTATGTACCATTCAAGGACACTTATTGCCTAGGTTCATTATTCAAACTTTCACTTCGATCGCATGATTACGACACAAGAAATAAAAACTTATTTCTAAAATTTCGCACAGCCTCCATCTTGAGGTTATGTAAACAATTGAATTAAATTAGATGGCAGTACATTACAATCTGCAAAATCATTTACTGTAGCACATTTCACTGCGCTCAGAGAGTTAACTCACGAGAAAAGTCTATTAAAATATTTCAAATTCGCTTGGTCGCCATGTTCGTTTTGTACTTTACAGGTTTATGAATTATACATAGGTAAACTTGTATCAGTACCCTTTATCACCGTACAAAATTGCAGGGCGATATCTGTAATAGTTTCGGGGATATAGAATGTCAGTGAAATATTTCGCACAGCCGCCATTTTGAGGTTATGCAAACAATTTAACTAAATTAGACTCCAGTGCATTGCAATGTGTATAAATATTTGCTGTACCAAGTTTCATTACGTTTGGATAGTTAAATCGCGAGAAAAGTCTATTTAAAAGTCTCCACTTCGCTTGGCCGCCATGTTGGTTATGTAGTAACCAGGTTTTTGAAAGTTTCATAGGTGAACTTCTAGTAGTACCCTTTATCACCGTACACAATTTCAGGGCGATATCCGTTATAGTTTCGGAGATACTGAATGATAGTGAAATATTTCGCACAGCCGCCATGTTGGATTGGTGAGACGTAACAAAATTCAATGGGCACGGTCGACGTCGCCGGGAATAGTGCTATGAACTTACTGAGTTTCACTGCAATCGCTCCAGCCGTTTAGATTTTATTAGGGGGGACACACACACACCTCACACACACACACACACACACGCACGCACACACACACGGACAAAAGGTGATCTCATAAGCCTATTTTTTCAAAATTGAAAATAGGCTAAAAATGGACTCCAAATGACAAGAAGGTTACCGTCCCCGTAAGACAATAATAAAATGTTTAAGATATGTTTAAAATGAAGAAAAACAAAGTTAATTAATCTCCAATTATAAAATACTTTCACGCGATAAATGAGGTCTGATCCTTCTACGAAAACCTGCATATTCTGCCTATTTTCGCCTATCTCCAAGTTTGTCCGGTGAAATCTACCTCCGCCTTCCGGCGTGCCGAGAGGACTTTTATTTATTGGAAAGACAGATACCACGTATGGTGTTCGCTATGAGAATGATAGTTTTAAAATTGGGGATTCATCCATTAAATTTGCTCGTACGAAAGCTGTCATTAAAAAGATCAACTATAAATTAACACCAGGTCTGTTAAAGCTGCTATTTTCTCGCACCCCCTCGACACAAGATTTTATGTCCGAGGACCTTGCTAAATATAAATCCATTTTATTAGACACCAACGCTCACAAAAGAAACTATAAATCCTCTCAGCAGGTCAATGCCAATATATCCCAAAAATATAAGACCATCATTGCAAACATCTTTGGTAAGCAAAAACATCACTCTGCCTCTGGTGTAAGGTTTAAGAAATTAAAACCCTACCTAGATATAACCTTTTGGAATAATCCCAATCAGTTAGTAGAGCGCTTATACTTGCTTCATGCATCAAAACAAGCTGGTCACACTGGACATGAGGCGGAAATCGCCCACATTGAACAACAACTCCGAGATACTAAAATTATCTTATAAGCCATCCCCCATCAAAGTGGGCATTGCTCATGAATTGCATAAACCAGCCCGACTCATTTATGAACGTCGTCGTGTCATTTCCAAAGGAATCGATGAACTTTGGCAGGCAGACCTGGTTGAAATGATACCTTATTCTAACGTTAACGACGGTGTACGCTATATGTTGACTGTCATTGATGTCTATTCCAAAATGGCTTTTGTTCAACCAGTAAAAAATAAAACTGGTATCTTAGTCACAAAGGCCTTTCAACATATTATTGAACAATCAAAACGTCAACCTCATTTGTTACAAACCGACCAGGGGAAAGAATTTTTCAACAAGGATTTCTCCAGTTTTCTCAAATCTAAGGATATTCACCATTATACCACCTATAGCAATCTCAAAGCCAGTGTGGTCGAGCGGTTCAATCGAACATTAAAAAGTTATATGTGGAAAGAGTTTACAATACATGGTTCCTATCGATGGATAGACTGGTTACCTCAACTTGTGTCTCGCTACAACAACACCATTCATTCCACCATCGGCATGAAACCTCGCCTCGTCACCAAGAACCTACCCAGACTCAATAGACTGTTTAACCCTATAAAAAGGGTAGACCCAAGGCGACATCGCCTTAAAATTGGAGATTTTGTTCGCATTAGTAAACATAGAAGTGTGTTTTCAAAATCGTATACTCCACAATGGTCGACAGAAATTTTTAAAATTCGCCAAGTCAAGCTAGGTCAACCAGTGACGTATCTCTTAGAAGATCAGAGCGGTCAACCCATTCAGGGACGATTCTATTATGAAGAAGTGCAAAAAACATTATATCCCAACGATTATCTCATTGAACGAGTAATTAAAGTCAAAGGTGCAAAATATTTTGTAAAGTGGTTAGGTTTTCCTTCCACGTATAATTCATGGGTCAATAAACATAATTTTTTGTAATAAAACCCTATTTAATTATATAAAAAACCATGTTTCCAGCTTTTAACCTATTCCATATCTATATCCCCGTAAAGAGCACAACGAGACGAAAAAAACGAATCCAAGCACGCCCTCCTAGCATGGCCCGTTTTCCAAAAATCGGCAAAAATGTGAAAAACGCATTTTTCGACCCAAAACCCTAAGTTCACCTTTTCGACACCGACATTCCCGTAAAGAGCATAACGAGACGAAAATAACGAATCCAAGCACGCCCTCCTAGCATGGCCCGTTTTCCAAAAATCGGCAAAAATGTGAAAAACGCATTTTTCGACCCAAAACCCTAAGTTCACCTTTTCGACACCTACATTCCCGTAAAGAGCACAACGAGACGAAAAAAACGAATCCAAGCACGCCCTCCTAGCATGGCCCGTTTTCCAAAAATCGGCAAAAATGTGAAAAACGCATTTTTTGACCCAAAACCCTAAGTTCACCTTTTCGACACCTACATTCCCGTAAAGAGCACGACGAGACGAAAAAAACGAATCCAAGCACGCCCTCCTAGCATGGCTCCTTCGATTCCAAGGTCGCGGGGGGCTCACAACTTGCTTTTGAAAGCAGCTCCCCCCCCTTACCACGTTTTTATTTTGGAGTGGATATCCCCCGTCCATGGAAAAAGAGAGTTCACCACGAGTCCTACGTCATCTCATAGGTTTAAATCCGATTATTAGTTAGCGAAATAGTAAAAAGCCGATGACCTATTAGTTTTTTTGGTTTATTTCAATATATATTAAAAAACACTCATTGATAAATCATCATTATAAAAGCCCGCCCTCTTACAAAACTCCTCAAGTGCGCATGCGTATAAAAAACATTCATCGCCAAAATGTCAAAAAACAACATGTTTACCCCAAATGGCGTTTCCCAATTCCATCCATTTTTAAAAAATAACCTCACCATCATCTAGAGCGGAAAAAATACCATCTAAACGACCCCTCACTCGACCCTACTCCTCCCCCACCACCTAACCCTTTCCCAATATAGGCATACATATTCAAGCACGAGCGCGACTTCAGGAAACCAACACTACCCCACTACTCGTGAATGACCTTTTAGTTTTGGTCTTTTCATTAAATAAAGAGGCTATAGGAAAGTAGGGGGCATTACTAGCAGTGCTAGGACACCCTGTATGTTCTAATCCCATGTTTGGTTAGCGAGATATCAAGTTCGGGGCAAATACGAGGGTGGCTCAATAAGAAGTGGTGCAGCTCCCCCCTCATCCCACTACTGGCGTGTGTTGTGGTTAGTGGAGTTTAAACTGTTCTGTTCAGCGCACTTTCCGACGTGTTTATGGTAGGGACCCTCCTCATGCTAATGTTCGAAACGCACTGAACGCAAGATTCCCTGATCGTTGGATTGGTAGGACTGGTCCTAAGCAATGGCCTCTTAGAAGCCCCGACTTGAAACCCCTAGACTTATTTTTTGCGGGGATTTGTAAAACAAACCATTGTATTCAGTGTACTGATCAGAGATCTGCAACATTTAAGACAACGCATCACCGCTGCTGTCGCCTGAGATGATCCAGCGCACTTGGGCCGAAATCGACTATAGACTGGATGTTTGCAGAGCAACCAAGGGAGTGCATATAGAAACATTATTTAAATGTATAAAAACCTTTTGAGTTGGTTAATTTAACAAAAAATACTCGTTTTAATATCTCGTGAGCCTCCGTGGCTTAAGCGGCAGGACGCCGGCCTCTCACCGCTGGGTCCGTGGTTCAAATTCCGGTCACTCCATGCGAGATCTGTGCTGGACAAAACGGAGGCAGACAGGTTTTTCTCCGGGTACTCCGGTTTACCCTGTCACACTTTCATTCCAGCAACACTCTTCACTATCATTTCATTTAATCATTGCCCCAGAGGAGTGCGACAGGCTTCGGCAGCCGGCACAGTTCATATGCTCGCCGCTAGATGGGGGCTTCATTCATTCCATTCCTGACCCAGTCGGAGACTGGAAGCAGGCTGTGGATTTTCATTTTTCACTCGTTGTAATATCTAAAATATTAGCTGAATATGATTTTTTGAAATTTCGGGTGCAAGTTTTGTTATTTGACACCCAAAAAGTAGCTTGCATGTCAAATTTCGTTGTTCCTTGAAGCACTTATGAAAGTGAAGGAGGTTAGAGATATCTCAACTTTGTGTTGGCGGAAATTTCCGAGATTAATTTTGCCATTATGAACACGGCCTACTGAATTCAAATGGGTTCTTTGACATGCCAACAACGTATGACATGGTGTCGTAATTTTTGCCGCCTTTCAAAAAAAATCACTTACCACGGCCAGGAGCGAACCTGCAAGCTATATAAGAGAGACATAGAACCAATAACACTAACTTATTATTTATTATCTCTGTGTGTTGGTGCATGTCACATTAGGGCTATTTTTTGTGTGTGTGAGCATGATTAATGGTTAATTGTGTGTAAGCCATATTATACTATTACCTAAGTAAGCGGTTGGTGTGAATAGAAGAAAAATATCCGTCAATTCATTTATAGGCTGCGTGAAAAACTCCAGCGAGGCAATGGAGGGGCCGATCGTTTCTGTTAAGGTCACGAAATAGATAAGGGTTCTTAGAATAGCGTGTAGAACAGTCAGGATACTAATTTAGTTGAATGAAGAAGAGAGCAGCACTGACCTCAGTGATGAAGGTGAAGAAACTGATACCTTCAAGGACTGTGGCGCGTATCCAGTGGCGTACTATGATCTGCTTCTGGAGGGGGATGAGTGGAGTCAAATCTTAACTAATAATTTGTTGTTGTTGTTGTTGTTTTCTACTGTTTTTTTTTCTATTTGTGTTTTTGGTTTTCGATGTTTGGTTTTGTGTGTCTTTTCATCTTTTACTTTTTTTGAAATTTGTTTATGATTTTGTGTTCGTTTTCAAATTTTATTTTTTGTTTCTTGTTTTTAATATTGTGATTTATTTCTGATTTTTCTTTTGTTTTTAAATTTTGCCATTTCTTTTGAGTTTTTTGTGTTTGGTACTGAGACCGTATTTTGTATTGAGTTGGATCTATGTTGGACAGGTGTGTACGTAGGTGCATTCCTGAGGCGCTATTTGCACGGCACACAGCGCATGGATACTCCGTGGCAAGGTTAGGAGCAGACAGGCAGCACGCCATACAGCCTGGAGCACGTGCTTTGTTTTAGTACAAGGGAGCTCTACAAAATGGAGACAGCAGTAACGTCAATCTGATGCAACATGATAAACTTTGATATAGTAGCCATGAAACAGAATAGTAATGGACAAATGCATTATGTTTAAAGAAGAGGAAACTTGAGTGTATTTCACACATAAATAAATGCAGATAACAAAATATCAGAATATTATCGAACATGATTCAGTGTCGATATCGATAGTCAATATCGATCCTGAACGAACAGCACTATGGATTTCGCAGAGCAGTAAGCAAAGATCTGTCCAGGCAGAGACACGAGATTGCAATATACTTCGCTGGGAGTACGACACTAATATCGTGCGCGAGCAACGCGGACGTGTATTTACTTAAAGTTAGACAGTTCGTACCGCAATTATTTATGTTTCAGCTTATTATAGCTGAAGACTGTGTTAAACTTCATCATCAGGAGCAGTGAACTTTGTATTCACTAGGACTTGTGTGATATTTTATATGCCAGTACAAGACTTTATTCTACAACAGTACAGTTTACAGTATACAAGCATATTATCATTATGACTTCAGAACAGAAGTTGATTGAACGGAGACTTCACCAAGACATGACTATGTCACGTATGGGCTAAAATGGAAGGCAGGAATGCGATGCAATAGTGGAATTGACTACTTAGGATGATCACCAGCACCAAACATGAATTATTATAACAGAAGGAAACTCTTTAAGAAGAGGTGGAAGACGTCTTGGAGATGTTTATTATTCATTCATACTGTAACTGCATGAAATACAATGGCATACTACTGTTACGTGCCACCCCCTAGTGGCACCTTTGTTAACTGGATTACGGTGGGTAGGAAGCACAACACCAATTACTGCTTAAATAAATAATTAACTTTATTGCGGCCAGAAGGATACAGCACTCTTCGGTAAATACAAGCAATTATTACCATACTCCAGTTTCCTTACGGCGAGAACACTTCCCCTTTCACTTGTCAACAGACCACAGTTAATCCTCTTCGCTAATGAGTCCGGTCCCGTACGCTAGCTGGAAATAGCTGCACCCAGCCTGTCACAGTACTACACACCGTTTCACAATGTAGCACAATCACTTCTGTCGCACTGGAAATAAACACACTCGCTCAAGACACAGTTCCTCTGTAGGAGTCTCACTTCCCCGCTCCACTAGGGGTTTCGCAAGTCACCACACTTCTGTCGCTCAGGATAATCGCTCACACTAGCTCGTAAAACACAACAACAACAACTGCTTGACAGGTCGCACTTATATAGCAGGCCGGTGACTCAATAAATGCTTCTAGATCCATCCAGGGTTCACGGCTTCTCGAGGTTTCCATCGCTGGTCCAGTCACGAATATTCTGGACTATCCCTTTGTCCTAGAAGCCCTGTTGCATGAGGCGCACGCAATACAGGAGGCAGGGCACAGCCCAGCCCTGGGGCAGTTGTGACTCAAGCGGCGAGTGATGACACAAACTCACAGCCGTAACACCGGGCGCATGAGTCACAACTGCCCCAGGGCTGGGCTGTGCCCTGCCTCCTGTATTGCGTGCGCCTTATGCAACAGGGCTACTAGGACAAAGGGATAGTCCAGAATATTCGTGACTGGACCAGCGATGGAAACCTCGAGAAGCCGTGAACCCTGGATGGATCTAGAAGCATTTATTGAGTCACCGGCCTGCTATATAAGTGCTTCTAGATCCATCCAGGGTTCACGACTTCTCGAGGTTTCCATCGCTGGTCCAGTCACGAATATTCTGGACTATCCCTTTGTCCTAGTAGCCCTGTTGCATAAGGCGCACGCAATACAGGAGGCAGGGCACAGCCCAGCCCTGGGGCAGTTGTGACTCATGCGGCGAGTGATGACACAAACTCACAGCCGTAACACTACGAACAAGCTCCAGCTATATGTTGGGAACGTGTGAGAGCGATGAACTTGTTTCGCGAACAGCTGTTTTTCCTTTTCAAACGTTCGGACTCGGGTTCGGTTCTCTACAAGATCCAGTCGTATCGAGGATTACGCGACCTGATGAACGAGGGTTCAGTTCCAGAACGAGGACAGTGTGTTTCTCGCATACTCATATTTCAACCAGATGGCAACTACAAGGTAGCTGACCTCACATTTTCATAGTAGACAGTATGAAATAGACATACTCTAGTGTTCCTTTTCACCAATTTTTCTTAGTAGTTAGAAAATGCATTCCAAGGCTAGACCCGATTCTCTATCGCCTCTGTTTTGTAGTGTATTTTATTTTTGTAGTTAACATTAATATTTTTAATGCTATTTTTTATGAATTAATTCACTTCTTTTCTTTCTAAATCTGAGCATTTAATGGAATTATATAACTTGTTGAGAAGATTAATATGAAGAGTAGAGAGAAGACTACGATAACTTTATATAAGAATAGTAGTTAGCAAGCAGTTGACCAATACGCTACGTATACTTGAAGATTATTTGAATAGACATTTCTACGAATTTCGAATTTGAATTTGAACACTTATGCATTTCATGCGAGTTTCTCTAATAGACGTGCGGGTCTATTTTTCATCAAGTGCAGTGTAAATATGGAAAAATAATGTTTTATAAAGCAGTTATTTGCGATTTTTGGATTAACTTTGGTAATCTACAACTCTTGCGATTTTTCTTTTTGGAGTGGTCTTAGACACTATTAGATCGTTCAGTTTCTTTTTGTTCATGATTCGTTTGTTGAACTCCATCCTGGTTAAGCGTTGGATTCTAATAGTTTTCGTGTACCTTCTTAAGACAGGCTCATTTCAATGGTGTAGAATTTTTCGTGTTTCTTTGGGTGAGGATCTCCAGTCGAGTTTTTGTCTAGTGGGGCTGAATCGTTCTTTTTACAGTGATCTATCCACAATTTCTTGAAAGATATGGTTATGAACATGAGATTAAAATGAGAAATAAATTACTATTGTAAAATGATTGTATAAAATATTTTCATTACAAAGCGAAATGAAAATGTCAAAAATTCTCAAGCACTGTTATTTAAACAGCTGATTATATTACACACATCAAAAAAAGTTTTGCATCACCTCGGTTCCCAGATCTCCGGCATATAGACGTTGACTGTGTATATTGTATCCAAGATACAGTCCCTTTGACTGTTCATAGATGTCACTAAAACTGCTCAAAGATGTAAACAACCATGCATGAGCAGGGCCTATTAGACGGAGGGGGTACGACAGCCGATCAGTTCCAGTCATTCCACCAGGACGAAGGTACGCTGCTCATGTTGTCTGTAGTTCTACCATGCCTAGAAGGTCAATACCGCAGTTCGATCGCGTCCGCATTGTTACTTTGTGTCAAGAAGGGCTCTCAACAAGGGAAGTTTCCAGGCGTCTCAGAGTGAACCAAAGCGATGTTGTTCGGACATGGAGGAGGTACAGAGATACAGGAACTGTCGATGACAGGCCTCGCTCAGGCCGCCCAAGGGCTACTACTGTAGTGGATGACCGCTACTTACGGATTGCCGCTCGGAGGAACCCTGACAGCAATGCCACCATGTTGAATAATGCGTTTCGTTCAGCCACAGGACGTCGTGTTTCAACTCAAACTGTGCGCAATTGGCTGCATGATGCGCAACTTCACTCCCGACGTCCATGGCGAGGTCCAGCTTTGCAACCCCGACACCATGCAGCGCGGTACAGATGGGCCCAACAACATGCTGAATGGACCCCACGGAATTGGCATCACGTTCTCTTCACCGATGAGTGTCGCATATGCCTTCAACCAGACAATCGTCGGAGACCCTGGTCAGGCTGAACGTCTTAGACACACTGTCCAGCGAGTGCAGCAAGGTGGTGGTTCCCTGATGTTTTGGGGTGGCATTATGTGGGGCCGACGTACGCCACTGGTGGTCATGGAAGGCTCCGAAACGGCTTTACGATACCTGAATGACATCCTCCGACCCATAGTGCAACCATATCGGCAGAATATTGGAGAGGCATTTGTTTTCATGGACGACAATTCTCGACCTCATCGTGCACATCTTGTGAATGCGTTCCTTCAAGATAACGACATCGCTCGACTACAGTGGCCAGCATGTTCGCCAGACATGAACCCTATCGAACATGCCTGGGATATGTTGAAAAGGGCTGTTTATGGACGTCTTGACCCACCAACCACTCTGAGAGATTTACGCCGAATTGTCGTTGAGGAGTGGGACAATTTGGACCAACAGTGTCTTGATGAACTTGTGGATAGTATGCCACGGCGAATACAGGCATGCATCAATGCAAGAGGACGTGCTACTGGGTATTAGAGGTAGTGGTGTGTACTGCAATCTGGACCACAAATGCTGACAGTCTAGCTGTATGATGGTACAACATGCAATGTGTGGGTCTCATGAGCAATAAAACGAGCTGAAATGTTGTTTGTGTTGATCTCTATTCCCTTTGTATTTAACGGTTCCGGAACTCTTGGAACCGAGGTGATGCAAAACTTTTTTTGATGTGTGTATATTTGCCTTAGTTCTGATAAAAATTGTCCATGATACTTTAACTTATGTTAATTTGATGCACGATATTTCATGACTTTTATGTTAAAGCTTATTTGAGCTTAATGATGTTTGGAAAAATTATTACAAGCTATGGAGTGCTTATCTATGAATGAAGCAACGTGTATTTGCGAATTTAATTGTTATACTGAGATATTAGACATCAATGGATGATCTATGTCATTTTTCTGTCCAGTATGAATTAGCTATTGAGCTATGTCTGAATACAATTATGTGTATATTTTGAACGTGCAGTATAGTCACGAATATTAATACTAGAAGGCTAGTATGAGGTTAATACATCCAACATTTAAGTAAAACAGCATTGTGATAATTGTTCTAGAATGAATTGTTCAAATTAATAACATTTGTTTTTGGAGAAAGGTTAATTGGAAAGACGAGTAATACTATTGATATAGTCCTGTAATAATAACCACTAAAAGCTTTAGAGATAAAAATAATAACATGAATAACTATGTGATTTAAAATGTTGTTAACAATTTTATGCTATGATAATGCGTTCGATAAACTTAACCGTTCGTCGAACTTGCCCTAATTTGACTTTAACTAATACTATAGAAAGCTTATTGATGGAATCGAATTTATTACTGATGAAGAATTTGAACGTGTAAAATAATGTATAAATGTAAATAATATCATAAACTTTGAGGATCATTTAAATATGTAACGAGTGTATATATATAACGAGTGTTTAAATATTTTTGAAACTGTTTTTACATGCGATTACGATGCTGTATTTTGAGAGCATTTTTGAATATGTTTCGTTGCTAATGTTATTATGAGATTTCTACGCTTCAGTAGAGGTGAATTATTTTGTTTAGTGGAGAGATAGTCCACCATGCAACAGTCTTTAGATTAATAAACTGTTGGTCAATTTTAAATACTTCGGATGTCTTGGTCATTTATACTAGAAATAGGATGCGCTACGAGGACCCGTGGGTCAGTTTTTAGGATGCCTAGCGCCACGCTCGGGATTAATTTAGTCATTTTTAGAGTCTCGTTAGCTCATTTTGAGTTATTTTTCGTTTTCATTTTATCGACCACTGGCGTCTTCCTATCGCATTCTTTATAAGAGAGGTATCCTTATCCCTGGTTGATCCTAGTAGGTAGAATTTTAGGGGCATTTCAGCCGGGCGCTTCCAGATTCTACGATCCAGCAGTTCCATCGGATTTTTGCTTGGAGTATATTGATTCATGTGTTTGCTCATTTTTGAATTTTGCTTTTTGCTTTGTGTTTTCGGTTTTGTTATTGTTTTCTGCTTTTTCTTTTGAATTTTGCATTTTTTTTGGTATTTTGTTTTTGATTTTGTGTTTGTTTTCGAATTTTACTTTTTTTCGTTTCTTCTTTTTGATTTTGTGCTTCAATTCTGCTTTTTCTTTTGTTTTTAATTTTGTCTTTTCCTTCGTGTTTTTCTGTTTGGTTCTGTGTTTGTTTTCTGCTTTTGCTTTTGTTTTTGAATTTTGCTTTTTGGTTGGTGTTTATTGTTTTATGGGATTGCTGACTTTTGAATTTTTCTTTTTTCTTTGTGTTTTCGGTTTTGTGTTTGTTTTCTCCTTTTGTTTTTGAATTTCTACTTTTTGTATTTCGTTTTTGGTTTTGTGTTTGTTTTCGAATTTTTTCATTTTTTGTTTCGTGATTTTGATTTTGTGCTTCAATTCTGCTTTTTCTTTTGTTTTTAAAATTTCCCTATTCTTGTGTGTTTTTCTTGTCTGGTTCAGTGTATATTTTCTGCTTTTGGTTTTGTTTTTGAATTTTGTTTTTTGCTTGGTGTTTATTGTTTTATAGGTTTGCTCATTTTTGAGTGTTGCTTTTTGCTTTGTGTTCTCGGTTTTGTGTTTTTAATGCTTTTGTTTTTGATTTTTTACTTCCATTTTTCCATTTCTTTTTGGTTTTGTGTTTGTTTTCGAATTTTAATTTTTATTTTTATTTTGTGTAGTCCATTATTTCTGCTTTTCTTTTGTTTTTAATTTTTTCCTTTTCCTTTGTGTTTCTTGTGTTTGGTTCTGTGTCTGTTTTCTCCTTTTGCTTTTGTTTTTGAATTTAGCTTTTTGCTTGGTGTTTTTTTTTGTTTGTTTTCTGGGTTTGCTCATTTTTGAATTTTGCTTTGTGTTTTCGGTTTTGTCTTCGTTTTCTGCTTTTGATTTTGAATTTTGCTTTTTGGTTTCTGTTTTGGTCAACTGAATACGAGAACCGGATACCTTTCTCTCAAAGATACAGTATAAATTAACACCAACTTATATAAACTAGGCTACAATACAAACAACATAAGTTACATTTTCTTTACAAACTTCCCACACAAAAGTTTCTTTGATCAAAAGAAATAAAACACCTGCAATCCATTTTAGACTATTTTCATTTATCTTATGAGATCACATTTTGTCCGTGTGTGTGTTTGTGTGTGTCCCTCCCTATTAAAATCTTAACGGCTGGAGCGATTTCAATGAAACTCGATGAGATCACAGAAACATTTCGGCGCATCCCGACCGTGCCCTTCAAATTATATTACGTCTCACCAATCCAACATGGTGGCTGTGCGAAACATTTCACCGACATTCTATATCTCTGAAACTATTACCCATATCACTCTGAAATTTTTGTACGGTGATAAAGGGCACTACTAGACGGTTCTCAATATCTACTGTGACAGTAATCAATCGGAAGTCTTGTATGTTGATGGAAGCTATGAACTGAATTTCACCTATGGAACTTTCATTAACATGGTGAGCACAAATCCAACGTGGCGGCGACGCAAAATATAAATATTTAAATGGACGTTTCTCGCGATTTAAACATCCGAGCCGAGTGAAACCTGGTACGGTAAATGCTTATACAAATTTCAATCCACTGGCATATAATTTATTTCAATTGTTTTCATAGCCACTAGATAGCAGCTGTGCGAAATTTTAAAATCTCGATTTTATTTCATGTGACCTAATCATGGAATTGAAGTTTGAAATTTTGTATGTTGATAGTGGCAATTAACATAAATAGGATGAATGACAATAGGCTGTATACTCGTAATTCTCCACAGAACTACTTGTTTACAATCTGCTTTCATCGTCGAAAACGGTAAAGAGAATCAATAAACATAGGATATAGTGGTCATATTAATATGGCAAGGGGTGCACTAATTGAAACTCCCTAAACAGCATTCTCATTTGCAAAGTTGTCTGTACAAAAAAAATTATATAACCTATTAAGACTAGGAAAAGTACTGAATAGCTTGTTGTTATAAGATTAGGCCTACTAAGGACCCGATTTTTAGCCTATTTTCAATTTTGAAAAAATAGACTTATGAGATCACATTTTGTCTGTGTGTGTGTGTGTGTGTCCCTAGTAATTTCTAAACGGCTGGAGCGATTTCAATGAAACTCGGTAAGTTCATAGCGCTATTCCGGGCGACACCGACCGTGCCCTTCAAATTTTGTTACATCTCACCAATCCAACATGGCGGCTGTGCGAAATATTTCACCGCCATTCAATATCTCCGAAACTATTCCCGATATCACCCTGGAATCTATTATGGTGATAAAGGAAACTACTAGAAGTTCACCTATGTGACTTTTGAAAACCTGGTAACTACAAAACCAACATGGCGGCCACACGAATTTGCGACTTTTAAATCGACGTTTCTCGCGATTTAACCAACCAAACGCAATAAAACTTGGTACAGTATATGTTCATACACATTGTAATTCACCGACATCTAAATTGCACTCATCTAACTTCGTTCAATTGTTTACATAACCACAAGATGGCGGATGTGCGAATTATTTCACCGGCATTCTATATCTCTGAAACTATTAGCGGTATCACCCTGAAATTTTGTACGGAGATAATGGGCACTACTAGAAGTTCATCTATAAGACTTTCAAAAACCGGTTAACTACAAAACGAACATGGCGGCCAAGCGAATTTGAAACATTTAAATAGACCTTTCTCGCGATTTAATGTTCCCAACGCAGTGAAATCTGGTACAGGAAATGTTTATACACATTGTAATGCACTGGTATCTAATTTAGTTCAATTGTTTACATAACCTCAAGATGGCGGCTGTGCGAATTTTAAAATTAAGTTTTTATTTCTTGTGCCGTAATCATGCGATCGAAGTGAAAGTTTCAATAATGAACCTACGCAATAATTTTCCTTTAATGGTACATGACTCTATGGCCTATACATTTAACAATCCAACATGGCGACCATCGGAAATATTTAGACGGCTCTGAATATCTACGAATCTATTATAGCAATCAAACTGATTTTTTTTAAATGTTCATAGGGGCTATGCACGCAAGTTCACCTATAGGACTTTAAATAACCTGGTGATCACAAATCCAACATGGCAGCGACGCGAAGTATAAATATTAACATGGACATTTCTCGCAATTTTACCATCCGATTGCAGTGAAACTTGGTTCAGTAAATCCTTATACGAATGTTAATCCACTGGCATCTAATTTATTTCAATTGTTTCCATAACCACAAGGTGGCAGCTGTGCGAAATTTTAAAATCTCATTGTTACTTCTTGTGTCCTAATCATGCGATTGAAGTTTGAATGCTACACGTAAGTTACACAATATTCTTCATGTAAAAGTACATAACTCTAGGACCCACATATATAAAGTTCAGCATGGCGACCATCCGAAATATTTAGTCGGTTCTCAATATCTACGAATCTCTTACAGCAATCAAACTGAAATTTTGTATCTTGATAGTGGCAATTAACATAAGTAGGATATATGAAAATAGGCTGTATAGTTCTTCACGGAACTACTTGTTAGGATTTTAAAATTGTCATTTTAGGTTTTCAAAAATATAAAATAGTTTTTTTTAAGGTTATTAATAGCTTTTATGTTTAAAGAGTAAAGCATGTGATCGCTACCACTTAGAGCTCTGTGGGAAAAGGAATGACTATGCAACTCAAAGTGCCAGAGTGCAATTTTAGTGTACGTGTTTATACTTGATTTTCGATGGCTATTTGTCTGCAATAAAAGTATTATTAACTTATGTTTAAAGTTTAGCAAAAGTTAACATAAACTGCGAAAAGCTTAATATTAATGACTAATTGTTAGTAGACAATCTGATTGCAACGAAAGTGTAAATATTTTACATAATGATACGTCATCAAAATTATCACCGAGACCTTTACACCTTTAGGCAATATTTGCGGTTGGTTGGTTCTTAAGTTTAGGGGCTGCGACATCGTGGTCATGTAGCCCCGTGTTCTTTTGGGTGTGTGTAGAATCTGTCTGATAACCGGTGTTAATTGTGATGACTGTATTAGTGTGTGTTAGGCCTATCTGTTTTTTAATTTAAGTACCTACTGTAACTTAGAATTTTTCAAATAGTTTCTACTTTTGCCGGCAAGAGCCACCGTCAACGACTACTGGGCCAAGTTCAGAACTTAGCTACTAGACGCCACTGCTCTTGGCAACGAACGTAAAAACCTAAGAGCGTTGTTTACATTCTTAACCTATCCAATTTAGCTTCACACAGGTGTAATTAGTGGAAGGTTTTTTAACATGCCGTAAATCTATGACATGGGACCGCCGGCTTTACTTCCCCTCCGAAGGAAGGTATACTGAGGGATTTTTTGAACGCCACCGAAGCCACCGCAATATTTGCTCTCCTTAAATATGTTAATTATTCAAATTCAATGCAACCAAGGATGTCAGAGGGGATTTACACATTCTAGCCCGTTCAATTTTGTTTATTTAGAATATAGGATTCTTGCGAATAAATAACAAAACAAGCTAGGAATAAACACTGTCTTGTGGGTTACTTTTAAAAAGAATGAAATAAAAATTCAAATGTACTACAATAAATGGAACAAAACTCCAATTAGATATTTTTAGCCTACTTTTCACATTTTGCAAAAATGAGGAAAAAGTAGACTTATGAGATCGATCCGGGAAAATGTGTGTCTGTCTGGCTGTGTGTGTGTCTCCCCCACCCCCTATCAACTCCTAAACGGCTGCAGCAATCAAAACCAAATTTAGTATGAGTAAAGATGTGCACCGGAATAGCTCACGTCCATATGTGAAAATGATGTCAGTGCTACCAACTGCTAAAAAACGCACTAGAAATTTGAGCTCCATGTTGGATATCTTGCACGGTATGCATGGGAGCTATTCCAAAATTGTCACACATGTAGATAATACTATTTCAGTTTAATTTCCAGGAGGCCAACCATGACAGTATTGCCAAAATAATTTTAAGCCTTCTGATAAGTCCAATGTTTAAATGCATATAACTTCTACACTATCAATTGGATTTCAAACAAATTTTGTATGTAATATCTGTACATAAACAGATATGACTGACCGTATTCTTAAGAGCCACCTGGGCTGCCAACTGTTAATAATTGCTCTCTCTATTTTTTTTTATCCAAATACGAATATATCAGAACGTATGCAAGCCAACAGCTTTAAACTATGCGCACGTATATTCTGACATTTTAGATTAATTTGGAGTAGCTTATATACGTCAGTTCTACCAACATGATTATAAGCCTGCTGATAGTACCAATTTTTAAATACATGTAACTTCTATACTATCAGTTGGATTTCAACCAAATTTCGTATGTGCTATGTATACCATAACAGATATGACTATAAGTATTGTTAAGAGCAATCAGGGCTGCCAACTGTTAATAAATGCTGTCTATATTCTTTTTACCCTAATATCAATAAGTTATATCAGAAAGTATGCAAGCCAACAACTCTATACTTTGCACACGTATAGCACCTGACATTCTAGATTAATTTGGAGTAATTAATACAAGGCAGTGCTGCCAACATGATTCTATGACTGCTGATATGTCCAATTTTAAAATACATGTAACTTCTATACTAACAAATGGATTTCATCCAAAATTGGCAGAACAAGATATCATAATAATTCAGATTATTTCTGACCAGCACACGCATGGTATTGTTGGCAACATGCTTTTACGCGTGCTGATAGATCCCGTGTCTAACTGCACGTAACGTCCATTGGACTTCAACCAAATTTTGTATTCTGTACCTTAAGAGGTGGAACTAAGAATATATTTAGTCACCAGGGCTGCCAACTGTAGTGCTCTATTAGGCTACATTATACCAGGTATATTTTGAACTAATTAGATATTTCGATATTACCAACTTAATTTCGTCATTAATCTAGATAGGTTCGTATACTGTAGAATAATTATTGGCATGAAAATAGGCTGTATAGTTCTTCACGGAACTTCTTGTTATTATTGAAAATACAGAGAACAAATTGTGCATAGGGTTAATAAATGTGTATATACATTAATGTTTTCACCTTCCACCTTCACAAAATTTCACAATGGAAGGACCCCGGTTCTTACATGTGATTACGTGGTACCAACTACAGTACATTGTTTACCACATAATTTACAAGTACAGGAACCGCCTATGTCATGAAAATACTCGGCGACGCACAGTTTATGGTGGTACCAATGTACCACCATCAAGTTAACGAAGTGTCGTAGGTCTTGATTGGTGTCAGTCAATACCCTATTCGTCATGGCTTCCGTTATGTAAAATTCAGGCCAGATTTCATCTCTCTTCCTCACTCTCTCATGCATTAGTCTTTTCCAGGCGTCCGTAGATGGTAGTCCTCTCTTCTCAATGTAGAAGTTCTCCTTGGCAAGTTCGTACACTAGTCTAGATTTTGCATATTTTGATAATCCCAGGGTTGCTTTTAGGAAGCGCGACTTCACTGCGTCCTCAAGTCCACCAGGGTCAGTTTCTCCCAGATGATTTCTATCCCGTATGTGGCGATGGGTGCTATTTTCTCGTCAAATGATCTCATAGCAGTTCCCAAAGAGAGCTTCGTGAGTGATTTAATGTGATATATGTCTTTAGTTGCTGCCGTTACACGAGACTTGATGTGGACTCGGTAGGCTCTAGCTGTTGTTTGCATTGTCAATCCTAAGTATGTAAATGTATTTACTGTCTTGAGGGGATTCAATCCTAGGTATATCCTATCTCCCTAGGCCTCTCTGCCACCTTTCCGAAACGTCATTTTTACTGTTTTCTCTGTGTTAATTTCCATCTTGTTATCCTTTGCCCAACTGTCGAGATTTGTTATGGCTTTTTTCACTTCATGTACGGAACTCGAACCAATGACCATATCGTCAGCGTATAGGTATATTTTAACATTTTCCGTTCCTAGCTTAGTTGCCGTCACCACATCGTACGTTGCAATGTTGAACAGTAGGGGGCTGAGTGGGTCTCCTTGCAATACACCGTTGGTTTGTGTTATCAAATTCGAAGTTGCGACACGGTCATCAATTTGTATATAATTTGTGGTCATAATGTTGCTTATCAGTGTCGTGAGCTTGTTGTTTCGCAATTATTAGCGACCTGCTTAACGAGTCAAAGGCTTTCGCGTAATCGACAAACTCTACGTGAAATTTGCCACTAGGATGTCTTAGGGTTTCTTCAATGTCATTGAGTAGGTTGTTAATGGCGTGGAGAGTGCTTCGTCCTTTACGGAATCCAAACTGTTCATCTGGGAGTTTATGGTCTACTGCTTCTGTGATCCTTTTAGCGAGGAGTTTTGTCAGTATGTTCATCATGTTCTTTTCGATAGCGATCCCTCTGTAGGAGTTTGGATCTGATTGATCGCCTTTACCCTTGAACAGCGCTTTAATAGTTGAGATTCTCCATGCTGTGGGGATGCTACATTCATGTAGACAGAGGTTCATTAAGTCTGAGATTGCCGGAAGCAACATCTCTGTTGAGTCTTTCACGTGTTCGTTACAAATCCCGTCAGGTCATATGGCCTTATTGTTTTTGAGTGACATGATAGCTTCTTCTACCTCCTCCGATTAAGTGATTAAGTGCTTTGTTGATCCGAATTACGAAGCAAAGTGCGATGTAGAGCTAAACCCAGTACCTAGGCCTACCAGTAAGTTAGTGTGGTGCAGACAGAATTTTCGATTAAAAAAAGGAAATAAATATTAACAAAAATCAGTCGAAAATTCAAGATGATTCTTCACTCTGTAGATTTTTCTGATCCACTGGCATCACAATGTTCGTAAACATTCTATAATAGCAACTAAAATTCAAGCATGTTCGCCGAACTCCTCTTGTGTACATCCCAGGGCATATGACAGGCAAACGCCACAGGGATAATATCCTGGCACTTGTAGTGAAAGGCTATGCTCATAAATTCGGCCCAAATTTCACTTTCGTGAAACGATAACGCTCGCCCGCACATTGCCAATGCCTTTCTTCAGGAGAATGGTATTCACAGAATGGAATGGCCTGCCTATTCTCCCGATCTCAGCTGTCTAGAGCAGTTGTGGACACTTCTAAATAAATAAGTCTTTCCTTACTTTGCTCCATGGCAACATACAAAACTTTTTTGATGTGTGTAAGAAGATAGTACAGTGTCAGAAGCGTCACTACCAGATAACTTTGCAGTGTTCGCAAACAAGAAATGAACTACAGAGTGGGTGGAATTATAACTAAGCAGACAGAAACTTACGATTCTCCAGGTAAACAAGATGTTCAGGAAAGAACATATAGCCTACTTTCTCCTAAACGCATGGGTATTGTTATAACTCTTTGTCCTTTTCAAGGAGTATAATTGAATGTTGGTTGTAGTAGCTTGTTGAAATACAACGTGTTATACGGATATTAAACATGAATATGAGGTACCCTTTGCTAGTGCTATCTCTGTACCAAATTTCGTTCAATTGATAGGGGGAAATCGATTTGCACATATCCATGGCCGCCAACTTCAAACCATTAAGCTGATGACCTTGTAGTTTAGTGAAAAGACGCTTACCATATAAATATATGTTGTTGCAAAATTTGGTAGGGATCGGATGATTAGGTTAGTCGTAAATTGATTTAAGCTTTGAACATTTGGGTGGCCGCCATTATGTTTCCGTCAAGATGGCAGCGATATAAAACATGACACTGAGGTGCCCTTTGTAAGTTCTACCTCTGTACCAAATTTCGTTTAGTTCGGTTTAACCGTGTTTGAATTGGTAGGGGGTTGGGGGCGGACAGACATTCAGAGTACACACATTCACACAGACACACAGACACACAATTTTTGGCCCTGTGTAGATCTCATAAGTCTACATTCATTTTTTGCAAATAAATCGAAAGTAGGCTAAAAAAAAGAGCCCATATTATGGTAGAATGTACGTGGTTTAGTGGGAAAAGTATTTCCATCACAGTATTTAAACATGTGTAGCCTAACAAAACCAACCAACTAAGATATATTATTGCTCAGTTGGTCTAGAGCCCTTCTATTATTGTTGCGTTATTATTAAATAGCAGCATGCATCAATCGTCCAACGCTGACAGTCGCATTGCAAACAGTGACATGGAGGCGTCAAACGAAGAGCAAAGATGTGTTGTTCGGTTTCTGACAGTGGAAGGAGTAGGGGGAACGGACATTCATCGCCGAATGTCACAAGTGTACGGCGAACACTGCAGGTCCCTTGCAAGTGTCAAGGCGTGGCACAAGCGCTTCAGGGAAGGACGGGTGTCGTTAGCCGATGATGCCCAGTCTGGGGCACCCCCCTGCATTACCGATGACAACGTCCAGCTGGTTGATGCACTCATTACCCAGGACCGCCGAGTGACAGTGAACGCCATAGCCGCCGTGGTCGGATTGAGCGTCTGAAGTGTGCACACCATCATGAAGGAACGACTGCACGTGCTGAAAGTGTGTGCGCAATGGGTGCCACACAGTCTTCAACCACACCAGGAAGCATGTCGAATGGCCTACTGTCTTGGTCTTGGTTGGACGATTGATGGATGCTGCTGCTAGTTTTTTATCGTCTCGTGACGTGCACGCGTGCCCTCTAGCGACGGGCTGTGACCTTTCACGCTCTGGTAGGAACAACACCTCGTTACACACGCCACGATTAGCCGATGTCGTCTCCGGTTTGCGCATTACAGCGTCCGGCACGTTACTTTTTGAACGCACCTTATAGTTTGTAAGAGAGTAGGTAGTTTAGGCCCCTTTAAACAACAATTATCATCATCTTCATCATCAAGATAATAGATGGTATAAAAGTTAGTTCCCCTGACATATTTGACATTGAACAATAATATTCGGTAGGCTATTACATATAAATCAAATTAAAAGTGTTTTAGAACGAATTGACATTAGTTCCAGTAAATAGCTTTGACAAATAAATTAGAATTTAATAACCCGATATTGCTGTGATTTAATGTACCGTAAAGGATTGATCAAAAGTCACTTGTCAAATGTCTAGACAGGGAGTCTCTAGCCATAGTCCACTTGACACCCGCAAGGGCACATCGCCCGTGACCCATCCCACCTCGCGTGCATATTCATTACTTCAGCATTGACGAAGAAAGCTTTGGTTATATATTATTATTTTTACATCGTTATCCCTTACTCAGGAGCACGATTGAACCTGCTTTGTTCAGCGGCGTGTATCCATTATTTTTTTTGGGGGGGGGGGCACTGACTTCTTCTTCTTCCTCTTCTTCATTTCCCGTTTCCAGTTCTCTGGGTCGGGTTGTGAATCAAGGACCTCCACAGTTGTCGATCCCTCCATTATTCATTTCCTTCTTTCAATACATCTTTTTCTTTTTCTCCTCTTTCTTCTATGCTTTCCTTCACCGTATCTATCCACCTCTTTCTGGGCCTTCCTCATGGTTTTCTTCCTGGTATTTTCTCCATAGATATTCTTTTTGGCACTCTATATTCTTCCATGTTCGTACCACTTCAGCTTACTGGTTTCTATCTTGTCTTGCAGTTTTGGGAACCCAGTTCTCTCCCTAATGTCCACTTTTCTGACTTTATCCCTCCGTGTCTTCCCAATTATTCCTCTAAGGAACTTCATCTCGGCTGCTTGGATTCGGCTTTCATTGCGTTTTGTTGTGGTCCAAGTACCTGCTGCATATGCTAAAATTGGTGTGTAATACATTGAGAATAGAACTTTCTTGCATTTCTCTGGGACTTCCTGGTTCCATACTATACCTCTCACACACTGGTAATTGTATCATCTTCTGTGAGTATGCTCCCCAAATACTTAAAGCTTTTTACCATTTCCAATGGATTTCCATTAACTTCAATATTCTGTCTTCCTTCTCTCTAGTTTCTTGTCATCACTACAGTCTTACTCTTCTCCACACTTATTTTCATTCCATATTTCTCTATCTCTTTATTCCATGCAGTAACTTGATCTTGCACTTCTATTTCATTTTATTCCCATATTACTATGTCGTCTGAAAGCCTCCGTGGCTTAGGCGGCAGCACGCCAGCCTCTCACCACTGGGTCCGTGGTTCAAATCCCGGTCACTCCAAGTGAGATCTGTGCTGGACAAAACGGAGGCAGACAGGTTTTTCTCCGGGTACTCCGGTTTTCCCTGTCAAAATTTCATTCCAGCAACACTCTCCACTATCATTTCATTTCATCTGTCATTCATATAATCATTGCCCCAGAGGAGTGCGTCAGGCCTCGGCAGCCGGCACAGTTCATATCCTCGCCGCTAGATGGGGGCTTCATTCATTCCATTCCTGACCCGGTCGGAGACTGGAAGCAGGCTGTGGATTTTCATTTTCATTACTATGTCGTCTGCAAAGAGTAAGGCCTTAGTCTCCTTGCTTCCCATTCTTCGTTTCACACTATTGTGGATTTCATCCATGACAGTTATAAACAGTATAGGGGTTAACACACTTCCTTGTCGAAGTCCTGTTTTAACACTGAACCGGTTTGTTTGTCCTAGCTTGGTCTTCACACTACTCACACACTTTTCATACATGGCTTTGATCATTTGTATTTCTGCTCTGCCTACCCTGGTTTTTATCAATGCGTCCCAGACCAATCTTCGTGGTACACTGTCGTATGACTTCCTCAATATCTTGAAATGTCATCACCAAATCCTTTTTGAACTCCATCATGTTTCTTAGAGCAAACATTAGATCGAAGGTTGATCTATCTCTTCGGAATCCATGTTGTTCTTCCTCCATTTCTGCCTCAACTTTCATTCTCACTCTTTTCTCTAATATCCTCTCAAAGATCTTTGCAACATGGGAAATAAGTGTGATTCCCCGATAGTTGTTAAATTCTTATTGAATACTGGAATTGTCAGACCCTTCCTCCAATCTTTTGGTACTTGTTTCTCCTTCCATATCACTCGAAATAGTCTATACTGAACCCTTTAGTATTGCAGTGTTTATATGCAAGAATCTTGATCAAGGGGTCGCGCTCAATTCATAGTGTGATGTTTACGTTCGCCAAACAACATGCTCTACTGAGGGAAGGGTCATAGGATTAAAACTATAATTAAGAAAGGAAAAGACAAGGCCTAAAATAATAACATAATTCAATGACTATTAGTGCAAATAAAATGAATATAGACAACAACAAAAATAAAATTCCTCCCTGAATCTTCCCATGACAGAAAATATCTATCAAACGTTGAGGAGTCAGACGGATCTCCCCCTTATAAAAAATGTGGATCCAAGTTCCACTAACTTGCATTGGGATTTCATGTACGCGTAATGACTAACTACGAGGAATGAGTACTTGGATGACTGTTCGTTTACAGCGGGTAACAGCCACGCTGCTTACGAACAATCATATCGTAAATCAACGTTTACGGATATAGGACACAACACTTATAAAAACCCTTAAAAGATTAATGCTGACACACAGTCTAAAATCTAATATTTACAGGAATCTCCCTCGAGACCCTCCTTCAATGCGATGACGCATCTGACAAATGAGCTGCCAACACGGCCAATTGCTCAATACACAAACAAGGAAAAGACAGCATCGCACGTGACTGCACGGGTCACTAATACGGAACATAAACATGGAATGGAACCAACAACAACAAAAGCCTCACCGGCTGAGATTACTTTATATGAACAAAAATGCACGTCAAGCTAACGCTTCGGAGATTATAGTGATTCGTAGGCAACTCCCATTTATTTAAACAATTTTTAACATTGATCAGTTCTTATTCTGTATTTCAAGTAATTTTACGGAGCCAACAAGCACTCCACTAATGACCTCGATGCAATCTCCTCAGTCCGCCTTGTGAAAACAGCTTCCCCCTTCCTCAACTCTGGTCATCGTCCAGCTCCAGTGTGTAAAAATAACATGACCAACTGTCCCGTTATCTCGTAGAATCAACAGCAACAAATCTCAACCACATAAACATATGGTAAGACCTTAATCGATATGTCCTCGCAAGGTAACCATATGGACTCGGCACCAAGCTGACAGAAATCAGTCTACGCTGAAATTCCCGCTTGTAATGACCAATAAAATACACACACACACACACACACACTGCTGGGAATGACATAACACTTTTCACACAGGTCGGTTGAATCAGATGCTCACAATCTATTTAAAAAATATTAAAAACCTACGAGAGAGCTGACTGCTTTTCGCCAAAACTCACATTGCTCCAACGGCAATAAACTCACTGAATCTGATCAATAATAAACATTACAAAGATTAATTTACCCTCCAATCTACTGTATGATTATATTAATTCAGTCCTACTTCTGAAACACAATATATCTCTGAGAGACGTTTCTTAATCGCATTCGCAAACATATGCGAACACGGTCGTCCACATAGCCACGTTAATTAAAACAAACAAACAAGAACTTACGACTATAAAAATTTGTGCGAGCTGTTTCCATGCAAAAGGTGTGTCAGACCAAAACTAAATACACTACGTTAATCAACACAAGCAAGCTATTTACAAACAAAATATGTCCCATATACCATAATTAATTTGTCAGATAATAAGAATATTATTCAGTACTCATCCTCGGCCAGTCACCGTCAACGAACATCTGCAGCCATCTCCCTACTTAATGCTGCTTAGCTCATCTCAAACATCTCGACGGAGTGTTGACAGTTCCAAACGTCTTCCAGGATAAGCGATGTCATCTCTCGTGCTGATGCAAACAGTTATAGATTATTTCACACTCGATATCTGTTTACTAAATTCACCGGTTTTAGGTACTTAATTCCCCAGAACAGTCTGTTGGCGAATTGTCGATGATACTGTCCCTACAAAATAGTACTGTGACTATCTATCACACTGAATTTACACCACATTTGTATTAATAAAAATCTGTGTCCTCATGACACGCAAAGTACAAGTGACTACGTCCTCAGACGCGCAAAATGTAATAATCACCTACGTCCTCAGACGCACAAATTGTAATAATAACCTACGTCCTCAGACGCACAAATGTAATAGTAATGTCTTGGCTCTTCACGCCACTTATAAATGAACTGGCCCTAGGCATCAATAGAGGGGGGAATTATATAAAAATTTCTCAAAATAATAGTGGTACAGGAATGAAACAAATATCACTGAACTCGTAAAATTGCGCAGGTCAAGAATATGCCCATTAATCCTAGAATCGATCGTAGAGATGTTGTCTAGCTGATCTCCCGCGTTAATGCTAGCTATCGCGTGCCCAAGCTAGACTTGGCGCGTTCGTAAGCATTCATCTCAAATTAGCTCCACTTTTTCAATAACTTCGCGGTTTTATCAGACCTCGGCCTCGTAGGAGTGTCCAGTAGTACCATCAGCCACTCACGTTACTGCATTATATTTTTTCTAGGCGCGAATATTACAATGAACATACCATAAGCGTGTCTCACCACGCGTCCCTTCTATTTTGAGGTAGCCACCACCTGTCCTTCTGAAACATTACTAGGCTCTTTCTTTTCACAATCTTAAAGTATTTAGCCTTTTGTCAAACTGCTGCAGGTATGTCCCCACTGTCTCCAACAAATGCTTGAAGTTTCCTCATCTTCGTCTGGCTATTTTATGACGCTGGTGGAAATATTAATTAATTGTAGAAATAAAACATCGAATCATTTATCCACCAGAGGATAAAGGGTTCACAACTCCTCCACTCACAAAATTTTGAACTTAGGATAAAGTCGATAATTTTTAAAAGACTTCCGTAGGCCAATTTGTTTTATTTCAGAATCACCCCTTTTCTATTACTTGGTCTAGCCGCTCTTGTCTTGAATGGCATTTACTCGTTTTATTTCCTGCTTGGACCTCACCCTTTCAACTGCTTGCGGGACGCGCTGATGCCTTAGGCAACACTCTGCCCGTCTCGTTAATGTTTGTCAACATCATCTCCTCTTCCTCCTTCACGTGCCGTACTCAACTGCCCCCCGTCCACTTGGTTGATATAGGACGTCCATATATTCAAACTGCATCATTATTTCGGCGGTCCCATGGTTCACTTCTACGATACGTCTTTAAATTGGCTGCATTGTAGACCGACATTGTTCCTGTGCTTAACTCTTTCACTCTGTATGCATTATTTCCTAGATTTCTTACAATAGAATAGGGTCCTATGAACTTTTCACAGAATTTGCTGAAGATCTTCTTCTCTGGATCCGATGTAGCGGTTCGTTTCACCAAAACGAGCTGGTTGATTTCTAGATCACGGTGAAATCTCTTATTTCTCAATCGCCGTAATCTGCGATCTGCTTGTTTTCTCATGTAGGCTCTCGTTCTCTCTATCCGCAGGTCAGGTGCTATCATGGGAACTTGTGGGCAGTTAATGATGCTTTTCCGCGTTCTCACTGGATACTCGTTTTTGTGTAAGACCATAGGGATCTGTCCTGTTGACTCGTGCCTGGTAGAATTCATACATGTCTCTACATCCTTAATTTTATCCACCCAATTATGATGTTCTTTGGGAATGAAGATTCTCAAGTATGATGTTACACATTTTATTGCTCGCTCACTTGGATTAGCTTGGGCATGTCGGATACTGCTTAAAACGTGTTTTATACCCATGTCTTCCATACCTTTCTTGAATTCGGCGCTTGTAAAATAGCTGCCATGGTCTGACAATATAAATTCTGGTTTTCCAAGGATTGGAATAACTCTATTTCGAATACGACTGAGTACTTGTTTTGATGTAGTTTTCTGAATGGGGCATAATACGACAAACTTAGAAAACACATCAATGCACACAAGCAAGTGACGGCAATCTCGTCTACCTTTCGGGATTGGACCGAAACAATCCAGGGCCACTAGCTCGCAGGGTTTCTGAGGTAGCAATGGTCTAGGATACTGCCTCATTAAATAGTTATTGGGCTGTGTCCTCTGACAAGGATCACAAGTCGTAATGACGTCACATATAGTTGTTCTCATACGTGGCCATGTAAATGTCTCTCCTATTGTCGCTTCGCACTTGTCTACTCCGACGTGTCCGTAACTTTCGTGAGTATGCCATGTCAATCCTCGCTGTAAAGATGCAGGTACTGGTATGCGTAACTTGGTATGGTCATTATCTACCCATTTGTGCAGCAAATTGTTGACATAAACATATCTTCGTTCTTTGGCTTTCGCTTCTCGAAATGCAGGTGTTCCTGTAGGTAGTTGCTTTCTGAAGTATTGAATTAATAGCATCATCCATGGTTCCGCTTCCTTTTCTCGCTGTATCTCACGTACCTCCTCCAAGAATTCCCGGTCCTTCGGTGTTAACTCCAAGTGTTGTACCATCGCTGTTTCTTCATCATCAGGCTCTGGGTTCCTGATGAGTGAATCCGGAATCACGTTCTTCTTCTCTGGACAATGTTCAATCTCAATTCTAAACTGCTGAATATATATAGACCAACGTGTCACACGTTCGCTTGCCATCGACGTCTTAAACAAGAATGTTAGTGCCTTGTGATCAGTCCTGACAACAATGGGGTAGCCATAAATTATTCGTTTCCATGGTTGTAGCGCATGAAGGATGGCCAACAGCTCTAGTTCAGTTACAGTATAATTGCGCTCGTGCTTACGCAATTTTCGGATGACAAATGCCAAATATGTTTTATGTTGCAGGCCAGCTGGATCTTCTTGGTAGAGCATAGCACCTATACCAATTAGTGAAGCATCCGCTTGGATTATAAATTTGTGCTTGAAATCTGGATATCCTAACTTAATGCAGTTTTCCAGTAGCTGTTTTGTTGCTTGGAACGTCTTCTCACATTCCGCATTCCACAACCATTTATTATTCTTTTTTAGCATTTCCTGCATTGGAGCTACAGTCTCCGTGTAACCTGGACAGTTTTCTTTAAAGAATCCCGTTACGCCTAAGAAAGCCCGAATGTGCTTGACTCTCGTTGGTGTAGGGAAATTCTTTATCGCTTCGATCTTAGCCGGGTTTGGCTTCACTCCCTCCTTGTCAATGACGTGACCCAAATATAAGATCTCGCTCTTGAAGAAATGCGATTTCTTCAGGTTTACTTAGAAATTTGATGCATTAAGGTTGCCTAATACTTTATCTAAATTTTCCATGTGAATTTCAATGTTGTCGGATGCCAGCAGAATGTCATCAATGTAGCGCACCGTCATCTCCTTAACTTCCACGGTTAGATTCCGATCCAGGGCTCTGATTAAAGCACAGCCCGCTGTTTTGACTTCGAAGGGCATTCGAACGAAGCAGAACGTTTGGTTATCGAATAAGAAGCCAGTTAGAAGCTGTGACTTCTCATCCAATTCAATATGGTGGAAACTGGACGTCAAGTCTACTGATGAATAAATGCTCTTGTTCTAAAAGCCTTTTAGTACGTCTCTGATAATTGGTGTTCTGTCATACTCAAGAAAAATGAGTCTCATGTTGAGATTTCTGGCATCTAAACAAAGTCTAATAGATCCATTTGGTTTTGTGACTGCCAAATCGCATTTAGATAAGGTGTAGGTGTCTTCCTTATCACTCAAGCTTGTAACATCTCATCTATAATGACCTTGACTTGACCACGATCGTTTTCCGGAATTGGGTACAATCTACTTTTGAAAGGTGACCAATCCTCGACTTGCATTGAATATTTGAAATTTAATATTTTCCCAGGTACTGTATCAAATACTGCTTTGTGCTTCCTTAAAATCTCTTCCAATTGTTTTCAATGTTCACCCCCAAGTTGAATGTCATTGAGCCGCTCCTGTAGTAACTCTTCAAATTGTGCATCACTGTCATCTCCTTCTGTTAATAAAGACCATATATCCTGGGATTCAATCTCCTCATCTAGTTCCAGAACAGCTCTTTCTATGATGTTATCTTCTGCCTTTCGTATCTCCTCTTCCGTCTCTTCCGATATTGCTTCCAATGCCCAAGAATTTACATCTCTTCCGGTAGTGATTTCATCCATATGCAATCCCACGTTCTTCAGTTGATCATACTCTCTAAAACTGACTGTGCTCTTGTGCAAATCTATCACTGCTTGATAGTCACAAATGAAATTTGCACCAAGAATTATATTGAAATTCATCTTTGCCATGATAATGAATGTTTGCCCAAAGTGTGTTCCAATATGTTCAGCTCTAAGTATGCCTGACGTTTACAAGTGACGGTGCGTTCAGGAATAACACCCCTCACTTTGAGTTGTGGTACGGGAATCACAGGAATATTCTGACTCCGTCCCAACTCTCGAACCAAGGCCTCCGATACCAGACAGATCTGCGACCCCGTATCCAATAAACATCTTATATTAATTCCACCAATCCTCGCGTAAATAATGGGTAATTGCCTAATTTCTTCGTTCTGTGGTTTCACCGTCTCCTCCAGGCAATCTTCTGGCAAAGCAATCCATTCTTGTATGTTCGCTACTATCCATCCGTCTTCAACTTCCGACTGTTGCGTTTGTAGACTGTCTCCTTTATCCAAATTTAGATTTTTTTTAGCTCCGCTGCGACTCCCATCATCATTTTGTTGCCCACGCCCCTGACATTCCTCTTGTCTCAGTAGACTTCCAGCTTCCTCAGTATGTGTGTCTAGGTTCTTCATGTTCCCAATGGCTTTTTCCCATCGTCCTTGCTCTCCACCTTGACTAGCGTGTAAATCCTCTAGGTAATTTTGTGATTGAGCGTGCCTATCATCCCAGTCATTTCGATAATTACGTGCCTCTCCTTGATTTTGATCTCTCCTTCCTTTCCATCTTTGATTCCCATTGTAATCACCGTATCTTCCATAAGGCCTCTCATTTCTTCGATTTTCACGCCATTGCTGATACCCTCTCTGTTGATATCTATTGTTGCCTTGATATGACCTATTGTTATAGTTATTCTTGTTATGCTGGTACGGTCTGTTCTCTACTTCTTCCTGGTTTCGCCTAGGTGTGGATGTGCTTGTATTTGTACCTTGCGTTTTAGTGTCCACCTGTTTTGGTTTTATGACCTCTGTCGTATTTACTAACTCCAGTTGTCTTCCTCCTCTATAATGATTATGAGATGTAGTCTCATCTATCTGGCGTAATATCTGTTCTGCATGTAAGGCCGTACTAACATTCGCTGCGACTAGTACTTGTTGCACGTTGACTGGTAATTGCCGCGCTATAGTCATCACCAGATCCGCTTCATTTATGATGATGATGATAATTGTTGTTTTAAGGGGCCTAACATCTAGGTTATCGGCCCCTAATGATCTGGGTGATAGCGAAGATGATAATGAAACGGAAACCAGAACGAAAATTAAGTGTGACGGAAAATACTTACAAAAAGGAACTCGGATTGAAACGACTCACAAAATGTTCTTACAAAAGGGAATTTAGAACGAAAAGATTCACAAAAGGAATAGATTGAAAAATACCCACAAAATGAAGGCTAGGTTCAAAATACGTACAAAATGCAATGTAGCGTCGAAATACTTACAAAATGCAACTGAAATTCAAAATACTTACAAAATGCAAATGAGATCGAAAATACGTACAAAATGCAATTGAGGTTCAAAATACTTACAAAATGCAATTGAAATTGAAAATACACAATGCAATTCAGATTGAAATAGGCCTTATCCCAGTTCCAATCCAAATTATTCACAAAGTGCAATCGAAATTCAAAATACTTACAAAATGCAATTGAAATTGAAAATGCTTACAAAATGGACGGTGATTCTAACGACTCATGTGGATTGACAATACTTACAAAAAGCAATTTAGATTGAAAATACTTGACAAAATGTAATTTAGATTCAAAATACCCACAAAATGCAATTGAGAATCAAAATATGTGCAAAATGCCCACCAAACAAAATGCAATTTAGATTCAAAATTCGTGCGAAATGCGGTTTTGGTTGAAAATACTTACAAAATGCAATTGAAATTCAAAATACTCACTAAAAGGCCCCGCAACCTGCATTGAAAGACTTACTAAAAAGCAATTTAGATTGTCAATCTTTACAAAATGCAATTGAGGTTAAAAACAATCGCGAGATGTAATTTAGATCGAAAAAACTTACAAAATGCAACATAGATCAAAAATGCCTTAAAAATCGCTAAAAGGGAATTTAGATACACGGTGATTCGAGTAACAAAAACAGTGCGGGAATCTTAAAGAGAAAAGGAAATAGAAGGAAAAGAGGAGAGGAGAGGGGAGGGGAGAGAGGAGAAGGTCCGCCCCAAAGGGAAGGGACAAAAGGGGAAAACGGACCCAGCTCAGGAATCCCTCGGGGTCGCCAACGCCCGAACTCACCAGCCGTGAGCCCCTGAGGGTGTAGCATTATCGACGGTGCACCAGAAGTGGTGGGGCTACATACACCCTGCCTCCTTAAGGGCCTTGAGCACAAGGCAGGAGGTAAAAGGAAAAGAACAAGAAGGCTGACCCCTCACAGAAGGAGGGTATCAGGAAAGATGAGACAAGGGCCAATTAAGGCGGGAAAGGAAGAGACTCACTAGGCCTCGGATACCCTAATACCGTCGGGGTCGGAAGAGAACAAGAGTTGACCAAGGAAGGTCGACAGGAAAGAAGAAAGAGAGGAGCCTGGCACAAGTTACTGGAAGCAATGCCGGACTCAGCTGGGGCCCCGTGGTCGCCAACCCACGCCCACAAGATGTGAGCCCCTGGGGGACCGCTTCATTTAAAGGGTAATCAAGGTCGCGAAATTTTTAGCATTTGCATGTTAAAGAAATCTCAGTATTTCGTTTGCTGGGTAGTTTGGTATTTCCTAGAGTAAAGCTCCATTCTTAAACTCTGTTGTAATGCCGGCGACCAGTACTTGCGCAGAAACGCGATTTTAAAATCTGCCATAGTTCCAAATGTATAATTGAAGCATAAAAACCATGTAAGGACATTTCCTGATAAAAATCTCTCCATCATCCTTAACCTACGTGCTTCAGGTACCCCAGTGTCATTATAATGATCTTCAATTTCTTTAATAAAGGCTTTAGGTGTCACCCCTGAATTCTCCGTGTACTTCTGCGGTTTATAATCTTTCGAGCGAATTACTTGGATAAGTTGTGTGGGCTGATGACCGTCCTGTGGCGTGGAACTCCTTTCAATATTCTTGCGAAACCCCTCCGTGTTTGTCGTTAATGGGCTCTCTGTCTGAGTCTGACTTCCTGCTGTGCTCGTACCCTCCGGGCTATTTGAGTCGTACTGCTTATCTTTCATTGTTCCCGTTTTAAATATCGAGGATTGTTCTATCGACCTCAGTTCAGCTTTAATGATCCAGTCTGTTTGTTCTTTAAGTTTACTCTTAATTTCTTGCTCTAATGCTTGAATACGGGTATGATTTTCGCCTACTGTCTTAAGGATGGTTGATCTTTCCTCTTTAGAATCGATATTCATTTTTCGCCAATCTTTTCTTATTTGCTCCTTAATCGTGCTTACTTTCTCCTCAATCTGGCTTTTAGTGTCATCGTGATTGCTTTCTATCTGGCTCAACCTTTCGTCGATGGTTTTCTTTAATTGATCCTGATCCGCTTCTAGGCTTTTCCATTGCTCCGCTGATTTTATTTCGAGACGGTCCATATCTTTAATTATGCCGGATATGTTTTCATCTACCGCTGATAATTGTTGCTGAATGACCTTGCCGCTTTTTTCCATTTCCTTAAATCGTCCTTCCAACTTATCCTGAGCTATCTTGACCTCGCTCGTACTCATAGTGCATGCTAGTTCAATTTGCTCTAATTTACCTAACACCGTTTCATCCAGAATGCTAAGTTTTTGATCAAATATAATTTCCATTTTCTTAATCTGATCTAATTGTTTTTCATTGTTTTACTAACATCTAGGGCCAGCAATACCATCTGTTGATTAGTGTGATCCTTCATCTATGCGGTTAACGAAGCTAATTGGTTCGTGTTTTTAACATTCTGCGCCCCTAACTGCGAATTTATAGTGTCATTGATTTCACTTTTTAATAATCTAGCTTGTTCCGCCTGATATTCATTTTGTTCAATCCTACTGTTGTTTAATTGTGTCCGCAATGATTCACTTTGTTCAGATAGTTTTGTGTTTAGTGATTCACTTTGTTCGGATAGTTTAGTTTTTAGTGATTCACTCTGCTCAGACAATTTGTTTATAGACTCACTTTGTTCAGATAGTTTTGTGTTTAGTGATTCGCTCTGTTCTGATAGCTTAGTGTTTAATGATTCACTCTGTTCAGATAGTTTAGTGTTTAATGATTCACTTTGTTCGGATAGTTTAGTTTTTAGTGATTCACTCTGCTCAGAAAATTTGTTTATAGACTCACTTTGTTCTAACATACTATTGTTTAATTGTTCAGATAATTTCGCTTTTAATGCTTCACTTTGTTCTAACATGCTATTGTTTAATTGTTCACTCTGTTCAGATAGTTTAGTGTTTAATGATTCACTCTCTTCCGCCAATTTGGTATCCAACAATTCCTGTGTCCTCCTAGCAGCACTTTCATAGATTTCTTGAATCTGTTCTACAGTTGCCATGTTATACACTTTATATGAGACATTAGGGAAATGGCATAAAGCAATGTCCCCTGACACACACATACAATCCCAATGCACATTTAATTTCTTTACCCTACTCAGTTCGTTTATATTTTACATTTAATCCCACTAATCAATCGCATTTCAGAGTGGTTCTAATTTTACTCAATTTAATTTAAACCCAAACACATATTTAGTCATTAAATTGTTATCCTGATCTGATATTAACACTGACTAATTAACAAAGTATTAATTGTCATTTAAGGCTACCAGCCTCCTAACCTTTTCATGAGTTTGACTTTCTAAACAAATCTAGTTTTAACTTTAATCATTGGGCGCCCGGTATCACGTATATTACTTTTATTTTAATTCAATAGACAAAAACGTGAACCGTATTTTACATTGCAAACTCCTGATTTTAATTTATATTTCACACAGTTGGCGGTATCCTCTTCGCCTCAATTACTTTTAATAAAATATCACTTTCCGGAAATTAAAATACTGTCATATCTGCCTCCACTTGTGGCCTGTCAGTTTTACTCAAATACGTCAACTAAATGTGTTCCAGCAGCGAACCAGCAACAAAAATACACCTTCATTGTTGCGTCAGTTTGTAAACCCCACTACGCTTACATTGACATGTGCAATTTCTTTGCCGTTACACCACAGTGAACCGCCCCACGCTTGGCCGCGCCAGTTTACCTCCTATGAACCCTTTAGTATTGCAGTGTTTATATGCAAGAATCTTGATCAAGGGGTCGCGCTCAATTCATAGTGTGATGTTTACGTTCGCCAAACAACATGCTCTACTGAGGGAAGGGTCATAGGATTAAAACTATAATTAAGAAAGGAAAAGACAAGGCGTAAAATAATAACATAATTTAATGACTATTAGTGCAAATAAAATGAATATAGACAACAACAAAAATAAAATTCCTCCCTGAATCTTCCCATGACAGAAAATATCTATCAAACGGTGAGGAGTCAGACGGATCTCCCCCTTATAAAAAATGTGGATCCAAGTTCCACTAACTTGCATTGGGATTTCATGTACGCGTAATGACTAACTACGAGGAATGAGTACTTGGATGACTGTTCGTTTACAGCGGGTAACAGCCACGCTGCTTACGAACAATCATCTCGTAAATCAACGTTTACGGATATAGGACACAACACTTATAAAAACCCTTAAAAGATTAATGCTGACACACAGTCTAAAATCTAATATTTACAGGAATCTCCCTCGAGACCCTCCTTCAATGCGATGACGCATCTGACAAATGAGCTGCCAACACGGCCAATTGCTCAATACACAAACAAGGAAAAGACAGCATCGCACGTGACTGCACGGGCCACTAATACGGAATATAAACATGGAATGGAACCAACAACAACAAAAGCCTCACCGGCTGAGATTACCTTATATGAACAAAAATGCACGTCAAGCTAACGCTTCGGAGATTATAGTGATTCGTAGGCAACTCCCATTTATTTAAACAATTTTTACCATTGATCAGTTCTTATTCTGTATTTCAAGTAATTTTACGGAGCCAACAAGCACTCCACTAATGACCTCGATGCAATCTCCTCAGTCCGCCTTGTGAAAACAGCTTCCCCCTTCCTCAACTCTGGTCATCGTCCAGCTCCAGTGTGTAAAAATAACATAACCAACTGTCCCGTTATCTCGTAGAATCAACAGCAACAAATCTCAACCACATAAACATATGGTAAGACCTTTATCGATCTAGCCACATATGTCCTCGCAAGGTAACCATATGGACTCGGCACCAGGCTGACAGAAATCAGTCTACGCTGAAATTCCCGCTTGTAATGACCAATAAAATACACACACACACACTGCTGGGAATGACATAACACTTTTCACACAGGTCGGTTGAATCAGATGCTCACAATCTATTTAAAAATATTAAAAACCTACGAGAGAGCTGACTGCTCTTCGCCAAAACTCACATTGCTCCAACGGCAATAAACTCACTGAATCTGATCAATAATAAACATTACAAAGATTAATTTACCCTCCAATCTACTGTATGATTATATTAATTCAGTCCTACTTCTGAAACACAATATATCTCCGAGAGACGTTTCTTAATCGCATTACGTAAACATATGCGAACACGGTCGTCCACATAGCCACGTTAATTAAAACAAACAAACAAGAACTTACGACTATAAAAATTTGTGCGAGCTGTTTCCATGCAAAAGGTGTGTCAGACCAAAACTAAATACACTACGTTAATCAACACAAGCAAGCTATTTACAAACAAAATATGTCCCATATACCATAATTAATTTGTCAGATAATAAGAATATTATTTAGTACTCATCCTCGGCCAGTCACCGTCAACGAACATCTGCAGCCATCTCCCTACTTAATTCTGCTTAGCTCATCTCAAACATCTCGACGGAGTGTTGACAGTTCCAAACTTCTTCCAGGATAAGCGATGTCATCTCTCGTGCTGATGCAAACAGTTATAGATTATTTCACACTCGATATCTGTTTACTAAATTCACCGGTTTTAGGTACTTAATTCCCCAGAACAGTCTGTAGGCGAATTGTCGATGATACTGTCCCTATAAAATAGTACTGTGACTATCTATCACACTGAATTTACACCACATTTGTATTAATAAAAATCTGTGTCCTCATGACACGCAAAGTACAAGTGCCTACGTCCTCAGACGCGCAAAATGTAATAATCACCTACGTCCTCAGACGCACAAATTGTAATAATAACCTACGTCCTCAGACGCACAAATGTAATAGTAATGTCTTGGCTCTTCACGCCACTTATAAATGAACTGGCCCTAGGTATCAATAGAGGGGGTAATTATATAAAAATGTCTCAAAATAATAGTGGTACAGGAATGAAACAAATATCACTGAACTCGTAAAATTGCGCAGGTCAAGAATATGCCCATTAATCCTAGAATCGATCGTAGAGATGTTGTCTAGCTGATCTCCCGCGTTAATGCTAGCTATCGCATGCCCAAGCTAGACTTGGCGCGTTCGTAAGCATTCATCTCAAATTAGCTCCACTTTTTCAATAACTTCGCGGTTTTATCAGACCTCGGCCTCGTAGGAGTGTCCAGTAGTACCATCAGCCACTCACGTTACTGCATTATATTTTTTCTAGGCGCGAATATTACAATGAACATACCATAAGCGTGTCTCTCCACGCGTCCCTTCTATTTTGACGTAGCCACCACCTGTCCTTCTGAAACATTACTAGGCTCTTTCTTTTCACAATCTTAAAGTATTTAGCCTTTTGTCAAACTGCTGCAGGTATGTCCCCACTGTCTCCAACAAATGCTTGAAGTTTCCTCATCTTCGTCTGGCTATTTTATGACGATGGTGGAAATATTAATTAATTGTAGAAATAAAACATCGAATCATTTATCCACCAGAGGATAAAGGGTTCACAACTCCTCCACTCACAAAATTTTGAACTTAGGATAAAGTCGATAATTTTTAAAAGACTTCCGTAGGCCAATTTGTTTTATTTCAGAATCACCCCTTTTCTATTACTTGGTCTAGCCGCTCTTGTCTTGAATGGCATTTACTCGTTTTATTTCCTGCTTGGACCTCACCCTTTCAACTGCTTGCGGGACGCGCTGATGCCTTAGGCAACACTCTGCCCGTCTCGTTAATGTTTGTCAACATCATCTCCTCTTCCTCCTTCACGTGCCATACTCAACTGCCCCCCGTCCACTTGGTTGATATAGGACGTCCATATATTCAAACTGCATCATTATTTCGGCGGTCCCATGGTTCACTTCTACGATACGTCTTTAAATTGGCTGCATTGTAGACCGACATTGTTCCTGTGCTTAAATCTTTCACTCTGTATGCATTATTTCCTAGGTTTCTTACAATAGAATAGGGTCCTATGAACTTTTCACAGAATTTGCTGAAGATCTTCTTCTCTGGATCCGATGTAGCGGGTCGTTTCACCAAAACGAGCTGGTTGATTTCTAGATCACGGTGAAATCTCTTATTTCTCAATCGCCGTAATCTGCGATCTGCTTGTTTTCTCATGTAGGCTCTCGTTCTCTCTATCCGCAGGTCAGGTGCTATCATGGGATCTTGTGGGCAGTTAATGATGCTTTTCCACGTTCTCACTGGATACTCGTTTTTGTGTAAGACCATAGGGATCTGTCCTGTTGACTCGTGCCTGGTAGAAATCATACATGTCTCTACATCCTTAATTTTATCCACCCAATTATGATGTTCTTTGGGAATGAAGATGCTCAAGTATGATGTTACACATTTTATTGCTCGCTCACTTGGATTAGCTTGGGCATGTCGGATACTGCTTAAAACGTGTTTTATACCCATGTCCTCCATACCTTTCTTGAATTCGGCGCTTGTAAAATAGCTGGCATGGTCTGACAATATAAATTCTGGTTTTCCAAGGATTGGAATAACTCTATTTCGAATACGACTGAGTACTTGTTTCGATGTAGTTTTCTGAATGGGGCATAATACGACAAACTTAGAAAACACATCAATGCACACAAGCAAGTGACGGCAACCTCGTCTACCTTTCGGGATTGGACCGAAACAGTCCAGGGCCACTAGCTCGCAGGGTTTCTGAGGTAGCAATGGTCTAGGATACTGCCTTATTAAATAGTTATTGGGCTTTGTCCTCTGACAAGGATCACAAGTCGTAATGACGTCACATATAGTTGTTCTCATACGTGGCCATGTAAATGTCTCTCCTATTGTCGCTTCGCACTTGTCTACTCCGACGTGTCCATAACTTTCGTGAGTATGCCATGTCAATCCTCACTGTAAAGATGCAGGTACTGGTATGCGTAACTTGGTATGGTCATTATCTACCCATTTGTGCAGCAAATTGTTGACATAAACATATCTTCCTTCTTTGGCTTTCGCTTCTCGAAATGCCGGTGTTCCTGTAGGTAGTTGCTTTCTGAAGTATTGAATTAATGGCATCATCCATGGTTCCGCTTCCTGTTCTCGCTGTATCTCACGTAACTCCTCCAAGAATTCCCGGTCCTTCGGTGTTAACTCCAAGTGTTGTACCATCGCTGTTTCTTCATCATCAGGCTCTGGGTCCCTGATGAGTGAATCCGGAATCACGTTCATCTTCTCTGGACAATGTTCAATCTCAATTCTAAACTGCTGAATATATATAGACCAACGTGTCACACGTTCGCTTGCCATCGACGTCTTAAACAAGAATGTTAGTGCCTTGTGATCAGTCCTGACAACAATGGGGTAGCCATAAATTATTCGTTTCCATGGTTGTAGCGCATGAAGGATGGCCAACAGCTCTAGTTCCGTTACAGTATAATTGCGCTCGTGCTTACGCAATTTTCGGCTGACAAATGCCAAATATGTTTTATGTTGCAGGTCAGCTGGATCTTCTTGGTAGAGCATAGCACCTATACCAATTAGTGAAGCATCCGCTTGGATTATAAATTTGTGCTTGAATCTGGATATCCTAACTTAATGCAGTTTTCCAGTAGCTGTTTTGTTGCTTTGAACGCCTTCTCACATTCCGCATTCCACAACCATTTATTATTCTTTTTTAGCATTTCCTGCATTGGAGCTACAATCTCTGTGTAACCTGGACAGTTTTCTTTAAAGAATCCCGTTACGCCTAAGAAAGCCCGAATGTGCTTGACTCTCGTTGGTGTAGGGAAATTCTTTATCGCTTCGATCTTAGCTGGGTTTGGCTTCACTCCCTCCTTGTCAATGATGTGACCCAAATATAAGATCTCGCTCTTGAAGAAATGCGATTTCTTCAGGTTTACTTAGAAATTTGATGCATTAAGGTTGCCTAATACTTTATCTAAATTTTCCATGTGAATTTCAATGTTGTCGGATGCCAGCAGAATGTCATCAATGTAGCGCACCGTCATCTCCTTAACTTCCTCGGTTAGATTCCGATCCAGGGCTCTGATTAAAGCACAGCCCGCTGTTTTACCTCCGAAGGGCATTCGCACGAAGCAGAACGTTTGGTTATCGAATAAGAAGCCAGTTAGAAGCTGTGACTTCTCATCCAATTCAATATGGTGGAAACTGGACGTCAAGTCTACTGATGAATAAATGCTCTTGTTCTAAAAGCCTTTTAGTACGTCTCTGATAATTGGTGCTCTGTCATACTCAGGAAAAATGAGTCTCATGTGGAGATTTCTGGCATCTAAACAAAGTCTAATAGATCCATTTGGTTTTGTGACTGCCAAATCGCATTTAGATAAGGTGTAGGTGTCTTCCTTACAACTCCAGCTTGTAACATCTCATCTATAATGACCTTGACTTGACCACGATATTTTTCCGGAATTGGGTACAATCTACTTTTGAAAGGTGACCAATCCTCGACTTGCATTGAATATTTGACATTTAATATTTTCCCAGGTACTGTATCAAATACTGCTTTGTGCTTCCTTAAAATCTCTTCCAATTGTTTTCAATGTTCACCCCCAAGTTGAATGTCATTGAGCCGCTCCTGTAGTAACTCTTCAAATTGTGCATCACTGTCATCTCCTTCTGTTAATAAAGACCATACCTCCTGGGATTCACTCTCCTCATCTAGTTCCAGAACAGCTCTTTCTATGATGTTATCTTCTGCCTTTCGTATCTCCTCTTCCGTCTCTTCCGATATTGCTTCCAATGCCCAAGAATTTACATCTCTTCCGGTAGTGATTTCATCCATATGCAATCCCACGTTCTTCAGTTGATCATACTCTCTAAAATTGACTGTGTTCTTGTGCAAATCTATCACTGCTTGATAGTCACAAATGAAATTTGCACCAAGAATTATATTGAAATTCATCTTTGCCATGATAATGAATGTTTGCCCAAAGTGTGTTCCAATATGTTCAGCTCTAAGTATGCCTGACGTTTACAAGTGACGGTGCGTTCAGGAATAACACCCCTCACTTTGAGTTGTGGTACGGGAATCACAGGAATATTCTGACTCCATCCCAACTCTCGAACCAAGGCCTCCGATACCAGACAGATCTGCGACCCCGTATCCAATAAACATCTTATATTAATTCCACCAATCCTCGCGTAAATAATGGGTAATTGCCTAATTTCATCGTTCCGTGGTTTCACCGTCTCCTCCAGGCAATCTTCTGGCAAAGCAATCCATTCTTGTATGTTCCCTACTATCCATCCGTCTTCAACTTCCGACTGTTGCGTTTGTAGACTGTCTCCTTTATCCAAATTTAGATTTTTTTTAGCTCCGCTGCGACTCCCATCATCATTTTGTTGCCCACGCCCCTGACATTCCTCTTGTCTCAGTAGACTTCCAGCTTCCTCAGTATGTGTGTCTAGGTTCTTCATGTTCCCAATGGCTTTTTCCCATCGTCCTTGCTCTCCACCTTGACTAGCGTGTAAATCCTCTAGGTAATTTTGTGATTGAGCGTGCCTATCATCCCAGTCATTTCGATAATTACGTGCCTCTCCTTGATTTTGATCTCTCCTTCCTTTCCATCTTTGATTCCCATTGTAATCACCGTATCTTCCATAAGGCCTCTCATTTCTTCGATTTTCACGCCATTGCTAATACCCTCTCTGTTGATATCTATTGTTGCCTTGATATGACCTATTGTTATAGTTATTCTCGTTATGCTGGTACGGTCTGTTCTCTACTTCTTCCTGGTTTCGCCTAGGTGTGGATGTGCTTGTATTTGTACCTTGCGTTTTAGTGTTCACCTGTTTTGGTTTTATGACCTCTGTCGTATTTACTAACTCCAGTTGTCTTCCTCCTCTATAATGATTATGAGATGTAGTCTCATCTATCTGGCGTAATATCTGTTCTGCATATAAGGCCGTACTAACGTTCGCTGCGACTAGTACTTGTTGCACGTTGACTGGTAATTGCTGCGCTATAGTCATCACCAGATCCGCTTCATTTAAAGGGTAATCAAGGTCGCGAAATTTTAGCATTTGCATGTTAAAGAAATCTGAGTATTTCGTTTGCTGGGTAGTTTGGTATTTCCTAGAGTAAAGCTCCATTCTTAAACTCTGTTGTAATGCCGACGACCAGTACTTGCGCAGAAACGCGATTTTAAAATCTGCCATAGTTCCAAATGTATATTTGAAGCTTAAGAACCATGTAAGGACATTTCCTGATAAAAATCTCTCCATCATCCTTAACCTACGTGCTTCAGGTACCCCAGTGTCATTATAATGATCTTCAATTTCTTTAATAAAGGCTTTTGGTGTCACCCCTGAATTCTCCGTGTACTTCTGCGGTTTATAATCTTTCGAGCGAATTACTTGGATAAGTTGTGTGGGCTGATACCGTCCTGTGGCGTGGAACTCCTTTCAATATTCTTGCGAAACCCCTCCGTGTTTGTCGTTAATGGGCTCTCTGTCTGAGTCTGACTTCCTGCTGTGCTCGTACCCTCCGGGCTATTTGAGTCGTCCTGCTTATCTTTCATTGTTCCCGTTTTAAATATCGAGGATTGTTCTATCGACCTCAGTTCAGCTTTAATGATCCAGTCTGTTTGTTCTTTAAGTTTACTCTTAATTTCTTGCTCTAATGCTTGAATACGGGTATGATTTTCGCCTACTGTCTTAAGGATGGTTGATCTTTCCTCTTTAGAATCGATATTCATTTTTCGCCAATCTTTTCTTATTTGCTCCTTAATCGTGCTTACTTTCTCCTCAATCTGGCTTTTAGTGTCATCCTGATTGCTTTCTATCTGGCTCAACCTTTCGTCGATGGTATTCTTTAATTGATCCTGATCCGCTTCTAGGCTTTTCCATTGCTCCGCTGATTTTATTTCGAGACGGTCCATATCTTTAATTATGCCGGATATGTTTTCATCTACCGCTGATAATTGTTGCTGAATGTTCCTTAAATCGTCCTTCCAACTTATCCTGAGCTATCTTGACCTCGCTCGTACTCATAGTGCATGCTAGTTCAATTTGCTCTAATTTACCTAACACCGTTTCATCCAGAATGCTAAGTTTTTGATCAAATATAATTTCCATTTTCTTAATCTGATCTAATTGTTTTTCATTGTTTTTACTAACATCTAGGGCCAGCAATACCATCTGTTGATTAGTGTGATCCTTCATCTATGCGGTTAACGAAGCTAATTGGTTCGTGTTTTTAACATTCTGCGCCTCTAACTGCGAATTTATAGTGTCACTGATTTCACTTTTTAATAATCTAGCTTGTTCCGCCTGATATTCATTTTGTTCAATCCTACTGTTGTTTAATTGTGTTTGCAATGATTCACTTTGTTCAGATAGTTTTGTGTTTAGTGATTCACTTTGTTCGGATAGTTTAGTTTTTAGTGATTCACTCTGCTCAGACAATTTGTTTATAGACTCACTTTGTTCAGATAGTTTTGTGTTTAGTGATTCGCTCTGTTCTGATAGCTTAGTGTTTAATGATTCACTCTGTTCAGATAGTTTAGTGTTTAATGATTCACTTTGTTCGGATAGTTTAGTTTTTAGTGATTCACTCTGCTCAGAAAATTTGTTTATAGACTCACTTTGTTCTAACATACTATTGTTTAATTGTTCAGATAATTTCGCTTTTAATGCTTCACTTTGTTCTAACATACTATTGTTTAATTGTTCACTATGTTCAGATAGTTTAGTGTTTAATGATTCACTCTGTTCCGCCAATTTGGTATCCAACAATTCCTGTGTCCTCCTAGCAGCACTTTCATAGATTTCTTGAATCTGTTCTACAGTTGCCATGTTATACACTTTATATGAGACATTAGGGAAATGGCATCAAGCAATGTCCCCTGACACACACATACAATCCCAATGCACATTTAATTTCTTTACCCTACTCAGTTCGTTTATGTTTTACATTTAATCCCACTAATCAATCGCATCTCTGAGTGGTTCTAATTTTACTCAATTTAATTTAAACCCAAACACATATTTAGTCATTAAATTGTTATCCTGATCTGATATTAACACTGACTAATTAACAAAGTATTAATTGTCATTTAAGGCTACCAGCCTCCTAACATTTTCATGAGTTTGACTTTCTAAACAAATCTAGTTTTAACTTTAATCATTGGGCGCCCGGTATCACGTATATTACTTTTATTTTAATTCAATAGACAAAAACGTGAACCGTATTTTACATTACAAACTCCTGATTTTAATTTATATTTCACACAGTTGGCGGTATCCTCTTCGCCTCAATTACTTTTAATAAAATATCACTTTCCGGAGATTAAAATATTGTCATATCTGCCTCCACTTGTGGCCAGTCAGTTTTACTCAAATACGCAACTAAATGTGTTCCAGCAGCGAACCAGCAACAAAAATACACCTTCATTGTTGCGTCAGTTTGTAAACCCCACTACGCTTACATTGACATGTGCAATTTCTTTGCCGTTACACCACAGTGAACCGCCCCACTCTTGGCCGCGCCAGTTTACCTCCTATGAACCCTTTAGTATTGCAGTTTTTATATGCAAGAATCTTGATCAAGGGGTCGCGCTCAATTCATAGTGTGATGTTTACGTTCGCCAAACAACATGCTCTACTGAGGGAAGGGTCATAGGATTAAAACTATAATTAAGAAAGGAAAAGACAAGGCGTAAAATAATAACATAATTTAATGACTATTAGTGCAAATAAAATGAATATAGACAACAACAAAAATAAAATTCCTCCCTGAATCTTCCCATGACAGAAAATATCTATCAAACGTTGAGGAGTCAGACGGATCTCCCCCTTATAAAAAATGTGGATCCAAGTTCCACTAACTTGCATTGGGATTTCATGTACGCGTAATGACTAACTACGAGGAATGAGTACTTGGATGACTGTTCGTTTACAGCGGGTAACAGCCACGCTGCTTACGAACAATCATCTCGTAAATCAACGTTTACGGATATAGGGCACAACACTAATAAAAACCCTTAAAAAATTAATGCTGACACACAGTCTAAAATCTAATATTTACAGGAATCTCCCTCGAGACCCTTCTTCAATGCGATGACGCATCTGACAAATGAGCTGCCAACACGGCCAATTGCTCAATACACAAACAAGGAAAAGACAGCATCGCACGTGACTGCACGGGCCACTAATACGGAATATAAACATGGAAAGGAACCAACAACAACAAAAGCCTCACCGGCTGAGAATACCTTATATGAACAAAAATGCACGTCAAGCTAACGCTTCGGAGATTATAGTGATTCGTAGGCAACTCCCATTTATTTAAACAATTTTTAACATTGATCAGTTCTTATTCTGTATTTCAAGTAATTTTACGGAGCCAACAAGCACTCCACTAATGACCTCGATGCAATCTCCTCAGTCCGCCTTGTGAAAACAGCTTCCCCCTTCCTCAACTCTGGTCATCGTCCAGCTCCAGTGTGTAAAAATAACATAACCAACTGTCCCGTTATCTCGTAGAATCAACAGCAACAAATCTCAACCACATAAACATATGGTAAGACCTTAATCGATCTAGCCACATATGTCCTCGCAAGGTAACCATATGGACTCGGCACCAGGCTGACAGAAATCAGTCTACGCTGAAATTCCCGCTTGTAATGACCAATAAAATACACACACACACACTGCTGGGAATGACATAACACTTTTCACACAGGTCGGTTGAATCAGATGCTCACAATCTATTTAAAAATATTAAAAACCTACGAGAGAGCTGACTGCTCTTCGCCAAAACTCACATTGCTCCAACGGCAATAAACTCACTGAATCTGATCAATAATAAACATTACAAAGATTAATTTACCCTCCAATCTACTGTATGATTATATTAATTCAGTCCTACTTCTGAAACACAATATATCTCCGAGAGACGTTTCTTAATCGCATTACGTAAACATATGCGAACACGGTCGTCCACATAGCCACGTTAATTAAAACAAACAAACAAGAACTTACGACTATAAAAATTTGTGCGAGCTGTTTCCATGCAAAAGACGTGTCAGACCAAAACTAAATACACTACGTTAATCAACACAAGCAAGCTATTTACAAACAAAATATGTCCCATATACCATAATTAATTTGTCAGATAATAAGAATAATATTCAGTACTCATCCTCGGCCAGTCACCATCAACGAACATCTGCAGCCATCTCCCTACTTAATGCTGCTTAGCTCATCTCAAACATCTCGACGGAGTGTTGACAGTTCCAAACTTCTTCCAGGATAAGCGATGTCATCTCTCGTGCTGATGCAAACAGTTATAGATTATTTCACACTCGATATCTGTTTACTAAATTCACCGGTTTTAGGTACTTAATTCCCCAGAACAGTCTGTTGGCGAATTGTCGATGATACTGTCCCTACAAAATAGTACTGTGACTATCTATCACACTGAATTTACACCACATTTGTATTAATAAAAATCTGTGTCCTCATGACACGCAAATTACAAGTGCCTACATCCTCAGACGCGCAAAATGTAATAATCACCTACGTCCTCAGACGCACAAATTGTAATAATAACCTACGTCCTCAGACGCACAAATGTAATAGTAATGTCTTGGCTCTTCACGCCACTTATAAATGAACTGGCCTTAGGTATCAATAGAGGGGGTAATTATATAAAAATTTCTCAAAATAATAGTGGTACAGGAATGAAACAAATATCACTGAACTCGTAAAATTGCGCAGGTCAAGAATATGCCCATTATTCCTAGAATCGATCGTAGAGATGTTGTCTAGCCGATCTCCCGCGTTAATGCTAGCTATCGCATGCCCAAGCTAGACTTGGCGCGTTCGTAAGCATTCATCTCAAATTAGCTCCACTTTTTCAATAACTTCGTGGTTTTATCAGACCTCGGCCTCGTAGGAGTGTCCAGTAGTACCATCAGCCACTCACGTTACTGCATTATATTTTTTCTAGGCGCGAATATTACAATGAACATACCATAAGCGTGTCTCACCACGCGTCCCTTCTATTTTGAGGTAGCCACCACCTGTCCTTCTGAAACATTACTAGGCTCTTTCTTTTCACAATCTTAAAGTATTTAGCCTTTTGTCAAACTGCTGCAGGTATGTCCCCACTGTCTCCAACAAATGCTTGAAGTTTCCTCATCTTCGTCTGGCTATTTCATGACGCTGGTGGAAATATTAATTAATTGTAGAAATAAAACATCGAATCATTTATCCATCAGAGGATAAAGGGTTCAATACATCCAATGAAACCCTTCTGGTCCAACTGCCTTTATCATCTCTGTAGTCACTTCATCCACTCCTGGTGCTTTCCCATTCTTCAGCATCCCTAGGGCTTCTTCAATTTCGAACATTGGTATGTCTTCATTTCGGTTTCCTTCCACCTCTTTTCTTCTTCATGTGCTTCCTCTTCAGCCAGTTCCTTGAATTTGACGTTAAGTAATTTAGCGAAATACTCTTCCCATCGCTAAAGTATATACTCTCATTGAGCCAAAATGTGTCCACTTTCCGTCTTCACAAATTTTGTTTCTTCTCTATTTCTCACTTTGTTTCTAACCAATCCATACAGAAATTTCGTACTTCCTTTAACATCCTCCTGTACGGTTTCTGTGAAGCTTGTGTTAACTGTTTTTAATTGAAGTAAGGATCCCAGACGATAATTTAGAGTAGTTCCTACTTTCGCCACCAAATGATACCGTCCACGAGACCTAGCTGTGAACTTGGCTACTACTAGATGCCATCGCAAACAGCGCCTGGTGATGAACGTTGGAACTTAAGACTAACCTACAAAGTTTGCTTCACACAAGTTTAGTTGGTGGAAGGTTCTTTTACATACTATAATTAATTGACATGGGCCCGCCGGCTTTACTTCCCCTCCGAAGGAAGGCATACTGGAGGATTTTAATGCTTTTAAAAAATCCGACGACGCGTTGTTGGCCGGGTTTGAAACCGTGACCTTGGGCATAGAAGCTAACGACTACGCCACCGAAGCCGCCCCATGCCATAGATTTATGGCATGTAAAAGGACCTAGGCTAAATTTGTAGGTTATTTGGTTAGAAACGCTCTATTAAGTTCCAACGTATGCCGTTAGGTGTCAGTGACAGTGGCATCTATGCAGGCAAAGTTAGAACTAATTGATATTGAACTTGTTGGGGCGCCTATGGGCGCTGACACCAGTTGTTATGTGCCACCCCCCTAGTGGCACTTTTGTTAACTGGATTACGGAGGGTAGAAAGCACAACACCAATTACTGCTTTAAAGAAATAATTAACTTTATTGTGGCCAGAAAGATACACTACTCAACCGCCAATACAAGCAATTATTACCTTACTCCAGTTTCCTCACGTCGAGAATACTTCCCCTTTCACTTGTCAACAGACCACAGTTAATCCTCTCGCTAATGAGTCTGGCCCCCGTACGCTAGCTGGAAATAGCTGCACTAGGTCTGTCACTCACTCTTTTGCAACTCACCACAATGACCTCTCTCGCACTAGGTAAGCACACTCGCTCAAAACACAGGCAGTCACCTGTAAGCTCCTCACTCCCTTCGCTGTCAAGAGAATCGGCTTCACTAGGGGTTTCGCAAGTCTCCACACTTCTGTCGCTCAGGATAAGCGCTCGCACTCGCTCGTAAAACACAACAACAACCACTGCTTGACAGGTCGCTCTTATATAGCGGTCCGGTGACACAATAAATGCTTCTAGATCCATCCAGGGTTCACTTCTTCTCGAGGTTTCCATCACTGGCTCAGTCACGAATATTCTGCACCATCCCTTTGTCCTAGTAGCCCTGTTGCATAAGGCGCACGCAATACACGAGGCACGGCACAGCCCAGCCCTGGGTCAGTTGTAACTCATGCGGCGAGCGATGACACAAACTCACAGCCGTAACAATATTGTATTGTTCTGATTTGTATACACGTGCATAATAAATCACAAACACTTATAAGAACAAGTAGTTCCGTGAAGAAGTATACAGCCTATTTTCATAAATCCTACTTATATTAATTGCCTCTATCAACATACAAAATATCAGTTTGATTGCTGTAATAGATTCGTAGATATTGAGAACCGTCTAAATATATCAGATGGTCGCCATGTTGGATATTTATTAAGTACTATTACATGAAGATTATTGTGTACGTGTGGTATTCAAACGTCAATCGCATGATTGGGACACATGAAGTAAAAACGAGATTTTAAAATTTCGCACAGCTGCCATCTTGTGGTTATTGAAACAATTGAAATAAACTAGATGCCAGTGGATTGACATTTGTATAAGCATTTACTGTACAACGTTCCACTGTACTCGGATGGTTAAATCGCGAGAAACGTCCACTTAAATATTTATAATTCGCGCCGCCGCCATATTGGATTTGAGCTCACCAGGTTATTGAAAGTCCTATAGAATAACTTATGTTCATAGCCTAAACAAATCAGTTTGCTGTAAATGATTCGTAGATACTGAGAACCGTCTAAATATTTCGGATGGTCGCCATTTTGGATTGTTGTATGTATAAGCCATATAGTTATGTACCATAAAGAAAAATTATTGCGTAGCTTCATTATTCAAACTTTCAATTCGATCGCATGATTACGACACAAGAAACAAAACCTTAATTTTAAAATTTCGCACAGCCGCCATTTTAAGGTTATGTAAACAATTGAACGAAATTAGATGTCGGTGTAATACAATATGTATAAACATATACTGTGCCAAGTTTCATTGCGTTTGGTTGGTTAAATCACGAGAAACGTCTATTTAAATGTCGCAACTTCGCTTGGCCCCCATGTTGGTTGTGTAGTTATCGGGTTTATAAATGTCTGATAGGTGAAATTCCAGTTGATCCGTTAATCACAGTACAAAATTTCAACGTGATATCTGTAATAGTTCCGGAGATATTTAATGCTGGTGAAATATTTCGAACAGCCGCCACGTTGGATTGGTGAGACGTCACAAAATTTGAAGGGCATGGTTGGGGTCGTCTGGAATAGTACTATGAACTCGGTAAGGTCAGTGAATAACATCACTGAACTTACCGAGTTTCACTGAAATCGCTCCAGCCGTTTAGAAGTTATTAGGGGGACACACACCAACACACGCACGCAGACACAGTCATACGGACAAATGTTAATCCATACGAATGTTAATCGACTGGCATCTAATTTATTTAAATTGTTTCCATAACCACAAGATGGCAGCTGTGCGAAATATTAAAATCTCCTTGTTACTTCGTGTGTCCTAATCGTGCGATTGAAGTTTGAATGCTACACGTACACAGTAATCTTAATGTAACAGTACATAACTCTAGCACCTAGATATATAAAATCCAACATGGCGACCATCCGAAATATTTAGTCAGTTCTCAATATCTACGAATCTATTACAGAAATCAAACTGAAATTTTGTATGTAGATAGAGGCAATTAACATAAGTAGGATATATGAAAATAGGCTGCACAATTCTTCACGGAACTCCTTGTTATTTCTAGAGTTTCTCCTTCCTATAGAGATTTCCAAAAAGGTTGGCTTTACTGTGAGATCTGGAAGCTGTTACAGCTTTTCTCCTCTGTATAGAGGTGCCCCAAAAGATTTCATATTGGCCTCCTAAGTCCTATATATTGGGTTAATGTTGCTGTTGTTATATTTTCAGAGGCTTTGACATTCTGGTCATTTCCCCCTTGTACCTGTGTGTAAGTGGATTTTTTTCTGATAACTTGTCTTATTGTGGTGTGTATTTGTAACACAGGTAAGGATTAGGAGGAAAGTGGTTTGGTACAGTCCTGGTATTTTGCCAAGTGTAGAAGTGAGAAACGACGGAAAACTACTTATTTTGCGTGGAAATTAAATCAATTCAATAAGAAAGAGTATTCGTATAATCGCGTATTTCGTTTCACTAGACCAGGCAATTAATATTGTAGCATTCTGTCGGTCAACTAAAAATCATTCAAATTACTGAAATCATCTATACAGTACAGTATATAAGAATTCAGCTTGCGTATGTAGCCTACGTGGCCGCAAAACTTGAGAACTGCTGCTCGGATTTCGCTAAAAAAAATATATTTTATTCTCATTACGGCGAAGAGAATTTATGAAATAGAATGAAAAAGATGGTATATTGGCCTTAAGACTTTTAAAACTTTTAATTCACTGGCTGTGAAAGCCAATATACCATCTTTTGGAAGCCTTCATAGGGAGGTTATGGCTGCTTGAGCTTTTAGTTCTCGCAGTAAAGTGGCGCAGGTGCACTTCATGAAAAAGGAGGTAGTGCGCAGTGAAAAACATCGTTTTTAGCCAATTTTCATTTTATGAAAAAAAAAAGGCTTATGAGATCACCTTTTGTCCGTGTGTGTGTGTGTCCCTAATAACTTCTAAACGGGTGGAGCGATTTCAATGAAACTAGGTAAGGTCATAGCACCATTTTGGCCGAGCCCGACCGTGCCCTTCAAATTGTATTACGTTTCACCAATCCAGCATGGAGGCTGTGCGTAATATTTCACCGGCATTCTATATCTCTGAAACTATTACTGATATCACCCCAAAATTGTGTACGTTGATAAAGGCCACTACTAATATATATATTGAGCCCTTGGATGTATGCCTACATACAAGTCCTCAAATAATTTTATTTCTTCAACTATAGATTCAGCTCAGTTGAGAAAACGTTGGCCATATTTGAAACAGTAGTCTGTCTGTTGGGACGATGCATTGATACCGCTGTCGCAATTGAAGCAACGCTAAGTTAAATATAGCCAGTTCCAGGAAAAAGAGAAAGGTGGATGCAAGCCAGGGAGCCGTTGACTTGTTCAGCATGAGTGGTATAAATGTTTCATGGTATTAAACGCTGGAGAAGGAAGTTGATAGGCCAACTGATGAGTGAGTTTATGACCAAACATGCGAGAGGGAGAAAGGTCATCACCCTGCTGTCACCGAATAATTTGAAATATAGCCAATGAGAGCAAGACGCCAAATTTGCGCGCGCAGTGTGTTTGCGCGCGAATCCTGATAAATAGATGTTCTTACGATGCGATTTTCTGCACGCTAGTGTCAATTGTTTGTTCTGATTTTTACGAGCTGAATGAGATGTCTCCCATGCGTGTGCGACTATTATTACTATTTTTTGTGGAGCGAGTTACCCCTCCCACATGAGATTTGATTGAATCATCTAAATATAGTGGTCTGTGAACAGACGCCGTCACAATTATAGATATCTTCGAGCGAGTAGGATGTCATTTTGTCTGAAGACATGGCACGCTGATTGATTAACTTTTGCGGGTGCTTGGGCAGCACGAGATACTTTGAATATTTTTATTGTGTTTCGTGACGTGCAACATTGATTTGTGTTTGTGTTTTAGGTGGAAAATATCCACACAGTATAGGGAAAGTCTTCGATACTGCAGGTAGTTTATGGGTGAATTTGAGTAGCTCAATTATGCAGTAAATTTAGGAGCCTGAAATAATAACTATAACTGTATATTTCTTTAGCAAGATGACCGTTACCATGGCTTCAAGAATGGATAGTGTCGTATCCAATGGTTTGATGTCTAGCATGATGGGCTAGGCCATCAACATGGAAGGTGGCGGGTGCTATCCCGGCACCGGGCAGCTTGGAATGAGATGAGTACAAATTAAATTTATTTAATTTTGACGGGGAGGGATCATGTATAATTAATTGGGAAATTGTGTTTTTGTAAATAATTTTGCTTTGCTGTGATTACATGTAGATTCGTTTCACTGACATAATAAGTTAAATAGCATCACGTGACTTTGTGTACATATTAGATTAATTTTCCTTCTGTGTTTTTCTTGGGTTTTTACCCGCTGCTTTTATTGATAGAGTGCTTACCTTCATGTTGCAGCGCGCTTGAATGTAAGACACTAGCGAGATTATTTACGGCTGAAAACTTAGATAAGGGTGATAAGTGGGACTGCATTTAAATTTTATGTTAGACAATGGGGGGGGGGGGATTTCCCATCTTCTTGGTTGCAAATTTTTATCCAGGCAAATGCTTAGATTGTTTTGCTTTGAGCAACTTTATGTTGTTACAGAAGGCCGTCCGCCTTGCTATAGTCATATAGTAGAATTTTTGTGTGGTATTTGTATTCGGGATCTGGGGTACGATAGAGGTCTTTTGGTCTGGTATGGAGACGTGTGTGTGCTATATGATATTCTTCGAAGAGGTAGCAGGATATGGGCATGGCGACCCAATTTCCTTTGCTCATCGTGATTCAGCAAACGTACCCGAGGGACGTATTGCTGATATTTGGATCTTGACACTATGAGTGGTTGGTAAAGAAATATTGATGTTTTATGCAGTAGCGGCTTTTCGTGTGCATCAGGTACAGCCCGGCTGTACTAACATTTCTCAAACCAATTGTCTTCTGAATCCCCATAGTTTCTCTTTAAAACCTACCGTATTCGTTAATAAGAACGAAGAGTGCGCTTTATATGTTGTGATTACACAACCGGCGTAGAGCTCATACTTACTAGTAAATTAAGCAAGCCCCGCAGTCGGTTTCCTTACGATTGCGCCTTGCGGGATGAGTGCAGCCCTGTTAATGCTCACTGCAGTATGGGCTGACTTGTGACGTATAACTGAACGGTTGCCAGGACAACGTGCCAAACCGCCTGCCATATGTATGCGGAACTATTCCGCTTGGAGTGGCTTGGTGCAGCCGTTCGAGCAAGCGGGATATTGGGCTGCTTCACACGAGCTGTAACGATATTATCCGAACGCGCCCGAATATAACTCTGGCTCCCCGCTGGTAGACTGTTTGGGAACAGTTGCAACAAGAAGCAACGTGTGGTGTACGAAGTATTCTTTTACAGTAAAAATTGTGCTGTTAAATTGTGATTCGTGGCCGTGTGGCGCATTAATTGTGAGTGAAGTGTAAATAGAACGAGCGCTTTTGAAGATCATACAGTAGCAGTGGCGTTTTTATAGCTACCGTACTGTGCTAAGCTTAACATAATTATTTGTGTATGTTTGGAGAGGAAGTGCGTTTGAAATTCAGTTATGTTATGAATATAAGTACGAGTACCTATGTAGAGTGAGAGGTCGTATTTAAATCTTTTCTTATAATGTGAAATAATAGTGTTCCCTCCAAGGCGTGTTTTAACATGGAACCGTCCGTTGATTTAGTTTGTATTTTAAGAGAAACTCCGTTTTCTAAACGGAAGGAGGAGGATAAAAAAGAAATTTTATCAAACAATCAACCCCAACCACTCTTGACATATCACCAAAAAAAACTGGTTCTGCCTCCGGAAAGGTGCACACGCGAAATTTCCAGGTATCATGGTATAGTAGTTATCCGTGGTTATGCGGTAGTCAGTATTTGCAGAAACTCTTTTGTTGGCCTTGTCTTATTGTAGGAGTGGAACAGGGAGTCTGGAATCCCACAGGATTTGAAAATATGTCCTGTGCTACGAGGTCTTTCCAAAAGCACGAAGGTTCCTCGGAGCATATAAAAAGTGCCGTGGGATTTAAAGAACTTAAAAAGAATCAGAATCAAATTGCTGACGCTTTAAGAGAAAATGCTCGTCTTTATATCACAAAGTTTAATGAGAATGTGAGGCTTAACAGACTTTTCATGCGATTACCAATCGATGCAGTTTTATTTCTGTCTAAACAGGAAATGGCATTTAGAGGCCATGATGAGAGTGACTCCTCCTTAAATAGAGGGAATTTCAAGGAACTGTTGAAACTTCTAGTCTGCAGCAGCTCATTAGAAATGCAACTGCATTATGCTTCGATAAAGAAAGTTTTTAGCGGAGAATCGAAAACCATACAGTGTGAGCTAATAGACTGCATCTATACCTTCACTAGGGATGCTGTGAAAGAAGAAATTTTAGAAACCCCTTTCTTTTCAGTTCAGGTCGACGATACAACTGACATCACAAAGAAATCGCAGTGTTCGGTGATACTTCGACATATTACTTACAAAGGTGCGCTAGTTGAACGGTTTCTTGGCTTTTATGATGTTAGTTCGGACCATACAGCGATTACTTTGTTCCACTTGCTTCAGACTGTTTTGAGTGAATTTTCTTACAAAACTAAATTGATTGCCCAGTGTTATGACGGAGCTAGTGTCATGGCAGGTCATCTAAACGGTCTTCAAACTAAGGTCAAGGAAGATGCCCCTCAAGCATTATTTGTACATTGTTTGGCACACCGATTAAATCTAGTAGAAAAGCAAAGTATTAGCAACATATCAGAGTGCCGTTTTTTTGTGAGTCTGGGTGGTATACCCTCATTTTTTCATTCATCAGCCAAAATAACTTTCGTCGCTGATTCAGTAATTGCGAAACGAATACCATCTGGTGTGGATACACGTTGGTCGTCACATGGAAAAGTTTTAAACGTGGTTATCGAGGAGTGGGAGGGATTGAAAGATATTTTTGAAAGACTTATGCACGACCCTCAGTCAGACGAAAAGACCATTCGTCAATCAGAGGGGTTGTTTAATAACTTTAATAGCTTCCAATTCACATTTTTATCAATAGTATTCAATGCCATTTTTGAGCTTGCTAATATATTATTTAACGTGCTCCAAAAGAAGTCTCTGGACATTTACTTCTGCATCTCAAATATAAACACTACGCGGCAACTGATACTAGATAAAAAGGAATGAAGAAACGTTTAAAACCTATTTTCAAATGACTGAGAAGAGAACTAAAATTGAACTTAAAAGACATTCTGGTTTAAAAACTGAAAACGAGGTTTTCCTTAAGTATCGAGTGATTTATTTTGAGATATTGGATATAGTCTCCGTAGAAATTGATACAAGATTTCAAGATATGCAAAAGCTCCAGTTTGTTTGCTTAGGAGATAGCTCAAAGTTTGAAGAATATTCTAAAATCCTCCCTCTTGATGCTCTAGAGAACTTAAAAATCTCTTATCCCACGATATTTGACACACACAGGTTAAAAAACGAACTTCAGTACATCTATTCTGATTCTACCTATAAAAATACCAGTTTGGAGGAAATAATTTTGTCGCTCAATAAGAATGAACTTAACGATGTGTTCAAAGAAGCGTATTAATTATTTTGTTTAATACTTACTATACCGTCTACCAGCTCCTCAGTAGAAAGAAGCTTTTCATGCCTTAAGCGGATTAAAACATACTTAAGTAATTCAACATACCAGGAGAGACTGACTGCTGGCAACCATATCCCTAGAGAAGTCACTGCTCAACGACTTGATGAATACAATGCCCTTTTACGATGACATCATAGAAAAGTCCGCTGCTTCAAAGGACCGAAGAATAGATTTAGCATACAAGCAATAGACGTGACTGAATGTGAGTAATATTTGCTCTTTTAGTTAATTTTATACTTATGTTGTGCTATTTAAAGTAAGTGCATGAAAATAATACAGCGGTTGATTTGTATGCCATTGTCTTCCCAATGCATCACCCCGATACCAGATTTCCTCCTAGCTAGATGACCCAACACACCTATTCAAAATGTATGCGTTTACAGCACACGAGTGTGTGTTGGGCTGCACCGAACTTTAACCCCACGAGCCACCGCTGGTTTTATGATGTATTTTTCGCGATTTCAGAGGCTGTGAGTTACCACTGACACACTATGGCACACTTGAGCTTGTATGACCTATGTACTCAGATCTCTGAATGTTGATAAGGAAGTAGTGTGCGCACTACGCTTTCCTGTAACTAATTGGTAGATTGTTTGCCTGGCATATTATAGCTTGCTTTTGATATTAATTGGGATAGTTGCCCACGCCCCTATTTAAATATTTCAGTTCGTATTAATCGAAGTGTCACGTGTAAATTTTTGTATTCAGCCCGCTGGGGTATTTTAATTTGGTTGTTGTTGTTGCTTGGATTCTTGCCAAGAATTGTAACTTGTCAGTTTAAAGGTCGCAAGCGGCGTGCCGTTATCTTTGTTGTCACGTGGGTGCTATGTGTTATTTTTGCTTGACCTAAGACCGTCTGTTCGGCAGTCACATAAGTGTAAATATACTATCCGTGTATGATTGCTTTTTCAGTAAGGGTAGACTATGTCAGTGTCTTTATATTTTGTATTAACCATTTAAGAGTGTATTCCCATAATTATCATGATTTACCAACTCGCAGTACGGGGTTCACGACTTAATCGTGTGGTCGATCGGAAGTGAACTACCCGTCAAGTACTCAGATCATTCCTTGTCCGAACGCGCACACAGCACAATAAACATGTTTTTTTTTCTGTTTAATTTGTATTTGATATTTTCTTGTTTAAACTTTAATGTTCTTGGAGGTGATAGTCTTGTATCCCTCGTTTACAACTGTCTAAGTTGATTTTGATGGTAGTTTTTCTTGGACTGGTGTTTGAACCAGTATTATTAATACTTCGACGAGGGTGGTTTATTGTTAATTGTTATTTATTATCCGTATTAAATTGTTTTGTTTAAACTGTCATATTTCATTTATAGCCTTAAGTTCCTTTATGAATCCTGGAAATTTTTAAGAAGCACGTTCTCCTCTTTATACTTTGTATGGACCGATCACCCCCGAATGTCTGTCTCGTGTAGTCCTTCTCTCCAAGGGTACAATATATAAGTTTCAAAAACCTGAAAAGTACAAAACGAACATGGCAGCCAAGCAAATTTGAAACATATTAATAGACATTTCTTGCGATTTAACCATCTGAGCGGAGTGAAATATGGTACAGTAAATGTTTATACACATTGTAATGCACTGGCAACTAATTTAGTTCAATTGTTCACACAACTTCAAGATGGCGGCTGTACGTAATTTTAAAATTAAGTGTCGTAATCATGCGATGGAAGTGAACGTTTGAATGATGAACCTATCAAATATGTTTCGTTTAATGGTACGTAAATCTAGGGCTTATGCATGTAACAATCCAACGTGGCGACCATCCGAACTATTTAGACGGTTCTCAATATCTACGAATATGTTACAGCAATCAATGTTCATAGAGACTATGAACATAAGTTCACCTATAGGACTACCGGGTGAGTTAGCCGTGGTGGTTACGGCATGACTGATGGCAGTCGCTCACATCCGGGAGGCGAGGAGGTTCGAATCCCCCCGCCGGCAACCTTGAAGATGGTCTTCTGTGGTTTCCCATCTTCCTACCAGGCAAATGCCGGGGTTGGTCCCTAACTATAGGCCACAGCCGCTACCTTCCAACTCCTCGTCCTTACATTCCAACTTCCCTCCTTCCCTCCCCAACGGTACTTGTAGCTCACCCATTGGGTGTCCGTCTCGAAGCAGCTACAAAACTGGCGAGCCGAACATGTCCTCGGACACTCCCGGCACTAAAAGCCATACGCTAAAAAAAAACCTATATGACTTTCAATAACCTGGTGAGCACAAATCCAACATGGCGGCGACGCGAATTATAAATGTTTAAATGGATGTTTCTCGCAATTTAACCATCCGAGTGCCGTGAAACTTGGTACGGTAAATGCGTATACAAATGCTAATCCACTGGCATGTAATTTATTTCAATTGTTTTCATAACCTCAAGATGGCAGCTGTGCGAAATATTCAAGTCTCGTTTTTACATCATGTGTCCTAATCATGGGACTGAAGTTTAAATACAACACGTACACAATAATCTTAGACTTATATGACAATCTAACATGGTGACCATCAGAAATATTAGACGGTTCTCAATATCTACGATCAAACAATCAAACAATCAAACCAAAATTTTGTATGTTGATAGAAGCAATTAACATAAGTAGGATATATGAAAATAGGCTTTAGTGTTCCCTTCCTTTCATTCCACAGCAACGCAAGGCAAGATATTGCATTGATTGACGTGAGTTCTTGATGAATCTACGTTCGCTACACTACTTACATTTCTTAGGTTGGTTCCTTAGTTTAGGGGCTGCGACAACGCGGTCATGTAGCCCCATGTACTTTGGGTGTGTGTAGAATTTGTCTGATAACCGGTGTTAAATGTGATGGCTGTATTAGTGTGTGTTATCTGTGATTCAGGTAAGGAGTGCAGACGATCAATTTATCAAGCAGTTCATACTTTTGCTACCAAATGCTACCGTCCACGACACCTAACTGCGGACTTTGCTACTAGATGCCACCACAGCCAGCACCTGTAGTTGTAGGAAATTGAAATTTAAAAAAAGAAACCCTGCATGTTGCATAACGTCAGAACGGCTGGAGATATCACCATGAAACTGAGTGTTAAATTAAATGTGCTTAATTGATTTTGTTGTTGTTGTTGTTGTTGTTGTTGTTGATTGATTGATTGATTTAGAGGCTTTGCAACATCATGGTCATGTAGCCCCATGAACTTGAGTGTGTATGCAGTTTGTCTGGTAACTTGTGTTACTCTGATGGCTGTAGTAGAGTGAGTATTTGTATTTCAGATGAGGATTGGAAAGGAGGCTGCTGTGGCCTTCAGTTAGGAACTATCCAGGCATTTGCTTGGAGTGGAAGCAAGAACCCACGGATAACCACTTCCAAGTTTTGTCCCACCCCGTTCCAGTCTACAGAACAGAATTAAATTTTCTTGGCAATGCTGGGATCCTCCAAGGCGACAGCCGAGAATGTTAGCCGCTAATCCACGAGGTGGTCTAAATGATTCTGCATTTAATGCATACGTTTATTTAATATTTATTGTGTTTAAGGGACCGGAATCAGTGCATCATTTGGGTCTAACATTATAGGCCTAGTATTGATGTCGTTACTGTTACGGGAAATTTTGAGTCTTCACCTTATATGATGGGTGGTATCACGCGCAATATATTGTAGGTAATACCCAGGGGGGTGCCAATGCGGGTGGTCCTCTGCCTAGCCGCTCTTGGGTCACGTGAAGCCGTGACGTAGTTAGTATGGCAAGTGTCGTGGTAGATACAAGCTAGCCACAGTGAATGTCAGTAGCCGTAGCGAAACAAGTGCTTTATTTCTTGTGTGTGACCTTTGTCTTGTTCCTAGTTTCATTTACATGTTTTATAGGTGGTATATTGTGTATTGAATGTACTCCCCTTCAGTATGTACAATCGTCTGTGCGCTAGTTGAAGCAGAATAAACTCATGTACGTTCCCTTACAATGGAATGTGCTATTGCCAAATGCCGGAACTATTAGAGGAAATCAAAAGACAACATTGATATTGTGTATAATTGCTTCCCAAAAGATACAATTCTTGTGAAAGCTTGGCTGGCAAAATGTAAACGAGGGGATAAAGTAAATATATCCTAGTCAAAGCAAAAGTATGCTCCGTCCATTTTACGAGCGATGTTTACTATTGTGATTTAGAGTATGAATTATTGGGCCTGCCACTAAGGAATAAAAGACGTCTCACGACGGATGCTGTGCCATCTCTTCATCTTCCCTTCGCCAGTATTCAAGAGCCCTACTCGGACATTAAGAACAGCCCTGATAATTAGAATGACGGGTCTCCACCGCTCATTCAGATAAGAATAAAAATGTTGATTAGCATGCAAATCTTTTCAACTCCTGAGCGTGTAGTGTAGGTCGTTATTTCTCAAGTCAGTATATACATATTATTCTACGAGTTCTGAAATCAGTGGCGTGGAAAAACAACGTAATTCAGATGAGGATTGGGAAGGAGGCGGCCGTGGCCTTAATTAATTTGGGAACCATCCTGGCATTCGCCTGGAGTAGAAGTGGGAAACCACGGAAGACCACTTCCGGGATGGCTGAGGTGGAAATCGAACCCTCCTCTTCTCAGTTTTGCCTTACGAGGCGCAGTGTACCCCGTTCCAGCCGCCAGACCAGAATTTAATTTCTTGGCAGAGCCGGGAATCGAACCCGGGCCTCCGCGGTGACAGCCAAGAGTGCTAGCCATTTCGCGAAGAGACGGTTCAAAATAATAGGGGTTCCCATGTAGGTTGAAATTATATAAATTAATACCTGCTTTACCAACAACAACAACAACAACAAAGTGAATTATTAGCAGTCATATGAACCCAGAATTTTGGTTTCATTGACCAAATCGGCAATAGCAACAAAATAGGGGTGGATGACCTCGATGTTCCACTTTTTAAAACAATCACCACGACCAACAACAAAATAAATATAAATGAGCTGCAATTCAATTGGAGGGATCGTAGCAAATGTTTGAGGTATTCTTTAGTTTACAATCAATCAATGCTTTTTAGGTAGGTTAGACAAGTGTAACAACATCTCTCACTTTACTGGTCATTAATTTTTTAAAGTACCTGAGTTGTAATCTATTAAAATACCAAATGTGATATAACTGTGAAAGAAGAATGATAAAACAATAAAGGATAAGAAAATTAAAGGACAGGAGGAAAAGAAATGCCCTCAACCCTCGAACAATGAGGATTGAGGGACTTTGAAGGAAGGAGAGCCATGAAAGGCAGATATGAAAGGAAAAGAGGGGAGGGCCCGCCCCAAGGTAAGACGAAAAAGGGGACAAAACGGACCCAGCTCAGGAATCCCTCGGGGTCGCCAACTCCCAAACTCACCAGTTGTGAGCCCTTGAGGGTGTAGCATTATCCAGGGTGCACCAGAAGTGGTGGGGCTACATACACCCTGCCTCCTGGAGGGCCTTGAGCAGTAGGCAGGAGGTTACATGAAAAGAAAAAGAAGGCTGACCCCTCGATTAATGAGGTTATCAGGAAAGATGAGACAAGGGCCAATTAAGGCGGGAAAGTGAAAGACTCCCTAGGTTTCGGATACCCTAATACCGTCGAGGTCGAAAGGGTGCATGAGTTGGCCAAGAGAGGTCGACAGGAAAGAAGACGGAGAGGAGCCCGGCACAAGTAAACGGAAGCAATGCCGGACTCAGCAGGAGTCCCGTGGTCGCCAACCCATGAACATTTTGAGACAATTTTTCAATATTTTCGCGGAAATGAATTGAAAAGGGGTCAACGAATAATGCATACGCTTGCATTAGTATTGCAACAGAAGTTCCCGTGCACTAATGAGAATGCTATTCGGCTGTATATAATAACGAGGACATCATTAGAATGCGCTTCCTCAATGCCCTTAAGTCTCTCAGAGAGGCTGAAAGAAGGTCATCAAGCAAACGCCTGAAATGGGCGAAATCAGCCTTGTAGAAACCCTGTGTTGGTGATGCCATGTACTTGTGATATTGTATTATATTGTATATGAATTTCCTTGTACTGTGTGATTGTCATGTGATATATAAATAATTAAAATAACCTCACGGAAATCTCTCATTCCATATACTGTTCCCTTCACTCACCACCTCCCAACCGCTGCTTGACATAGTAGCTACGTCACATCTGCCAGCCAATTGCCGCGCGCTCCCCGACTTGGCCCAACCTTAGTATTTAAGTAACCTTGGGTAATACCTCCTACATTTGTAGTTTTATACTCTCCGTTAAGCTGTCTTCTACTATTGCTGGTTTGCGTTTATGTTTTATGAACCCTAATGACTGTCTTTATGCAGCATCGTTTTATTGTTAACAGTTTGTACGTCTACCGGCCATCTTTCGTATTATAGATCAGTCAATACTGCAAATTATGTGTCTGATTCGAGTTATATTTTAAATTGTAATTATACATTCTTTATCCAAAGCCATGAAATTCCTTAACATACTCTACCGCTTCTCAGAAATACCAAATCCCACAGGTCTTCGCCTCAATTACCTGTCAATAATCCAGCCCATTGCAAACTACTGCTCTCCCATTTGGACAACTTCTTGACCGTCAAACATAGCTAAATTAAACAGAATTCAATCCTTCTTTGCTGCCATTGTAAGGAACAGAATGTCAAGGTATAGACACTTCACCACTCAGCAGGTACTTTCAGCCATAAACATCCCTCTCCTCAACACGACAAGACAGGTAACTAACCTGTCCTTCCTACATTCTATTTTAAATGGCCATTACCGTTCAGACCACCGGTTGTCACTTTTAAAACTAAGAGCCCCTTCCCGTTCTACCAAGCTCAAAGATATTCTGCACATTCCACACACTCAACAATCCATAATCCAAAGATCCTTCCAAAACCGCATATCATCCCTGTACAACAGCATTGCATGAAATCGCGAGTTTGACTTATCCACAAACAAGAGGACGTTCCTGAAGCAGGCGAGGGAGAAGTTAAACAGAAATTAGAACTGTCACTTGGCCATTGACGAGCAAAGGACATTCTACCGGCTCTTGATTTGGACTTGTTTTGTTTGGTGATTTGTTAAATTGTATCTTATATTTTATTTCAAATTGTTATTTGGTTGTTATTTGTGCAAGCGTGAAGGGCTAGCATAGCTGTAGTTTTTGCTTTGATTAATAAATAATTTTTAAAAAATACTGCTCTATGACTACATGCTACTCGTATTTAGTAATGGAACCGGAGATTAAATAATTATACCAGGTGAGTCAGCCGCCCCTTATAATATTGCTTTCATGCAGCCCAACTGTAACGTGTTTTTCGAGGGTATTTTACGCCACTGACATAAGTCAGTAGGAAGCCATTTAATATTTATTTACGCGGCAAATTGTTCAGCCAAGAGAAGTTTTCATGTAACTTATTATTCTTATTAAGGTATTTTTGGAGCGTTTTATTTATAAAATTATAAGTATACAGATAGGTTTTCGATGTTATAGAAAACACTATCAAGCGAATTATTACGAACAACATTATCGCGGAAAATTATATGATTACGGAATTTTACGGATTTTTGTCAGTTAGAGTTTTGTTGAGAGAGATGAGTCACTGGGAATTCGGCTACAGGCTTATTCTTGTCGAGAAGCATGACGCAAGCGGGGTTGCTGCTTCAAGAAAAGGCGAAATGGCCTGGACCGGTAATCGACATCATCGTCGCGCCGAGTGTAATGACCCTGAGGTGGGGAGTGTCGCGTGGTGGCTCAGCCAATCAAGGAAGAGCGGGCGTGAAGAAGACGGCACCAGAGAGGGGAGGCGAGGAGTGCATATATGGTTTGCGCGCCGAGGAGGCAGGGCGATTATCTTTGTAAAACTTGACCGTTGTGGTTGCACGTGTGGTTGGTTCCGGTGTGACCGGACCATAATATAACATATCTACAAGTATCTCTTCAACTGACGAAGATGATGACGACGTCCAGAAGGCTGTGGGAAGCTCTCTTCAACATCCAGTACGAGGGAAATGCTACGGCAATTTCCAATGGTAAGCGCGAATGGCTCAGAACTACATAATCTCTCGTTTCTTTGTTTCATATTCAGTATTTCAGTAACTTCATAGCTTGGGAATAATAGTAAAATCAGTAATTCATACGACTCCGTTTTCACGTAATTCTCTAGCGGTAATATTCAAATCGCAACGCTCCAATTTAAATTAAAAATATATTATTATTATTATTAATTTTGCCATACTTGTTTTATATAATAAATTCATTTCTTTTAACCATGCAATCTTTGCTTTCAGTAGGTAGCATTAGGTATAGACCAAATTCCTTCTCCTGATACAATTGTTAGTTGGGTTAATGATCAAATAACACCACGATCTGAGTGTAAAGATTCTTGAGGGTGTTCTACCAGAGCTAGGTGTTGTTAAATATAAATTTAGATTTCAACATAGCGTTGAGGTCTTGGCGTCCATTAAAACAACATATCCGAGTCAGAGTAAACATTACATTTGTACGCACAACGTGCACTAAGGAAACAGTTACACTTGTCACCCAACAGTGAGGGCCAGTAAAAACGTTTCACAACTAACGTGCATTATCACAAAGGTCGATATTTCTCATCCCGCATCCCGTATGGTACTGATGACGATTGTTGTTTTAAGGGGCCTAACATCTAGGTTATCGGCCCCTAATGGTCTGGGTGATAGTGAAAATAACAATGAAGTGAAAATAATAACGAAAATTGAGTCAGATTGAAACGACTCACAAAAAGGAGAGTGGAAATATTTACAAAAGGGAATTTAGAAGAAAAAACTCACAAAAGGAATACATTGATAAACACGAAAAAATTGTAGGTCAGGTTCAAAATACGTACAAAATACAATGTAGAGTCGAAATACTTTCAAAATGCAATAGAAATTCAAAATAATTACAAATTGCAAATGAGATCGAAAATACGTACAAAATGCAATTGAGATCCAGAATACTTAGAAAATACATTTGAAATTCAAAATACTCACTAAAATGTCCCGATCATACATTGAAAGACTTACTAAAAAGCAATTTAGGTTGTCAACCCCTACAAAATGCAATTGAGCTTGAAAATATTTGCAAAATGCAATTTAGATCGAAAAGACTTACAACATGCAACGTACTGTAGATTGAAAATACCTACAAACTGGAGTGTAGATGCAAACAAATCTCTAAACGGAATTTAGATACACGGGGAGCCAATTATCAGAAACCGATTTTACTATAAATTTTTGCATCGCATCTCAGTCTATAACCTTCCTGTGTTTTCCTGTGACCATAAATCCTTCTTAAACTCTTCTTTCTATCTTGAGCAAATTCTCCATTCCGGTTATATTTGTAGTTTCCATGCCGTACAAGATGACTGATCTAACAACTGTATTAAAATGTCGTAATTTTGCATTGGTCGCCTCCGTAGCGTAGCGGTCAGCCTGGTTAGCTGCCGCCCCCGGAGGTCCTGCGTTCGATTCCCGGCTCTGCCACGAAATTTGAAAAGTGGTACGAGGACTGGAACGGGGTATACTCAGTAGTGGTCCAAATGAGTAGAGGGGGTTCGATTCCCACCTCAGCCATCCTCGAAGTGGTTTTCCGTGGTTTCCCACTTCGTCTTCCGGCAAATGCCGGGATGGTACTGTCCCCGATAATCCGGATAGTAGGCTGTCAGATATCCACCCCCTCAATCGGATTGCCAACAATCACTCGCACCGGCACAGCTACATCAATGAAAAGGGCACTGACAGATACTACCGAGATTAGAGCACAGTAGTTAACAAGAAATTATTGTGGAACACACCAAAATATACGGGGGTTCATACTTACCTTTTACTTACCTATTCAAATTAATCTCGGGTCTGGGTTGCCAACTGGATCACTTAAATGTATGCCCACACAATAACCTCCACCACGATATTTAAAATGAACCAAGACGGAAAGAAGAAACTTTTAACCGTACAATAATTTATTTCACATAAAGGAATAATTTAACAAAAATTTGACAACAAAATATACGTGGCGATCAGAAGCCATTGTCAATGTAATTATGTCCTCCTGTAGGACTTGTAGACTTTACATACATAATTTCAGCTTTCTAGCTCAAAAGAACGTAATAATAATAATACACTTGGAATGGATAAGGGAGTTGGGACGAGACATATAGCAATTGTTTTCCTTTTTCATAAACATCACATTTTATTTATAACCGCAAGGCTGCTATGTAAGTGACCTTGGCCTCTATCATTCAGTTGTCTGGCCACCTGCGTCATGTTGCATGCTGGCATCGTCAAATGGACCCACCTGTCCAGCCAACGTTAGCATATGCTAGTTACATCAGAGCCTAGCTCCTTTTCAAAACACTTTAAATGTCGACAACTCAACTCAAATATTATCACGCAAATCTTTTAAATGCTCCATTCAAATATCAATGGATTGCTCTAATAATCCCAAATCTTGTTTAATTGTATAATCCAATTGTTTAACTAGCGTTGTTTAGAGTATAATAACAAAAACACTTAATGTTTATAACAAAATGTTCATTAATTATTTATAACATTTTAAATTGTTTATAACATTGTCAAACGACAATTGAAAAATGTATACATGCCTCTATTAATGCCTTTCGTTTCAAATTATTATTAAAGATATTTACATAGTTATTTACAATATTTATATTATTAATATTAGAAATACATTAAACCACACGTTTATCCGGTTGATAATTACTTAAATCGTGTTGATATAATCGACCAATGAAGGTTAGTTATATTTAAATTATAGATTCAGGTTTAATAAGGTTTAATAATAATTATTATTGTTTGTGACGGTAACCTCCATTCAAAATCGTTATCTCAAATTATTTAAACACTCTTGTTAATTTTAACAGTAACTTCACATGATTAATTTTCAAAGGACCTGGACAATACACTCAGCGGAAAAATACCTCGCTCAAAACGCACAAAATTGCACAAAAATTGGCCCAGAATTCATCATATATCTCAATATATATGGCATCAAAATCTTCCACAATACATACAAAATACCTCCACTTACAAATTCATCAACTTCATTAATATTACTGTGGGAACCTCCTTCACTTATTCAAGGGCATTATTCATCAGCGACTTTTACACGTCCACTGAACTAACGATTATACATCCATAGTTCCTCTTTAAAAATTCTTATATTCATTAATTGTATGAAACTGTTATTATATTTAACCTTCGTGGGTTTCATTCATGAATCGATATGAAGTAAAAATTTGCCAATCACAAATAAATTTAATAGCAAATACGATTAGACACGCCTCTCTGGTCTATCAAAATTGAGATTAATATCATCAAAGTATTGCAGTATAAAAATACTATCTTCAATCAAAGTTCATCTAACTGCATAAATAATCGATTAGAATACAATTAGACTGTGGAATGCAAACATTATTGTTCCAATCTAGAATTGAGAAAAACTCCTATCAAATGTTCATTACTATAGTGTACTCAATAAATCGTACTCAAAGTTCATATTTCATAAAATTGTCTATAATGCAATGGTATTTCAGAACTGACGATAAATGTCTATGTTGCAATCATGTTCCTAAAACGACTAGTATTTCCAAGATCGTCGATACAGTAATAGATTTTAACGCTCTAAAATCTTTTAATTATTCTTCTTTCTTGAGGATGACAGAAAATTGGTCAAAGTAATTTACTGAATAGAATTACTTTAATAAAATGACACGCTGTGTGAATTCAAATTTGCCATAGAAAATCGTTAACTTTACAGTCAAATCGTGACTACAAAAATATGCAAATTACTGAAAGAATATATTTATCAGTCTCAACTGATCCAAAATTATTTAAATATGCCAATGACATAATAATGTCTCAGTAAATCGTAGAAAAAAAGGCATAAATCATCAAAGTGTACTGAGTACAGAAATATCAAGCAAGAATATGGGGCAAAATATATGAGACAAAAAAAATGGGAAAAATGGTTGCTCAGATCTCGCTAAATGGCTCAAATAAAACAAGAAACGTTCACGACTACCTTATCTGTTGATTGAAGTTCTAGAGGAAAATTTCCAAAGAAGACTGCTGATGGTTCCATTTCACCACCGTAAAGATGTGCTCCGACCTCGAACCTGGAACCAGCGCCCTCGGAGAATAGAACTGCTTCCTCCTCCGGAAATTGCACTGCTCCGTGTAGACGATAGACATCCTTCTGGCAAAACTCTTCTTTGTGAGCCGGGTCCACCCTGGCCTCTCTTGATAGTTCCCTGAAGTTCTGGTAGAAATTCGCCATGAAGTTTATTGCATTTATTTCCGCAGAAATGTTCATAATTGTAGAGTATGAAGATATTTCTACTGCCATTTGATATAATTCAGCGATGGACTACGATGCATGAGTGTAGTTGGATGTTCACTACATGCTCGCTTTTGTAGAATGACGATTAACGAAGTTCCATGCTGCTATTTCACTCCATTGATATATGTCCCAATTGCATTAAAGATTTAGTCTTCCATCTCCACTTCCGTTATAATAATAGTCGAAAGAACTGCCAGATTATATTGTTCCATAGTAGAATGTAGCGTTGTATCACCAAACGTAATCTTCAGTATCACGATTGCAATACACGTGTCAGCCGTAGTGTAGAATGTGGTATTATAAAAGTGCTTCTCAGGTGGCGAGAAAATCACTTTTGTCTGCAGTCTTAAAATGCGAATATCTTCCAAATTATATACGTGAAAATGTTCAACTTTCCTACACACCTCAATACTGTAATGCACAATCGAATTAGCATAAAGGCAGTAGCTAACTCTTGATAGAAAATCTTGTAGACTCGTTTATGTGTGAGTTCCAACTTCGCCTAGTTTCGATAACCGTAAAATGGTACTGCTGCACGCTCCGTGCTTGTTCGATGCTGTGGGCACTACCACACGTGATAATGACGACTTGCTTCACTAAATAACTCGAATTCTGACAATGTGAGAATCAGAAAAACCACTATGAGACATCGGAAATGAGAAAATGAGAGCTTCTCTCTGCTGTGCAAGACCTTTTATCAACTTCTTAAGGGGCGTATCCATCCCATCCATAGCTTGTTCCTCCGTCATGGCTAGAAGTTCTAACTTTGGCTATACTTGACGGATTTTCAAATTTCAAAAACTCAAAATTAATTTCTTCAAAATTCCAAATCAATGCCATAACTGAAAATGGATTTCCACAATTCTGCATTCCAAAAGTAATTAAATATGGTAGTTTCAGTAATCTCCGTCTCCCTCCAAACTATCATTCATTGGTTCGAGCCTCTCCTCCAATAGCGTAACTTCTTCCTTAGCACAATTCCTCGTTTCCCTGCGACTGCGTCGTAAATCTCAGATCTTTCTCGAACAACCTCATGACGTCACCAAGAATCTCAGCTCAACCAGCCTACTTGCATGAAGTCTGCGTCATCCGTGCCTACGTCATGAATATCCACGTCACAACTATGACAGCCATAACTTTATTCATATATGCCAATACAGCCACCGTGGTCTCAATATAATTCAATTTACGGGGGCAGTACCTTCTTCAAGGCCACGGCCGCCTCCTTCCCTCTTCCTTGCCTATCCATCCTAACCATCCCTTACCTTCCCTCATGAGGCCCCTGTTCGCTTTGCAGGTGAGGCCGCCTGGGCGAGGTGCCAATCCCACCTCACCAGTTGTATCCACTCCGATTAGATGTTCCCAGCTCTAGGACACTGCCCGTAGAGGCGGTAGTGGTGAGTTCCCTCGCTGAGTCCGTAGGTTCCACCAACCTGGAGGGTAAACGACTAAGAAGAAGAACAAGAATTTTGCATTGATAGACAGGTTCTTTTTATTGTATATATTTTTTGTACAAAAATGTAATCTTTCACTGTAGTAATAAAGATTGAATTTGGTATATTTGGTCTTTATTTAACATTTGAAAAAGAATAGTGAAAGTTTTAGTGAAGGTGTTGTGAGCACCCTACCTACCCACTTACCTAATTAAAGGTTAAGAAATTAAATTGGTAGCAATGCTTCCGGCACTTTCATGGAATAATCACCTCGGCTCATACGTATTCCTGGAAAGCGCCAACAGTATAATGGGTTTCATCATGTTATAGCTACATCCTATGGAACTGAATCTTTTGCACGCCATGGGAAAGACAAGACTTCACTATTTGTTCTCTAATGAACTCGGTATTAATGAGTTTTGATTTGCAATGCAGATGAGGGACGCGAGGCACACAATACAACTAAAGTATCTAATAATTTCACCTTTTGTCAGTAATTGTGTGTTTTACGTAGCTGTCCTTTGTAAAGTAACAGGCAGTACCAGCAACATGTGACATCGTCTGTTTTAATTGAACATAAATACAATGACTTGACTGAATTGTGCCCGAAACGTTAGAATACAGGATTATTAGCTAGAGATCGGATATTGAGTCATTAAAAGGGAATGGCTGCGAAAATACAGTTGAAAGATCGACGGTCGTAACTCAGTTCGATTTATAGATAACTTCATCAAACATGGCATCCACATAAACATGTGTTAGGAGAATATGTCATTCTACTTTCGAAGTAAAATATGCTTTTCTACTAGGATGGATCAAAAAGTATTTGCCCTATTTTTTTTAGCCAGAAGAAAAGAAATACATACAGGCACACTATCATACCCGCCAACTTTCAAAAAATAGAAATCGAGAAGATCCCAAAGCGCAAAAATTTAACGCGTGCATGAATCGCAATATCTTAAACCATAGCGAGAAAATACTACAGGGAAAAAGATTACAAACTCTTGGTGGTGTGAGACTATCTAATTCGTTGTGCCAGTTTCCAGAAATATTTCAATTACATCAAGAACACAATCAAATAATTGGGAACAGTTCACACACTACACAAACATATTCCGTCACAGGTTGGAGAGGAGAGATGGAGATGAGTAGCTTTCTTCGCTTTCTTCAGAAATTCTGGAGGAAAACTAATCATGTAACATGGACCAGTACTTCTTGCTTTGAAAACAGAAATGGATCCCAAAGTTTCTTTGGACATAAACTGATTTCGTTCTTTTTTTTCACCAAGTTGAACACACGCTTACACTGAGCATTGCTGTGCGGTAGAGTCAAACAGAAAGCATTACCCTGGATATCCTGGATAATCTGCGAGACGGGATTATCGATAAACTTATCGGTCGACTTTCAGTCGAATATCAAACACTCACATCTCAAAATAGCAGCTATTATCGAAAATCAAAACTGAAATGCGATTTGGATGCAGAGAACGGAAACAAGTCAGGGAGTTGAAAATCCGGAAAAGAGCTATGTTAATCCGGACAACCGGAAAATACCCCAAAAATCCAGAAATCTTCCGGGAAAACAGGAAAACTTGACAGGTATACAAATTTTCCCACATAGTCTCCATATTTGTCCCATCGCAGCACTAGATTTGAGATGCCCCTGGGGTAGAATTCAGCCGGCTGACTGTGGAACCACCGTTGGACCGCTGTCTTGGCGTCATCGTTGCACGCAAATCGCTGTCCTGCCAGGGACTTCTTCTACGGACCGAATACGTGGAAAACATTAGGAGCGAGGTCCGGAATGATGCTGTGTGGTTAAGACCTCGTGATGTAGTCGGGTTCAATTCCCGGCTCTGCCAAGATATTTTAATTCTGGCCTGAGGGCTGGAACAGAGTACAATCAGCCATCTTGGAAGTGGTTTTCTGTGCTTTCCCCACTTCTACTCCAGGAAAATGCCGAGATGGTTCCTAACTTACGGCCACGGTCGACTCCTTACCAATCCTCACCTGAATTACATATATACACACGAATACAGCCATCACAATAACACAGGATATCAGACTGATTCCACACACACAAACGCCCAAGTACACGGGGCTACATGACCACGATGTCGCAAAGCCCCTCAATTAATCAACAAAAGGCGAGTAATTCTGTAGTGTCACCAAGTCTCAGGAGTCGACGATCGTTTTATTTATATATTTATTTATGCAGCCACAAAGCCTCCGTGGCTTAGGCGGCAGCACGCCCGCCTCTCACCGCTGGGTCCGTGGTTCAAATCCCGGTCACTCCATGTGAGATCTGTGCTGGACAGAACGGAGGCAGACAGGTTTTTCTCCGGGTACTCCGGTTTTCCCTGTCAAAATTTCATTCCAGCAACACTCTCCACTATCATTTCATTTCATCTGTCATTCATTTAAGCATTGCCCCAGAGGAGTGCGTCAGGCCTCGGCAGCCGGCACAGTTCATATCCTCGCCGCTAGATGGGGGCTTCATTCATTCCATTCCTGACCCGGTCGGAGACTGGAAGCAGGCTGTGGATTTTTCATTTATGCAGCCATTTATTTTCATTCCAGAAAGGGTCAAGGAAAGGATTTCGGAAGGAAATCGGCCGTGCACCGACCCGCACCAAAAATGCTAATTCTTTTTCTAAACGCTTGGTCATCTGGAGCTTCCACTTCTGGTCAAGCCCTGCATATACGGTACCGTAAATTTGAACGAAACCTGTGATTACGATAAGTTGCAGTCCCCTTGTACAAGGACTGTTTTTTAAGTAAGGGCCGTTTTTTAAGCCCGTAGTTAGTGCACACGCCGGCAACAAGCGTACGCTCTACCTCCCGGCATCCTTTGCGATCAATCAGGCATCAGTTGCAGTTGTGTAGCTAACCTGTACGTTGAACTGTGCATCTTTACAATATTCAAGATTATTGATTCGCCCGCCGCGTGTGAGGTGTATGGTGATAATGCAATGACGGAAGGTAAAGTGAGAGTTCAAAAGTGGCCGTGAATATGTTCATGACGATGAACGCTCAAGTCTGTGATCACAGATGACTTGGTGACTACAATTGACACGAAAATTCACGAGGACCGAAGATTCATGATAACCACTGTATCAATGAATTTTCCTCTAGTGTGAACTCTTGGTTGTCTGAGCAGGCGGCAAACTTTTATGCAGAAGAGATTTCAGAACTTTGTTTTAAGGTATGACAAGTGTCTAAATAAACAAGTAGGAGTCCACGCAGCACGACCTGCTTTTTATGAGACGGTGGCGCAGCAGCAAGGGGCCAGCAGGAGGGGTTAAAATCTCAAACAACAACTTCGTTGGCGGCAAGGCCTGCGGAATTGCATTTCCGACCTTCGACCCGATTGCAAGGAAATGTAGGAAAATTATAGAATGTTATTCTAGGCAATGCTGACACCATCACATGGTTATGAAAGCCGGACGTCCTTGGAAGTGGAAAAATCTTGCTGCTGTAAATACATGATTCAACTTATTGGAAAGGTTAAACGAGTAATAAATTATAGATAATTTTCTGTAGAATTCAATTAGACCATAAGTTGAATTTTTACCAGTTGTTATATACATTTGGGCCCCATTTTTTTTTCAAAAACCGAAACATTTAATAACATTAAAACTGTGAGAGATATCAAAATAAGATAAGGGGTAGAAAAGGTGCAAATCATTGAGATCTTACACCTGTAGATTTAACTTTTTTCGATAGGATCGACGCTTTCCGAGATATAACGATTCGAAAAAAAGAATGAAATACACGGCCCCAAAAAAGGAAAATGGTGAGAGATATCAAAAAATCGTTTTGAGTAAAAATGTTGCATACCGCGAAGATCTTACACCTATACATTTAACATTTTTCGATACGATCAACCGTTTCCGAGATATATAGATTCCAAAAAAAGTTTGAAATTCAGGGCCCCCCAAAAAGATCCGGCCCTGCACCGATTTTAACGCCCAACAATAGGATTCGTCACAGTCACTAACTCTTTCACCGTACCAAATTTCAGCTTAATATCTTGAAAATTGCGACCAGTACTTAGCTAAACGCAAAAATGTCACACACAATGGACATTTTCAGGGCCCCAAAAAAAGAAAACGGTGAGAGATATCAAAAAATCGTTTTGAGTAGAAAAGTTGCATACCGCGGAGATCTTAATCCTATACCTTTAACATTTTTCGATACGATCAACCGTTTCCGAGATATATCGATTCCAAAAACAAATTGAAATTCAGGGCCCGCAAAAAAGATCCGGCCCTACACCGATTTTAAAGCCCAACAAAAGGATTCGTCACAGTCACTAACTCTTTCATCGTACCAAATTTCAGTTTAATATCTTGAAAATTGCGACCAGTACTTAGCCAAACACGAAAATGTTACGCTCAATGGACATATTCAGGGCCCCAAAAAAAGAAAACGGTGAGTGATATCAAAAAATCGTTTTGAGTAAAAAAGTTGCATACCGCGGAGATCTTACACCTATACCTTTAACATTTTTCGATACGATCAACCGTTTCCGAGATATATCGATTCCAAAAAAAAAAAAATGAAATTCAGGGCCCCCAAAAAAGATCCGGCCCTGCACCGATTTTAACGCCCAACAATAGGATTCGTTACAGTCACTAACTCTTTCACCGCACCAAATTTCAGCTTAATATCTTGAAAATTGCGACCAGTACATAGCAAAACGCAAAAATGTCACGCACAATGGACATTTTCAGGGCCCCAAAAAAAGAAAACGGTGAGAGATATCAAAAAATCGTTTTGAGTAAAAAAGTTGCATACCGCGGAGATCTTACACCTATACATTTAACATTTTTCGATACGACCAACCGTTTCCGAGATATATCGATTCAAAAAAATAGGATGAAATTCAGGGCCCCAAAAAAAGGTCCGGCCCTGCACCGATTTTAACGCCCAACAATAGGGTTCGTCACAGGCCCCAACTCTTTCACCGTACCAAATTTCAGCTCGATATCTTGAAAATTGCGACCTGTACTTTGCTAAACGCAAAAGCGTCACGCACATACATACATACATACATACAGACAGACTTTTTCCCACATACCACGGCTATATGAAAGCCTATAGGATCTTTAGATCCGGCTTTCATAACAAGGCAACTCTGTAGAAAAATAGAGGAAGGTATGTAAAACCTAAAAATAAATGTGGTTTCAACATAAAATATTCGGTTAATTTAAAAGAAAAAGAAACGGCCCTTACTTAAAAAAACAGCCCTCATAAGTAGGCCGGATGACATCAGGAACCAGGACCTTTGAAAGACTTTCGGGGTAGCAACAACCACCGGAGTGAAACAAGGCTGCCATGATATGGACAGGCACTGATGGGGCGAGACCAATACCGTACTTACGTCATTCCAGAGATTCTCCCAAGCCCTCTTCAATCACACGATATCACTCTCTTCGAAATATACTACCACAAGGGGCCTAGAGGGGCATGGTGGGGGGGGGGGTATTATTATCTCCGTAACGATTGGTTTTACGAAGAAATTGTGGCGTAGTTGGTAGCATGCTGAACTGCTGTGCACAAGATAGCGGGTTCAAACCCGACCGAAGTCACGGATTTCTTAAGAGCGTAACAATCCTTCAGCATGCCTACCTTCGGAGGAGAAGTAAAGAAGGCGGTCCCATGTCATAGATTTATGGCATGTAAAACATACTTCCGCATCTTAACTTGTGTGAAGATAAATTTCTAGGTTAGATTTCGTTGGAACGCACTATCAAAAGTTCCAACGTTCACCACAAGGTATCATTGGCATCTGGTAGTGAAAGTTGGAACTACTTGAAATTGAATGGAACGTGTAGCTCACACTCCGGGTGTCCACTCAAAGCAGCTACAGCCTCTGGCGAGCAAAACATGTGCTCGGTCACTCCCGGCACTCAATGCCGTACGATAAAGAAATAAATAAATGTATGCAAAAGGTAAAGACGACTTTCTTTAGTGTTGTATAATTTACCTCTCAACACGAGTATACGCCAAATTAAAATAGGATAAAGTGATCCCACTAGCAAAAGACTTACATGTCATTAAAAAATAATTGCTCAGAAAATTTAAAAGGGCTAAAATGATAATAGAGTGTTTCGTTATATCCCGATGTAGTAGCATGTGTTCCAAGTGTGATATGCTCAATTTAATTGAAAATTTGCACTGTTCTTTTCTAAAACCATAGCGAAACAAAGCCATTGGTCGCTACTTCGTTATATGACTATCTGGACAAAATCATGGTCGCTACCAGGTTAAACGAATGTCTGGAAGAAACCATTGGTCGCTAATAGGTTAGATGACTATCTGGACAAAATCATGGTCGCTACCAGGTTAAACGAATGTCTGGTAGAAACCATTGGTCGCTACTAGGTTAGATGACTATCTGGACAAAATCATGGCCACTACCAGGTTAAACGAATGTCTGGGAGAAACCATTGGTCGCTACTAGGTTAGATGACTATCTGGACAAAATCATGGCCGCTACCAGGTTAAACGAATGTCTGGAAGAAACCAATGGCCGCTACTAGGTTAGACGACTGTCTGGACGAAACCATGGTCGCTTCTAGGTTAGACATCTGTCTGGACGAAACCATTGGCCGCTACTATGTTAGATGATTGTCTGGACGAAACCAAGGTCGCTACTAGGTTAGACGTCTGTCTGGACGAAACCATTGGCCGCTACTAGGTTAGACGACTGCCTGGACGACACTATTGGTCGCTACAAGGTTAGACAACTGTCTTGAGGACACTATTGGTCGCTACTAGGTTAGACAACTGTCTTGAGGACACTATTGGTCGCTACTAGGTTAGACGACTGTCTGGACGACACTATTGGTCGCTACTAGGCTAGACGTCTGTCTGGAAGAAACCATGGTCGCTACTAGGTTAAACGACTGTCTGGACGACACTATTGGTCGCTACTAGGTTAGACTACTGTCTTGAGGACACTATTGGTCGCTATTAGGTTAGACAACTGTCTTGAGGACACTATTGGTCGCTACTAGGTTAGACGACTGTCTGGACGACACTATTGGTCGCTACTAGGATAGACGACTGTCTTGAGGACACTATTGGTCGCTAATAGGTTAGACGACTGTCTGGACGCCACCATTGGTCGCTACTAGGTTAGACGACTGTCTGGACGACACTATTGGTCGCAACTAGGTTAGACGACTGTCAGGAAGAAACCATTGGTCGCTATTAGGTTAGACGACTGTCTGGTCGAAACCATGGTCGCCACTAGGTTAGACGACTGACTGGTCGAAACCATGGTCGCTACTAGGTAGGACGACTGTCTGGGCGAAACCATGGTCGCCACTAGGTTAGACGACTGTATGGTCGACACTATTGGTCGCTACTAGGTTAGACGACTGTCTGGTCGAAACAATGGTAGTTACTAGGTTAGACGACTGTCTGGTCGAAACCATGGTAGCTACTAGGTTAGACGACTGTCTGGACGAAACCATTGGTTGCTACTAGGTTAGACAACTGTCTGGACGAATCCATGGTCGCTACTAGGTTAGACAACTGTCTGGACGAAACCATTGGTTTCTACAAGGTTAGACGACTGCCTGGACGAAACCATTGTTTGCTACTAGGTTAGACAACTGTCTGGACGAAACCATTGTTTGCTACTAGGTTAGACAACTGTCTGGACGAAACCATGGCCGCTACTAGGTTAGATAACTGTCTGGACGAAACCATGGCCGCTACTATGTTTAACGACTGTCTGGGCGAAACCATTGGATGCTACTAGGTTAGACAACTGTCTGGACGAGACCATGGTCGCTACTAGGTTAGACAACCGTCTGGACGAAACCATGGTCGCCACTAGGTTAGACGACTGTCTGGTCGAAACCATGGTCGCTACTAGCTTAGACGACTGTCTGGTCGAAACCATGGCCGCTACTTAGTTAGACGACTGTCTGGTCGAAACCATGGTCGCCACTAGGTTAGACCACTGTCTGGTCGGAACCATGGTCGCCACTATGTTAGACCACTGTCTGATCGAAACCATGGTCGTTACTAGGTTAGACGACTGTCTGGTCAAAACCATGGTCGCTACTTGGGTAGACCACTGTCTGGTCGAAACCATTGGTCGCTACTAGGTTAGACAACTGTCTGGATGAAACCATGGTCGTTACTAGGTTAGACGACTGTCTGGGCAAAACCATGGTCGCTACTTGGGTAGACCACTGTCTGGTCGAAACCATGGTCGCTACTAGGTTAGACAACTGTCTGGATGAAACCATTGGTCGCTACTAGGTTAGACGACTGTCTGGACGAAACCATGGTCGCTACTAGGTTAGACAACTGTTTGGGTGAAACCAATGGTCGCTCCTAGGTTAGACGACTGTCTGGACGAAACCATGGTCGCTACTAGTTTAGGCGACTGTCTGGACGAAACCATGGTCGCTACTGTGCCCAATGAGACACAGCAGTCTGGCATCGAACTCGGGTCTTATCAAAGAAGACCAGGCCCATGATTCTGCCCAGAATCGAATCATTGATCTCTGAGGGGGAACAGCTACAGGGAACCCGAAGAGCAAAGAGTTATATCTGCATATACTCATAATAGCAGGATTTCACGGCTAGAATGGGAATATCATAGCTTTTTAAGGTGGATAATTGCAAGAAAATCCAGGCCTATGTACGTTTTAGAAGCCTGAATTCATGAAAGCAAACCAGCTTGACAGTTGACAAATTGGAGCTAGCGAAGGGGCGTATTTAAGTGTCGCCAGGGAACTCACTTTCGTCTGGACCACACGAACAGCTCAAGATTAATGACTCTGGGATCCACCAGTTCACAAGGCCTGAGAGTAGAGAGGGGGCAGCCGGCCACGGAAATTAATTGATTACAGCCAATTGGAGCATTGAAATGAAATAAAATTTACACCCAGGTGAATATATTCTAGGAAAGATAATTTAGGAGTGTTCTCACGCCTAAATTAAAGCCTACATCTATAAATGAGCCTCTGAACACACTGCTTCCGCTCGGGAGGAAGGTTTTGGAGACCAGCAGAGGGGGAAGTACCAGGATAGCGCTATGACGCCATGGTAGAAGGCAATTAATTGTAATTAATTGGCCGAAGCGATCGCTTGCACGCGAGTGATTTTGGGACCTCCACACCTAGACAAACGAGGATTATACTTCACTTTGTCTTGAAATGTATTATTCCAGGAAGGGAGTCGGTCCTGAGTGTCCAGTGGACTATGTTTCACAAGAAAGCTTTAAATAGGGGGAAGCTTCACAGGGTAGTTAGTTCGTCTTCAGTTCGTCTTCAGTTCGTCTTGACTCATCACGTGAACTCACACGCTGCCGGATCACGCAAGAAAGTGCGCGAATTTATAAAGTATCGACGCTCAGGTATACTTGGAGAACAATGGAAGCGCATCATGCAGCTTCACAATAGTAATTATGCATCGTGTAAGATTTAGTCTACAGCAGATATTTAACCAATAACATACGCATGTATAAATTCTATACAGCGTAGGGATAATTTAGGATGTTTATAGACAGTGAACATACCAGGAGGTGTTGTCATACTTAAAAATGACACATTATTGTCAGGATCACTACAGTTATGGGAGACTGGAAGGCGTCACAAATAGTCGTGACAGAGGACTGATCAGAATTGCAGTAGAGGTGATATGAACTGTAGGTGACGGGAATCGAACGCACGCACACGCAGGATAGACTTTCACGGAGACCAGCGGTTGTCAGAAGTTAGCTGCATCGCATCTCTGAGGTCAGGCGTTAGTAGGAGTCCAATTAAGGATCCACATGTGAAATAGTGCGGGAATTGTATATAAGTTATATTACAGTGATTTTTAAAAGTGTTTATGTATGTGGAAAAATAATATGTATTGTGTCAAAGTGAGAAAAGCCACTGATGAAAATATGATTATCATGTGTGAAGTGTATACCATGTGTCGTGTGATAAATCTCATGATGGCTTAAACCAAGCATCATGGTAGGTTCGTGGCTGGCGTGCTGGACTAACCCAGCAAGAATGAAAAGTGAGTACAAATTTAATATGTTGATATAATTAAATAGTTCACCATACAACGAAGCATCACTCTAAGACTAAGATTTGACAGTCATTTATGTACGAGATTACACCCCTCGTATTTTGGTAAAATATGGCTTGGAGGGTGATTTGTTTACGGCCATTTAGGCCTAAGATATTGATGAAAGTAACGGTAACGTTAAATAATAATAATAATAATAATAATCTGGGGTCGGTAACAGTAATAAATAAAATAATAGGCATGTCAGGCCTAGAGTACATGCAACGTTTGTCATGTCTAACGTAAAAATACTGTATTATTGTAAACAGTAAGAAAGAAACGTAAAACATATCGAGATAATGAGAGTTTTTCAGTGTCATTGAATTGTTGAATGAATATTTACTATGGCAAATTCTACAGGGTTGTATTTGAGAACCATTAATGTAGTTAATGTAAGTCAGTAATCTTATGCTTGTTTTGGGAGCTACATAAAGCTTTGGCTTAAGAGTAATTGCAGAGAGGACGCGAGTGCTTTAATAATTGAGTCATCTATGAGAAGTATTGTTTGAGCCGCGTACAGCGAGCAAGTAACGTAGAATCAAGAGATTTACGTCAATAAAGTTGCGGGGATCATCCAAACATAGCTTGCGCGTTAGGCGAAAAGTCGGCTAATCTACGAGATAGTATTGCCTTGGAGCATACTTTTATTATTTGCAGCGAAGTGGGAAGGAGACTGTCTGTATCCACCGCTTGCAGATTTGTTGCCAGCAGGGATAACTGTTCGAGACCCCGTGTGAGCCCATGTATTAATTGATCTGCCCTTAGAGGTAAGACTAATGGTTCGTCGTATAGGAAACGCCGATTTCCTTATTATAGGCAGCTGCACCGGTGAGAGAACTTGGATACTCACTCGAGATGCGCGCCAGTAGCCACTAATGTCGCCACAGAACGGCAAAGCTATACATGATCCATCCCCTGCCATGAATATTAATTAGGAGCCGAATTGAGCCAATTATACTCTAAATGTAGGTGTTAAATAATTAGAATGACTAAATTACTAGGGACAACACTCAGGGTACCTCCGGCATACTGCACCAGTAAATAAACTTGACCTTGTGAGAAGCCAGATGGCATGATAGCAGGCCACTAGACCGGCGGCCATCTTTCTCAGTCAGCCGAAACTAATTTATTGTCCGCTTGGAAAGGAGTTCCTTTGACCTGATCCTTTTATTTTAAAAGCGTAGTGGGACACTGAAGAATCTCGATATTTCGAAAAGTAATTAAGATATAATTGATGTGATGATGCCAATTGAATTAAATGCTTTACTTCCACACACATACCATGTTGGATCGCTGTGATCGGATAATATTTGGCCAAGTTATTCTCTGAGGAGGAATACTGCACCAAATAAATATAGGCATCTTTGTAAAGTGTATTTTGCCCAGTTTACACTAATTTATTCATACGGGTAGAGTAATGTCAATGACATGACACGTTTGTAACGATAATGTTTTGACCAGACCCAGAAAATCGTTGTATGGTGAAGCTATAAACATTTCTATCCATGTGTATTTTGGAAGGGAAAACGTACCACTTCAGCGTTTCAAATTGATGGGAAAAAGATTACGAGTTGCACGACACAACACTTGTCAATTAAGGCATAAGATAATGAATTAATATTACTGAAAGTAAATGCCCCATGAAAAACGGATAAATGTTTAATAATTGCAGATTAATATCATGTAAAGATAAATTGTGATTATTGTGTTGTGATATTCCAGTTTGTGTTAAATTGTGCCACGTGAGGAACACTATGGACACTCGCAAATGTCAGAGAGTATCAATAATAGGAAGTTTGAAATAGACTTGAGTGCGGTGAAGCACTAATTTTAAGGAGAGACTCACAGATAACTTTAATTTTTGTTGTGGGAAGTAAATGTAAACTATCCCTTGTTTGTGTTTTATGTTGTATAGCCATGATTTTCTATCATTAAATGTCATATTTAGGAATATGTTGTTTCTTTCAAGTAGAGTAGTCACCTGACAGACTCAAATCCTGAGCATGTGATCGTATGGTGGGCATGAATGTCCCATACCTCGAAAGACCGTGAGTTAGCTGGGATACGAACACATGTTCCATATGATGACGATTGGGTACACAACTAGGTTAGACAACTGTCTGGACGAAACCATGGTCGCTACTAGGTTAGACAACTGTCTGGACGAAACCATGGTCGCTACTAGGTTAGACAACTGTCTCGACGAAACCATGGTCGCTACTAGGTTATACGACGGTCTGGACTAAACCATTGGTTGCTACAAGGTTAGATGACTGTCTGGACGAAACCATGGTCGCTACTAGGTTAGACGACTGTCTGGTCGAAACCATGGTCGTTACTTGGTTAGACGACTGTCTGGTCGAAATCATGGTCGCTACTAGGTTAGACGACTGTCTGGACGAAACCATGGTCGCTACTAGGTTAGACAACTGTCTGGACGAAACCATGGTCGCTACTAGGTTAGACAACTGTCTGGACGAAACCTCGGTCGCTACTAGGTTAGACAACTGTCTGGACGAAACCATGGTCGCTACTAGGTTAGACAACTGTCTGGACGAAACCATGGTCGCTACTAGGTTAGACGACTGTCTGGACGAAACCATTGGTTGCTACAAGGTTAGATGACAGTCTGGACGAAACCATGGTCACTACTAGGTTAGACGACTGTCTGGTCGAAACCATGGTCGCTACTTGGTTAGACGACTGTCTGGTCGAAACCATGGTCGTTACTAGGTTAGACCACTGTCTGGTCGAAACCATGGTCGCTACTTGGTTAGACGACTGTCTGGTCGAAACTATGGTCGCTACTAGGTTAGACGACTGTCTGGTCGAAACCATGGTCGCTACTAGGTTAGACGACTGTCTGGTCCAAACCATGGTCGTTACTAGGTTAGACGACTGTCTGGTCGAAACCATGGTCGCTTCTAGGTTAGACGACTGTCTGGTCGAAACCATGGTCGTTACTAGTTTAGACGACTGTCTGGTCGAAACCATGGTCGCTACTTGGTTAGACCACTGTCTGGTCGAAACCATGGTCGCTACTAGGTTAGGCAACTTTCTGGATGAAACCATTGGTCGCTACTAGGTTAGACGACTGTCTGGACGAAACCATGGTCGCTACTAAGTTAGACAACTGTCTGGGCGAAACCAATGGTCGCTCCTAGGTTAGACGACTGTCTGGACGAAACCATGGTCGCTACTAGGTTAGACGACTGTCTGGACGAAACCATGGTCGCTACTAAGTTAGAAGACTGTCTGGACGAAACCATGGTCGCTACTAGGTTAGACGACTGTCTGGACGAAACCATGGTCGCTACTAGGTTAGACAACTGTCTGGACGAAACCATGGTCGCTACTAGGATAGACGACTGTCTGGACGAAACCATGTTCGCTACTAGGTTAGACGACTGTTAGGACGAAACCATGGTCGCTACTAGGTTAGACAACTGTCTGGACTTCACCATGGTCGCTACTAGGTTAGACGACTCTCTGGTCGAAACCATGGTCGCTACTAGGTTAGACGACTGTCTGGACGAAACCATGGTCGCTAATAGGTTAGACAACTGTCTGGACGAAACCATGGTCGCTACAAGGTTAGACAACTGTCTGGACGAAACTATGGCCGCTACTAGGTTAGACGACTGTCTGGACAAAACCATTGGTTGCTACTAGGTTAAACAACTGCCTGGATGAAACCATTGGTCGCTACTATGTTAGACAAGTGTCTGGACGAAACCATTGGTCGCTACTAGGTTAGACAACTGTCTGGACGAAACCATGGTCACTATTAGGTTAGACAACTGTCTGGACGAAACCATTGGTTGCCACTAGGTTAGACAACTGTCTGGACGAAACCATGGTCGCTACTTGGTTAGATGACATTCTGGACGAAACCATGGTCGCTATTAGGTTTGACAACTGTCTGGACGAAACCATTGCCGCTACTATGTTAGACAATTGTCTGGACGAAACCATTGGTTGCTACTAGGTTAAACAACTGTCTGGACGAAGCCATGGTCGCTACTAGGTTAGACAACTGTCTGGACGAAACCATTGGTTGCTACTAGGTTAGACAACTGTCTGGACGAAACCATGGTCGCTACTAGGTTAGACAACTGTCTGGATCAAACCATTGGTTGCTACAAGGTTAGACGACTGCCTGGACGAAACCATTGGTTGCTACTAGGTTAGACAACTGTCTGGACGAAACCATTGTTTGCTCCTAGGTTAGACAACTGTCTGGACGAAACCATGGCCGCTACTAGGTTAGACGACTGTCTGGGCGAAACCATTGGATGCTACTAGGTTATACAACTGTCTGGACGAAACCATCGGTCGCTACTAGGTTAGACAACTGTCTGGACGAAGGCATGGTCGCTACTAGGTTAGACAACTGTCTGGACGACACCATTGCTTGCTACAAGGTTAGACGACTGCCTGGACGAAACCATGGTCACTACTAGGTTAGACAACTGTCTGGACGAAACCATGGCCGGTACTAGGTTAGACAACTGTCTGGACGAAGCCATGGTCGCTACTAGGTTAGACAACTGTCTGGACGAAACCATGGTCGCTACTAGGTTAGACAACTGTCTGGACGAAACCATTGTCGCTACTAGGTTAGATCACTGTCTGGACGAACCCATTGTTGCTACTAGGTTAGACAACTGTCTGGACGAAACCATTGTCGCTACTAGGTTAAACAACTGTCTGAATGAAACCATTGGTCGCAACTACGTTAGACGACTCTCTAGACGAAACCATGGTCGCTACTAGGTTAGACGACTGTCTGGACGAATCCATGGTCGCTACTAGGTTAGACGACTGTCTGGACGAAACCATTGGTTTAGGTGGAACCATTGATCGCTACTTGGTCACACGACTAGTTTGACGAAAGTTACTGCTTGTGCTACAAGCCTGGAGGTCTGGGGTGTAACCTCCAGGTTAGGTTCGTATTTGTATGTAAAGCCGTATTAACACACAGAATATCATTTAAACTGTTAGTGTCATTTATGACGTCTTGCATGGCGCCAATTTGTGTCTGGGTGATTTTCGTAGTGTAATATATCGCGATCTATACTACTCCCTGTTCCATCATGAAAACGTTATGATCCTTTACGTTTGTTATAAGTAGTGGCGTTACTGAACATAATTAGTAACGGTGTTACCCGTTCGTTACTGCTAAAAGTGACAGCATTAATATCTAACCCTTTTATTTATTATTTATTTATCGTATGGCTTTTAGTGCCGGGAGTGTCCGAGGATATGTTCGGCTCGCCTGAGTCGGTAGCTGCTTCCAGCGGTCACCCTGAAGTGTGAGCTACAAGTTCCGTTCAATTTCAAGTAGTTCCAACTTTCGCCACCAGTTATCAATGATACCTAGTGGTGAACGTTGGAACTTTTTGATAGAGCGTAAATAATTATCTAGTGGAACCTGCCTGTATATTACTCGTTCACGGAAACACTTAATTGTTCAAGCTCAAATTTTGCAAGAGCTTTTTTTAAATACCTAGAAAAATATAGGACTATTGCCGTTCCTCTATATAACTAACCAACAGTGAAAATGCTTCCGACAGTTATTTCTAGTTTATTCGAGCATGGGAAATGCGAATATGGCATTTAAAATGGTGAGTTAGCTCTATGATCTGAGATATAGCGATATTTCATTAAATGCTAGAGAATTTCAGGGACTGGCCAAAAATACTGGGGAAATTTTATTTAAATAAATTGTAGGTTGGCAATCCTTAGTACAGGTATCCTGAGTGTCAGCCATATTTCGTTTATTGTTAGTGTATAACCTTTGCTTTCTTCTTCTTACGGAACAGCAGGAATAGTTCTTCACATTTCAACAGAAAGGTTCTAGGGAAACTTTGTGCGCTGAAAAAAAAAAAAACACGTAATTTACCTGTACAAAGAGTGATTTAAAACAATTGTTACTTCTGTTTTGTACAAATATCATATTAATATAATATTGTTCTTTACTACAGAAGTAGACTACATGTATCACAAGTAGTGTATCTAAAAACTAGAGCTAATAAACAAATTCTAAGGTCATATTCGGTTTTCATGATCCAAATTTTATTTTAAAAAACTAGTATTTTTGTAAAAGAAGCAAATAAAAAGTTGTTTTTGGTCGGCTAGATTCAGTCAAATCTCTATTGCTTGTATTTTCGATAACTCCGAGATTTTCTGATGAAATTGTCATATTAGGCGATTTATCAGACAATTTAAATGGTATGGACTCTCTCTTGAGGAGAGAACTCAGGATGAAATCAATATGTAGAACAAAAATAATGGAATGCAGTCGAAAAAAATCAGAAAGCCCTATGGACCTCAAATTGCCAAAGATAAAAGCTAATGGAAGTAGGGATACTTCTGCTACTTAGGAAGTAATAATAATAATGTTATTGGTTTTACGTCCCTTTTAACTACACTGGCTTTGAGAGACGCCGGGGTGCCGGAATTTTGGCCCGAAGGGGATATTTAACGTGCCAGTAAATCTACTGACACGGCTCCCTCGTATTTGCGCACCCTCAAATGCCAGCTGACTGCGCCAGGTTTCGAACCTGCAACCTTGGGCTCAGCAAGCGAGAACGTTACCCCTGAGCCACGCAGCCAGACCTACTTAGGAAGCAAAAGAGCCAGTGATAGACGAATCAACGAGGATAAAGCAAGTAGTTCCGTGACGAACTAAAGAGCCTACTTTTGTTAACATTCATGGCAATGATCAATCTACATAGACCTGTCTATAATAATGACGAAATTGAGTTGGTAGTACACAATGCACATACGACATTTGTTAGAGATCCATTTTTAGCCTATTTTCATTTAAGAAAAAAATAGGCTTATGAGATCGCCTTTTGTTCGTGTGTCTGTCTGTGTGCGTGTGTGATTCGTGTGTGTGTCTGTTTGTCCCTAACAACTTCTAAACAGCTGGAGCGATTTCAATGAAACTCGGTAAGTTCATAGCACTATTTCGGGCGACCCCGACCGTGCCCTTCAAATGTTGTTACGTCTCACCAATCCCACATGGCGTCTGTGCGAAATTTTTTACCAGCATTCAATATCTCCGATACGATTACCGATATCACCCTGGAATTTTGTACGATGATGAAGGGAACTACTAGAAGTTCACCTATGAGACTTTTGAAAACCTGGTAACTACAAAATCAACATGGCGGCCAAGCAAATTTGCGACTTTTAAATAGCCGTTTCTCACGATTTAACCAACCAAACGGAATGAAACTTGGTACAGTATATGTTTATACACATTGTAATGCACCGATATCTAACTTCGTTGAATTGTTTATATAACCTCAAGATGGCGGCTGTGCGAATTTCAAAAATTATTTTTTTATTTTTTCTGTTCTAATCATGCGATCGAAATCAACTTTTGCATAATGAACGTACACAATAACCATCATCTAATAGTACATAACTCTATGGCCTGTATTAAAATCCAACATGGCGACCATTCGAAATATTTAGACGGTTCTCAATATCTATTAATCTACTACACTAATCAAACTGAAAATTTGTAAGTGTATAGAGGCTATAAGCATAAGTTCACCTATGGGACGTTCAATGACCTGGCGAGCACAAATCCAACATGGCTGCGATGCGAAATTTAAATATTCAAATGGACGTTTCTTGCGTTTTAACCATCCGAGCGCAGTGAAACTTGATACGGTATATGCTTATACAAATTTTAATCGAATAGTATCTAATTCATTTAAATTATTTTCATAACCACAATATGGCGGCTGAGCGTAATTTTAAAATGCACCTTTTATTTCTTGTGTCCTAATCATGCGATTGAAGTTTGAATAAAACACCTACACAATAATCTTCATGTAATAGTACATAAATCTAAGGCCTATTTATTTATTTATTTATTTATTTATTTATTTATTTATTTATTGTCTTAGGTAGTGGCGAAGCTAGGGCACGGAACTACATGTTTAGTATTTGAAAGATTCATGCTGGTTCCGTATTGATGAATTAATTATTAATAATTGTGGCAAAAGTTCCGCCTATTCAATACCTTTATTTTGATAAATGAAATAGACCATATGACTGTTTTCCAAATGAAGAGTGCACAATACAGTGTTCTGCAGGAAAGGTTGACATTTAGAGTTTGTTCATATTGTGTTTTGGTATTCAAATTTCAACTAACTTATTTCTTTCTTTCCTTCTTTCTTTATATTCAGTCACTTATTTTTAATGTATCTTTGGGGTAAGCATCTTCCACCTTTCCTTATGGTGCACCATAATAGGGTTATTGCTGGGAATGTTTTTAGTGTTAAGCATTCCAAACACCTGTTTTCCTTGATATTTAAATGTATACCGGCTGATGAAGGGGAAAAAACAATTAGGACTCGAAACATGTACCCAATGACCACCAAGTGATCATTTATCAAAATAAAGGTATTGATTAGGGGGAACTTTTGCCACAACTATTACTAAAGAGATCCCTTTGTTAGTATAGAAGTTACATGCATTTAAAAATTGGCCTTATCAGCAGACTTAGAATCATGTTGGCAGCACTGACGTATATTAGTTACTCCAAAATAATCTAGAATATCAGGTACTATACTTGTGCAAAGTTTAGAGATGTTGGCTTGCATACTTTCTGATATATTGGTATTAGAATAAAGAAAATAGAGAGAGCATTTATTAACAGTTGGTAGCCCTGCTGGCTCTCAAGAATTAAATTTAATTGGTATTCTGCCTGAAGGCAGGTCCAAGCCTCCGAAGAGGCTATCCTTGGCCAGAGTTCACGTGCGGTAGGGTGGCAAGGGCCTTTCCGCTCCTCTTTATGTTGGGCAATAGCACGCTGTAGCCTACCTAGATCCGGCATACCATCCAAGTTCCGACCACGCCCAATGTTGCTTAACTGCGGCGATCTCATGGAACCCGGTGTTTCAACATGGCCAGGCCGTTGGCCCTCTCAAGAATACGCATAGTCATGTCTGTTATGGTACAAAAAGCACATACGAAATTTGGTTGAAATCCAATTGATACTATAGAAGATACATGCATTTAAATATTGGACCTATCAGCAGGCTTAGAATCATGTTGGCACCACTGCCATGTATGGGCTCCTAAAATTTAATCTGGAATGATATTATCTCTGTGTGTGCCAATTTTGGAATAGCTCGCATGCATAACTTCCGAGCTATCAAACATGGAGCTCAAATTTCAATTGTGATTTTTCAGCAGTTGGTAGCACTGACGTCATTTTCAAATATGGCCGTGAGGTATTCAGGTATATATGTATTTACTCATACCAAATTTGGTTTAGATAGCTGCAGTCGTTTAAGAGTTGAAAGGGGGGAGGGACCGACACACACACATTTGCCCGGATGGATCTCATAAGTAAACTCTTTCCTCATGTTTGCAAAATATTAAAAGTTGGCTAAAAAAGTAGGTTAACTCAGGGGAAAAAGAGCATTTCTATAGAAAAGAAATTTGTTGACATCGAGCATAGGTTTAGGTAATACGAAGACATTTTCGATGTCTTTGTCTGGAGCGTGGCGCTCAATGGAACTGAAACTTGGACTGTTGGTGCAGCAAAAGAGAAGAGAATTGAAGCATTTGAAATATGGTGTTACAGGAGAATGATGATGATCAGATGAAGAAGTATTAAGACGAGTGGGAGAGGACAGATGCTTCTGGCGACTGCTAATGAAGAGAAGAGTTTTTTTTTAGCGTATGGCTTTTGGTGCCGGGAGTGTCCGAGGACATGGTCAGCTCGCCAGAGATAGTAGCTGCTTCTATGCGTACACCCATGGGGTGAGCTACAACTACCGTCACGTGTGGAGTGTTGTCTGGGGAGGGGAGTGTGAATGTAAGGACTAGCGGCTGTGGCCTATAGTTGGGGACCAATCCCGGCATTGGCCTGGCAGGAAGATGGGAAACCGCTGAAGACCACCATCAAGGTTGCCAGCGGGGGGATTCGAACCTCCTCGCCTCCTGGATGAGTACGACTTCCTGCAGTCACGCCGTAACAACCACGGCTAACTCACCCGGTAAGAGAAGAGATAGGTTGGTAGGACACATAGTAAGACACCCAGGAATAGCAAACTTAGTTATGGAAGGAAAGGAGAAGGACAAGAACTGTAGGGGTAGACCAAGGCTAGAATATGTTAAACAGATGCCTCGAATATAAGTTGTGGTAGCTATGTAGAGATGAAACGATTAGCTCAGGACAAATCAATCAAAAGGCGACGACTACAACAATAGCAACATGTGGTTGAAACGGCGCGAGGGCTATTTTGTTTCCATTTTGGCTTCAAAAGATTGCTTGAAATGCATAGACATTAACCATTATGAAGATGGTACTAGATATTATCCGAGTTGGCTGAATATTAATCTCAAATTATAAAAGCCACCTTGTGAAACATTAGAAAGTAGTTTAATAATTAACATGAACGTGCTCCGTTAAACCAATTATAACTTCGTCAGGGTGACAAATCTTCGAAACTACGGTATCTTAACAAAACCCTAACAAGTAGTTCCGTGAAGATGATGATTATGATGATGATGATGATAATTGTTGTTTTAAGGGGGACTAACATCTAGGTTATCGGCCCCTAGTAATCTGGGTGATAGCGAAAATGTTAACTAAATGGAAACCAAAACGGAAATTAAGTGAGACGGAAAATACTTACAAAAAGGAATTCAGATTGAAACAACTCACAAAAAGTTCATACAAAACAGAATTTAGAACGAAAAGATTCACAAAAAGAAGAGAATGAAAAATACCCACAAAATGTAGGCTAGGTTCAAAATACGTACAAAATGCAATGTAGAGTCAAAATACTTACAAAATACAATTGAAATTCAAAATACTTACAAAATGCAAATGAGATCGAAAATACGTACAAAATGCAATTGAGGTTCAAATTACTTACAAAATGCAATTGAAATTGAAAATACACAATGCAATTCAGATTGAAATATCCCAGTTCCAATCCAAATTATTCACAAAGTGCAATTGAAATTGAAAATGCTTACAAAATGTACGCTAGATTCAAACGACCCATGTGGATTGACAATACTTACAAAATGCAATTTCGATTGAAAATACCTAAAAAATGCAATTGAGAATCAAAATATTTGCAAAATGCCCACCAAACAAAATGCAATTTAGATTTAAAAATCTTGCGAAATGCGGTTTTGGTTGAAAATACTTACAAAATGCAATTGAAATTCAAAATACTCACTAAAATGCCCAGAACCTACATTGAAAGACTTAATAAAAAGCAATTTAGATTGTCAATCTTTACAAAATGCAATTGAGTGTGAAAACAATCGCGAGAGGTAATTTATATAGCAAAAACTTACAAAATGCAACGTAGATAAAAAATACCAACAAAAAAAATATATCGCTAAAGGGAATTTAGATACACGGGGAACCAAGTAACAAAAACAGTGCGGGAATCTTAAAGAGAAAAGGATATATAATGAAAAGAAAACAAGAGGTCTGACCCCTCGAAGAAGGAGGGATCAGGAAAGATGAGACAAGGGCCAATTAAGGCGGGAAAGTGAAAGACTCCCCAGGCCTCTGATACCCTAATACCGTCGGGGTCGGAAAAGAACAAGAGTTGACCAAGGGAGGTCGACAGGAAAGAAGACAGAGAGGAGCCCGGCACAAGTAAGCGGAAGCAATGCTGGACTCAGTTGGGGACCCATGGTCGCCAACACACGTCCCACAAGATGTGGGCCCCTGGAGGACCGTTCCGTGAAGAACTATAGAGCCTATTTTCATATATCCTACTTATGTTAATTGCCACTATCAACATACAAAATGTCAGTTTGATTGCTGTTACAGATTCATAGATAAAGAGAACCGTCTAATATTTCGGATGGTCGCCACGTTCGATTTTTATATATGTAGGTCTTCGAGTTATGTACTATTATAATACATTAAGATAATTGTGTACGTGTAGTATTGAAACTTCAATCGCATGATTAGGACACAAGAAGTAAAAACGAGATTTTTAAATTTCGCGTAGCTCCATCTTGTGGTTATGAAAACAATGTGTATAGACATTTGCTGTACCAAGTGTCATTATGGTTGGATGTTTAAATCGCGAGAAAGGTCTATTTGAATGTCTCAACTTCGCTTGGCCGCCATGTTGCTGTTACCAGGGTTTTGAAAGTCTCATAGTTGTTTTTTTGGCGTTTGGCTATTAGTGCCGGGAGTGTCCGAGGACATGTTCGGCTCGCCAGTTTTGTAACTGCTTCTATGCGGACACCCAATGGGTGAGCTACAAGTACCGTTGGGGAGGGAAGTTGGAATGTAAGGACGAGGAGTTGGAAGGTAGCGGCTGTGGCCTATAGTAAGGGACCAACCCCGGAATTTGCCTGGAAGGAAGATGGGAAACCACAGAAGACCATCTTCAAGGTTGCCGGCGGGGAGATTCGAACCTTCTCGCCTCCCGGATGTGAGCGACTGCCAGCAGTCATGCCGTAACGACCACGGCTAACTCACCCGGTGTCTCATAGCTGAACTTGTAGTAGTGCCCTTTATCAGCGTACAAAATATCAGGGTGATATCAGTAATAGTTTCGGAGATATTGAATACTGGTGAAATATTTCGCACAGCCACCATGTTGGATTGGTGAGACGTAAAAAAAATGAAGAGCACGGTTGGGGTCGGTCGGAACGATGGTATGACCTTACCGAGTTTTATTGAAATCGCTCCTGCCGTTTAGAAGTTATTAGAGGGACACACACACACACACATATAGACTAAGTTACACACACACATACACACATATAGACAAAAGGTGGTCTCACAAGCCTTTTCATAAAATGAAAATTGGCTAAAAATGAAAATGAATATCCTTACCATAAGTCATTCATTTAAATAAACGAAAGGTCACAAAGAAGAATTAATAAATAATTATAGGATGTCCTGATGCAAACTGTCCTTCCTTAGTTCCTTAGTTTAGGGGCTGCGACAAGGCGGCCATGTAGGCAAACTGTCCTTCCTTAGTTCCTTAGTTTAGGGGCTGCTACAAGGCGGTCTTGTAGGCAAACTGTCCTTCCTTAGTTCCTTAGTTTAGGGGCTGCGACAAGGCGGTCATGTAGGCAAACTGTCCTTCCTTAGTTCCTTAGTTTAGGGGCTGCGACAAGGCGGTCATGTAGGCAAACTGTCCTTCCTTAGTTCCTTAGTTTAGGGGCTGCTACAAGGCGGTCATGTAGGCAAACTGTCCTTCCTTAGTTCCTTAGTTTAGGGGCTGCGACAAGGCGGTCATGTAGGCAAACTGTCCTTCCTTAGTTCCTTAGTTTAGGGGCTGCGACAAGGCGGTCATGTAGGCAAACTGTCCTTCCTTAGTTCCTTAGTTTAGGGGCTGCGACAAGGCGGTCAAGTAGGCAAACTGTCCTTCCTTAGTTCCTTAGTTTAGGGGCTGCGACAAGGCGGTCATGTAGGCAAACTGTCCTTCCTTAGTTCCTTAGTTTAGGGGCTGCTACAAGGCGGTCATGTAGGCAAACTGTCCTTCCTTAGTTCCTTAGTTTAGGGGCTGCGACAAGGCGGTCATGTAGGCAAACTGTCCTTCCTTAGTTCCTTAGTTTAGGGGCTGCGACAAGGCGGTCATGTAGGCAAACTGTCCTTCCTTAGTTCCTTAGTTCAGGGGCTGCGACAAGGCGGTCATGTAGGCAAACTGTCCTTCCTTAGTTCCTTAGTTTAGGGGCTGCGACAAGGCGGTCATGTAGGCAAACTGTCCTTCCTTAGTTCCTTAGTTTAGGGGCTGCGACAAGGCGGTCATGTAGGCAAACTGTCCTTCCTTAGTTCCTTAGTTTAGGGGCTGCGACAAGGCGGTCATGTAGGCAAACTGTCCTTCCTTAGTTCCTTATTTTAGGGGCTGCGACAAGGCGGTCATGTAGGCAAACTGTCCTTCCTTAGTTCCTTAGTTTAGGGGCTGCGACATGGCGGTCATGTAGACAAACTGTCCTTCCTTAGTTCCTTAGTTTAGGGGCTGCGACAAGGCGGTCATGAAGGCAAACTGTCCTTCCTTAGTTCCTTAGTTTAGGGGCTGCGACAAGGCGGTCTGTAGGCAAACTGTCCTTCCTTAGTTCCTTAGTTTAGGGGCTGCGACAAGGCGGTCATGTAGGCAAACTGTCCTTCCTTAGTTCCTTAGTTTAGGGGCTGCGACAAGGCGGTCATGTAGGCAAACTGTCCTTCCTTAGTTCCTTAGTTTAGGGGCTGCGACAAGGCGGTCATGTAGGCAAACTGTCCTTCCTTAGTTCCTTAGTTTAGGGGCAGCGACAAGGCGGTCAAGTAGGCAAACTGTCCTTCCTTAGTTCCTTAGTTTAGGGGCTGCGACAAGGCGGTCATGTAGGCAAACTGTCCTTCCTTAGTTCCTTAGTTTAGAGGCTGCGACAAGGCGGTCATGTAGGCAAACTGTCCTTCCTTAGTTCCTTAGTTTAGGGGCTGCGACAAGACGGTCATGTAGGCAAACTGTCCTTCCTTAGTTCCTTAGTTTAGGGGCTGCGACAAGGCGGTCATGTAGGCAAACTGTCCTTCCTTAGTTCCTTAGTTTAGGGGCTGCGACAAGGCGGTCATGTAGGCAAACTGTCCTTCCTTAGTTCCTTAGTTTAGGGGCTGCTACAAGGCGGTCATGTAGGCAAACTGTCCTTCCTTAGTTCCTTAATTTAGGGGCTGCGACAAGGCGGTCACGTAGGCAAACTGTCCTTCCTTAGTTCCTTAGTTTAGGGGCTGCTACAAGGCGGTCATGTAGGCAAACTGTCCTTCCTTAGTTCCTTAGTTTAGGGGCTGCGACAAGGCGGTCATATAGGCAAACTGTCCTTCCTTAGTTCCTTAGTTTAGGGGCTGCGACAAGGCGGTCATGTAGGCAAACTGTCCTTCCTTAGTTCCTTAGTTTAGGGGCTGCGACAAGGCGGTCATGTAGGCAAACAATCCTTCCTTAGTTCCTTAGTTTAGGGGCTGCGACAAGGCGGTCATGTAGGCAAACTGTCCTTCCTTAGTTCCTTAGTTTAGGGGCTGCGACAAGGCGGTCATGTAGGCAAACTGTCCTTCCTTAGTTCCTTAGTTTAGGGGCTGCGACAAGGCGGTCATGTAGGCAAACTGTCCTTCCTTAGTTCCTTAGATTAGGGGCTGCGACATGGCGGTCATGTAGACAAACTGTCCTTCCTTAGTTCCTTAGTTTAGGGGCTGCGACAAGGCGGTCATGTAGGCAAACTGTCCTTCCTTAGTTCCTTAGTTTAGGGGCTGCGACAAGGCGGTCTGTAGGCAAACTGTCCTTCCTTAGTTCCTTAGTTTAGGGGCTTCGACAAGGCGGTCATGTAGGCAAACTGTCCTTCCTTAGTTCCTTAGTTTAGGGGCTGCGACTAGGCGGTCATGTAGGCAAACTGTCCTTCCTTAGTTCCTTAGTTTAGGGGCTGCGACAAGGCGGTCATGTAGGCAAACTGTCCCATGTGCAACATTTATTGAAGTGACTGATATCTCAGGTGGATATGATACGACCAAGTATTTCACACATTGTATATTCTCCTTCTTCCTCTTCGCGAATGGGTCGCTTAGGACCACGCAACATCAACACTTTCTAGCCTTCCTGTTGGCCCAGTATTCCTTCATTCGCAACGAGTGGGTCTGTTTCCGCTGCTCTGACCATCGATGCTGTGTAGTCATCTTCTCTTCTTCCTCTAAACCCCACGTCTCAGTGATTTTCCTTATTTCCTGCCGGTCATGTTAGTTTGGTGATCCTAATTCCTTGAAGACTCTCTCTGTAAATTTATTCCTATTCGGTCTTGTAGCTTTGTTCTTTAAGAAAGTATGTATTTTGTGTGTCAGTCTGTTCGGGTGCATTCTTTCTATGTGTCCCATAAATTGGATTCTTCGCATTCGCATTGTGTCTGTGATTTTGGAAACTTTTTTGTATATTTCTGTATTAGGCTTTGGATAAAGTACACCATCCTTTGTTCTCGGTCCAAGGATTTTTCTCATTTTACGTTCTTTCACTTCTATTTGGTGTTTTATTGTTTTGTGTTGGAGACTGAGTGTCTGTGAAGCATAGAGTGCTTCAGGTTTGATTACAGTTGTATAGTGGCGAATTTTTCAGTTCCAGGAGAGACTCTTTTTGTTACAAATATTTGTTGTTGATTGAAAAACAGTTTCCATTTTCTGAAGCCTCGATTCAATTGATTTCCTTTCGGTACAGTTTGCTGTAATCCATTCACCTAAATATTTAAATTCGTATATTATTAGCCTACTTTTCACATTTTGCAAAAATGAGGAAAAAGTAGTCTTATGAGATCGGGCAAATGTGTGTCTGTCTGTCTGTCTGTCTGTCTGTCTGTCTGTCTGTCCTTCTGTCTGTCTGGCTGTGTGTGTGTCCCCCCCTATCAACTCCTAAACGGCTGGAGCAATCAAAACAAAATTTGGTAGGAGTAAAGGTCTATACCCGAATATCTCACGGCCATATTTGAAAATGATGTCAGTGCCACCAACTGCTAAAAAATCGCAATTGAAATTTGAGCCCCATGTTGGATATCTTGGAAGGTATGAATGGAGGCTATTTCAAAATTGGCATACGTATAGATAATAATATTGCAGTTCAATTTCCAGGAGGCCATACATCGCTGTGTTACCAAAATGATTATAAGCCTGCTGATTGGTCCAATTTTTAAATGCACATAACTTCTACACTATCAATTGGAATTCAACCAAATTTCGTATGTTGTATGCACACATAACCAGATATGACTGAGCGTATTCTTAAGACCCACCAGGGCTGCCAACTGTTAATAAATGCTCCTAATTTATTTTATCCAAATACCAATATATCAGAAAGTATGCAAGCCAATAGCTCTAAACTTTGCACACGTATAGTACCTGGCATTCTAGATGCATTTGGACTAACTAATATACGTCAGTGCTGCCAACATGATTCTAAGCCTGCTGATAGGTCCAATTTTAAAATGCATGTAACTTCTATACTAACTAATGGATTTCATTCAAAATTGGCACAACAATAGATCATATTATTTCAGATTATTTCTGACCAATACATGCATGACATTGTTGCCAACATGATTTTACGCACGCTGTTAGATCCAATGTTTAACTGCATGTAACGTCCATGCTATTCATTGGACTTCAACCAAATTTTGAATTCTGTACCTTAAGAGATGGAACTAAGAATATATTCAGTCATCAGGGCTGCCAACTGTAGTGCTCCATTAGGCTACATTATGCAAGGTATACAGTATTTCGAAATAATTAGAAATTTCTATATTAGCAACTTAATTTCTTCATTATTCTAGATAGGTTCATATACTGTAGAATAATCATTGGCATGAAAAGTAGGCTGTATAGTTCTTCACGGAACTTCTTGTTTTTTGGTGACATTTCATTTATTTAAATTAATGACTTATTGTATGGCTATCCATTTTCGTTTTAGGGATTTGTTAAGATACCGTGGTTTCTAAGATATTTCACGCTGACGAAGTTATCATTGATATGACGAAATATGTGCGTGGCGGCTTCGGTGGCGTAGTTGGTAGCATGCTGAGCTTCTATGACCAAGATCGTGGGTTCAAACCCGGCCGAAGTCGTCGGATTTTTTAAGAGCGTTAAAAATCCCTCAGTATGCCTTTCTTCGGAGGGGAAGTAAAGCCGGTGGTCTTATGTCATAGATGTATGGCATGTTAAAGAACCTTCCACTAATTACACCAGAGTGAAGCTAATTTATAAGTTAAAAATTTGAATAACGCTCTTAGATTCCAACGTTCGTCGCCAGGAGCCGACTGCGGTGGTGTCTAGTAATCAAGGTCTGAACTAGTAGTCGTTGACGGTGCCGTTTGGCGGCAAAAGTAGGAAATACTTGAAAATTTAATGCCGGTAGTCCTTACTTGAATTAAAAACAGGTAACACACACTAATACAGCCATCACAATTGACACCGGTTATCAGACAGATTCTACACACACCCAAAGTACACGGGGCTACAGGACGGCGATGTCGCAGCCCCTAAACTGAGGAACCAACCAAACATGTGCGTATTAATTTAATTATTAAAATACATTCCAGTGTTAGACAAGGCGGCTTTCATAATTTGAGATGCATGTTTGTGAAAATTCACTTATTATTATAGGTCTCGTTCCCATGGTAACCACCGAATATCCGTGTCGGTATATTGTCCACGCTAATCCCAGTTAGACCTCCAGCCCTAAGCCATATTCATATTAAACCGTGGTAATTTAAGAATCAGCTAGATACCTCACGGTCTCCCTTATCTGGCCAGGTATTGAAGATACATGGACATCAATATACCAGTCCATAAACGTTGATATTCATCCTAGAACTTAATGATCGATTGTTACCTTCAAACGTTTCGAAAAGAAAGCACAAAAAACGTGGTGCACATTAATATTTCCTCATGTTCCGGTCATTCAAATGAAATGGAAAAGCAAAACAGATCCTTTATTAGTCTCAACAAATACTTGTATTTTGCAACATTCACTGATTAGTGTAATGCGACGTAGCCTACTACAGGCGCGCATCCAGGGAAGTAGGAGTCGTCTCTCCCCTACATTAAACAATTGAACGTATTCTGTGGTCTTCTGGTTGATATTGAGACTCAGATTCTATAAGCCCGTGTCCGCCTCGTTTCGCAGTGGCTAGCTGTTGTTGTTGTTGTTGTTGTTGATTCTTTAGTTTTTTTTATTATTATTCAGTAAAACCTGTCTAAAGCGGTACGCAATAGTTCCGGATTTATTTTTCCGTTTTAGCAGGTTTCCGTTTTACAAAGGGTTGAGTATTGTCGCACAGGATTACTATGAAATAATTTGAGTTTTTCCCACTTTAATAACACAGTTAATTGTTTAGAAGTCGCCTCCGTAGCGTAGCGGTCAGCATGGTTAGCTGCCGCCCCGGAGGTCCTGGGTTCGATTCCCGGCTCTGCCACGAAATTTGAAAAGTGGTATGAGGACTGGAACGGGGTCTACTCAGCCTCGGGTGGCCCAAATGAGTAGAGGGGGTTTGATTCCCACCTCAGCCATCCTCGAAGTGGTTTTCCGTGGTTTCCCACTTCGTCTTCGGGCTAATGCCAGGATGGTACTGCCCCCGTAAATTGAATTATATTGAGACCACGATGGCTGTATTGGCAAATATGAATAAAGTTATGAATGTCATAGTTGTGACGTGTATATTCATGACGTAGGCACGGATGACGCAGATTTCATGCAAGTAGGCTGGTGGAGCTGAGATTCTTGGTGACGTCATGATTTTGTTCGAGAAAGATCTGAGATTTACGACGCAGTCGCAGGAAACAAGGTATTGTGCTAAGGAAGAAGTTACGCTATTGGAGGAGAGACTCGAACCAATGAACGATAGTTTGGAAGGAAGACGGAGATTGTTGAAACTACGATATTTGATTGCTTTTGGCATGCATATTTGTGGAAAACTATTTTCAGTTATGGCATTGATTTGGAATTTTGAAGAAATTAATTTTGAGTTTTTGAAATTTGAGAATCCGTCAAGTATAGCCAAAGTTAAAACTTCTAGCAATGACGGAGGAACGAACTATGGAAGGGATGGATACGCCCCTTAAGAAGTTGATAAAAGGTCGTGCACAGGAGAGAGGAGCTCTCATATCTCTCATACCGCTGATACCGCATATATATTTCAGATGTTATATAGTCATTTTCGAGTGAAAAAGTGAAGCAAGTCATCTTTAGCGTGTGGTTAAAGCCCCGCGCATCGAACGAACACGGAGCAGTTCCATTTTACGCTGTTCGAAACTAGGTGAAGTTGAAACGCTCACATTAACGTTTCTACGAGATAAGATATAAAGAGTTAACTTCTGCCTTTATTATAATTCAATTGGGCAGTACAACATTGAGGTGTGTAGAACATTTGAACAATTTCACAGTTATACTTTGAAAGATATTGACACTTTAAGGCTGCAGACAAAAGTGATTTTCTCGCCACCTGAGAGGCACTTTTAAATTTCCACAGTATACACTACGGCTGACACGTGTTACAACCGTGATATTGGAGAATACGTTTGGTAATACAACGATACATTCTACTATGGAACATTATAATCTTGCAGTGCTTTCAATGATTATAACAGAAGTTGAGATGGAAGGCTAAGGCTTTAATGCAATTGGGACATATATCGATGGAGTGAAGTAACAGCATGGAACTTCGTTAATCGTCATTCTACAAAAGCGAGCATGTAGTGAACATCCAACTACACTCATGCATCGTGAATCCATCGCTGAATTATATCAAATGACAGTTGAAATATCATCATACTCCACGATTATGAATATTTCTGCGGAAATAACTGCAATAAACTTCATGGCGAATTACGACTGGAACTTCAGGGAACTTTCAAGAGAGGCCAGGGTGGACCCGGCTCATAAAGAAGAGTTTTGCCAGAGGGATGTCTTTCGTATACATGGAGCAGTGCCATTTCCGGAGAAGGAATCGAACGATTCTCCGAGGACGCTGATTCCAGGTTCGAGGTCGGAGCACATCTTCACGCTGGTGAATTGGAACCAACAGCAGTTTTCTTTGAAAACTTTCCTCTAGAACTTCAATCAACAGATAAGGTAGTCGTGAACGTTTCTTGTATTATTTGAGTCATGTAGCGATATCTGAGCAACTATTTTTCCTATATTTTCTGTCCTATCTTTTGCCCCATTTTCTGGCTTGACATTTCTGTACTCAGTACACTTCGATGATTTATGCCTTTTTCTACGATTTGTTGAGACATTATTATGTCATTGGCATACTTAAATAATTTTGGATCAGTTGAGACTGATAATTTAGATTCTTTCAATAATTTGCATATTTTTGTAGTCTCGATTTGACTGTAAAGTTAATGATTTTCTATGGCAGATTTGAATTCAGACAGCGTGTCATTTTATTAAAGTAATTCTATTCAGTAAATTACTTTGGCCAATTTTCTGTCATCCTCAAGAAAGAAGAATGATTAAATGATTTTAGAGCGTTAAAATCTAATACGTTATCGACGATCTTTGAAATACTAGTCGTCTTATGAACATGATTGCAACATAGACATTTATCATTGCATTATAGACAATTTTATGAAATATGAACTTTGATTACGATTTATTGAATACACTATAGTAATGAACATTTGATAGGAATTTTTCCCAATTATAGATTGGAACAATAATGTTTGCATTCCACAGTCTAATTGTATTCTATTCGACTATTTATGCAGTTTAGATGAACTTTGATTGAAGATAGTATTTTTATACTGCGTTACTTTGAAGATATTAATCTCAATTTTGATAGACCAGGGAGGAGTGTCTAATCGTATTTGCTATTAAATTTATTTGTGATTGGCAAAATTTTTCTTCATATCGATTCATGAATGAAACCCACGAAGGTTAAATAATAACAGTCATTAATACAATTGATGAATATAAGAATTTTTGAAGAGGAACAATGGATGTATAATCGTTAGTTCAGTGGACCTGTAAAAGTCGCTGATGAGTAATGCCCTTGAATAATGAAGGAGGTTCCCACAGTAATAAATGAAGTTGTTGAATTTATGAGTGGAGGTTTTTGTATGTAATTTGGAAGATTTTGATGCTATATATATGAAGATATATGATGAATTCTGTGCCTATTTTTGAGCAATTTTGTGCGTTTTGAGCGAAGTATTTTCCCGCTGAATGTATTGTCCTGGTTCTTTGAAAGTTATTCATATGAAAATACTGTTAAAGTTAACAAGAGTGTTAAATAATTTGAGATGAAGATTTTGAATGGAGGTTACCGTCACAAATATTAATAATAATTATTAAACCTTATTAAACCTGAATTTGACATTTAAATATAACTAACCTTCATTGGTCGATTATATCACCACGATTTAAGTAATTATCAACCGGATAAACGTGTGGTTTAATGTATTTCTTCTATAAATAATATAAACAATATAAATATTGTAAATAATTTTGTAAATATCTTTGATAACAATTTGTAATGAAAGGGATTAATAGAGGCGTGTATAAAATTTTTAATTGTCGTTTGACATTGTTATAAACAATTTATTATTGTTATAAATAATTAATGAACTTTTGTTATTGACATTTAGAGTTTTGTTATTATACTCTAAACAACGCTAATTAAACATGTGGATTGAACAATTAAATATGATTTGGGATTGTTGGAGTAATCCACTGGTGTTTGAATGGAGCATTTAAAACATTTGCGTGATAATATTTCAGTTGAGAAGTGGACATTTAACGTGTTTTGAAAAGGAGAGCTAGGCTCTGATGTAACTCGCTTATGCTAGGGTTGAACGGAGGGGTGAGTCCACTTTGACAATGCAGGTGCATTGCAGCTGGCCCGGACAACTGCTTGATAGAGGCCAAGGACGTCTCCATAATAGCCTTGTGGCTATAAATAAAATGTGATGTGTATAAACACGCAAAACAATTGCTATATGTGCCTCGTCCCAAATCCCGTTTCCATTCCAAGTGCATTATTATAATTACGTTATTTTGAGCTTGAGAAAGCTGAAACATTGTATGTAGAGTATACAAGTCCGACAGGAGGACATGGTTATGTGGTCGATGGTTTCTGATTGCCACGTGGATTTTGTTGTTTTATTTTTGTTAAATTCATTCTTTATGTGAAATAAATTATTGTGCAGTTTAAAGTTTCTCGTCTTCGTTTTGGTTCATTTTTAATATCATGGTGGAGGTTATTGTGTGGGCACGCTTTAAGTGATCCAGTTGACAACCCAGTCCCCGAGATAAATTTAAAAGGTAAGTATGAACCCCCGTATATTTTGGTGTGTTCCACAATAATTTTCTTGTTAACTATTGTGCTCTAATCTCGATAGTATCTGTCAGTGCCATTTTCATTGATGTAGCTGTGCCGGTGCGTTTGATTATTGGCAATCCGATTGAGGGGGCGGATATCTGACAGCCTACTATCCTGATAACGGGGACAGTAGGATTGGCGCAATCAACGTGTGGGGCTCGATTGGCTCGATTGGCACGATCAGCAAAACATTGGATTACCAAGTTATTGCAGTAGAATTGGCACCGCAATTTTTGTGGAGTGTTCGAATAACATTGGATTACCAAGTTATCGATGTCAAAGGGATTGTGAAGACTCAAATAAAGAGGTTGATTCTTTGTTAGATGTCTTAGCCAATTGTAGAATTTGAGAGTGTGATTATATAGGAATAAAATGTTGTGTTGTATTAGGAAAATTACACTCAGAAAAGATCAGATCTTATACAACTTGAGAGAGGTTAAATAGGCTGGAAACTTAGAAAAATCGCCTATGATCTGGAATCTTATTTTATTTGACCGGCTTATGACATGTGTAGTCATATTAAAGATAAAATTAAACTATTTGGATTGTAAATGTAAATTATTTGTGTTAGGATATTTTAAAATGAACCAAAGAAATTTGAATATGTGCTTGAGTTTATTTCAACATGAAGTGTCTACGAAGGTTAATTATAAGGTAATTATAAGTTAGATTTAAGACAGAAAATTGCTCAAATTTATATATGGTGAAAAATATTGCTCAGATGTTGTTATTTTGCTCTGTTTGATGTATGTCCCTAAAGCAGTTTATTATTGAAATATTATTGAAATGGCAGATGAAAGTATTAAGAAAATGTTGGAGGAGATGTCCAACAATATGAAGGAGATGGAAGCTAGGAGTGCTAGTAGAATGAAGCAGATGATGGAGGAGAATGCTAGTAATATGTCTGCTAGAATGGAGGAGAATTCTAGTAGTTTGTCGGCTAATTTGTCTATTAGGCTGGATGAAAGTGTGAGGGAAATGGAAGCTAGGAATGCTAGTAGAATGGATGAAAGTTTGAAAGTTCTTCAGACCAGTTCTGCAAACCTAGAAAATAATGTGTCGCGTTTACAGATAAATACCCAGGGAATCGAGAATGCTGTAACTGACATGCGCACAGACGTGTCCAATGTGCATAAAGATGTTTCTGAGGTTAAAATTGATGTTTCTAAGGTACAGAAAGATCTTACCATGTTGAATCTTGATGTTGCCAATGTCCGGGGTGATATTTCATGTGCTAGAGCTGAAGTAATTGTTGTTAGGAATGATGTTGCTACTGTACAAGACAAAGTAGAGGAAATTCAAAGAGAGGTTAGAAATGCTCGAACTGATGTGTCAAATGTCCAAGTTGACATCAATAATATTCATTCAGATGTTAATGATATGCAAAGCGATATCAATAAAATACAAGCAGAAGTCAATACTGTTTTTGTAGACATTGCTAAAGTTCAAACTGATGTTAACAAAGTTAGGGAAGAAATTGAAACTTCAAAAACACTTTGTACTCGTAACATTAGTGCATTAACAACTCGGTTGGTTGACGAGTCTGTTAGGACAACAGCTTCTTTAGCTGGTTTAAAATACGATGTAGAGGTCATGAGAACCCAACTATTAGATCACAATCGTTTACTTAAGGAAGACATTGAGGTAGATATCGCGGAAATGTTAACTGCAAATGTAACGGTGTGGAAAGATGAATGGAACAGGTCAAGTGGGGAACATGTAGATCAGATTCAGGAGCGAATTGAAAGAAAACTTGCCAGTACACAAGTAGACATTAATAATGAAGTAGTTCAGATTAGGAAAGACTTGAATGTAAGGATGGATTCGCTATCCGAAAAGCAGGTAGAGGATAGAACTTAAATAGGTAAGGACGTGCAAGCATTAAAAACTGCGTTAGAGGAACAGATTCATAAGGTTGTCTCTGATGTTAATGAAACTACGAGCAAACTGCAGAATTTGAAACTAGGAGAAGCTAGCATGATGGAAACCTATAAGGAAGAGTTGATTAGGAAAGTCATCACGGAAATCACAGACAAGGATACGGAAGGATTGACTGGTGAAGAGGATAGAAATTACATGAGAAGATGTAACCTCGCTACAGAAGAGAGAGATATTAGTCCTGAGGAACGTATATCCAGATTCAGGGAAGAAGAAGAGGATCGGAATATTGAACCCGAATGGAAGTATCGTGATAGTGGGAAACATTATATGGATTCATATCCGAGAAATGTGACAGTCATCCGGAATTTTGAAGACAAACCTCAAAATTTAGCAACACTGATAGTCTCACACCGATCGAATATATCAGGAATCTTAAAGACTATTTCATAGAAGCCCACATTCCTAGAGAGAGAGAGATGAGAATCGTAGAAAGATTTCTAGCTGGAGGACCCCTTGAATGGTTTAGAGCATTTCGGTACACTTTCAGCAATTTTGACGAATTTGCAGAGGCACTGATAAAACGATTCTGGTCAATAGAAGCTCAGAATTCATTAAGAGCTGAGGTATACTCGAGGAAGTATTCAGGTACTCTTCCAACACGGTACGCTGATTTCTTCACGAGTCAGCTATCACGCTTGAGATTTTTGCAACCCCCATTGTCAACAGAGCAGTTGATAGATGCGATTTCACGTATGCTGCCTGTGGAAGTAAGAAGACTGATCATATCGTCAAATATCAGAGATTTGACCAGTATGGACGAATTATTGAGAAGGCTTGACTACACGAGTCCAATGCCAAATTTGGTACAAAAAGGTCAGAGGCACGAATTCAAAGACGTTAATACAGTCTACATGGATCAAGTGCAGCAAACTGATAAGCCTGATGAAAAAAAAACTGAAAATGTAGGTCCTCACAGGAATAATTATTTCCGCAACAACAGATCCCAAGGTTACCGTCCATATCAGCAAAAACGAGGCTGGAGTAATAATAGAGGGAATTACAACAACGGAAGAGGTAGATACTACAACAATGGTTATAATGGAAACTACAATCGAAATAACCAGTATCAGTACCAGAATCAGAATTCTCAAGGTCAGGTTATGACACCCGACAAGTATCAGGAGAGAGAGAAAGAAAGTCAGCAGTATCTGAAGGAATTACGAGAAAAGGAAGCTGATAACCAAAAGAAAAGACAGGATGTAGTGATCGATCCTGGTCCCTCTACAAGTCAGCAGAACTTAGAAAACAGGAATTCAGGACAGAAGAGAAAGTAGAGAGGAGAGAATACATTAGCCACACACAACCCAGAGAAGAAGAGACTAATGATTAAGGAACATAAAAGAAATATCATATAAGAGTAGAATTATAATTCAATTTCGTGTTCAAGTGAATTGAGATATTTATAACACAGAGTTTAAAAACAATTTGCAACTGTTTTTAAAACGTGGTGAAGGGAGAATGCCCCCGTAAATTGAATTATATTGAGACCACGATGGCTGTATTGGCAAATATGAATAAAGTTATGAATGTCATAGTTGTGACGTGTATATTCATGACGTAGGCACGGATGACGCAGATTTCATGCAAGTAGGCTGGTGGAGCTGAGATTCTTGGTGACGTCATGATTTTGTTCGAGAAAGATCTGAGATTTACGACGCAGTCGCAGGAAACAAGGTATTGTGCTAAGGAAGAAGTTACGCTATTGGAGGAGAGACTCGAACCAATGAACGATAGTTTGGAAGGAAGACGGAGATCGCTGAAACTACGATATTTGATTGCTTTTGGCATGCAGATTTGTGGAAAACTATTTTCAGTTATGGCATTGATTTGGAATTTTGAAGAAATTAATTTTGAGTTTTTGAAATTTGAGAATCCGTCAAGTATAGCCAAAGTTAAAACTTCTAGCAATGACGGAGGAACGAACTATGGAAGGGATGGATACGCCCCTTAAGAAGTTGATATAAGGTCGTGCACAGGAGAGAGGAGCTCTCATATCTCTCATACTGCTGATACCGCATATATATTTCAGAAGTTATATAGTCATTTTCGAGTGAATAAGTGAAGCAAGTCATCTTTAGCGTGTGGTTAAAGCCCGGCGCATCGAACGAACACGGAGCAGTTCCATTTTACGCTGTTCGAAACTAGGTGAAGTTGAAACGCTCACATTAACGTTTCTACGAGATAAGATATAAAGAGTTAACTTCTGCCTTTATTATAATTCAATTGGGCAGTACAACATTGAGGTGTGTAGAACATTTAAACAATTTCACAGTTATACTTTGAAAGATATTGACACTTTAAGGCTGCAGACAAAAGTGATTTTCTCGCCACCTGAGAGGCACTTTTAAATTTCCACAGTATACACTACGGCTGACACGTGTTACAACCGTGATATTGGAGAATACGTTTGGTAATACAACGATACATTCTACTATGGAACATTATAATCTTGCAGTGCTTTCAATGATTATAACAGAAGTTGAGATGGAAGGCTAAGGCTTTAATGCAATTGGGACATATATCGATGGAGTGAAGTAACAGCATGGAACTTCGTTAATCGTCATTCTACAAAAGCGAGCATGTAGTGAACATCCAACTACACTCATGCATCGTGAATCCATCGCTGAATTATATCAAATGACAGTGGAAATATCATCATACTCCACGATTATGAATATTTCTGCGGAAATAACTGCAATAAACTTCATGGCGAATTACGACTGGAACTTCAAGGAACTTTCAAGAGAGGCCAGGGTGGACCCGGCTCATAAAGAAGAGTTTTGCCAGAGGGATGTCTTTCGTATACATGGAGCAGTGCCATTTCCGGAGAAGGAATCGAACGATTCTCCGAGGACGCTGATTCCAGGTTCGAGGTCGGAGCACATCTTCACGCTGGTGAATTGGAACCAACAGCAGTTTTCTTTGAAAACTTTCCTCTAGAACTTCAATCAACAGATAAGGTAGTCGTGAACGTTTCTTGTATTATTTGAGTCATGTAGCGATATCTGAGCAACTATTTTTCCTATATTTTCTGTCCTATCTTTTGCCCCATTTTCTGGCTTGACATTTCTGTACTCAGTACACTTCGATGATTTATGCCTTTTTCTACGATTTGTTGAGACATTATTATGTCATTGGCATACTTAAATAATTTTGGATCAGTTGAGACTGATAATTTAGATTCTTTCAATAATTTGCATATTTTTGTAGTCTCGATTTGACTGTAAAGTTAATGATTTTCTATGGCAGATTTGAATTCAGACAGCGTGTCATTTTATTAAAGTAATTCTATTCAGTAAATTACTTTGGCCAATTTTCTGTCATCCTCAAGAAAGAAGAATGATTAAATGATTTTAGAGCGTTAAAATCTAATACGTTATCGACGATCTTTGAAATACTAGTCGTCTTATGAACATGATTGCAACATAGACATTTATCATTGCATTATAGACAATTTTATGAAATATGAACTTTGATTACGATTTATTGAATACACTATAGTAATGAACATTTGATAGGAATTTTTCCCAATTATAGATTGGAACAATAATGTTTGCATTCCACAGTCTAATTGTATTCTATTCGACTATTTATGCAGTTTAGATGAACTTTGATTGAAGATAGTATTTTTATACTGCGTTACTTTGAAGATATTAATCTCAATTTTGATAGACCAGGGAGGAGTGTCTAATCGTATTTGCTATTAAATTTATTTGTGATTGGCAAAATTTTTCTTCATATCGATTCATGAATGAAACCCACGAAGGTTAAATAATAACAGTCATTAATACAATTGATGAATATAAGAATTTTTGAAGAGGAACAATGGATGTATAATCGTTAGTTCAGTGGACCTGTAAAAGTCGCTGATGAGTAATGCCCTTGAATAATGAAGGAGATTCCCACAGTAATAAATGAAGTTGTTGAATTTATGAGTGGAGGTTTTTGTATGTAATTTGGAAGATTTTGATGCTATATATATGAAGATATATGATGAATTCTGGGCCTATTTTTGAGCAATTTTGTGCGTTTTGAGCCGGTAGGCTCATGTCATAGATTTATGGAATGTAAAAGATCCTACCACTGCAATTGGTAGTGCGTAGCTAAATTTGTAGGTTATTTCTTGAAAAACACTCTATCAAGTTCCAACGTTCGCCGCTGGGTGATAGTGGCATCTGGTAGCCACAGTTGGAACTACTGGAAAATGAACTTTCATTCGCCTTCATTCATTTCATCTCTCACATTAACTCCTATCGTGACGTTGGCCATCCGACCGTAGAAACCATCAACCACGTGGAATTTAATTGCATCTCATCCCCGACCCTGTTGGAAGCGGGATTAATAAGGGCTAGATATAGATAGAGATGTGTAATTGATGTAGGCTTTGGGTAGGAAGCGGCCGCGGCTTTAAGTTAGGCACCTTCCCGGCATTTACCTGGAGTGGAAGTGGGAAAACCACTTCCAGGATGGCTGAGGTAGGAATCGAACCCACCTCTTCTCAGTTTCCCCCCCCCCCCCCCAGGGGCTCACATCTAGTGGGACGTGGGTTGGTGACGACGGGACCCCAGCTGAGTCCCACATTGCTTCCACTTACTTTTGCTTGGCTCCTCTCCATCTTCGTTCCTGTCGACCTCTCTTGGTCAAATCTTGTTCTTTTCCGACCCCGATGGTATTAGGGTATCCGAGGCCTAGGGAGTCTTTCACTTTCCCGCCTTGTCTCATCTTTCCTGATCCCTCATTCTTCGAGGGGTCAGACCTCTTGTTTTCTTTTCATGTTATCTCCTGCCTTCTGCCCTAGGCCCTCAAGGTGGCAGGGTGTGTGTAGCCCCACCCCTTCTGGTGCACCCTGGATAATGCTACACCCTCAAGGGCTCACGTCTGGTGAGTTCGGGAGTTGGTGACCCCGAAGGTTTCCTGAGCTGGGTCCAGTTTTCCTCCTTCTTCCATTGTCATTGGGGCGGTCCCTCTCATCTTTCTCTTTCCTCTCTACCGTTCGTAGCTCTCCTTTCTTCCAAGTCACTTTATTCTCATTCTTCGAGGGTTGAGGGCATTTCCTTTCCTCCTGTCTTTTGTCTCCCTTATTCTTATTTTAGCCTACTTTTCACATTTTGCAAAAATGAGGAAAAAGTAGTCTTATGAGATCGGGCAAATGTGTGTCTGTCTGTCTGGCTGGCTGTGTGTGTGTGCCCCCCCCCAACCCCCTATCAACTCCTAAACGGCTGGAGCAATCGAAACAAAATTTGCTAGGAGTAAAGATCTATACCGGAATATCTCACGGCCATATTTAAAAATGATGTCAGTGCTACCAACTGCTAAAAAATCTCAATTGAAATTTGAGCTCCATGTTGGATATCTTGGAAGGTATGAATGGGAGCCATTTCAAAATTGGCATACTTATAGATAATAATATTGTAATTTAATTTCCAGGAGGCCATATATGGCAGTGTTGTCAAACTGATTATGAGCCTGCTGATAGGTCCAATTTTTAAATGCATATAACTTCCACACTATCAATTGGAATTCAACCAAATTTCGTATTTTGTATGTGTACATAACCAGATATGACTGAGCGTATTATTAAGACCCACCAGGGCTGCCAACTGTTAATAAATGTTCTTTTTTATTTTATCCAAATACCAATATATCAGAAAGTATGCAGGCCGACAGCTTTAAACTATGCACACGTATAGTACCTGACATTCTATATTAATTTGGAGTAACTTATATACGTCAGTGCTACCAACATGATTCTAAGCCTGCTGAGAGGTCCAACTTTAAATACATGTAACTTCCATACTATCAATTGGATTTCAACCAAATTTCGTATGTGCTATGTGTACCAGAACAGATATGATTATGCGTATTCTTAAGAGCAACCAGGGCTGCCAACTGTTAATAAATGCTGTCTATATATTTTTACCCTAATATCAATATATCAGAAAGTATGCAAGCCAACAGCTCTATACTTTGCACACGTATAGCACCTGACATTGTAGATTAATTTGGAGTAATTAATACAAGGCAGTGCTGCCAACATGATTCTATGCCTGCTGATATGTCCAATTTTAAAATACATGTAACTTCTATACTAACAAATGGATTTCATCCAAAATTGGCACAACAAGATATCATAATATTTCAGATTATTTCTGACCAGCACACGCATGGTATTGTTGGCAACATGCCTTTACGCGTGCTGATAGATCCAGTGTCTAACTGCATGTAACGTCCATTGGACTTCAACCAAATTTTGTATTCTGTACCTTAAGAGATTGAACTAAGAATAGGCTATATTCAGTCGCCAGGGCTGCCAACTGTAGTGCTCTCTTAGGCTGCATTATACCAGGTATATTTTGAACTAATTAGATATTTCGATATTACCAACTTAATTTCGTCATTATTCTAGATTATTCTGTAGAATAATCATTGCCATGAAAAGTAGGCTGTATAGTTCTTCACGGAACTTCTTGTTGTTTTCCACTTCATCTTCTAGTTTGTAAGTTTGTAGTTAGTTTCAGGTTCAGTCTCATTTCATTGACATTTTCACATCACCCAGGTTATCCAGTAGTTCCAGCTATAAAATGTTACATTATCTTAAGATTTTTCCAAAGGATTCAACGCACGCATAGCATATTAAATGCACCTCTGTAGTAGTTGTTGAACCCTGCATTTTATATTCTGCCAATCTTTGTATATATTATATTTTAGCCTACTTTCGATTTTTGCAAAAAAAGGAAAGTAGACTTATGAGATCAACACAGGGCGAAAAAAAGTGTGTCTGTCTGTGAGTGTGTATGTGTGTGTGTGTGTGTGTGTGTGTGTGTGTGAGTGTGTGTACTCTGAATGTCTGTGTCCCCCCCCCCCCCTATCAATTCGAACACGGTGAACGCGAATTTGGTACAAAGGTAGCACTGGCAAAGGACACCTCAGACTCATGTTTTATATCACCGCCATCTTGACGGAAACGTTCAAAGCTTAAATCAAATTACGACTAATCTAATCATCCGATACCTACCAAATTTTTCAACAACATACCTTTATGGGAGGAGCATCCTTTGACCAAACTAATAGGTCATCAGCCTAATAGTTTGCGGATGACGGCCATCTTTGTGTGAAAATCGATTCCCCCTATTAATTCGAATACGGTGAAACCGAACGGAACGAAATTTGGTACAGAGGTAGTACTAGCAAAGGGCACCTCATTGTCATATTTTATATCGCCGCCATCTTGACAGAAACGTAATGGCGGCCACACAAATGTTCAAAGCTTAAATCAAATTATGATTAACCTAATCATCCGATCTCTACCAAATTTTGAAACAACATATCTTTATGGAGGAAGCATCCTTTGACCAAATTAGTAGGTCATTAGCCTAATAGTTTGCGGATGGCGGCCATCTTTGTGTCAAAATCGATTCCCCCGATTAATTCAAACACGGTGAAACCGAATGGAACGAAATTTAGTACAGAGGTAGCACTAGCTAAGGGCACCTCAGTGTCATGTTTTATATCGCCGCCATCTTGACAGAAACGTAATGGCGGCCACACAAATGTTCAAAGCTTAAATCAAATTACGACTAACATAATCATCCGATCTCTACCAAATTTTGCAACAACATACCTCTATGGAGGGAGCATCCTTTGACCAATCTAATAGGTTATTAGCCTAATAGTTTGAGGATGGCGGCCATCTTTGTGTCAAAATCGATTCCCCCTATCAATTCGAACACGGTGAAACCGAATTGATCGAAATTTGGTACAGAGGTAGCACTAGCAAAGGGCACCTCAGTGTCATGTTTTATATCGCCGCCATCTTGACGGAAACGTAATGGCGGCCACACAAATGTTCAAAGCTTAAATCAAATTACGACTAACTTAATCATCCGATCTCTACCAAATTTTGCAACAACATACCTTTATGGAGGGAGCATCGTTTGACCAATTAATAAGTCATTAGCCTAATAGTTTGCGGATGGCGGCCATCTTTGTGTCAAAATCGATTCCCCCTATTAATTCTAACTAGGTGAAAACGAATGTAACGAAATTTGGTACTGAGGTAGCACTAGCAAATGGCACCTCAGTGTCATATTTTATATCGCCGCCATCTTGACAGAAATGTAATGGCGGCCACAAAAATGTTCAAAGCTTAAATCAAATTACGACTAACATAATCATCCGATCTCTACCAAATTTTGCAACAACATACCTTTATGGAGGGAGCATCCTTTGACCAATCTAATAGGTCATCAGCCCAATAGTTTGCAGATGGTGGCCAAGTATGTGTGCAAATCAATTCCCCCTATCAATTCAAACACGCTGAAACAGAATTGAACGAAATTTGGTACAGAGGTAGCACTAGCAAAGGGCACCTCAGTGTCATGTTTTATATCGCCGCCATCTTGACGGAAACGGAATAACAGCCGCCCAAATGTTAAAAGCTTAAATCAAATTACGTCCATCCTAATAATTTGATCTCTACCAGATTTTGCAACAACATGCCTTTTGTGAAAAGCATCTTATGATTGACTACAAGGTCATCAGCCCAATAGTTTGCAAATAGCGGCCATGTATGTGTGCAAATCCATTCCCCATATCAATTCAAACTCGGTGAAACCGAATTGAATGAAATTTTTTACAGAGGTAGCACTAGCAAAGGGCAGCTCATATTCATGTTTAATATCCCTATAGCACGTTGTATTTCAATAAGCTACTACAACCAACATTCAATTATACTCCTTGAAAAGGTCAAAGAGTTATAACAATACCCATGCATTTAGGAGAAAGTAGGCTATATGTTCTCTACTGAACATCTTGTTGATAGTTAATTTTACTCCATATAGGAAATTCCTGATATTCACCTCCCCGCTGCAGAGAGGGGGCAACGTTTGAATATACATTTGTCATATTCAAGCGGCTGACGAATACAGGGACCGAGTGTCTCCCGGGATAAGGAGATAACCATTACTAGGAGCCAACGGCCTCCTGGGAGGGCGGATGAGCGAGTATTGAAACAGGGCACTCTCTTGCCCTAGAGGTAGGAAACTACCTCTGAAGGCGGATGAACCACTAAAGTGCTGGTCAACGGCATAGAATGGAGAAAGCAACGGGAAACTACTCCATTAATGATCTATCATGATTTCCCAAGAATCGGCAGTATGATGGAAGGCTCTTTAGTTAATTATTCCGGAAAAGTCCTCCATTCGGATCTCCAGGCGAGGACAACTGAAGAGATGAAACGTGGGAAATATAGTGGAAGAGAGAAAAGAATAGCAACATGGAATGTGCAATTGATGATGAAATGTGGAAAATTGGAAGATTTGAAACAAGAGATGAAAAGAATGAAGATTGACATTTTAGGAGTATCAGAGCTGAGGTGGCCAGACGCAGGAGACTTTTGGAGTGGCGATATCAGAATAATTCATTCAGGAACATCATCTGACAAACCAGGTCAAGCAGGAGTAGGAATAGTCCTAAATAAAGAAATGGGCATAGGAGTGAAAGGATATGTCCAATTCAGTGAAAGATTAATAATGCTTAGACTAGAAACAGAAACAAGGGACACAATAATATTACAAGTTTACATGCCAACAACTGGTCATGACGACCAGGAAATAGATCACATATATGGAGAAATAGAAAAAGCTATTGGAAGAGTAAAGGGTGAGGAAAACCTTATCATACTAGGTGACATGAATGCTGTAGTCGGAGAAGGAGCGGCAGATAACATAGTAGGAAAATATGGATTGGGGAAGAGGAATGGAAGAGGCGAAAGACTATTAGAATTTTGTGCTAAATATGAACTTGTAATTACCAATACATGGTTTAATCATCATAAAAGAAGAAGTTACACTTGGAAAGCACCAGGTGATATCAAGAGATATCAAATTGATTATATAATAGATTTATGAATCAAGTCAAAGATAGCAGAAGCTATCCGGGTGCTGATGTGGAAACAGATCATCATCTCGTTATGATGAAGAGCAGGCTGAAATTTAAAAGAATACAGAAAAGAAATAACAAATCTTGGCTAATAAGTAAATTGAAAGATGAGAATATTGCTGAGGCATACCAGCAGAAAACTGATTAGCTAACTAACACAGAAATAGGGAATACTATAGAAGATTCATGGACTCAAATTTAAAAAGATCTGACGGAGGCAGCTGATGAAATTTTGGGGAGAACAGAAATACCTCCTAGAAAGGAATGGATCACTAAAGAAATTCTAGATATGATAGATAAACTACGGTTACTCAAGAGCTCAACAAGATTGGAAGACAAAGAAGAATATAGAAGATTGCGAAATGCTATAAACAGAAAGGCAAGAATAGCAAGAGAAAATTATTACGAGGGTATATGCACAATGATAGAAGAAGAAACTACTAAAGGACATGTAGATTCTGCATATCAGATGGTAAAGATTTTCTTTGGTAAGAGATGTAACAAGAGTAATGCCATAAGTAATGCAGAGGGAGTAATTCTCGATGATCATAGCGATATTGCAAAAAGGTGGAAGAATTACATTGAAACCCTATACGAAGGTGTACATTTACAAGAAAATGAAGTTCTTGAGAAAGAAGATTCCTGAGAGAGGAATTTGAATTAGCTCTACGAAGACTGAAGGATAATAAGGCGCCAGGCATTGATAATCTCAACGCTGAACTCCTCAAGAAAAGCGGACCTCGTATGAAGGAGAGATTGCTCCAACTTGTACAAAACATCTACATGGACGGAAAATTACCGACTGATTTTGAAAAAAGTATAATGATCCCTATATCAAAGAAAATGGCAGCAAAACATTGTGAACAATATCGCACCATCAGTTTAGTCGTACATGCATCAAAAATTATCACCAACATAATATTAAGACGAATTGAAAAGCAAATTGAAGAATTTCTGACTGAAGACCAATTTGGGTTTGTTAAAGGTAAGGGTACTAGAGAAGCTATATTGGCATTGAGAATTTTACTTGAAAAAAGATTGGAAAAAGACCAATGAACTTATTTATGCTTTGTGGATATTGAAAAGGCTTTTGATAATGTACATTGGATAAAACTGTTTGAAATTCTCAAAAACATAGGAGCCCCATATAGAGATAGAAGAATAATCTGGAATTTGTACAAAAATGAAATTGAAGGAATTAAAATTGGAAATGAACAAGAGGAAGCAAAAATAGGGAAAGGAGTTAGACAAGGCTGTGCTTTGTCTCCCATGCTTTTTAATGCCTACATCCAGGATGCATTGAATAAGGTTCGAGAGGATTTGAATTTAGGAATATGGATACAAGGTGAACAAATAAATATGATTAGATTTGCAGATGGCATTGCCATAGTTGCAGATAGTGAACAACATCTCAAACAAATAATAGTAAAAATGGAGGAAATCATGGGTAATGAATACAAGATGAAAATAAATAAGTCCAAGACGAAAGTTATGGTCTGAGATAAAAAGGCAAACTCAAGTATGAAATTAGTGGTGGGCAACAAAACACCAGAAAATGTTCAAGAATTTAAATATCTCGGAAGCAAAATTACCAAAGATGGTAGAAGCAAGAAAGAAATCAAATGTAGAATTTTACAAGCCAAATAAGCATTTCACAAAAAGAAACGTTTATTCACTACAAATTCTATTAATCATAAAACCAGAAAACGATTATTAAAAGCGTATGTTTGGAGTATTGCCCTTTATGGTTGCGAAACGTGGACAATTGGAAAAGGAGAAAAAAGGAGGATAAATTATTTTGAACAATGGTGTTATAGAAGAATCCTAAAAATTAGCTGGACAGAAAAAATAACGAATGCTGAAGTATTTAAAAAGCTGGAGGAAAATTATACCTTATGGAAAAGCATAAAGAGGAGGAGGACTAGACTGATAGGACATATTTTGAGACACGATAGCCTGCTGAAAACGGTATTGGAGGGAATGGTTGAAGGCAAAAGATGTCGAGGAAGATCACGCCTACAATATGTACAGCAAATCATGTCTGATGTAGGATGCAGAAACTATGAAGAGATGAAGAGGAAAGCTATAAATAGTGGCGACTGGCGAACTGCCGCAGACCAATCCATGGATTGAATACGTAAGAAGAAGAACCCAGATGTTAGGCCCCTTAAAACAACAATTATCATAATAATAATAATATCGTATGGCCTTGGATGCCAGGAGCAAGCTTTGTAATTTGAGCCCAAAGGGCAGCTTGCATGTCAAATTTTGTTGTTCCTTGGAGCACTATGAAAGTCAAGGAGGTTATATATTTAAAATATGGCTTTCACGGCCGGTGAATTAAAACTCAGCAATTCTTCTAGATTTGTGCCGTGTCTTGTGTGAAGTTTTGCCTAGGACACCAAGCTGGCTCATCGGCGGGCTCTTGGTGTCCCCGCCCGGACCCCCACAGGAGTGACGAACTGCGCGCCACCTCCCTTTATATAAGGTGCAACCGCACCACTTGACTGCGAGAACTAAAAGCTCAAGCAGCCATAACCTCCCTATGAAGGCTTCCAAAAAGATGGTATATTGGCTTTCACGGCCGGTGAATTAAAACTCAGCAATTCTTCTAGGTTTGTGCCGTGTCTTGTGTGGGGTTTCGCCTAGGACACCAAGCTGGCTCATCGGCGGGCTCTTGGTGTCCCCGCCCGGAACCCCACAGGAGTGACGAACTGCGCGCCACCTCCCTTTATATAAGGTGCAACCGCACCACTTGACTGCGAGAACTAAAAGCTCAAGCAGCCTTAACCTCCCTATGAAGGCTTCCAAAAAGATGGTATATTGGCTTTCACGGCCGGTGAATTAAAACTCAGCAATTCTTCTAGGTTTGTGCCGTGTCTTGTGCGGGGTTTCGCAGATGAGCCAGCTTGGTGTCCTAGGCGAAACCCCACACAAGACACGGCACAAACCTAGAAAAATTATTGCTGAGTTTTAGATATTTAAGCTCCTTGACACTACACTATAGCGCTTTCTAGTAGAGAATGGAGGAACTTTTTGTATTGGCGGAAAATGCCGAGATTAATTTTGCCACTATGAACATGACCTACTGAATTCAAATAGTTCTTTAACATGCCAACAACGTATCACATGCGTCTCGTGATGGTTGTTTTTTATTTATTATTTATTTAATAAATATTAGATACAACCATGATGGGTCATTTTACACTAATATTTTAACAATTTCAAATAATATTAACAAAAATAACAACAGCAATAACAGGTAACAATTGGCAGTGAAGGCAACAAAGGAACAAATCTCGGAATGGCGCAGGGAATGATTGGGGTCGTGGGTGATTAGTGGGGTGAGGGGTTAGGAATTGAGGGTGAAATGGATCTTCTAATGTTATGTTTGAATGTTCGATAGGGAGAGAATATGTCAATGTTTGGAAGGGAGTTACTAAGGATAGGTAGACGGTGGAAAATAGAGCGCTTCTGTACTTCAAGACGTGGGCGAGTTATGTGGTGTAAATGGTTCTGGCGTGTTGAACGGGAGGGAACATGGAGTGGGAAGTAGCTTAGTAGCATGTTACATTTTGTGTAACCATTCATAATTTTATGTAAGAAACACAGGTCAGTAAATTGTAAGCGGCTTCTCAGGTCGAATACATTGAGCTGATTTAAAATGTCGGGTTTGGCAAAATGCCTTAGTGAAGGATTGCGAGCTTTGACTATTGATATTGTACCCGATACCTATTTTAGGCTATCGGCTACGCCAGCTGACATTAAGCTGTAGTTGAGGTTTTGGAAAGCATTCAGATAAGATAGCGCATCGATCGCGTCAAGAAGAAAGCCAAGATGACGTAGGAGGTCGAGAATCAAGGAGGCATTGAAATCTGTAAGAAGATAGAATTATTAATAAAGATGTGAAGCTTTATTGAAATATATATGGGATTATAATAAGTTAAAACAACTTAGAAGAGTATATATGACATGCATTATATGTGGAAATAATTTTATGGAAATAAGTTATTGTATAACAGAACAGCCGAGAGGATTCGGGTTCGAGACTATGTTCATGACGCAGGAGCACTGTGGTGGGGGAGAATTAGCCACGTGCCGCACGGAGCTCATAAGCTGGGACACAGCGCTTAGCAGTTCAGTTGGGCTCAATGAGGCGAGCAGTACAGAGCAGCTCTATAGCACAGCGAGACGGGCATTGAAGGTCACGCAACACACGTAAACCGTCACGGCAAGTGTAGGCGACATTTCTCGCATCACCGAGCAACAGAGGCCGCGCGGGTCGTTGATACAGGCGACCTAGCCGAGAAGACAATTGTAGATAGCCGGGGTATTTCAAAACCACACTGATCGCATATGAAGACTTTGTTTCAAGCTTCATTTCGACGCTGTTCGAACACAGGCTTTCACATACAACCTTATAACCATGCTGTTATATAATACATTCAAACGACTTTTTACTATTTCAAGTAAACTGAATGTTTAGCATAGGCTGTGATGAACATTACAGCGTGCATTTATAAGATTTTTATCTTATACCATTTTCATGGATTACATATTATAGACAGATACAGGGTGTATCGTAATCATGAACACTATCTAGTAAAATTTTTATTTTACTCAAGTAGAACTTTGCAGTAAGTTGAGAGAGGACTTACAATTCTCAAACGGAACATTTATCGGAACAGTGGCGTATATTAGAAGAAGAGTAGGGGGTCCGCTGTTTCCATGAACTTTTCGAGAAGGAGTTGGACGATATCCGCTATGGGTAATCCGAGGTTCAACATGATCGAGTAAACGTGAATAGAGACAAGATGGCACCACAGAGCGATGGATTCGGTTCCTGACGAGAGGAGTCCAACAGCTGATTCGCTTGGGATTTCGAAGGAAATCGTCATTTCATGGATGAAATGATATTCACGCCGATCTTACGAGAAATCTTTAGGTAGGGAAAATCGACGATCTTGGAAATTATATTACAACTGATAATGAAAGGTATTGTAAGAGTTCTATCTACCTGATTCGATTATTTTCATGAATACTGGGCACACATGTATATTTTTCTAATAGGAGTGATTTGATTATTAAGACATGGTTTGAATTTATATACTTCGAATTTGCTAGAATATGGAGTGACCATATGATATGGCAGGCATCATTATTCGATATTCTCACCGTTGTTTGGCTTTATTAAGAAGATGTTTGGTCTTATAGACATTTTTCCAGCTAGGATATTTTTCATGGATAGTTTTTTTTGTGTAACGAGTATTTCTAACTCGTGATCTGCAATTGATTATCAGAAACTACTTCGTCAGTTCATTGCATACTAGCGAGTGTGTATTATTCATCAGTAGGGATTTTTTTCCATTGGATTGTTTGGAGATATTAAGAAGTTATTCACTTTAGTGAATGAACGTCGCTTTTATATGACAACTAGAAACTTGTTGATTCCTTTCTAGTACATTCACTCATATAGCCTACGAGGTGGGGTCCTTCGTATTTATACGATTGTATGGTGGCTACTCACCTTACCCACCGTTCAGGGAACTATCATCCAAGTCGACGGGGCGAGGTCCTTCGTATTTATACGATTGCACGGTGGTTACACATCTTACTCGACATTGAGGTACTCATTTTATCATCCGAATGTACACGAGATGTAAGTGAATTAAACAAGGAACTACTAGTCACATATCAGTCGAGATTTTGTTAAATAAAGTAACGATAAATGTCAACAGGATTGCATTTAGTAATTCTTGTTTGCCAATCCAATATTTTGTTGCTATACTCTTTTGAGAGTAATTTCAATTTAACAGCTATTACAGCTGATGCTTTGATGATTTTTTTATAATTGTGTTTGATACCTTTGAGAAGGATTTAAAGTAATTTAATCTTGTAAGATTAATCATTAATGGTCATAATTATTTTAAGGCAGATCAGTATTGCAGATTTTGATGTGAGAGATTATAGCACATTGGTGTTTTTCTACGATGTGAATTATGAAACTTGTGAAAGAGAATTTATGCTATTTGAAAGCAGATATTAAATTACTGAAGTAATGTTTTTCCAATTGTTTAAGAAGTTGTCTAGATATGATCAGAGTAATTACAGTCATTGGAGATTATGTGCGTTAATAATTTGAAGCCATTTATATATTTTTGTAGATCATGCAACGTGGTTAAATGAAGTTTGTGATAGGCATTTTGTGGAATTTGCCATTTGATAGTTGCGACGTTGATAATGTATTTTGAAGCGGACATGAGGTTGTCATACCCAGTCTAGCGTATTTGTTGAGATTCATGCTGTATGTGCTGAATATTTATGGAGTTTTTGTAGTAATTCTTATATTCAAATGTGATATTTGGAATATTGAAGAAATATAATGTCGTTGTGGATAGTTAGATCCAACGTGATGTCGTGGAGACAATAATATTTTTGGCATGATAATTAAATACGAGATATAACTTGGAAGTAATAAAACTGTAAGACAACATTCTATAAACCTTATTAAACAATTTGTTAGGAAATTAAACAAATAAATGAAGTTGATAATACAAGATTTTCTGAAAATAATAATTAATGAAATAATAATCTGAGATTTAAGCATATTAACGATCTGACCTAATGAAATAAAAATCAGAATGACTAGATGAAATAATAATAATTTAAATAACCAGATGATTGAAATTTGAATAAGTTGATAAATTAAATTTTGAAATAAATCGATGAATTAAATAAGTGGATGAATTAAATTTTGAATTAATTAAACTGATTGAAATAAATTATTAGACGATTGTAATGATGATGAATAACTGAATTAGAAGGTGATGATTAATTAAAGAAGCTGATGATTAATGAATTTATATGCAATTAAATAAATTCAATTGAGAGATAATTCGAAGGAATTGCAACTTGAAATGTGAATTTAAATGATGTAATGGTGATGAATTAACGATTCTGACAGGAATATTTGGAATTTTGAAGTGAGAATTAAGGTGAGAAATATTTAATTTTGATAATAATGATGAGGATGACCAATGAGAATTTGAATTTTCTGTAATTCACAGATAAGAGATTAATGACGATGTAAATAATGTAAATTAATTAGTCAATGTTTAGGAACATTTGATTAACATGTTCTACGTTCAAATTATACCATGCAAACCATAATTTATGTGATATTTAACATGAGTGATTATTATATGTGTATGTTTAGGCAGATTAGTAACTTAATTAAATCCACATTGATGTTAAATTAAAGAGAATTAGGTCTCAGGTTTCACAAATGTCAGTGACGAAAGACATAGTGATACAGTGATCCTGAGAACCCAAGAGAACTTTATACATTTTTCTTGATAAGTGGATTGAAATAAATTTGCATTAGAAAGGAGATGGTTCGATTTTTGGACAATGACAATTTAACTTTGCATTCGACCATACTCTTAGGTAGGATTTATATTTAAAATGTCTGTCTGACTATCAAAGTAAAATAAATTTGTTTTTATCTTAGTTGTGATCTGATGATGGTGTGATGTTCCTTTTTCTTTCCTTGTCTTGAGTAAGGCTTATCCGGAAAGGAAGTGGTTTTGCTAGGAATTCAGTTGATGGCGCCCATTTATATTTGAATTATTTTTATTAACTTAAGCCCGTAACGACCCTAGAGATACTTTGTCTCGTGAAACCCACTGCTTTTTCACGAACTCAGCTGAATTTCCGACACATTCCTTATTTGACTAGAGGTTCATTTAACTCCGCTCTGTCCTGGAACTCCAGGGATGTGATGTTATAGCAGATGGGTCATCGCATCCCCAGGACGAACGGGTACAGAGAGAGAGGGAGAATTGGCTTTATCCAACTAGTGGGGCTTTTCGATTTTGTTAATTCGATGGAATCACATCAGATTTAGATTACTGAGAGATTGATCTCAAGTTCATTTAAGTGTGTTACAAAATTTATTATACTTAGTCAGACAATGTACTTGTGTGCCCAATCCAGTGTTCATGTTAATCGTATTAGTAATATCATGTTAGTTATAAGATATTTTTCCCTATACCCAAGTGAATGCAGGAATTGAGACATTGTGATGTGTTGTTGTCTAACGTCTCTATATAATTCTATATTGAAATATAATTATGTTGCCAGAGGATTTAGCGAAGGTGTTAGGAGAGTTACAGACGGGTATGTCTGGAATTGCAGAAACCATTTCTAAGATGGAAACTGAAGTTAAAGAACAAATTAATAATTCAGAAGCTAGATTAGAAGCTAAATGTAAAGAGAATGTAAAATCATTACAGGCTAGTAATGAAGAGAATTTAAAATTATTGCAAACTAGTACTGAAGAAAATTTAAGGTTGTTACAGGCTAGTAACGAAGGTAATCTAAACGACAATTTAAAATCATTAGAGACTAGGCTACAGTCAACTACTGAAGAAAACTTAAAACTATTACAGTCAAATAGCAAAGATGAGTTGATGTTGTTAGAAACAAGGTTACAGTCAAATAGTGAAGCTAACTTGAAGGACAATTTTAAGTTATTAGAAGAGAAATTACAGTCTCGTAGTGAAGAAACTAATACTGAATTAGAAAATAAGTTAACCAGATTAGAGAATAGTTTAACTTTGAAGAACAATGAGATGTTGAAAACTTTACAATTAGACATAATTGCAGTAAACATGAAAGGAGAGGAAAATGTTCAGATATTAAGGAAAAATATTATCGAGTTGGAAAATAGAGGGGAAGAAAATATTTTTACTTTAAGAACAGACGTTATGACCATACAGAAAGACATTAAGTCAGATGTATCGAAGTTGAGATTCGACATCGATGGTTTAGTGGCAGATGTAGGAAAAATTCAAGATTGGTCTACCGAAGTATCTTTCGAGACTAAGATTAAGGGTCTAGAAACGAATCTAGGTAACGAAATAAAAGATTTGAAGACAGTAATTGGGACCATTAAAGATGAAGTCTTGGGAGAGGTCAATTCTAATATAAAGTCGTTAGAAAATCAATTGCAGAAGGATATTAGAAAGATAGACGACGATATAGAGCAAAAGGTTAACGAAAACTTAACTTTATTTAAAAATAGAGTCGGAGCAATTGTTGAAGAACGATATAATGAGGTCGATGCCGAAGCAAAAGAGAAACGTGACGGGTTAGATGAAAAATTAATCGCAGGTATGGCAAACTTAGAAGCTAGGTTTACGGAAAGCAAGGAAGCGATGAAATTAGATTCAACACTATTTAGAACAGATGTTGATCTGTTGAAAGAACAAGTCGCGTTAGTGAAGAACACGTGCGAAGGAAAGATTGACAAGTTGAGGAACGATCTAGACGAAAGTAACAAGACGCAGGATGTTACATCGTTAGATGAGTTGAAGACTCAGGTCAAGAGATTAGCAGAAGACAGGATGACTAAACTAGAATCCATAGTTAACAGTTTTACCAGTCATAATGTGACATCAGGGGAAACATTGATAAATCAAACAGCGATAGACCGCAGTATGACGAATCAAGACACGAGCATGGTAGAAGACCGTCAAATGCAACCGAATGTGACATTCGAAAGGGTCAGTTCAACCCCTCAGGAGAATCCAAGTTCGAGTAGGAGTACGTCGGGTCCAAGTGAACGATACTCAGGTCCAGTCACAATTATAAGGAACCTAGATGACAAACCGAGAAAGTTTTCGGGAAATACAGGAGTTACACCAGTAGAATTTCTGCGAGATATTCGAGACTACATGGCGGAACACAGGGTAGCCAAAGAAAGAGAGCTAAGGATAGTGGAACGCGCCTTAGATGGATCTGCACTTACGTGGTTTAGAGCGTTCAGAAGCAACTTTGCGAACATGGAGCAATTTGCCATGGCTTTCTTGAGGAGATTCTGGAGTGCCGAGGATCAACTCAACGTAAGAGCGGAGATGTACTCTAAACGCTATTCTACGTCACATCCGACGCATTACGCCAACTACTTCACGTCACAGCTGGCTAAATTACAGTTCCTTATTCCTCCATTGCCAGAAGAAGAGCTTTTGCAAGCTATAGCGCGACAGTTACCGATAGAGGTACAGCGATCTTTGATAGCATCGGGAGCCAATACGCTGGAACATTATGATGACATATTGCGGAGATTGGATTATACGAGCGCACAGGTTACACCGAGAAGTAATCGAAACGACAACAGAAACACGCAAGAAGTAAATGCGGTAGTCGTGGACAATGCGGCTCAAACGGACAGAAGGGATTCCTGGGAAAACCGACGGAACGATGGGAATCGAGGAAATATCCGTAACGCAAGAGGAAATGATCGATATAGAGGACCATATGAAAGGCCATACGATCAAGAAGCGAGAGATAGCCGGTATAGGAATTATAACCAAAATTCCAGGTATCAGGACAGGAATCGGTATAATAACAGATATCGGGGAAGGAATAACTGGAACCAAGGGCAACAGTTTAATGGAAACGACCGACAGGAAGGCCGAAGAAACGATCCTGACGACAGAAGGGATAATCGTGGACATGAAAGGTCAAGACAAGAGGATAGACAGCCTAGTGCACCACTCGAGGAGACAATGAGAGATGTCAATCGAGCCAGCACGAGTGGCAATGAAAAAAAAAAACGTCAAATTAACTCCAGAAGAAAATGAAATTCATTGGGAATCAATCGTCATCGTAGAAACATATCAGGTCAAGGACGAGGATTTAATCGAGGAAGAAGACATAGTACAACGGGAAAATAGACATGAATTGCCAGTTATTAGTGTGGAAGTCATGGGAAAAGAAATAAAGACACTTGTAGACACAGGAGCTATGGTGAGCTTGATATCCATAGGTTGCCTGGATGAATTAAAATTATTAGGAGGAATTACAATGTTGCCAACTGTTGTTAGCAAAATTCAAGGGGTGATTCCAGACAAGAGTATGAAATGTAAAAGTCAGGTACTTTTAGATGTTGGGATTGGAACCAGAAGTTTTGAACAGATGTTCCTAGTAGTGGGTCAACTACATTTTGACATGATCCTAGGAGTGGATTTCCTAAGTGAGAGTGGCCTGATCATAAATATGCAGAGTAGGCGCATGTACTTTCAAGAAGGGGTTATGGAAAATCAAGAATCGGAGATGACATTCTTTAGAGAGGATATATTGGATGAAATTGTATGCAGCGTTGAAAGGTCTATAGAAGATAAAATTGGCATAACTAGTAAAATAAATCCAGAAATTAAGGGGCGGTTTGATCAAGTAATTTCAGAATATGAGGATATATTCAATGACAAACCAGGTCTCATAGAAAATTTTACATACAGCATCAAGTTAATGGATGACAAACCATTCCATAAAAATTTATATCCCATTCCGGATAAATGGAAGGAGGAAGTTAGCATAATGATAAGCGACATGGAAACAGATGGAATAATTAAGAAAATGCCAACTGCTTATTTGAATCCTTTAGCTGTTGTCAAGAAACCTAACGGTAAGCTGAGGATATGTTTAGATGCCAGATCCCTTAACGAAAGAGTTCTTCCTGAACACGATAGACCACCTGTTATTCGTGAATTGTTACGCCGATTTAGAGGAAAGAGTGTCTTCTCGACAATCGATCTGACTAGTTCATATTATCATGTTGAGCTAGCAGAAGAGTGCAAACAGTACACAGGGTTCCTGTTTGACCATAAAACATATGTATTCAATAGGTTACCTTTTGGTGTGAAAAATAGTGGTCCGGTGATGATCCGAGCACTAGATCAAAATTTGTCAGATGCAGTTAAAGAGCATGTTGTAAGCTATATTGATGACCTGATTATAGCGTCTGAGACAGCGGAAGAACATATCAGACACCTTCAAATGCTTTTTGAAGATCTTAGAAGAACGAACTTCAAGGTGAACTTCAATAAATGTCAATTCTTTCATGAAGAAATTGAATTTCTTGGACATAGAATCGATGGAGATGGTTATAGGCCCAATCCAAAGAAGATAATGGCAATTTCAGAGTTTCCAACACCACGAAAGATTAAAGAGGTACGGCAGTTTTTAGGCATGTGTCAGTTCTTTTCAACACATTGTCCTGGATATACTGAGACAATGGCACCTCTGCAGGATTTATTAAGGAAGGGAAATCGATGGAAATGGGACGATAGATGCAATCAAGCGTTTTTAGCGGCCAAGAAAATGCTAATCCAAAATATCAAACTTGAGTATCCTGATTTTACAAGACGATTCTTTGTAGAGACAGACGCATCCAAAATAGGCATTAGTGGAATCCTATATCAGCTGGATGATGACAAGAAACATAGATATTTAGCTTTCACCAGTCGCAAGCTTAGGAATTGTGAGAAGAATTACTATGCAACTGAGTTAGAGGCATTAGCAGTGGTTCATGCTCTCAAAACGTGGAAGAAGGTGTTGTTTGGACATGACATAACAGTGATCACAGATCATAAAGCCCTCCAATTTATTATGAAGACAGACTTAGCGAGTGACCGCATCACCAGATGGGCTCTGTTCTTACAGCAATTTAACCCAACTGTTGTACATAGACCGGGGAAGTTAAATCTGTTAGCAGATGTGCTGAGCAGAAACCCTTGTGAAGAAGTAATAGTCAACCATATAAATTTGATTCAAGAGGATAGTGGTACTCTAGAAAAGTTGAAGTTGTTATCGCAAACTCAGAAGAGATATGCACTTTTGCGAAGAATTTACCGTTTTCTGACACGTAGGATGGATAACACTGATCCAGATTTTCAAAGAACTGAGATAGAGGCTAGAAGACATCATATTATGGGAGGTGTTATATGCCAATATATTGACCAGGATCATACTAGACTTAGAGTAGTGATCCCACCCAAGCTTGTCAAACCAGTTATTTGGATGATACACCGAACTGCAGCTCATGTAGGTGTAGACAAGACTTTGGCTCTCGCTCAAGAAACTTTTGTGTGGAAACAAATGGGACAAACGATTCGCGACGTCATAAAGACCTGTGACAGTTGTCAGCGAAGTAAATACTCATCTAAGTTAATGAAAGAAATTCCCAGATCAATATTACCCAGCAAGCCAAGAGAACTTTTCGCGACGGACATTTTTGGTCCGATTCCTCGTTCGACGAAAGGCAATCAATTCGTTTTAGTAACAGTCGATGTATTTTCGAAGTACGTATCTCTATGCCCTATACAGAAAGCTACGTCCAAGTACGTAATAAATCGACTTGAGAAAACAGTTATTCCGAGCATGGGGAAACCTGAAGTTTTGTTGAGTGACCATGGATCACAATTTACTAGCATGGAATTTTCTACTGCTATGGAACGTTTAGGAGTCAGGCATGTGTTTAATTCTGTACGGTATCCAGAGGGAAATCCCGCCGAAAGAATTATGCCGGAGATAAGTAAGCTGTGTCGCTTATATGTGTCAAGGCAACACCATAGATGGATGGAAGTGATACCCATCATTAGCCAATGCTTGAATTCCACAGTACATGAAAGCACAGGACAGATTCCGTCCATGCTTCATCATGGATTGAAACCAGATAGACCATGGGATAGAGTCGTGAGGGCACCAGTAGATCCTCAACCCACACAAGAAAGAAGAGTCGAGATGGCAGGAGAGAGGCTCAGAAGACAGGCGGAGAAGAGAGCCAGGAGACAGGCAGGAAGGAGGTTCCACGAGCCATTTCAAGAAAATGATGAGGTGCTGATTAGGAAGCCAGTCACTTCGAACCTACAGCTGAAGATCTACCATAAATTCGCTCCATTGTACGCTGGTCCGTTCCGTATTGAACAAACATACCAGAATAATAGCTATAAGATTGTCAGAATGGATACTGATGAAGTTGTAGGAACTTTTAATGCAGCTAGCATCAGGAAATACCATCATGCTGAGTAAAGGAATTATAGAGCTATCGTGTACATGTATAATATATTGAATGCCTGAGAGTGTATTTTTTTTTCTCAATCCTGATAAAAAAAAGGAGATGTACGGGAGAGATGTACCCGATACCTATTTTAGGCTATCGGCTACGCCAGCTGACATTAAGCTGTAGTTGAGGTTTTGGAAAGCATTCAGATAAGATAGCGCATCGATCGCGTCAAGAAGAAAGCCAAGATGACGTAGGAGGTCGAGAATCAAGGAGGCATTGAAATCTGTAAGAAGATAGAATTATTAATAAAGATGTGAAGCTTTATTGAAATATATATGGGATTATAATAAGTTAAAACAACTTAGAAGAGTATATATGACATGCATTATATGTGGAAATAATTTTATGGAAATAAGTTATTGTATAACAGAACAGCCGAGAGGATTCGGGTTCGAGACTATGTTCATGACGCAGGAGCACTGTGGTGGGGGAGAATTAGCCACGTGCCGCACGGAGCTCATAAGCTGGGACACAGCGCTTAGCAGTTCAGTTGGGCTCAATGAGGCGAGCAGTACAGAGCAGCTCTATAGCACAGCGAGACGGGCATTGAAGGTCACGCAACACACGTAAACCGTCACGGCAAGTGTAGGCGACATTTCTCGCATCACCGAGCAACAGAGGCCGCGCGGGTCGTTGATACAGGCGACCTAGCCGAGAAGACAATTGTAGATAGCCGGGGTATTTCAAAACCACACTGATCGCATATGAAGACTTTGTTTCAAGCTTCATTTCGACGCTGTTCGAACACAGGCTTTCACATACAACCTTATAACCATGCTGTTATATAATACATTCAAACGACTTTTTACTATTTCAAGTAAACTGAATGTTTAGCATAGGCTCTGATGAACATTACAGCGTGCATTTATAAGATTTTTATCTTATACCATTTTCATGGATTACATATTATAGACAGATACAGGGTGTATCGTAATCATGAACACTATCTAGTAAAATTTTTATTTTACTCAAGTAGAACTTTGCAGTAAGTTGAGAGAGGACTTACAATTCTCAAACGGAACATTTATCGGAACAGTGGCGTATATTAGAAGAAGAGTAGGGGGTCCGCTGTTTCCATGAACTTTTCGAGAAGGAGTTGGACGATATCCGCTATGGGTAATCCGAGGTTCAACATGATCGAGTAAACGTGAATAGAGACAAGATGGCACCACAGAGCGATGGATTCGGTTCCTGACGAGAGGAGTCCAACAGCTGATTCGCTTGGGATTTCGAAGGAAATCGTCATTTCATGGATGAAATGATATTCACGCCGATCTTACGAGAAATCTTTAGGTAGGGAAAATCGACGATCTTGGAAATTATATTACAACTGATAATGAAAGGTATTGTAAGAGTTCTATCTACCTGATTCGATTATTTTCATGAATACTGGGCACACATGTATATTTTTCTAATAGGAGTGATTTGATTATTAAGACATGGTTTGAATTTATATACTTCGAATTTGCTAGAATATGGAGTGACCATATGATATGGCAGGCATCATTATTCGATATTCTCACCGTTGTTTGGCTTTATTAAGAAGATGTTTGGTCTTATAGACATTTTTCCAGCTAGGATATTTTTCATGGATAGTTTTTTTTGTGTAACGAGTATTTCTAACTCGTGATCTGCAATTGATTATCAGAAACTACTTCGTCAGTTCATTGCATACTAGCGAGTGTGTATTATTCATCAGTAGGGATTTTTTTTCCATTGGATTGTTTGGAGATATTAAGAAGTTATTCACTTAAGTGAATGAACGTCGCTTTTATATGACAACTAGAAACTTGTTGATTCCTTTCTAGTACATTCACTCATATAGCCTACGAGGTGGGGTCCTTCGTATTTATACGATTGTATGGTGGCTACTCACCTTACCCACCGTTCAGGGAACTATCATCCAAGTCGACGGGGCGAGGTCCTTCGTATTTATACGATTGCACGGTGGTTACACATCTTACTCGCCATTGAGGTACTCATTTTATCATCCGAATGTACACGAGATGTAAGTGAATTAAACAAGGAACTACTAGTCACATATCAGTCGAGATTTTGTTAAATAAAGTAACGATAAATGTCAACAGGATTGCATTTAGTAATTCTTGTTTGCCAATCCAATATTTTGTTGCTATACTCTTTTGAGAGTAATTTCAATTTAACAGCTATTACAGCTGATGCTTTGATGATTTTTTTATAATTGTGTTTGATACCTTTGAGAAGGATTTAAAGTAATTTAATCTTGTAAGATTAATCATTAATGGTCATAATTATTTTAAGGCAGATCAGTATTGCAGATTTTGATGTGAGAGATTATAGCACATTGGTGTTTTTCTACGATGTGAATTATGAAACTTGTGAAAGAGAATTTATGCTATTTGAAAGCAGATATTAAATTACTGAAGTAATGTTTTTCCAATTGTTTAAGAAGTTGTCTAGATATGATCAGAGTAATTACAGTCATTGGAGATTATGTGCGTTAATAATTTGAAGCCATTTATATATTTTTGTAGATCATGCAACGTGGTTAAATGAAGTTTGTGATAGGCATTTTGTGGAATTTGCCATTTGATAGTTGCGACGTTGATAATGTATTTTGAAGCGGACATGAGGTTGTCATACCCAGTCTAGCGTATTTGTTGAGATTCATGCTGTATGTGCTGAATATTTATGGAGTTTTTGTAGTAATTCTTATATTCAAATGTGATATTTGGAATATTGAAGAAATATAATGTCGTTGTGGATAGTTAGATCCAACGTGATGTCGTGGAGACAATAATATTTTTGGCATGATAATTAAATACGAGATATAACTTGGAAGTAATAAAACTGTAAGACAACATTCTATAAACCTTATTAAACAATTTGTTAGGAAATTAAACAAATAAATGAAGTTGATAATACAAGATTTTCTGAAAATAATAATTAATGAAATAATAATCTGAGATTTAAGCATATTAACGATCTGACCTAATGAAATAAAAATCAGAATGACTAGATGAAATAATAATAATTTAAATAACCAGATGATTGAAATTTGAATAAGTTGATAAATTAAATTTTGAAATAAATCGATGAATTAAATAAGTGGATGAATTAAATTTTGAATTAATTAAACTGATTGAAATAAATTATTAGACGATTGTAATGATGATGAATAACTGAATTAGAAGGTGATGATTAATTAAAGAAGCTGATGATTAATGAATTTATATGCAATTAAATAAATTCAATTGAGAGATAATTCGAAGGAATTGCAACTTGAAATGTGAATTTAAATGATGTAATGGTGATGAATTAACGATTCTGACAGGAATATTTGGAATTTTGAAGTGAGAATTAAGGTGAGAAATATTTAATTTTGATAATAATGATGAGGATGACCAATGAGAATTTGAATTTTCTGTAATTCACAGATAAGAGATTAATGACGATGTAAATAATGTAAATTAATTAGTCAATGTTTAGGAACATTTGATTAACATGTTCTACGTTCAAATTATACCATGCAAACCATAATTTATGTGATATTTAACATGAGTGATTATTATATGTGTATGTTTAGGCAGATTAGTAACTTAATTAAATCCACATTGATGTTAAATTAAAGAGAATTAGGTCTCAGGTTTCACAAATGTCAGTGACGAAAGACATAGTGATACAGTGATCCTGAGAACCCAAGAGAACTTTATACATTTTTCTTGATAAGTGGATTGAAATAAATTTGCATTAGAAAGGAGATGGTTCGATTTTTGGACAATGACAATTTAACTTTGCATTCGACCATACTCTTAGGTAGGATTTATATTTAAAATGTCTGTCTGACTATCAAAGTAAAATAAATTTGTTTTTATCTTAGTTGTGATCTGATGATGGTGTGATGTTCCTTTTTCTTTCCTTGTCTTGAGTAAGGCTTATCCGGAAAGGAAGTGGTTTTGCTAGGAATTCAGTTGATGGCGCCCATTTATATTTGAATTATTTTTATTAACTTAAGCCCGTAACGACCCTAGAGATACTTTGTCTCGTGAAACCCACTGCTTTTTCACGAACTCAGCTGAATTTCCGACACATTCCTTATTTGACTAGAGGTTCATTTAACTCCGCTCTGTCCTGGAACTCCAGGGATGTGATGTTATAGCAGATGGGTCATCGCATCCCCAGGACGAACGGGTACAATATGAAGAAATTAAAGACACTGTTCAATTTAGAAATATTGGTTATAGCCGAAGTAGACCAAATTGGAGAAGAGAAATCTAGGATACATTGATTACGAACTCTGGGTACCATAACTACGAGGACATTTATTACGCTGATTGTAACATAAAATTCTGAAGTACATTGTTATGTTTCGCCCCTTGAAACGTAGGCCTACCCAATTTCTGTCCCCACGACTGTGAGACTTGTATGTTCGGCTGCCTAATGATGTTGTAAGATGCTGGCCGGCGAGACTAGGGCGCGCCATGTGCTAGGCGGTCTCTTTGTGCCCTCTCTCGGGTCAATGGCAGTGTTAATACCAGTCGGCATTAGATCTCCATTAGCCAGTTAATTACTGGTGTGGCGGCCCTGACTTCGACAGCAGACAAAGTCATTACAAAGAGTTTTCGCAAACCAGTATGGCGCACAAAAATGTCGCCTATGTTTCTCAATTAGCGATCTCCAGTATAACTTCACTCATTTTTGTCACCTGATAACTGCTACAAAATGTACCTGCTCTTATTTTATTAACCTAGGAACAGTACCCTTGTTCTCCAGAAACACTAATGGTATCCTGGGGCACTAAGTACCCCAGGACAGAAACACAACTCTGATGCATTAAAATAATGTATTACTCATCATCATCATCTTGCACAGTTTCCAGCCACTGGCCGGGTCTGTTTGGAACACAAGCCTCTCCAACGACTTCTGTCTTCCCACCATCTCTCAGCCTCCACCCTTGTCCAGTCTTCTCCTCTCTTCTTCACGCTTTCTTCCACCCGCTTCAGCCACCTGTCTCTCGGTCACTTTCCTTCCCACTTCGTCTCGTGTATCCTCCTGGGTGTACTCTTCTCCTCCATTCATTTTACATGCCCATACCATCAAAGTCTAGATTTCTCTATACCATCTTGTAATGGTTCCTCCTTCATTAATTCTCTGGCCCTCTCATTTCTTATTCTGTCCATCTTTGTAGCTCCAATACTGTATTACTAATTACTAATAACTGCAATTACAAATGAGTAAAATCAACCCTGCAGCACAGACTACTTTAACTATTAAGGCTGTAAAATGAAAATAACAGTGTGAATATATTAGAAAACAAAAATATTAGCAATATTTCAATGCTATTGTAGATATTCTTTCTTTGGTCATCATAATCATAATCACCATTGTCACTTCTCACTTTCACTACAAAACACCAAGCTATAATGTTTACGCATAAAACTCTTGCATTCTGAGCACACCACAGCACAGTGGGTGAAAATCGAAATTTAGGGGGACAAAATTATTTTTACGTTTTAATCATGAATTTAGAGTGAAAGCAACGTATATAATTTGTTTACTTCATAATAAACATCAGTTAAGACCTTTTTTAAGCTACGTCTACACATGCAAGAAATTGTCTATGACTAGGAGTTGGACAGAGCATTCAGTTATCTCTTCAGAACATGATGATGATAATTGTTGTTTTAAGGGGCCTAACATCTAGGTTATCGGCCCCCAATGATCTGGGTGATGTTGTTGTTGTTTGAGTCTTCAGTCTTTTGACTGGTTTGATGCAGCTCTCCATGCCTCCCTGTCCTGAGCTAATCGTTTCATCTCTACATAGCTCCGACACCCTACATCCGAGGCAATCTGTTTAACATATTCTAACCTTGGTCTACCCCTACAGTTCTTGTCCTCGATCCTTCCTTCCATAACTAAGCTTGCTATTCCTGGGTGTCTTAGTATGTGTCCTACCAACCTATCTCTTCTCTTCATTAGCAGTCGCCAGAAACATCTCTCCTCTCCCACTCGTCTTAATACCTCTTCGTTTGTAACCCTATCTACCCATCTGATCTTCATCATTCTCCTGTAACACCACATTTCAAATGCTTCAATTCTCCTCTTTTCTGCTGCACCAATAGTCCAAGTTTCACTTCCATAGAGCGCCACGCTCCAGACAAAGGCTTTCAAAAATGACTTCCTAATACCTAAATCTATATTCGATGTCAGCAGATTCCTTTTTTGTAGAAATGCTTTCTTTGCCAGAGCCAACCTACTTTTTATATCCTCTTTGCTTCGTCCATCACTGGTTATTCTTCTTCCTAAGTAAGAGAAGTCTCCTACTTCCTTTAGCTTTTCACCTGCCAATTTGATCTCCATAGAGGTTTCTGATTTATTTCGGCTGCATTCCAGTATTTTTGTTTTACATTTATTAATTTTCATCATGAATTCTTTCCGTAAGACGGAGTCCATACCATTCAAAAACTCATTCAAATCCTCAGGCTTGTCGGCCAAGATGACGATGTCATCAGCAAATCTCAGAGTTGAAATTATTTCTCCTTGAATCTTCACTCCCACTTTAAATTTTTCTCTAATTTCCTTCATTGCTTGTTCAATGTAAAGATTGAAAAGTATGGGTGATAAGTTGCAGCCTTGCCTTACACCTTTCTGAATACCAGCTTCTCTCTCATGTCCTTCAACTCGAATGACTGCTGTCTGGTTTCTGTACAGATTGTATATCACCCTCCTATCCCTGTACTTTATTCCAATCGATTTCAAAATGTCAAACAATTTAGTCCAATCAACGTTATCAAAAGCCTTTTCTAAGTCTACAAAAGCCATGAACGTTCTCTTATCTTTCCTTATTCTACCTTCCAAAATCAGCCTAAGACTTAGTACAGCTTCCCTTGTTCCTACATTTCTCCTGAAACTAAACTGGTCTTCACCCAACTCCGTTTCTATCTGGCTTTCAATCCTCTTGTAAATTATTCTAGACAGGATCTTTGAAGCATGAGTAATCAAGCTGATTGTACGGTAATCTTCACATCTGTCAGCTCCCACTTTCTTTGGTATAGGAATGATTACATTCTTCTTGAAATCAGGGGGTACCTCACCTGCCTCATAAATCCTACATACCAAGTGAAATAACCTGATCAGACCTTCATCTCCTATGCAGCGTAGCAACTCAATCGGTATATCATCTATGCCTGGTGCTTTGTTCCTGCTTAAGTCTTCCAAAGCTCTATCAAATTCTGATCTCAATATTAAATCTCCTTTTGCATCCTCATCAATTTCCTCCTCCCTTTCCATTACATGATTCTCAATCTCCTTTCCCTTATACAAGCACTCTATGTAAGCTTTCCATCTCTCAACCTTTTCTTCCCTATCTGTTAGAGGCTTTCCATGTGTGTCCTTAATATTACAGCACTTAGTCTTCTTTTCCCCAAAAGTATTCTTAATCCTTCGATAAGCTGTGTCTACTTTTCCTAATTTCAGACAATTTTCTATACCTGCACATTTCTCTTTCAACCATTCTTCTTTCGCTTCCTTGCACTTCTTGTTAACCTCATTTCTCAGACGTCTGTATTCTGCTTTCCCCTTTTCATCTCTTACATTCTTGTGTTTCCGCCTTTCATCCATCAATTCTAGTATATCCTGAGTGATCCACGGTTTTCTACCTATTCTTTCTTTCCTACCAATGTTTTCTTTTGCGGATTTTGTTATTTCATTCTTCAAAAGTGCCCATTCGTCTGCAATTGAAGTTTGTTTAGGGTTTTCATTAGTCCTTCCTTTATACTCTTCTTGAATCTTTCGTTTACATCCTTCTCTTTCAGTCTGTCTATTGCCCACCTTTTTGGCTTTTGACTTTTCTTCAGTTTCTGGGTGATAGCGAAAATGATAATGAAACGGAAACCAGAACGAAAATTAAGTGAGACGGAAAATACTTACAAAAAGGAACTCAGATTGAAACTACTCACAAAATGTTCTTACAAAAGGGAATTTAGAACGAAAAGATTCACAAAAGAAATAGATTGAAAAATACCCACAAAATGAAGACTAGGTTCAAAATACGTACAAAATGCAATTGAAATTCAAAATACTTACAAAATGCAAATGAGATCGAAATTACGTACAAAATGCAATTGAGGATCAAAATACTTACAAAATGCAATTGAAGTAGAAAATGCTTACTTAATGTATGGTAGATTCAAACGACCCATGTGGATTGACAATACTTACAAAATGCAATTTAGATTGAAAATACTTGACAATATGTAATTTAGATTCAAAATACCCACAAAATGCAATTAAGAATCAAAATATGTGCAAAATGCCCACCAAACAAAATGCAATTTAGATTCAAAATTGGTGCAAAATGCGGTTTTGGTAGAAAATACTTACAAAATGCAATTGAAATTCAAAATTCTCACTAAAAGGCCCGGACACCTGCATTGAAATACTTACAAAAAAGGAATTTAGATTGTCAATCTTTACAAAATGCAATTGAAGTTGAAAGCAATCGCGAGATGTAATTTATATCGAAAAAACTTACAAAATGCAACGTCGATTAAAAATACCGTAAAAAATCGCTAGAAGGGAATTTAGATACACGGTGAACCAAGTAACAAAAACAGTGCAGGAATCTTAAAGAAAAAAGGAAATATAATGAAAAGAGGAGGGGAGGGGAGGGGAGAGAGGAGAGAGGAGAGGGTCCGCCCCAAAGGGAAGGGACAAAAGGGGAAAACGGACCCAGCTCAGGAATCCATCGGGGTCGCCAACTCCCGAACTCACCAGCCGTGAGCCCCTGAGGGTGTAGCACTATCTAGGGTGCACCAGAAGTGGTGGGGCTACATACACCCTGCCTCCTTAAGGGCCTTGAGCACAAGGCAGGAGGTAAAAGGAAAAGAAAAAGAAGACTGACCCCTCACAGAAGGAGGGTATCAGGAAAGATGAGACAAGGGCCAAATATGGCGGGAAAGTGAAAGACTCCCTAGGCCTCGGATAACCTAATACCGTTGGGGTCAGAAGAGAACAAGAGTTGACCAAGGGAGGTCGACAGGAAAGAAGACGGAGAGGAGCCCGGCACAAGTAAGTGGAAGCAATGCCGGACAGCTGGGGGCCCGCGGTCGCCAACCCACGTCCCACTAGATGTGAGCCGCTGAGGGGTCTTCAGAACAATTTTCTTCCCCTAATTTACTTTTAACAAAGCCACAAAGTTCCACTTTTGACATAATCGTCGAACCCCGTGCTTCAAACAGTTGTAAATGTGTGAGAACTGGTGGCGCGGCATCTTCTAAAACGTAAAATTACGAAGTAAGTTGCAAAAAGAAGCAAACAATCTTATAAGAGGCGTAAACTACAAGACTTTATCTACATTTTAACATTAAGTAGAAAGTGACGCAGAGTGACGCGACATACTAAAAATCTAAGTAAAAATATAATTTTAAAAATAATAGTTAAATATTATATAATGAAAATATAGCTAAAATTACGTAACAATTACGCCCATTAATAACTGAAACACGATACAAAGATCATACCTTCAGCTGCATGTTCCATCTTAAAGCATCACACTAACCACAAAGACAACCAAACCACAGCCACTTACATTCACCCTCCAATTCAGACTGCTCGAACAGTGGTGACAGATTTATACCAAGATGCCTTTATATCCCAGAATAGAGAGCGGCAATTATATGAGAATGCTGTGGAGGTAATAAATTTTGATTTTGAAACTAAATAATTTTGTCATCCTAGATTTCGATTTTGACCCACTGTGCACAGTGGTCTTGGTGTCCTTGGATCGTGGGCAGATGGAGTGCTCCATGCCCTGGAGACACTGCTTTGGGTATAAATAGCTGTCACTGCTAAGAATTGACTGAAAGACAGTCGAAGTCAAGTAAAAGTCACAGGAGGTGGCCGCTTATCAGGCGTACCAACGTAACATAATCGGGGAACGAAAATTGTCTGGGGCATTGAGTGCCCCACTGTACTGTTCCAGGGTTAATCAAGGAGCGTTAAAATCCCTCAGTATGCCTTCATCTGCTTAAGTCCCGCAGCCTATAGAGAAAGCCTGTAGTGCAGTATGGATGAGAGACCTGGAGTACTCGGAAAAAGGATTTGAATAATCCCCTTGTTTGTGAGCGGAAAGTTTTGAGGAAGATCTTTGGTCCCGTTAAAGACGAGGACACTGGTGAATGGCGTATACGGTACAATCGAGAGCGGGATGCCAGGTATAAGAACCCAAACATCGTAGGACTAATGAGAAGCAAACGTCTGGCATGGGCAGCATGGGCGCCCATACGGGGGGGCAGGGGGGGGCCTTGGCCCCCCCCTGGATCCTTGCAAAATGAAACGATATGTACATCAGACTGAGAACAAACTTTTTTTTGCAAAATCACTTACAGTATTGTAATTAATTTGTACTAAATAGAAATACTTCAGATATTTAACATTCCGACAGGCCAAATAATATTAAATACTCTATAGTGGCAGTGGGCGCATTAAGCCTGTCTGGCACACCTCAGATCTCTGATTTTTTTAAATTTACAATATTTGCTGAAGAATAGTTTTACTTCAATTAGTGAATACACTCATGCGTTCTCTACATAGTCTATTACGTAATGGTGCTCGATCAGGCGCAATCTGCCTCGCATATCACTTTTGCAACAACAGCAAATGTGTAGAAGGGTCATTGACAAACTGGCCGATATGGACTAGAATGTCATGTGGAAAGATGTAACTACTGAAAGGTAGTTGACGAATATGAGATAAGAATTATCTCGTGCGCCCGTCAGATCAGTAGCACCCACCGGAAGGTAGGTAGGTTAAAATCATCCTATTTAGTATGTCGGTTATGCAATAGTGCTGGTGTGCTTTTGCTTTAAATTAGACACTTGAGTAATATTACAAAGCAATATTGTAATTTATATGCGCGTAGCCTACATTCCATTCGTGTGAATTGTGTTCACAACCAGATGCGATTCGAGACAAACAATCTAGGCTATTTGTTTGAAACTAGGCTCATAATTCCCTTGAGAATGTATAGCCAGCAACTCAGTAATTACACATCGAACACCAACTTGTGATCGTCTGAAATACGTTCCGTCTCCACCAAAAACACACAAGTCCAAATTACAAGTTCCACTCCCTCACGGAGTCCTACCAAGAATACGAACCACTCCACACGGAGTCCAAAGGATGAGTACACCACCCTACGGTCCAAAGAATGAGTACTACTCCCCACGGAGTCCTAAGAATGCGTCGCCCTCACAGCTTCGTCAAGTCCTAATAACATTCATCTCTCCTCCACAAATCACTGGCCTATCTGGCTTCTCTCACGGGTCCAGCCAATCAAAACAAAACATTACCATATAAGGAATGCCTTCTTGGTCCTCTAAATACCCTAGACACACCCCTAGCACAGGGTTGCCAAGCTCCAACCTGCATGAGCTTGAGCTTGCGAGAGAAAAACCCAGGCGACAACAAGCCTACTTCCTGGTTCTTGCACACAATTCCAGACTCTCTGCCTGAAGATTATTCCAATGTTAAAATATTCACATATAACTAGACTTAGATCCTGCCAATTACAATCCCTTAAAACCTAAACAAATTAATCGGAAATAAATCACATGATATTATACACTTCATTACATAATTATAAAACATAAAAAGGCATCATATAAAAATATATGGACGATTATGAAAATCGTACGTCCCGAAAGTAAGGGTTCGATCCCTTGTGACCTAGGAAGGTTACAACTTTAATACATCTGCATATTCCAAGTTGGGGGCAGCAAAGTTGTCTTTTTTTTTTATCCCAGAGGCGTCAAGAACCCTAAATATGGGCCTGAAATACGCCGGCTCGCCTTTCCGCAATCGTTATTCGTGTAGCGAAATGCTGTACATTTTTATTTTAAAGGTGTGCAATAGTACGGTGGCTCATTTCTTGAGAACAAAGCGATTATTGCTACGAATGAACAGCAATCTAACATTGCAGTTGTAGATTCTTAGCCTGCAGTGTTACATGTTCTACAATCGAGGCAATTTATAATACAGAAGTTAAATTATCCTGCAATGTTTGTGCCATAATCAAAGTGACTAAGATTCTCACTCTTACTCGAATATAGACAAAATGGTGAATTCAATAGGGATAGACTTCGTAATGTTGTATATGATTTCAATGAAACCCTCTTGCAAGGCAGGCAATTTTGGATGCGTAACATGTACCTATGAGACATAAATACATAAATTAAAAAAAACTAGAAAATATTTGTATTAGATTGGTTAGACAGTATATTATTCACAGAATAAAGATTAAGCTCGACTTGATGCTTAATCGTAACAACCAACAATTTGAAATGGGTACGGTACTTCAACAAATTCAAAAAGATATCTGATCATCAGTAAACATAAAGATCATAACTCATATTTAGGCCTAATATGAGCCTTAATTAGCCTGACAATTCTGGGAAATAGTATAAAAAAGAAACTTATAAATGAAGGGTGTAAAAATGTACGTTCCAAGTTAAACGGCTGCTTGAGTAGCGCTTTTCTTTTCCAGGCCACTATCAACAATCTGGAAGACATGAACACCATAGATCTGCTGTTTTGCCAAAATGTCACCAATTCGACGTAAATCCATACGTGGCATGCATTGCAAGAAAGGGCAGAATGTAGTAAATTGATCTTTAAACCCATCTGTGTAGTTGGTGACCTCAATTTAAGCTCCACGATGACGACTGGTTACCTAAATAATCGAAATTTAATTGCCGACGTTGACAGCAGCCAAGCCCTAGTAGGCCTACGATATTTTCAACACTACCTTCAGGGGAATACCACGTATGTATCATGTTTCATGTTCCGGGGCACTCATCTCAAAACTACGGTATCTGTACTCTGAAATAACATTACTTATGCACACTCGCTTAATGACACGTTATTACATAAACCGGAATTTCACTCAGAGTTAAGTACAAGGGGTGAGGTTTACACCTGTTTACAAATAAAGCAACAACATTTATAACAATGCCAGTTATTGAATATACAAAGGTTAATTTCCCCCGCTTTAAGGGTAGCCTTAACACACATAAATTTAAAAACCTCAAAAAGTATTTGTATTAGATTGGTTAGACAGTACGGTATATTATTTACGTCACAGGTACAATAATACGGCGAAATATATCACTTGTTAATTTTATAAAACTCTACGGAATTGTACAATATCTGTTAGTTTCATTTTATCGTCTATTATTTTCATAAACAGAGAAAAGCTTGAACGAAGTGGTTTGTTTGCGTTCGTATCACCATTTCTCTTGTTTCAGTCGACAATGCGAATAATGGTTGTAAGATGTACCTGATATAGTGGTTTTTATCCATTTTACTTAGTGGTAAGTAATAATCAGGCGAAATATTTTTATTGACCAAACTAATTTTTATAAAACCATAGGCTCGAGTTTATCAGTTCGTAGGCTACAAGTGTTTCGTGATTCTAATAAGAGCAATGCGAAGTATTTCCGATTGGTTGTTTAGAAGAGGAAGGACGTGACGATCTGCTGTAATGGCCAGTATAAACTAGATAGCCTACCGTATTTGGAAACAGTGCTATTTAAATAATTGGGTTGATTCAGATGTTGGGATATTTCCACAGTTTAACTTAGTGATTTGGGATCATGTGAAAATATGTCCAGTTATTCAGAAAGTTGGCGAACTGGAGTAACGATACCATTTTAATGAACTACGGTACTTGATTTTTATTTTTGTCGATACCACTAGTTTTGTCCTGTTTTTAAGAACTGAACATTACGACGTTGACACACGAAGTAAAGCGAACGTTAACGGACAAAAACTCAAAGAAAACATTCCTCCCATACTTGCCACAAAGTAGCCAATGGTTTCAGAGTAGTCAAATAATGAATTTCACGAAATAAGTAAGAATTGAAACCTTCTCTGTGAGTGTGTGTGTGTGTGTGTGTGGAGGGGGGGGGGAGGGGGAGGAGGGAAGGGGGAGGGGGGAAGGGGGGGAGAAGGAGGGGTGACAGGTTGGTAATGAAACGAAAACTTTTACTTGGCCCCCCCCTGGAACCAATCCTATGGGCGCCCATGATGGGCAGGCCATGTCAGTAGGATGGACACATGCCAATGGCCTCTGAAACTGCTCAATTTTGTTCCTCATGGAAGAAGACCACTGGGTGGGCCAAGGAAAAGAAGGAAGGACGGAATCAGTGTAAACCTGCGACAGATTTGGAATAGAGGATGACTGGAAACAGAGAGCAGCAAACAGGAGGAGAACCCTCGTAGCAGCGCGTGGTGTCCTGGGCCTGATCGCGTTAAATAAAGTAAAGGAAGTAAGCATACCTTCCTTCGGAGAGGAATCAAAGCCGGCGGTCCAATGACATAGATTTATGACATGATAAACAACCTTCCACTAATTACACTTGTGTGAAGCTAAATTATTGGTTATATTTGACTAACGCTCTTAGGTTGCAACGTTCGTCGCCAGGAGCCGACTGCGGTTGCATCTAGTAACAAAGTACAGAACTAGTTGGTCGTTGACGGTGGCGTTTGGTAGCAAAAGTTGGAACTATTTGAAAATCGAATCTCTGCAGTCCGTACTTGAATTAAAAACAGATAACACACATTAATACAGCCATCACAATTAACACCGGTTATCAGACAGATTCTACACACACCCAAAGTACACGGGGCTACATGACCGCGTTGTTGCAGCCCCTAAACTGAGGAACCAACCAAGGACAACATCATCATCATCAGCTTCTAAAGGCTAAAAGCCTTGTCGTTGCAGCCATTTCTTACGGTCTTCAGCAGTTCTCTTCATATTGACATACGATTCACATTCCATTTCCTTGACAATGTTCTTGAGATACGATTGTCTTGGTCGTCCCCTTGGTTTCTTCCCCAACATTTTTCCTTCAAAAATGACCTGGAGGAGAGTGTCATGTCTGAGTGCGTGTCCCATGAATTTTGATTTCCTTTTCTTGATGGTGTTCAAGAGGCATCGATTCTCCTGAATTTGGTTCAGAACAAGCTCATTTCTCTTTCTTTCCACCCAGCTTGTTCGGGTCATTCGTCTCCAAAACCACATTTCAGCTGCCTCAAGTTTTGATTCTTCTCTTTTCCCCAGTGTCCATGTTTCACAACCATAGGTCAACACACTCCAAACAAAGGTCTTGAGAAATGACTTCCTTATCTTCAAGTTGAGGTGCTCATTGAGCAGCAAATTCTTCTTATTTTGAAAGGCTTTCTTTGCCAACACTATTCTTTTCTTAATTTCTGAGATGCATCTGTTGTCATAATTAATCACACTTCCCAAATAGCAAAATTCCGTTACTTGTTCAATGGCACTATCATTTAACATTATATTAGCTAAAATTGGTTGTTTCTTTTTATCAACCACCATTAATTTTGTCTTCCGAGAATTAACTCTTAGCCCGAATTTTCCTAAGGATTTCTGAAAAATGTTTAACATTCTATTCATTTCACATGCAGAGTTTGCTAAAAGTGCAATATCATCTGCAAAGCGAATGCTATGAACCTGTACTCCATTAAATGTTAACCCTTTTGTTTTCTCTTTTAATGCATTTACTGCAGCTTCTATATAGATATTAAAGAGATATGGAGATAGAGGACAACCCTGCCTTACACCTTTTCTTATTTTTGCTTCTCTTTTATTGCCATTAACTGTTATTTCTGTAGTTTGATTTTTATATAAGTTCAGAATAAGGCGCCTGTCTTTCCAGTCAATCCCGACTTTGGCCAATGTAAGAAATAAGGTTTTCCAATTAACATTATCAAATGCCTTTTCTATATCAATGAATACTATATAGGTTTTTCGATTAACTTCCAGTCTTCTTTCTAAAATCTGACGTAATGCTAGGATAGCCTCCCTAGTCCCTTTCCTTGTTCTAAAACCATACTGATCACTATCCAGATGTTGTTCAATTTTCTTGCTTAGTCTCTCTTTGATGATTATCAATAAAATCTTTGATGCATGTGAAAGAATGGCTAAAGTTCTATAATTAGAACATTCACAAGCATTTCCTTTCTTGGGTAGTGTGATTGTTCGACTTTTAATAAAATCAGGAGGTACAATTCCGTCCTCATAGCATTTAGTAATGATTTGAAAATGGTATTCCTTAATCCTTACATCACAACATTTTAAGAGCTCTGCAGGAATGTTATCTACACCAGTTGCTTTATTTCCTTTCAGTTTAGTGAGTGCTGCATAAAACTCTGCTTTAGTTATAGTTGGACCTTTATCCTCTTCTTCAATTAGTTCTTCATCTATATAACTACTATTGTCAGTAATATCTGGTCCATCATACAAATCTTCAGGGTATTCCTTCCATCGCTCACATACCTTATCATTTTCAAACAATAGCTTCCGTTTGGAATCCTTTACTACGTTGCTTGTAATGCGTTGCTGATAGCTCAAAGATTTCACTTTAAAATAAGCTTTGTCAGGTTTCCCATTCTTCAGGTCATCCTCAATATCCATGCATACCTGCTTCATCCAATTTTCTTTCTCCTTGCGACATTTCGTTGTTATTTGATTCTTTAGAGACTTATACGCTTGAGTGTCTATATTTCTAAATTTGTTCCTTTCTTCAATAAGCTCCAGGATTTCCTGGGTCATCCATTTCTTCTTCGGTTCCAATTTTCTTTTGCCTAGTACTTCCGTTTCGGCTGTTTCTAAGCCATTTCTTATATCATCCCATCCTAAAGTCTCATCTTTAACCAATTTGCTAACATCTTTAAATTTTTGTACTACATTAGGATCCTGAAGCTTATTTAAACACCATCTCTTTCGTCTAAATGTTTTATTCCTCTTGAACCTTATATCACATTTAGCTGCAACTAGGATATGATCACTATCAATTTCCGCCCCAGGGTAACTATGGCTGGCTTTCACTTGGTTCCTATATCTTTGTTTAACTATGATGTAGTCAATTTGCAACCTTCTTCTATCTCCGGGTGCTATCCAGGTGTAACGTCTTCTCTTGGGAACTTCGTAACAGGTATTAGTTATTACCATCTCATGTTGCTCACAGAATTCCAGTAATCTTTCTCCTCTTACATTGCCATCACCCATGCCAAACTTACCAGCATATTTAACATCATTATGAGAGCCTACGGAAGCATTAAAATCACCCATTAAAATAATGTTTGAATTCTCCTTTACTATGTCAAACAATTCTTCTATTTGATCGTACATTTCTTCAATTTCTTCATCAACAGCATTTGAAGTGGGGAAATATGTTTGTATTATCACCAAATCAACTGGAATTGCTTTTACTTGTATCATTAGAATTCTGTCACTAATGTGATAAGTGTTGACTACGTTGTGAGTCCATTTTCCTCTTAATACAATCGCTACACCACTATTTCCGGCTTTGGTATTGCCTGCGTGGATTATCCTGAAGTCATCAGAAATGAAGTCTCCATTTCCTGCCCATCTAGTTTCACACATTCCCAGGACATCTAGATTCTTCTTAATCATAGAGTTTTTTTACCTCCTCAAGCCGTCCAGGTTGTAGAAGAGTTCTTACGTTCCATGTACCAACAGTGAATTTGCAATTGTCATTGCGAGGGTTTCGTTGAATGACGACCGAAGAGGCCTCGCTACTGTTTCCTCTCTTGCCGGATCTTGGTTTCCGATTCCCATGATCAGTAGAATCACAATCAATAGAGAAACTCATCATGGCTGCTATACTTGGGATATCCTAGGATCTTTAATGGAGTGGTTTCCCGTTGCCTTCTCCATTCTATGCCGTTGGCCACCTAGTAGCTCTTCCGCCTTTAGGAGCAGTTTCCCCCTCCAAGGACAAGAGAGTGCCCTTCTTCTACCCGCTCATCCGCCCTCCGAAGAAACCGTTGGCACTTGATAAAAGTGGTCGCCTTATCCCGGGCGATGTTCGGTGCCTGATATATGTCCTTTTGCTCTATTAACCCGAGCACTGGGTTGCCTCCTCCACCATCTGCACTGTACCAAAGGACTCCTTCTCCACCGCAGGTGCTGTTGAGGTCTTCACTCATATCCCAGAGCAGGGCCCTCCATATTTATAGCCCCTGGAGAGAGGGTGTCTCAGTATTCTAAAGCCCCCAAGATTGGGCTACCTGTTGGTCCGCGGGTTCTATTGGAGTGTATTCGAACCAACCCTACCATTACTGTAGGGGCCCCCTATCCGCCACCTGGGGACGCGCCCTCTAGGGGTTGCAGGTTCCCCCGAGGGAACATAAACAATAATAATAATGGTATATTAAAACTAAGCACTTTTTGTAGGTTTATACCGTGTCTTGTGTGGGCTTTCACCTAGGAACACTAACCTGGTTCATCAGCGGGCTCTTGGTGTCCGCCCGACTGTTACCCACATCCGCACAACTTTTTCCGAGCTCAGGTGCGCTTCATAAGAAGGGAGGTAGTGCACAGTTCGCTACTCCTGGGGGGGGGGGGGGCAAGGATACCAAGAGCCCACTGGTGAGCCTGTTTGGTATTCCTAGGTGAAACCCCACACAAGACACGGCATAAACCTAGAAGGCGAGTTCAGACCAGTCCGAAGTCGTCGGATTTTTAAGAGTGTTAAAAATCCCTCAGTTTGCCTTCCTTCGGAGGGTAAGTAAAGCCGGTGGGCTCAGGTCCCAGATTTATGGCATGTAAAAGAACCTTGCAGTAACTACACTTGAGTGAAGCAAAAATTGTTGGTTAGGTTTCATTAATGCTCTTAAATTCCAAATTTCGTCACCAGGCGCTGGTTGCGATAGCATCTAGTAGTAGCCAAATTCACAGCTAGGTGTCGTGGACGGTAGCATTTGGTAGAGAAAGTAGGAACTACTTGAAATTATCGTCTGCAGTTCTTACTTGAAAAAAAAAACAGATAACACACACTATTACAGTCATCACAATTAACACCGGTTATCAGATTATATACATACCCAAAGTACACGGGGCTACATGACCACGTCGTCACAGCCCCTAAACTGAGAAACCAACCATGAAGCTAGAAAAATTGCTGAGTTTTAATAATAATAATGTTATTGGTTTTACGTCCGCTTTAAGTACTCTGACTTTTAGAGACGCCGCGGTGCCGGAATTTTACCCCGAAGAGAATCTTTAACGTGCCAGTAAATCTACTGACACGGCTCCCTTGAATTTTCGCACCCTCAAATGCCAGATGACTGCGCCAGGATACGAACCTGCAACTTTGGGCCCAGCAAGCGAGAACGTTAATCTACCACTGACAACATAAACAGAAGCCACCAACATACAACGTGGAATTTAGAAGGCAACAACACGAGATAAATTTAGAACTGTAACACGAGTCACGAGAAGCCTCCGTGGCTTAGGCGGCAGCACGCCGGCCTCTCACCGCTGGGTCCGTGGTTCAAATCCCGGTCACTCCATGTGAGATCTGTGCTGGACAAAACGGAGGCAGACAGGTTTTTCTCCGGGTACAACGGTTTTCCCTGTCAAAATTTCATTCCAGCAACACTCTCCACTATCATTTTCATTTCATCTGTCATTCATTTAATCATTGCCCCAGAGGAGTGCGTCAGGCCTCGGCAGCCGGCACAGTTCATATCCCCGCCGCTAGATAGGGGCTTCATTCGTTCCATTCCTGACCCGGTCGGAGACTGGAAGCAGGTTGTGGATTTTCTTTTTCAACACGAGTCACGAACAATATAGACAACTAGCATTACCCGCCGCAGCTTCGCCCGCAGAATATTGTAGTTGTCAAGAGTAGCCTACACTTAGCAACGTCCCAATCATGAATGGTATGACTTATTTATTATTTAATTGTGAATAAGAAATAATAATTTGGTTTTCAAATATATCGAAGACATATTTCATTGCTCTGTTGTGTATCATTGGTCGTCAAATATTACCAATCCTGAAAATGTGGCAGTAATTAGTCAGGCGTTAGTTGGATTCGGCTTGCAATATGAGAACTGCATCTCCGAAGAAATCCAAATTTAACCCTTTAGAACCTGAATATCCAAAAAACTTTCCTTAGTGGACGTTTTCGACATACAACGAACATATCCCCAAAATTTCATGTTTCTTACTTGAATAGTTTCGGCTGGGCAATGATGGGTGAGCCAGTAGGTCAGAGCACTTATTTACATTTTTTAGCCTACTTTCGATTTTTGCAAAAAATGAAAGTAGACTTATGAGATCAACACAAGGCGAAAAATTGTGTGTCTGTGTGTGTGTGTGTGTGAGGGTGTGTACTCTGAATGTCTGTCTCCCCCCTATCAATTCGAACACAGTGAAACGAAATTCGGTACAGAGGTAGCACTAGCAAAGGGCACCTCAGTGTCATGTTTTATATTGCCGCCATCTTGACGGAAACGTAATGGCGGCCACCCAAATGTTAAAAGCTTAAATCAAATTACGACGAACCTAATCATCTGATCTCTACCAATTTTTGCAACAATATACTTTTATGTATGAACAATCTTTTGACCAAACTACAAAGTCATCAACCCAATAATTTGAGGATGGCGGCCATGTTTGTGTGCAAATCGATTCCCCCATATCTATTCAAACACGGTGAAACCGAATTGAACGAAATTTGGTACAAAGGTAGCACTAGCAAATGGCAGCTCAGTGTCATGTTTTATATCGCCGCCAGCTATACGGAAACGTAATGGCGGCCACCCAAATGTTAAAAGCTTAAATCAAATTACGACCAACCAAATCATCTGATCTCTACTAAATTTTGCAACAATATACCTTTGTGTAACAAGCATCTTTTGACCAAACGATGAGGTCATCAGCCTAATAGTTTGCAGATAGTGGCCATGTATGTGTGCAAATTGATTCACCATATCAATTCAAACACGGTTAAACCGAATAGAATGAAATTTTGTACAGGTGTAGCACAAGCAGAGGGCCCCTCATATTCATGTTTAATATCCGTATAACACGTTGTATTTCAACAAGCTACTACAATCAACATTCAATTATACTCCTTGAAAAGGACAAAGAGTTATAACTATACCCATGCATTTAGGAGAAAGTAGGGTATAAGTTATTTCCTGAACATCATATTTTCCAGAATTTCACTCCTGCTCATAGGCCCCTTAAATTACATTTATGAAGAAACGGTCGAACACCTATTTACTTACTTACTTCTAAGGTGATTTTTAGCCTATTTTCATCTATGAAAAAATATGCTTATGAGATCACCTTTTGTCCGTGTGTGTGTCTGTGTGCGCGGGTGTGTGTGTGTGTGTGAGGATTTTTATGGGTCCCCCCTAATAACTTCGAAACGGCTGGAGCGATTTCAATGAAACTCGGTAAGTTCATAGCACTATTCCGGGTGACCCCGACCGAGCCCTTCAAATTTTGTTACGTCTCACCAATCCAACATGGCGGCTGTACAAATTATTTCACCAGCATTCAATATCTATGAAACTACTATCGATATCACCCTGGAATTTGAACGGTGATAAAGGAAACTACTATAAGTTCACTTATGTGACTTTTGAAAACCTGGTAACTACAATACCAACATGGCGGCCAAGCGAATTTGAAAGTTTTAAATAGACCTTTCTCGCGATTTAATGATACAAACTCAATGAAACTTGGTACAGCAAATGTTTCTACATATTTTAATGCACTGGTATCTAATTTAGTTCAATTGCTTACATAACCCCAAGATGGCGGCTGTGCGAAATCTTAAAATTACGTTTTCATTTCTTGTGTCGTAATCATGCAATCGAAGTGAAAGTTTGAATAATGAAGCTACTCAATAATTTTCCTTTAATGGTACATAACTCTATGGCCTATACATATAACAATGAAAAATGGTGAGCATCCGAAATATTCTGACGGTTCTCAATATCTACGAATCTTTTACAGCAATCAAACTGATTTTTTTTTATGTTCATAGAGGCTATGAACATAAGTTCACCTATAGGACTTTCAATAACCTGGTGAGCACAAAACCAACATGGCGGTGACGCGAATTATAAATATTTAAAGGGACTTTTTCGCGATTTAACCATCCGAGTGCAGTGTAACTTGGTACAATAAATCCTTATACAAATGTTAATCCAGTAGCATCTAATTTATTTCAATTGTTTTCATAACCACAACATGGCAGCTGTGCGAAATTTTAAAATCTCGTCTTTCTTTCTTTCTTTCTTTCTTTCTTTCTTGTGTCCTTATCATGCGATTGAAGTTTGAATACTACACCTACAGAATAATCTTCATGTAATAGTAGATAACTCGAAGATCTACATAAATATAAAAATATAACAATTTATAAAAATCCGAAATATGTAGACGACTCTCAATATCTACGAATCCATTACAGAAATCAAACTGAAATTTTGTATGTTGATAGTGGCATTTAACATAAATATAATATATGAAAATAGGCTGTATAGTTCTTCCCGGAACTACTTGTTTCCCTTGAGTTTCAAATTTCTCGCCTACGTCGTTTAAGAGATACACACTCCGTTAGGAATCCTTCAACCCTCACTTTTCACCCCTTTCACCTCATAATACAGGCGTACACCACATCGAAAAACCCTTAGACATTTGTGTCAGTTTATTTTTCTTTTATCATTAGTGTATATGCCGGGTATCACAACCCCAAATGAAACCACTCGTGAGATATTGTTATTCAATGAAATGCAGGTCTACCCCCTTAACACCCCTTTAGAACATGAATATCCAAAAATCCATCCTTAGTAGACGTATTCGACAAACAGCAAACATATCCCCAAAATTTCATGTTTCTAACTTAACTAGTTTTGGTTGGTCGATGAGAGTGAATATCCACAAATCCTTCCTAAGTGGACGTTTTTCTTCCATAATTTCACCCCTCCCCATGGGCCCCTTAAATTGGATTTATGAAAAAACGGTCGAACACCTATTTACTTATTTTTAAACTGATTGTATTCCTCTGAGTTTCAAACTCCTTGCCTAAGTCGTTTAAGAGATACATGCTCCGTTAGGAATCCTTCAACCCCCAATTTTCATCCCTTTCGCCTCATAATATACACCACAACGAAAAATAATTAAGACTCGTGTCTGCTTATTTTTAATGATTAGTTTATATTGCCGAGTATCACATCCTCAAATGAAACCACTCGTGAGATATTGTTATTCAATGAAATTCACCTTTACCCCTTAACACCCCCTTTAGAACCTGAAAATCCAAAAATCGTTCCTTAGTGGACGTTTTCGACAAACAACGAACATATCCCCAAAATTTTCATGTTTCTAACTTCAGTCATTTTGGCTGGGCGATGATGAGTGAGTGAGTCAGTCAGGACAATTTCTGTCATTTATTTTTCAGAATTTCACCCCTCTCCATTAACCCCTTGAATTGGATTTATGAAGACAACGGTCGAACACCTATTTACTTATTTTAAGCTGTTTTTAGCCTACTTTTCAAATTTTGCAAAAATGAGGAAAAAGTAGACTTATGAGATCGATCCGGGAAAATGTCTGTCTGTCTGTCTGGCTGGCTGTGTGTCTGTCCCCCCTATCAACTCCTAAACGGCTGCAGCAATCAAAACCAAATTTAGTATGAGTAAAGATGTGCACCGAATATCTCACGTCCATATTTGAAAATGATGTCAGTGCTACCAACTGCTGAAAAAACGCACTAGAAATTTGAGCTCCATGTTGGATATCTCGCAAGGTATGCATAGGAGCTATTCCAAAATTAGTACCCATGCAGATAATACTATTTCAGTTTAATTTCCAGGTGGCCAACAATGACAGTGTTGCCAAAATGATTTTAAGCCTTCTGATAGGTGCAATATTTAAATGCATATAACTTCTACACTATCAATTGGATTTAAACCAAATTTGGTATGTAATATCTGTACATAAACAGATATGATTGAGCGTATTCTTAAGAGCCACAAGGGCTGCCAACTGTTAATAACTGCTCTCTCTATTTTTTATCCAAATACCAATATATCAGAAAGTATGCAAGCCAACAGCTTTAAACTATGCACCACACGTATATTCTGACATTTTAGATTAATTTGGAGTAACTTATATACGTCAGTTCTACCAACATGATTATAAGCCTGCTGATAGTACCAATTTTTAAATACATGTAACTTCTATACTATCAGTTGGATTTCAACCAAATTTCGTATGTGCTATGTGTACCATAACATATATGACTGTAAATATTGTTAAGAGCAATCAGGGCTGCCAACTGTTAATAAATGCTGTCTGTATTTTTTTTACCCTAATATCAATATATCAGAAAGTATGCAAGCCAACAGCTCTATACTTTGCACCTGACATTGTAGATTAATTTGGAGTAATTAATACAAGGCAGTGCTGCCAACATGATTCTATGCCTGCTGATATGTCCAATTTTAAAATACATGTAACTTCTATACTGTACCCGATACCTAATTGAGGCTATCGTCTACGCCAGTTGACATCGAGCCGTAGTTGAGAATTATGTTAAAAGTAGAAGAGATAGCGCTCAGATCGAGTCGAGAAGAATGTTAGTAAATGACGTAGGAGGCCAAGGATGAAGGTGGCACTACCAGTCAAGCAGATGGAATTGTGGGAGGAATATTGAAGTATTATCAAAATCTATATGGAACATAATATTATATCATCTCAGAAGAGAAGAAATAAAAAGCAATCTTTATGGTGATAACTTGAAGAAAGGCAGATAATCCCTTAAGTTATGGTACAACATAATAGCCGAGATGATGGTGGTCGAGATTATACTTGTGACGTAGGACCGCGGAAGGTAGGGGAACGTCACGTGACAGCGCCGAGTAGGAGCTCATCAACGCAGTCTGGAGACAGCAGTATTAGTTCAGCCAGCAGAGCCAAGTACAGCACATGGTACGCGGAGAACAGCAGTGGTAGTCCGGCAAGTCGAGCTGTGTACAGAACTTGGTGCGCGGAGAAAACGACAGTATTAGTTCAGCAAGCGGGGCTGATAGCAGCATACGCTGGAAGAACGAAAGTAGGTCAGTCTGTCAAGACAAGAGAAGCACGGTAGGCAGCGTGAGGAATGGTTAGCGAGGCAAGCTATACAGGCCGTGAAAGCGAATGAGAGCCGGTGTTCGGACAGTAGTATTTCCAACATCGTGGTTACGGTTATGTGAACGGCAATGCTTTTCAAATGTTACAGTTCGTTAAAGTGATAAGCAGCATTATAACAGAATTGAGAACTTTATTTCAAGCCGCATTCGTAATACAGGACAGCACAGCGAAGCGATATGACGAGGCAAGTTTTACGCGTCGATCATTCTAGAACAGTGAGATAGAGCAGGGCGTGCTGGTTCCGACATTTTTATAAGCAGGCAACGTGCAAGCAGCTGAACAGTATTTCGACATTTTGTTACAACTTTATAGGTTTGGACTTGTATCCAACAGTCGAATTGTTCAGGCGGACAGTAATTATATACTGCTATTGTGAACTTTCAAATGGACTTAGATATATTCCAATGATATTACGGCTTATCAAATAATGCATTTCATACCGGAATATTTAAAGCGACCATGGGGTCAAGCCAACATTAATGCTTTTAGGCAAATGAATAGTTACGAGTATATGCACTTAAGGAACATTGGCACGTGCATTATTATAGTTGTTTTTCATGAACTATTATGAAATATCGATTACGAACACAGCTACAGGGTGTTTCAGAAATTTATACACTTTTATAAATAAATTTATTTTCTGCAAGTGAAATTCAGCCGCTGTGGAGATTAACTTTTTTATATGCAAACCGAACATTGTATGGGACAGTGGCGTGACATAGTCGAAGAGTATGGGGTACTCTACCTTTATGAACTTTTACGGAAGAATTTGGACAGTATCCGTGATGGATAATATGCAGTTCATTATGTCGGAGTAGGCGAATACGGAGACGTGATGGCACCACAGAGCGATGGATTCGGTTCCTGAAGAAGAGGATGTCCAACAGCTGATTCACTTGGTATATGAAGGCAATCGTTATTTTAGTGGGTGATGCGATATTTCCGTCGATATTTCGAGAAATTTGTTGCACACACGAGGATAATCGACGATCTTTGAAATATATTAACAGCTGATATAAGAAGGTATTGTAAGAGTTATGACTTTACTGATATAATTTTTCATGAACACTGGGCATACTTGTATATATTTCTAGTAGGAGTTCTACGATTATTTTGACATGGCTTAGACATTATTTGCTCCATTTTGCTAGAATATGGCGTTACCATATGATATGGCAGGCACCATTATACGATATTCTCACCATTGCTTGACTTTATTAAGCAGATGTTTGGTCTTTTTGACACTTTTTCAGTACGGATAGTTTTCTTGGATAGTAATTTTTTTGTGGCGAGTATTTCGAACTCGTGATCTGCAATTGGATTATTTAAATTGCTTCGTCAGTTCATTGCATACTAGCGAGTATGTATTATTCATCAGTAGGGATTTTTTTCTATTGGATTGTTTGGAGATATTAAGATGTTATTCACTCAAGTGAATGAATATCGCTTTTATGTGACAACTAGAGACTTGTTGATTCCAATCTGGTACATTCACTCATCAGTCTACGAGATGGGGCCTTTCGTTTTATACGATTGCGTGGTGGTACACATCTGACCCATCGTCTAGGGCATTATCATGATAGTCAACGGGGCAGGGCCTTTCGCTTTAGGCGATTGCGTGGTGGTACACACCTGACCTGCCATTGAGGAACTCATTTTTATCATCCGAGTGTACTTGAGATTGTAAGAGGATCAAACAAGAAACTACTAGTCACATATCAGTCGAATTTTGCTAAAATAAATTAAAAATAAATGACAGCAGGGTTACATTTTGTAATTCTTGTTTGCCAATCTAATATTTTGTTGCTATACTCTTTTGAGAGTACATTCATGTAACAGCTGATACAGTTGATACTTTTGATATTTTTTATGATTGAGTTTGATACCTTTGAGAAGGATTTCAAGTAATTGAATCTTGTAAGATGAATCATTAATGGTCAGATTTATTTTGAGGCAGATCAGTATTACATATTTTGACGTGAGAGATTATAACACATTGGTATTTTTTCTGTGAAGTGAATTTTGAGAATTTTAAGAGAATTTATGCTATTTGAAAGCAGATCTTGAATTTGATTTCGATTACTAAGGTAATATTTTTCCTAATTGTTTAAGAAGTTGTCTAGATGTGATCAGATTAATTACAGTTCTTGGAGATTGTGTGCGTTAATAATTTGAAGCCAGTTATATTTTTTGTAGATCATGCAACGTGATTAAGTGAAGTTTGTGATAGGAGTTTTCTGGAAGTTGCCAAGTGGAAGTTGCAATATTGCTAATGTATTTTGAGGCAGACATGAGGTTGTCGAACCCAGTCTAGCATAATTTTTGAGATTCATGCTGTGCGCTGAATAATTATGGTGTTACGTGGAATAATTATGGTATTCAAATATGGTATTTGATAAAGTGAGAGTATATGATGAAGTTTTGGATAGTGAGATCCAACGTGATTTCGTGAAGGCAATAATATTTTTTTGGCATGATAATTAGATACGAGATATAACTTGGAAGTGATACAACTGTAAGACAAAGTTCTACACATATCAAAAAAAGTTTTGCATCACCTCGGTTCCAAGAGTTCCGGAACCTTTAAATACAAAGGGAATAGAGATCAACACAAACAACATTTCAGCTCGTTTTATTGCTCATGAGACCCACACATTGCATGTTGTACCATCATACAGCTAGACTTTCAGCATTTGTGGTCCAGATTGCAGTACACACCACTACCTCTAATACCCAGTAGCACGTCCTCTTGCATTGATGCATGCCTGTATTCGTCGTGGCATACTATCCACAAGTTCATCAAGACACTGTTGGTCCAAATTGTCCCACTCCTCAACGACAATTCGGCGTAAATCTCTCAGAGTGGTTGGTGGGTCAAGACGTCCATAAACAGCCCTTTTCAACATATCCCAGGCATGTTCGATAGGGTTCATGTCTGGCGAACATGCTGGCCACTGTAGTCGAGCGATGTCGTTATCTTGAAGGAACGCATTCACAAGATGTGCACGATGAGGTCGAGAATTGTCGTCCATGAAGACAAATGCCTCTCCAATATTCTGCCGATATGGTTGCACTATGGGTCGGAGGATGTCATTCAGGTATCGTAAAGCCGTTTCGGAGCCTTCCATGACCACCAGTGGCGTACGTCGGCCCCACATAATGCCACCCCAAAACATCAGGGAACCACCACCTTGCTGCACTCGCTGGACAGTGTGTCTAAGACGTTCAGCCTGACCAGGGTGCCTCCAAACACGTCTCCGACGATTGTCTGGTTGAAGGCATATGCGACACTCATCGGTGAAGAGAACGTGATGCCAATTCCGTGGGGTCCATTCAGCATGTTGTTGGGCCCATCTGTACCGCGCTGCATGGTGTCGGGGTTGCAAAGCTGGACCTCGCCATGGACGTCGGGAGTGAAGTTGCGCATCATGCAGCCTATTGCGCACAGTTTGAGTTGAAACACGACGTCCTGTGGCTGAACGAAACGCATTATTCAACATGGTGGCATTGCTGTCAGGGTTCCTCCGAGCGGCAATCCGTAAGTAGCGGTCATCCACTACAGTAGTAGCCCTTGGGCGGCCTGAGCGAGGCCTGTCATCGACAGTTCCTGTATCTCTGTACCTCCTCCATGTCCGAACAACATCGCTTTGGTTCACTCTGAGACGCCTGGAAACTTCCCTTGTTGAGAGCCCTTCTTGACACAAAGTAACAATGCGGACGCGATCGAACTGCGGTATTGACCTTCTAGGCATGGTAGAACTACAGACAACATGAGCAGCGTACCTTCGTCCTGGTGGAATGACTGGAACTGATCGGCTGTCGTACCCCCTCCGTCTAATAGGCCCTGCTCATGCATGGTTGTTTACATCTTTGAGCAGTTTTAGTGACATCTATGAACAGGCAAAGGGACTGTATCTTGGATACAATATACACAGTCAACGTCTATATGCCGGAGATCTGGGAACCGAGGTGATGCAAAACTTTTTTTGATGTGTGTATAACCCATATTAAACAATTTGTTAGGAAATTAAACAAATAAATAATGTTGATAATACAAGATTTTCTGATAATAATAATTAATGAAATAATAATCTGAAGTTTAAGCATATTAAAGATCTGACCTAATGAAATAAAAATCTGAATGACTCGATGAAATAAAAATCTAAATAATAGATGAATAAAATTTAAATAAATTGATAAATTACATTTTGGAATAAATCAATGAATTAAATAAATGGATGAATTAGAGATTGAATAAATAAGCTGATTTAAATAAATTAATAGACGATTAAATAGTTGATGAATAACTGAATTAGAAGGTGATAATTAATTAAAGAAGCTGATGATTAATAAATTTAAATGGATTTAAATACATTTGAATGATTTGAAGAATTGCAACTTGAATTAATGAATTAAACAATTTATATGGATGATTTGGGATGATTTAATCTGAATGAGATGATGAAATGAGAGTGCGTGAATAATTAGAGAGTATAAAGAAGTGATGATTATAATATTAATTTAAATGATTTGATGATAATGAGTTAATTATTCTGACATGAATATAAGGAATTTTGAGATGAGAACTAATGTGAGAGATATTTAATTTTGATGATGATGATGATTATAACCAATGAGTAGTGGATTTTCTGTAATTCACAAACAAGCAATTATTAATGACAGTGTAAATAATGTAAATTAATTATTCGATTTCTAGGAGAATTTACTAAGAATATTTAGTATTTGAATAATGCCATTCAAGCCATAGAATTATTTGATATTTAAATATGTGATTAGAATATATGTGTTTAGACATATTCATTATTTTTTACATCCACATTCATGATGTTAACTTAAAGAGAAGTTAGGTCTCAGGTATCACGAATGTCAGTGACGCATAGACATAGTGCTACGGTGAACCTGAGAACCCAAGTGAACTTTAGAAATTTTTCATATTTTATGTGGATAAATTGCACTTTGAATAGAATAGAGATGGTTCGATTTTCTGGACAATGACAATTTAACGTTGGCATTCGACCATACTCTTAGGTAGGATGTGTGTTTAATATGTCTGTCTGACTATCAAAGTTTGAATAAATTTGTTTTTATCTTAGTTGTGATCTGATGATGATGTGATTTTCCTATTTCTTTCCTTGTCTTAAGTAGGGATTATCCACGAAGGATGTGGTTTGCTAGGGATTCAGTTGGTGGCGCCCATTTCTATTTGTATTTTTTTTAAATTAAATTAAAACCCGTAACGACCCTGGAGATACTTTATCTCGTGTTACCCTCTGCTTTTGAGATATTTTAACTGAATTTCCGACACATTCCTTATTTGACTTCATGTTCATTTAACTCCGCTCTGTCCTGGAAATCCAGGAATGCGATGTAATAGCAGATGGGTCATCGCATCCCCAGGACGAAAGGGCACAATACTAACAAATGGATTTCATCCAAAATGGGCACAACAAGATATCATAATAATTCAGATTATTTCTGACCAGCACACGCATGGTATTGTTGGCAACATGCTTTTACGCGTGCTAATAGATCCAGTGTCTAACTGCATGTAACGTCCATTGGACTTCAACCTAATTTTGTATTCTGTACCTTAGAAGATGGAACTAAGAATATATTCAGTCACCAGGGCTGCCAACTGTAGTGCTCTATTAGGCTACATTATACCAGGTATATTTTGAACTAATTTGATATTTCGATATTACCAACTTAATTTTGTCATTATTCTAGATAGGTTCATATACTGTCGAATAATCATTGGCATGAAAAGTAGGCTGTATAGTTCTTCACGGAACTTCTTGTTTCCACTGAGTTTGACGAGTGAGTGAGTGAGTCAGTCAATCAGTTAGGACACTTTATTTCCTGTTCTTTATTCCCCCAGAATTTCACCCCTCCCCATCGGCTCCTTAAATAGGATTTATGAAAAACAACGGTCGAACACCTATTTACTTATTTTTTAAGCTGATTTTTTCCGCTGAATTTCCAACTTCTCGCCTATGTTGTTTAAGAGATACGCGCTCCGTTAAGAATCTCTGAACCCCAATTTTCATCCCTTTCACCTCATAATATACACCACATTGAAAAACCCTTAAACACATGTATGCTTATTTTTAATGATTAGTATATATGCCGAGTATCACATCCCCAAATGAAACAACTCGTGAGATATTGTTATTCAATGAAATGCACGTTTACCCCTTAACACCCCTTTCATCATCATGTTTTTCAGTCAAGCGACTGGTCTGCCCCTACAATGAGTCTTCTCCACGTTGTTCGGTCTTGTGCTGTCCTTTTGACAATTTCATAATTTCGTAGGCCAGAGCTAGGTAGGAAAGATCTCATGAAAGTGTTCCGTGGCCTCCCGCGAGGGCGTTTTCCGGGTATTTTGCCTTCTAGAATGTCGATCATCAGGCCACCATGTCGTAACCTGTGGCCAAGCCAGGTGGATCTCCTTCTATATATCTGGCGGATCATTTGCCGTTTTTCCTTTATTCGATCCAGCACCGTTATGTTGGTCATTTTCTCTACCCAGCTGATCTTTTCCATTCGGCGCCAACACCACATCTCAAACGCTTCTAGTCGTTTAATGTCACCTCTATTCATTGACCAGGTCTCACTGCAGTACATTGCAACTGGCCATATGTAGGTCTTAACCAGTTGTTTTCTAAGGCTGAGGGACATCGAGCGTTGACAAATTAGAGAATGCTTTTCACGGAATGCCTGCTTGGCCATGGCTATACGGCTCCTGATTTCAACTTCACATCGTAGGTCTTCTGTGAAGATCTGGCCAAGGTATTTAAAACGATTGACCTGTTGTACTGGTTCTTTATTTATGGTAATATTTAGTTCGTGTTGATACTTACTTATCACCAGAATCTTGGTCTTCTTAAAATTGATTTTCATTCCAAATTCTGTAGCTGTATCATTTAAACATTGCAACATGTTTGTTAATGTATGCGGATTTACTGCAAGTAATGCCAGATCATCAGCAAATTTAATATTCTGGATAAGTCTTCCACCAACTTTCACTCCCATATTAGAACCTTTAAAAGCCCACTTAGTTATAGCTTCAGCGAAGGCATTGAACAGTCCAGGGGACAGCAAACACCCTTGTCGCACACCTTTGCGGATCTTAGCGGGTTCTGATACGTCATTTCCAAGCCGAACAACAGCAGTTTGATTTATATACAGATCAAATATTAATCTGATTAATCGATGGGGACAACCTATTTGATTCAGAAGAGGAAACAGCTTGTGCCAGCTGACTTTATCAAATGCTTTTTCAAAGTCCACAAAGCACACGTAAAGGTTTCTGTTTACACTTAACATCTTTTCTCCAAGACATCGCAAGGACCCGATTGCATCACGTGTAGACATATTCTTTCGAAAGCCAAATTGAGAGTTGTCTAGATACTGTTCGATGTATATTTCCATCCTTTTCCTTAAAATCTGCAGAAGTATCTTTGATGCATGAGGGATGAGACTAATGGTCCGATAGTCACTACATTCAACTGGTACAGTCTTCTTTGGAATTGGAATGATGATGCTGGTGTAAAACTCCTGAGGCCATTTACCTTCTTCGAAAATTCTTGCTACCAATTTGAATATCCATTCAAGTGTACTATCCCCACTATTCTTGATTAGTTCGGCAGGAACATTGTCAATACCTGGTGTTTTACCCATGGATATTGATTTTAGAGCTTCATCGAACTCTGATCTAATAATTTTATCTTCTGCAATTGGCCTGTCTTCCTCGCCACGTGTTGGCAAAAGGTATGGAATTGGTTCTGCGTATAGATCTTCAACATACATCCTCCAGTGTTCCTTCTTGTAATTCAGGTCTGATATAGGATTCCCATGTGTATCACGGAACTGTCTAGTGCGGAATCCTTTTTGTTTCTTAGTAGTTTCCCTGATCTTTTGGTAGGCTAAATCTGTTCTTCCTTGTTTTTGCAGAAATTCGATCTCTTCGCATTTTGACTGCCACCACTCCATTTTCTTCTCCCGACAGAGTCGATCAGTCTGGTTCTTTAGCATTCGGTAGTTATTTCTGCCTACTTCTGAAGAGTCGTTTTTAAATTTTCTTCTTTCATCCATCTTTAAGAGAATGTCCTGTGTGATCCATGGTTTGCGATTCACTCTTTCCACAAATCCCACATAGTCTTCAGCAGCCTTTTCGATGGAGAATTTGGCTATTGACCATAAATGATCAACAGTTAGTGAGTTGTTTGCATATGATGATATGTTGTCATCAGTGGCTTCCTGATATTGCTTTTTAGTCCGCTCGCTTTTAAATGCTTCAAGATTCCACTTCTTTGTTGGTTTTCCCTGAATCCTGCGTTTAAATTTCAGTTCCGTACTCATTACTAGTAGAGAATGATCAGAACAGATGTCAGCGCCCGGATATGCCATGGATTTCTTCACTTGATTTTTGTATCTTTCCTTGACAAGAATATAGTCAATCTGGTAACGTTGATCATCACCTGGCTTTTTCCAAGTATATCTCCGCCTCTTTGGTGAGGTAAACCAAGTGTTACTTATAACGAACCTCTCTTGTTCACAGAATTCGAGAAGACGTTGACCACGTGAATTTCTTCTACCAAGACCATACCCTCCTACTGCAAATCCTTCTTTTCCCTCACCAATCACTGCATTCCAGTCTCCCATTATAATAATGTTCTCGCTAGCCTTTGTCTTACGCAGTAATTCTTCCAGCTTCTCATACATTTCTTCAACCTCATCATCATCACTGCTGGACGTAGGCATATATACCTGCACCACAACTAAATTTACGGGTGTTGCCAGAAAACGTGCTATGATAATTCTGTTTCCAATAGCTTCAACATCCAGTAGGGCTCTTGAAGAGTTAGCATTTAGTACCAAACCTACACCGCCTTGACCATTCTCACTTCCGGAGTGCAAGACTTTGTAGTCTCCGCTTGTGAACTCTCCTTCTTCTCTCCAACGTGTTTCAGCTAATCCTAAAATATCTAATTTATGTCGGTCTATTTCTCTTTTCAAGTTCTCTAGTTTCCCAGCTTGTAACATAGTTCGAACATTCCATGTTCCAATTTTAAAATAGGGATTTCTCCGGATAACGACCTGAGAGGCCCCATTTCCTCTCCTGCCGGGCCCGACATCATTCCTTTGAGGTGTGATCCCGCAGTTGCCAACTTCACTAACATTTGTCTTTGGACTCATCATAGGTTTTCTTGGGATACACATAAAGGTCTTTAATGGAGTGGTTTCCCGTTGCCTTCTCCATTCTTATGCTGTTGACCAAATCCTGCTGGTTCATCCACCTTAAGGAGCGATTTCTCACTCCAAGGACAAAAGAGTGCCCTGACCCTATCTGCAATTTGCGAAAGAGGGGAGCCACTTATACCGGCGGCTACTCGGTCCCCTTTTAGTCGCCTTTTACGACAGGCAGGGAATACCGTGGGTCTATTCTACAGCCCCAACCCACAGAGGTCGTTACACTACTTAACAGCAATTTATCGGTTTGTATCATGTAAACTTAACTGTCTTCGTCCGAGAATTTGATAATGCTTCAGTATTCTTTCTATTCTGCATTGTATTCACTGACAGAAATAATATTAATAGGAATACTCACAGAAGGCGAAATGAGATATCTTCATGAATTCATCTCATTGGTTTAGTCACAGCTGATCATAACCTGTACTTCGCTCATGCAATTTACGTAAGGCAACAATACACTTATTTGCTGTTTTAACATTCATGTTACTTCACTATGATTTGGTGCTTTAAAATCAAGCATATCACTTTCAAACACTATTCAGTGTGATCATTCAGAGAGAAGTGTACATACATCCAACTGTAGAATATATCCTACCAACATGAGGTTATGTAAGTGGACAATGACTGTGTACTATAACGTTACCAAAAACTGCGAAGTGAGTCCTCGCTATCACAATAACTTATTATGCACTATGAATAGGCAACCTATTAACACTATATAAACTGTAAAATATTATAAAAGAGACGAAATGTCCATATAAAATACATAAAATACAGGATCAAAAGTCTTCCCAGACTCGCTGAGTCACGGCCTTTAGAACCTGAAAATCCAAAAATCGTTCCTTAGTGGACGTTTTCGAAAAACAACGAACATATCTCCAAAATTTTATGTTTCTAACTGCAATAGGTATGCTGGGAGATGATGAGTGAATATACAAAAATCCTTCCTTAGTGGACGTTTTTTCCCCAGAATTTCACCCTCCCCATGGGCCCCTAAAATCTGATTTATGAAAAAAAAACGGTCGAACACCTATTTACTTATTTTTGAAGCTGATTTTTCCCCCCCCCGAGTTTCATACTTCTTGCCTCTGTCGTTTAAGAGATACTTGCTCCGTTAGGAATCCTTCAACCCCCACTATTCACCCCTTTCACCTCATAATACACACCACATCGAAAAACCGTCAGGCACGTGTCTTCTTATTTTAAGCCTTCTTTTCACATTTTGCAAAAATGAGGAAAAAGTATACTTATGAGATAGATCTGGGCAAATGTGTGTGTGTCTGTCTGTCTGTCCTTCTGTCTGTCTGTCTGTCCTTCTGTCTGGCTGGCCGTGTGTGTGTGTCCCCCTATCAACTCCTCAACGGCTGCAGCAATCGAAACAAAATTTGGTAGGAGAAAGGATCTACATCTGAATATCTCAATGCCGTATTCAAAGATGATGCCATTGCTACAACTGCTGAGAAATCGCAATTGAAATTTGAGCTCCATGTTGGATATCTTGGAAGGTATTGTTACGGCTGTGAGTTGTGTCATCGCTCGCCGCTTGAGTCACAACTGCCCCAGGGGCTGGGCTGTGGCATGCCTCCTGTATTGCGTGTGCCTTATGCAACAGGGCTACTAAGACAAAGAGATAGTCCAGAAGATTCGTGACTGGACCAGCGATGGAAGCCTCGAGAAGCCGTGGACCTTGGAAGGATCTAGAACCATTTATTGAGTCACCGGCCTGCTATATAAGAGTGACCCGTGAAGCAGTTGTTGTTGTTGTGTTTTACGAGCTAGTGCGAGCGATTATCTTGTGCGACAGAAGTGTGGTGACGAAGTGCTGTGCGAGTTACGAAATCCAGTGGCATTGTTTCTTCAGCTTGTGGACAGCGAAATAGCCTGCAGCAAGTGATCGTAAGTAATTGTGGTCGGTGAACATAAGGGAGAGGGACAGGTAGTTTCTGTCAAGGCCACCGTACTCATTAGGACGGATTAACTTCTGTGGTCTGTTTACAAGTGGAAGGCCAAGAGCGCATAAGGAAGAGACTTAAGGAAACTGAGTAAGGCTCCTAATTGCTTGTATTTGCTGATTAGTGTAATTTTCTGGCCTGTAATAAATTATATTTCTTTAAGCAGTAATTGGTGTTGCGCTTTGTACCCCCACCGTAATCCAGTTAACAAAAGTGCCACTAGGGGGTGGCACGTAACAACTGGTGTCAGAAGCCGGATTACGAACTCAAGCACAACACCTGACGGTCCTGGTTTCAAACCCCGAGCAGGTCATTTTCTCTAATTTTCCTGTGAGTGCATGCCCTTTACAAGACAAACAACTAAAATGGAGGAGAAATTCAACGCCTTACAAGTGGAAGTTGCCGAGCTGTGCCAACGCCCGCTGATGGGGGTGGAGGAGAAATTCAACGCCTTACAAAAGGAAGTTGCCGAGCTGCGCCAACGCCCACTGACGGGGGTGAAAGAGGAATTCAACGCTCTACGAGAGGAAGTTGCCGAGCTGCGCCAACGCCCGCCCACCGTTACACCGGGAATATCAGGAACGGGACATAGCAGAGTGACGCCCCCAACCTTCGACGGAAAGGTCCCGTGGAGCACCTACTTACGTCAGTTCGAGGCGGCCTGTTCCATAAATAACTGGAACAACACAGAAAAGGCTACAGCTCTAATTGTAGCGCTGAGAGGTGACGCCCTTAACGTCCTTCAGGCCATCCCGACTGGATCCCAGGACTACGCTTCACTGATCGCCCATATGGAGTCCCGATATGGGGATAGCCATCTTCAGCAGGCCTACCAGATGCAGCTCCGGACCCGGGTACAAAAGAACGCGGAAACCCTGCAGGAGTTCGAGATGGACATCGCACGCCTCGTAAGGCTAGCCTACCCAACAGCGCCGGCCGACTTTCTGGAGCAGATTGCGACGCAAACCTTCACCGACGGATTACGGGACTCGGACACTCAACAGGCGCTGCGACTCGCGCGCAATAAGACCCTGGCAGATGCGCTGAGCCACGCACTTGAGTTTGAGACGGCGAAACAGGCATCTAAAATGCACGCGCGGGTGCGTCAAGTGGACGTCGACGAACCAGTAAAAACCAGCGAGACCAAGCCCCTGGCCGACGAATTAATGGAGGCGCTAAGCCGCTTCTTCGATAGTCGCGGTACCACCAGCAAAAACGTAGCCGAAGGACATCCGGAGAGGCGGCCCGGAAGAGGACTACCGACCTGCTGGACCTGCCGTAAGAGAGGCCACCTGAGCAAGGACTGCGGTGATCGCCGCCGCCAAGGGTTTCCGTCGGGACAGTCAGTCGTAGGGAAACCGCGCGGCCCAGGAAAGCAAGTATCAGCCAGCCTAGGGGGGCAAAGGTTGGCTTGTGACAGTCGTCAAGCCCCGGCAGTCCAAGTTCGTGTGACGCAGTTACGGAGGGATAATAACAGCCTGATGGTCGACGGAGTCGTCAACGGAGAGAGCTGGCCCATGCTGATCGACACGGGAGCATCGAGGACCATCGTCAGTCCCACCGTGATCCCGAAGTGGAGAGTGCAACCCACACAAAGGAACCTCCAGCTAATAACCACGACCGGAGAGACCGCACCGGTACACGGCGAAGCATCACTGGAGTTCGTCATTGGTCGACGGGCGATAAAACATCCAGTGCTTGTGGCTGACGTATCAAATGAAGTGATCGTCGGACTGGACTTCCTGGACCAGAACAACATCATCTTGGATCTGAGTACCAACACTCTGCACTTCGGAGGTGAGGAACTTGCTTTGCAACCAGCACACGAGGCCGTCACCGCACGACGAGTAAGGCTGAGAGAGGACGTCATCGTTCCCGCCAGGACGGAGGTCAGCGCTGCCGTAATTGTCGACGGAACTGCTGAGGGAGTGGCGGCTGTTATCGAGCCAAAATATGAGGACATCCAGACAAAAGGATTGCTAGTTGCCAAGACTCTCATCAACACGACGTCTCGGCCGTACGTCCGCCTGTCCAACCTGAACGACTACGACATTACGGTTCACCAGGACACCAACCTAGGAGTCTGCGAGCCCGTTACCTGGATTGCCCGCATCACAGATACGACGGACGGACACCTGCAGACGGACAACCGAAGAAGACGCGCCCTGCCAGAAGAACTACAGAAGCTCTACCAAGGATCCCAGGACCATCTAGACGAAGAGCAATCACGCCAACTTCAGGACCTGTTACGCGAATTCCAGGATGTCTTCTCCGTGGGGAGCAAAGACTTCGGCAGGACAAGCTTGGTCCAGCACAGAATCGACGTTGGGGACAGCGCACCGATTAGGGCCCCATTCCGACGTGTCCCGCTCGCCAAGCAAGCCGAAGTCGACCGGATGGTAGAAGAGATGAAGGAGCAAGGGGTGATCGAGCCATCACATAGTCCTTGGAGTTCTCCGGTCGTGCTAGTGAAGAAGAAGGACGGTTCCACCAGGTTCTGCGTGGACTACAGGCGGGTGAACGACGTCACGAAAAAGGACAGCTACCCTCTACCCCGGATCGACGACACGCTGGACACCATATCAGGATCAAGATGGTTCTCCACCTTGGATTTGAAGAGTGGCTACTGGCAGGTGGAGGTCCACCCTAAGGACCGCGAGAAAACGGCGTTCTCTGTGGGCAGCGGGCTCTGGCAGTTCACCGTCATGCCATTCGGTCTGTGCAACGCCCCTGCAACCTTCGAAAGGCTAATGGAGTCCATTCTGAGGGGACTACACTGGAAGACCTGCCTGGTATACCTAGACGACGTCATCGTTCTGGGGAGGAGCTTCGAGGAGCACTACAGCAACCTGAAGGAGATCTTGTTGAAGCTACGGGCTGCCCAGCTGAAGTTGAGCCCCAAGAAGTGTCAGCTCTTCCAGAAGCGGGTCCAGTACCTTGGGCATATCGTCTCCGAGGAAGGGGTGCGCACCGACCCAGAGAAGACCGCAGCTGTGAGGGAGTGGCCAGTTCCGAAGGACAAGTCGCAACTACGAAGCTTCCTGGGACTCTGCACTTATTATCGTCGCTTCGTGAGAGGATTCGCCGACATCGCCAAACCTTTACATCGACTGACTGAGAAGGACCAACTCTTCACGTGGACAGCAGAATGCCACAATGCCTTCAAGCAACTCAAGCAGGCTCTGTGCACCGCGCCTATTCTGGCCTACCCCAGACCTGGAACAAGGTTCATCGTCGATACCGATGCCAGCGACTTTGGCATAGGGGGAATCCTGTCGCAGGTAGTGGACGGCGAGGAGAGAGTAGTGGCCTACTTCAGCAAGGCCTTGTCAAAGCCAGAAATGAACTACTGCGTCACCAGGAAGGAGCTGCTCGCCATCGTGAAGACCATTGAACACTTCCACAAGTACCTGTACGGGCAAGAATTTCTCATCAGGACCGACCATGCATCCCTGCGGTGGCTCCTGAACTTCAAGCAGCCCGAGGGTCAACTCGCGCGGTGGTTAGAGAGACTTCAACAGTACAACTTTGAGATTCAGCACAGGAAAGGCCAACTGCATTCTAACGCCGACGCCCTGTCACGAAGACCGTGCCCCGAAGACTGCACCTTCTGTGCCCGAAGGGAGGAGAACACCGGGATACTGTGCCGACGGACTACTGTGGAACTTCAAGGGAACTGGAGCCCCGAATCTTTCACGCGGGCACAAGCAGAGGATGATGACCTGGGACTGATAGCCGAATGGAAGAGGGCCTGTGTCCCCAGACCCGGGTGGAACATTGTGAGTGACTGCAGCCCAAAGTTTAAGTCCTACTGGGCACAGTGGGACTCGCTGATTGTAAGGGATGGCCTCATCTGCCGTACCTGGGAGAGCACCGACGGGAAGACATCTCGGGAACAAGTCGTCGTTCCAAAGGCTATGACGGAGGAAGTCCTGAAGGAAGTTCATGGAGGATCATCTGGTGGACACCTAGGGATAAAGAAGACCCTGGAGAAGCTGAGAGAGCGGTTCTACTGGATCGGATGCCGAACAGACGTGGAGAACCACTGCGCGAGGTGCCACGATTGCGCAGCCAGCAAGGGCCCAGGACGAAGACGACGGGGTCCACTGAAGACCTACAACGTGGGCGGCCCCATGGAGAGAGTGGCCATCGATGTTGCTGGGCCATTCCCGTTAAGCGAGGCAGGGAACCGCTACATATTAGTCGTCAGCGACTACTTTACCAAATGGCCGGAGGCGTATGCGCTCCCTAACCAAGAAGCCGCGACGATTGCAGAGACCCTGGTGAAAGAATTCGTCAGCCGGTACGGAGTACCCCTGGAGCTGCACTCCGACCAAGGGAGGAACTTCGAGTCGCAGGTGTTCCAGAACCTATGCCAGCTGCTGGGAATCCGGAAGACAAGGACAACGCCACTACACCCTCAGTCCGACGGGATGGTAGAGCGATTCAATCGCACCATCGAGAACCATCTTCGAATAGTCGTCAGCGAGCACCAGAGGGATTGGGACAAACATCTTCCACTATTTCTCCTGGCCTACCGCGCCGCCGTGCATGAAGCCACCGGGTGCACACCAGCCCGGGCCATGTTTGGGAGGGAGCTCCGTCTACCTGTCGATCTTGCCTTCGGCCGACCTGGGAATGATCCGATCCCGGTAAGCCAGTATTGTCAAGAACTGGTCGACCAACTGGAGGACGTGCACGCGTTCGCGAGGAGGAAACTGCGGATCGAGACCGACCGAATGAAGACCCGATACGACCAGCAGACGGATGCCGGCGGATTCCACGAGGACGACCTGGTCTGGCTCTTCAACCCATTACGGAAGAAAGGCCTGTCACCCAAACTTCAGAAGTCCTGGGAGGGCCCGTACCGAGTCGTGAAACGGATCAACGATGTCGTCTACAGGATCCAGCGGAACCCGAGGGCGAAGATGAAGATCGTGCATCGAGATCGCCTGGCAGCCTACGGAGGGACACAGACGGACCAATGATTGATCGGGACGATCAGGCTTTTTAGGAAGGGGGTGGTGTTACGGCTGTGAGTTGTGTCATCACTCGCCGCTTGAGTCACAACTGCCCCAGGGGCTGGGCTGTGGCATGCCTCCTGTATTGCGTGTGCCTTATGCAACAGGGCTACTAAGACAAAGAGATAGTCCAGAAGATTCGTGACTGGACCAGCGATGGAAGCCTCGAGAAGCCGTGGACCTTGGAAGGATCTAGAACCATTTATTGAGTCACCGGCCTGCTATATAAGAGTGACCCGTGAAGCAGTTGTTGTTGTGTTTTACGAGCTAGTGCGAGCGATTATCTTGTGCGACAGAAGTGTGGTGACGAAGTGCTGTGCGAGTTACGAAATCCAGTGGCATTGTTTCTTCAGCTTGTGGACAGCGAAATAGCCTGCAGCAAGTGATCGTAAGTAATTGTGGTCGGTGAACATAAGGGAGAGGGACAGGTAGTTTCTGTCAAGGCCACCGTACTCATTAGGACGGATTAACTTCTGTGGTCTGTTTACAAGTGGAAGGCCAAGAGCGCATAAGGAAGAGACTTAAGGAAACTGAGTAAGGCTCCTAATTGCATGTATTTGCTGATTAGTGTAATTTTCTGGCCTGTAATAAATTATATTTCTTTAAGCAGTAATTGGTGTTGCGCTTTGTACCCCCACCGTAATCCAGTTAACAAAAGTGCCACTAGGGGGTGGCACGTAACAGTATGCATGGGAGCTATTCCAAAATTGGCACACATATAGATAATAATATTCCAGTTTAATTTCCAGGAAGCCATACATGACAGTGTTGGTAAAATGATTCTAAGCCTACTGATAGGTCCAATATTTAAATGGATATAGCTTCAACATTATCAATTGGAATTCAACCACATTTCGTTCGTGCTATGTGTACATAAACGAATATGACTGAGCGTATTCTTAAGAGCCAACAGGGCTGCCAACTGTTAAATACTCTCTCTATTTTTTATCCAAATACCAATATATCAGAAAGTATGGAAGGCGACAGCTTTAAACTATGCACACGTATAGTGCCTGACATTCTATATTAATTTTGAGTAACTTATATACGTCAGTTCTACCAACTTGATTCTAAGCCAGCTGAGAGGTTCAACTATAAATACATGTAACTTCTATACTACCAATTGGATTTCAACCAAATTTCGTATTTTCTATGTGTACCATAACAGAAGACTATGCGTATTCTTTAGAGCATCTAGGGCTGCCAACTGTTAATAAATGCTGTCTCTATTTTTGTTACCCTCATATCAATATATCAGAAAGTATGTAAGCCAATAGCTCTGAACTTTGCACACGTATAGTACCTGGCATTCTAGATTAATTTGGAGTAACTAATATACGTCAGTGCTGCCAACATGAGTCTAAATCTGCTGATAGGTCAAATTTTAAAAAGCATGTAACTTCTATACTAACTAATGGATTTCATTCATAATTGGCACAACAATAGATCATATTATTTCAGATTATTTCTGACCAATACATGTATAACATTGTTGCCAACATGATTTTACGCGCACTGTTAGATCCAAAGTTTAACTGCATGTAACGTCCATGCTATCCATTGGACTTCAACCAAATTTTCTATTCTGTACCTTAAGAAATGGAACTAAGAATATATTCAGTCACCAGGACTGCCAACTGTAGTGCTCTATTAGGCTACATTATGGCAGGTATACAGTATTTCGAACTTATTAGAAATTTCGATATTACCAACTTAATTTCATCATTATTCTAGATAGATCCATATAGATTAATCATTGTCATGCATCTTAAATGTTAAATGTTAGTTCGTCACGGAACGTCTTGTTAATGATGAGTTTACACGCCGAATATCACATCCCCCAATGAAACCAATCGGGAGATATTGTTATTCTATGAAATGCAGGTCTACCCTATTAACACCCCTTTTGACCCTGAATATCCAAATATCCTTCCTTAGTGGGCGTTTTCGACTTACAACGAACATATCCCCAAAATTTCATGTTTCTAACTGTAATAGCTTTGGCTGGGCGATGATGAGTCAGTCAGTCAGGCAGGACACTTTGTTTTATATAATAGACTAGCAGTAGTTCCCGGCTTCGCCCGGAGGATTTATTTGTTTTATGGATGATAATTAATACTACTACAGAACTGGCACATGATACTTAAACTAACAGAAAATAAATATTTTTAAATATAACTTTTTGTGTTGGTGGTGGTGGTGGTGGTGGTTGTAGTGGGGGTGATAAGCAGTACAGTATAATGGACGGAACATTTAGGTCATTTTCCCGTAATGATAATAATGATTAGAGAAATGGCTATTTACTAACTACAGCACTGACACATGTAATTTATAAACAAAATTTAAAATATGTTTCGAAAGAGGAGTAAGTGAAATAAGACACTGCCTAGGGCCTATATCTCATTGGCTGTTCGAAAAGTAGAGACCAGTAGTGTCGTCTTTTGTTCCATAGTGCCGTAGGAAAATAATCAGAACACTTTGGAATACGTCGGCTGTCCCGAGCTCCTGAGGTAGCAATAGTATCATTTACCGCCACATAGCGCTAAAGGACAAGGATTGGAATAAATGAAGGTAAATTTGAAAGCACCAACACCATTGCACTTATACAGAGGCATAATATGTTCATGATGATAACTGTTTTAAGGGGCCTAAGAAATCTTTTTGCACTAATTACTTCCCGTGACTGCAATTTATAAGCTGCGCAAGATTTAACTATTTTTTCAATTCTGTACCAGAACACTGGTAGGGGCGACGTGATGCAGCCCGAATTGCCAGTCAACAATGGACTTATAAATACTCTTACAGTTACACTACTACGGTCATGAATGTTTTTAGGGCCTTAATACGTGGTTTTCAAGTTCAGTTTGTTTGTTATTCTAAATGTAGGGAATTGAGAGCGTTGTCCAAAATATCAAGTGGACAGTGTTACCAGCAGGGTTTCAAAGTGTAAGTAAAATTTGGTGCAATTAGGAGGAACGGTGTAGATTTGTGATAAAGGGCTAAATGCAGGGAATGGATTGGTCTGTCCGAAATCTAAAGTGGACAGTGTCACCCGCAGGGTTCCAAAGGGTAAGTGTACAAAATGTGATTCAGATAGGTGAAACGGTGTACATTTTTGCCAAACGGCCTAAATGCAGGGAATGGAGTTGTCTGTACAAAATTTCATGCAGACAGTGTTACTCGCAGGGTTCCAAAGGGTAAGTAAGTTATACAGATTTTGGTTCTGATCGGTGAAACGGTGTAGATTTGTGCCAAAGGGCATAAATGCAGGGAATTGAGTGGTCTGTCGGAAATTGCATGTAAACAGTGTTACTCGCAGGGTTACAAAGGGTGGTAGAGGCTACACATTTTGGTTCAGATCGTTGAAAAGGTGTAGATTTGTGCCAAAGGGCCTAAATGCAGGAAATGGGGTGGTGTGTCGGAAATTTAACGGCCTAAACTATTCCTCTTGAATCTGGCTATCACATACAAAAATAATTTTTGGAATCCAACTGGTAGTTCCAGAGATTAGCACGTTTAAACACACAAACATCTCAGCTTTATTATATTAGTTTAGATGTTTTTTTTTGTCGTGTAGCCTCCTGAGAGGCCGAGTGCAGGTCTTTCTAATCGACGCCCGTGGGCGACCTACGCGTCGGGATGAGAGATGCAATGGATGAAGATGAATGAAACTGGGCAAGGATGTGGAAGGAAGCGGCCGTGGCCTATCAGAAGGTACCGTCCCAGCATTTGCCTGGTGTTGAAAATGGGAAACCACGGAAAACCATTTCAAGGACAGCCGACGGTGGGGCTCGAACCCACGTGTCTACCAAGTCAGCAGAGAGCTTGGCCCCTTGACCTAACGCAGCGCTTTAGCCCGCGTAGCCACTACTGTCGGTAGATGATAATAATAATACGTGATAATCAACTACTCCAATTTGAAATAATAGACTTCATAGAAATACGGATTCGATTGACAATGAAACCAAGACTATTTTATGACCTAAAATAATAGTTGGCACGACATGGATATTTAAATATTACAAAATGTTTAGTACAGTATATTTGATACAATTTTCATATTACAGTTCTTGCAGAAAGTTTAGGGACTGACAAAATTTCGTTTGATGCACATTTGCCCCTAAATTAACAGCATTTCAGACATTGTTTTACATGATGTTATTAGACATCTATATGAGGGGGTTTCATTTAAAATTTCGCTGCTCTAGCTCTAATACGTTTGGAGATGGAATGATAAAACATTAAATTTAATTTCGAAATATATACTGTATATATTTTCATGACAAATATTAGGGCAATACTTTTGCTATTATTAAATCTAAATATAACGTGAACATTGGTGACAGTTATCAGGTAATGGGAATAGAGTGTGTTAAGCTAATTTATAATTAGGAGGGCTCACGGCCGCTTTCTTATTGCCAGAGTTAATTTGTGAATAAATTCGTATGACCCTGGTAATAATTAAAGCGGCTTTATCATCAAAATGTTCACATCAGGACGACACCACTGAAATCATCCCCCTCAGCTTGTCCACAATCTAGATTCTTCGCAATCAGGATGTCCCCAACGAAATCATCCCCCTCAGGTACCCACTTGTCTGCAGTCTGGACTGTTTGCAATCAGGACGACACCACCGAGATCATCCCTCTCAGGTAACCACTTGTCCGCAATCTGGATTCTTCGCAATCAGGATAACGCCCAAAAAAATCATCCCCCTCAGGTACCCACAGGTCCGCAATCTGGATTCTTCGCAATCAGGATGACGCCCCCAAAATCATTCCCCTCAGGTACCCACAGATCTGCAATCTGGATTCTTCGCAATCAGGATGACGCCCCCAAAATCATCCCCCTCAGGTACCCACAGGTCCTCAATCTGGATTCTTCGCAATCAGGATGACACCACCGAAAACATCCCCCCTCAGGTACGCACAGGTACTCAATCTGGATTCTTTGCAATCAGGATGACGCCCCCAAAATCATCCCCCTCAGGTACCCACAGGTCTGCAATCTGCCCCCTCAGGTACCCACAGGTCTGCAATCTGGATTTTTCGCAATCGGGATGACGCCCCCAAAATCATCCCCCTCAGGTACCCACAGGTCCGCAATCTGGATTCTTCGCAATCACGATCTCACCGAAATCATCCCCCTCAGCTTGTCCTCCATCTGGATTCTTCGCAATCAGGATGACACCACCGAAAACATCCCCCCTCAGGTACGCACAGGTCCTCAATCTGGATTCTTCGCAATCAGGACGACGCCCCCAAAATCATCCCCCTCAGGTACCCTCAGGTCCTCAATCTGGATTCTTCGCAATCAGGATGACGCCCCCAAAATCATCCCCCTCAGGTACCCACAGGTCTGCAATCTGGATTCTTCGCAATCAGGATGACCCCACCGAAATCACCCCCCCCCCCCATCAGGTACCCACAGGTCCTCAATCAGGATTCTTCGCAATCAGGATGACGCCCCCAAAATCATCCCCCTCAGGTACCCACAGGTCCGCAATCTGGATTCTTCGCAATCAGGATGACGCCACCAAAATCATCCCCCTCAGGTACCCACAGGTCCGCAATCTGGATTCTTCGCAATCACGATGATCTCACCGAAATCATCCCCCTCAGCTTGTTCACCATCTGGATTCTTCGCAATCAGGATGACACCACCGTAAACATCCCCCCTCAGCACGCACAGGTCCTCAATCTGGATTCTTCGCAATCAGGATGACGCCCCCAAAATCATCCCCCTCAGGTACCCACAGGTCGGCAATGTGGATTCTTCACAATCAGGATGACGCCACCAAAATCATCCCCCTCAGGTACCCACAGGTCCTCAATCTGGATTCTTCGCAATCAGGATGACCCCACCGAAATCATCCCCCCCCCTCAGATACCCACAGGTCCTCAATCTGGATTCTTCGCAATCAGGATGACGCCCCCAAAATCATCCCCCTCAGGTACCCACAGTTCCTCAATCTGGATTCTTCGCAATCAGGATGACCCCACGAAATCATCCCCCTCAGGTACCCCCAGGTCCGCAATCTGGATTCTTCGCAATCAGGATGACGCCCCCAAAATCATCCCCCTCAGGTACCCACAGGTACGATGATCTCACCGAAATCATCCCCCTCAGCTTGTCCACCATATGGATTCTTCGCAATCAGGATGACACCACCGAAAACATCCCCCCTCAGGTACGCACAGGTCCTCAATCTGGATTCTTCCCAATCAGGATGACGCCCCCAAAATCATCCCCCTCAGGTACCCACAGGTCCTCAATCTGGATTCTTCGCAATCAGGATGACGCCCCCAAAATCATCCCCCTCAGGTACCCACAGGTCCGCAATCTGGATTCTTCGCAATCAGGATGACCCCACCGAAATCATCCCCCTCAGGTACCACAGGTCCTCAATATGGATTCTTCGCAATCAGGATGACGCCCCCAAAATCATCCCCCTCAGGTACCCACAGGTCTGCAATCTGGATTCTTCGCAATCAGGATGACGCCCCCAAAATCATCCCCCTCAGGTACCCACAGGTCCTCAATCTGGATTTTTCGCATTCAGGATGACCCCACCGAAATCATCCCTCTCAGGTACCCACAGGTCCGCAATCTGGATTCTTCGCAATCAGGATGACCCCACCGAAATCATCCCCCTCAGGTACCCACAGGTCCTCAATCTGGATTCTTCGCAATCAGGATGACCCCACCGAAATCACCCCCCCCCCCTCAGGTACCCACAGGTCCTCAATCTGGATTCTTCGCAATCAGGATGACCCCACCGGAATCCCCCCCTCAGGTACCCACAGGTACTCAATCTGGATTCTTCGCAATCAGGATGACGCCCCCAAAATCATCCCCCTCAGGTACTCACAGGCCCTCAATCTGGATTCTTCGCAATCAGGATGACACCCCCAAAATCAACCCCCTCAGGTACCCCCAGGTCCGCAATCTGGATTCTTCGCAATCAGGATGACGCCCCCAACATCATCCCCCTCAAGTACCCACAGGTACGACGATGTCACCGAAATCATTCCCGTCAGCTTGTCCACCATATGGATTCTTCGCAATCAGGATGACACCACCGAAAACATCCCCCCTCAGGTACGCACAGGTCCTCAATCTGGATTCTTCGCAATCAGGATGACCCCACCGAAATCACCCCCCCCCCCTCAGGTACCCACAGGTCCTCAATCTGGATTCTTCGCAATCAGGATGACCCCACCGAAATCCCCCCCTCAGGTACCCACAGGTCCTCAATCTGGATTCTTCGCAATCAGGATGACCCCACCGAAATCCCCCCCTCAGGTACCCACAGGTACTCAATCTGGATTCTTCGCAATCAGGATGACGCCCCCAAAATCATCCCCCTCAGGTACTCACAGGCCCTCAATCTGGATTCTTCGCAATCAGGATGACACCACCGAAAACATCCCCCCTCAGGTACGCACAGGTCCTCAATCTGGATTCTTCGCAATCAGGATGACGCCCCCAAAATCATCCCCCTCAGGTACCCACAGGTCCGCAATCTGGATTCTTCGCAATCAGGATGACCCCACCGAAATCATCCCCCTCAGGTACCACAGGTCCTCAATCTGGATTCTTCGCAATCAGGATGACGCCCCCAAAATCATCCCCCTTAGGTACCCACAGGTCTGCAATCTGGATTCTTCGCAATCAGGATGACGCCCCCAAAATCATCCCCCTCAGGTACCCACAGGTCCTCAATCTGGTTTCTTCGCATTCAGGATGACCCCACCGAAATCATCCCTCTCAGGTACCCACAGGTCCGCAATCTGGATTCTTCGCAATCAGGATGACCCCACCGAAATCATCCCCCTCAGGTACCCACAGGTCCTCAATCTGGATTTTTCGCAATCAGGATGACCCCACCGAAATCACCCCCCCCCCCTCAGGTACCCACAGGTCCTCAATCTGGATTCTTCGCAATCAGGATGACCCCACCGAAATCACCCCACCTCAGGTACCCACAGGTCCTCAATCTGGATTCTGCGCAATCAGGATGACGCCCCCAAAATCATCCCCCTCAGTTACCCACAGGTCCTCAATCTGGATTTTTCGCAATCACGATGATCTCACCGAAATCATCCCCCTCAGCTTGTCCACCATCTGGATTCTTTGCAACACCAGTTATGCTTTCTAAAAAAAGTTTTATGTCTATTGTCTAATAGAGAGAAATCTAGCAAGAAATGGAGAGGAGAATAATAATCTACGTTGTCGGTTTGCTAATAGGACTCACGGTTGTGGGAAAGTAGCCTTAAGAAGTAGTTCCGTGAAGATCTAAAAACTATTTTCATATATCCTACTCATGTTAATTGCCTCTATCAATATACAAATTTTCAGTTTGATTGCTGTAATAGATTCGTAGATATTGAAAACCGACTAAATATTTCGGATGGTCAAGAAGTTGGATTTTTATACATAGGCCTTAGAGTTATGTACTATTTCATGAAGAATATTGCGTATGTGTTTTATTCAATCTTCAGTGGCATGATGAGGGCACAAGAAATAAAAATACCAGATTTCATAATTTCGCTCAGCCGCCATCTTGAGGTTATGTAAACAATTGAACTAAATAGATTACAGAGCAATGCATTTGTATAGCCATTTGAAGTACCAAGTTCACTGCGTTCGGATGGTTAAATCGCGAGAAAAGTCTATTTAATTGTTTCAACTTCGCTTGGCCGACATGTTCAGTAGTGTCGTTTATCACCGTACAAAATTTCAGGGTGATAACAGTAATAGTTTCGGAGATATAGAATGCCGGTGAAATATTTCGCACAGCCACCATGTTGGAGTTGTGAGACGCAATAAAATTTGAAGGGAACGGTTGGGGTCGGCCAAAATAGTACTAACTCATGACCTTACCAAGTTTCATTGAAATCGCTCCAGCCGTTTAGAAGTTATTAGGGGGAACACATACACAGACGCACACACAGACTAAAGGTGATCTCGTAATCCTATTTCTTCAGAAATGAAAATGAGCCTTGTAGAATATAAATACACCCTCAGAAGTCTAAGGGTCCGTAGCTATGACGTAACAATGAATTTTTGAAAATGTTGAAGATTTCCCGATTTCCAGAGCCCCATAAAATATCACGTCGATAAAACCACGAAGAGAGAACTCGCTGTCCATCACTGCCAACTGTATTATACCTCATTAACCAAGTGAACATGAACTACTCTGCTGATAAAGGAAATGTCAGGAGCCTTGGGGCGTGAACAAATCATTAGCGTGGTCATCAATTACGGAACAACACAACACGTTTCGCAAATGAAGCAATATTACAGGAGTAATATTTAATACATAAATTATATTTTATGTTTAATTAATTGGGAGTAATTATACTCGATGTATTTAGATTAGTTAGTTAGTTAGTTATCTGCCCCCTAACACAAGATTACCAGACGCATTTTCAATTTATAAATACAGTGAACCCCCGATTAAGCGGATCTCGATTCAACCGATAGAATTAGACCAACCAAGATTTCTTTAGGGTGGCAAAAAAAAAACTTTTTTAATATTTATAAATTTTATTTATAAAAAAATAATTATAAACATTTTTTTTTAAGTTTCGCGTGCCCACGTACGCGTGTTCACAATGAAACTCTTATTATTTGAATTGCAACTAATGGCCATAGCAGGGCATTTCTATTGAACGACCGAAGGCTTCCCAACAGGTTCATTTTTAACTTTGGCTACAAGAGATGCCACTGTCATTGGTATCTAGCGGCGAACGTTGTAACTTGATAGAGCTTTTGCAACCAAATAACCTACAGGACATTTTGGGGATAATATTTTTAACCTACTTTTACAAAAAAAATATGGAAAAAATAGACTTTCAGGGCAAATATGAGTGTTTGTTGTTGTAGTTGATTGATTTAGGGAATTGCCACATTTGGCTGTAGTAGTGTGTGTAGGCCTAGGGCTATTTGTTATTCGGAAGGTAACTTGTAGTTTAATCTGCCGATCATGAGCCACGGGACCTCCTTTTTACGTGGAATCCGAACCACAGGACATGGCATATCAATTCAAAAATCATACATGCATTGACCGGGAATTGAACCCCGGTCTGCCTTGGTGAGAGGCAAACAACTTGAACGCTACGCCACCAAGCTCACTATTTGTAATTCAGGTGATGACAGGGAAGGAGGCGTCCGTGGCCTTAAGTTAGGAACCACCCCTGCATTTGCCTGGAGTGGAGGTAGGAAACCACAGAAAACCACTGGTGTCTCAGTTTTGCGTCACGAGGCTGAGTGTACCCTGTTACAGCCCTCAGACCAGTGTTAACAGTTTGTAGGTCATGGGTTTGTATAATTACCACACATTATACGGATAGTTTGGTTCGTTGGATCGTCAGAGTTTAGGGGCGGCGACAACGCGGTCATGTAGCTCCGTGTACTTTGGGTGTGTGTAGAATCTCTCTGATAACCGGTGTTAAATTGTGATCACTGTGTTAGTGAGTGTTACCTGTTTTTATTTCAAGTAAGGACTGCTGACGATAATTTCATGTAGTTCCTACTTTCACTACCAAATCCTACAGTCCACGACACCTAGCTCTGAACTCAACTACTACTAGATGCCATCGCAACCAGCGCCTTGTGACGAACGTTGGAACTTAAGAGCATTAATGAAACTTAACCTACAAATTTTGCTTCACACCAGTTTAGTTATTAGAAGGTTCTTTTACATGCCATAAATCTATGTCATGGGGCCTCCGGCTTTACTTCCCCTCCGAAGGAAGGCATACTGAGGAATTTTAACGCTCTTAAATAATCCAACGACTTCGACCGGGTTTGAACCCGAGACCTTGAGTATAGAAGCTCAGCATGCTACCAACTACGTCACCGAAGCCGTATACGGATAGTCTATACAGCAGGAGAAGCTGATGGTTGAATAATTCAGCCATATATCAACGATTTTCTTAATTTGGAAGTATTAATATATCTGAAAAACAAATACCAGTATTAGACCTAAGGTGCTTGATAAAAGTATTAATTTTAAATTAGCTGTACCCGGCAAGCGTTGCAATACCAATCAAAGAAAGTGTTGACGTTGTAACTTTGCTTGTTAAAGTGCTTTTGGATTCCCAATATTTATTTCCTTTTCCGTTAACCACTTCTAAACTATTGCAAAATTGATTTACTATCTCAAAAAAATTATGGGAGTGTGCTCAAAAACTCAACAAAGTTTCATCGCAATGAAATGAATGGTATATGAACGCATACGGGACTTGGTTGAAACGATTCGAGCGCCGTCACCCATTTGTTGAATATACTCGTATGCTACCTATTGTAAAATGGATTTACTAATTCGAAAACCTTCCCTGGCGTGTACACAACAACTCATCAAAGTTTCATCGTAATCGGTTGAATGGCATATGAACGCATACGGGATTTTGTGTAAACGATTCGCGCGCCGTCACTCATTTGTTGAAACTTAATGTGCGCCACCCATTGAAATACGGATTTACTAATTCATGCACCTTCGCAGGATTATACTCAACTCACAAAAGTTTTATCACAATCGCATGAATGGTATATGAACGCATACGGGATTTGGTTGAAACGATTCACGCGCTGTCGCTCATTAGTTGAATCTACTCGTACGCTACCAATTGTAAAATGGATTTTCTAAATCAGAAATCTTCGCAGGAGTGGAAACAACATTTCACCAAATTTCATTGCAATCGCATGAATGGTATATGAACACATACGGAGTTTTTTTAAACGATACACGCGCCGTTACACATTTGTTGAATCTACTCGTGCGCTACCTATTGTAAAAAGGATTTACTAAGTCAGAAACCTTTCCTGGGGTGTGCACAACAATTCACCAAAGATTCATAGCAATCGGATGAATGGTATATGAACGCATACGGGACTTTGTTGAAACGCCTCGCGCGTCTTCCCGCATTTGTTGAATCTACTTGTGCGGTACCTATTGTAAAATGGATTTACTAAGCCTGAAACTTTCCCTGGAGTGTACACAACATCTCACCCAAGTTTAGTCGATATCGGACGAATGGTATATGAACGCATACGGGACTATGTTGAAACACTTTGCGCGTCGTCGCTCATTTGTTTAATCTAAATGTGCGATACCTATTGTAAAGTAGATTTACTAAGCCAGAATCCTTCCCTGAAGTACATACAATATCTCACCCAAGTTTCATCGCTATCATACGAATAGTATATGAACGCATACGGGACTTTGCTGAAACGTTTCGCGCGTCGTTGCTCATTTGTTGAATCTACTCGTGCGCTACCTATTGTTAAGTGGATTCACTAAGCCAGAAACCTTACCTGAAGTGTACAGAACTTCTCACCTAAGTTTCATCGCAATGGGACGAATAGTATATGAACACTTGTGGGACTTTCTTGAAACAAACGCAGGCCATATTGTTGAAGCTTCTCACGCGCCATCTATTGCAAATTGGATTTACTACGCCTATAACATTTCCTGGACTGTGCGCAACAACTCACCAAAATTTGATCACAATCGGACGAATTGTATATGAACGCATCGCCATTACGCATTTGTTTAAACAACTCGCGTGCTATATATTGTGAAATGGATTAAATATGCCAATGACCATCCCGGAAGTGTTTACAACAACTCACCAAAATTTGATCGCAATCGGATGAATGGTTTATGAACGCATAAAAGACGAACAAACGAACATTCATTTTTATATATATACTAGCAGAAATACCCATTCTTCGAACGGTCTTCGGTATTAATAACCAGACGTTATCAATTGAGCTACTGTTTCAATGGTTAGGGGCTTGGAACCTGTTTGTTGACAAAGAAAAATGATTAGTTAAAATGTGCTCTGAAATAAATTTACCTAACGTGTTCTTTCTGACGTGACATGTAAGTTGAAAACCTCGTAGAAGAATGGCAATACACCTCACATACAAACTGACCCTAACCGTTGTGTCAAGTGCCCAACAACAGGAAGACCCCTCTTATAAATTATAAAGGCATGTGGTGCATGAAAATGTAGGTTTTTTAGCCTCCAATGGCCCCAATTCCTAAAATCAGCAAAAAATAGCCTACTATTTCAAATCAGGATTTTTTGAAAATAATGTTGCTGTTTGGAGATATAATAGACCTTCTGTACGACATATCGCACGTGTAAGTCGTGTGAAAAAAATCTAGGGTACTCCTTGAACCCCTCAAGCGCATTGATGAATTTTACAGTTTTAGTTGGTTCTGTGATAACCTTATAGCCACTTGCAAACTTTCACAGAAATGTAATAAATGGAGTGGCATTACTTCTTCCAGAAATCGATGGAAAGTTGGATGTCACCTCTTGAGATACTGTTGTCATGGTTACTGGCTTGCATTCCTTCATTAGTTTAATAAATGAAATTAGTTTTCTGGGAATATCTAAGAAACTGTTGGTTTTAGAGCCTTACAATATAGATTTCGGGGACCCTTTACGGCTCTTTAGGGGCCCCGAGTTTTGTTTCTGACACCAAGGGGTTGAAAATGAGCTTTGTCTCGTCGTTGTACACCATAATAATGATGATAATTAAAAGAATAATAATAATAATAATAATGATAATAATATAACAATATAGGGATAGGTATATAATATACCTTCCGTACCATACCCGCACGTGTAAATCGCGTTAAAAAATCTAGAGTACCCCTTGACCCCTTAAGCGCATTATATGTATTGATGAATATTTCAGCTTAATTTGGATCCGTTATAACCTTATAGCCGTTTGCAAACCTTCACAGTAATGTAATAAATGGAACTGCATTGCGTCTTACAGAAATAGATGGACCTCTGAGAATCTGTTGCCATTGTTACCGGCATGCATTCGTTCATTAATTTATTAAGTGAAATTAGTTTTCTGGGAATATCTCAAAAAATGTTTGTTTTAGGGCCTTAAAATGTGGTTTTCGGGGTCCTTTTAGGGCCCCCGAATTTCGTTTCTCACATTGAGGGACTGAATATGTGCTTTGTCTCACCCTTCTACTCTTATTTCAGCATGTATTTTAAGGGGGTAGGCCACTTGTTTTGAGAGGTACGGAGAAGAGTTACATGAATGATTAGTGTTGTGCCCCTGATGGACATCTGAATCAAATTTTACGTTCATCCATCCCGCCGTTCTCGAGTTATAAGGACACATAAAATTGTCGACAGACTGACAAAAAAAATATTTTTGCGTGCATCCGTGACAAAACAGTCTGAAACGGGCAAATATCGCAAATTTCCGTGGAAATTCAGAAAGAAAACAGACAAACTTTCATTTTTATATAATAGAGAAGGGATATAATATACCTTCTGTACCATACCCGCACGTGTAAATCGCGTGAAAAAAATCTAGAATACACCTTGACCCCTTAAGCGCATTGTGTGTATTGATGAATATTTCAGCTTAATTTTGATCTGTTATAACCTTCTAGCCGTTTGCAAACTTTCACAGTAATGTAATAAATGGAATTGCATTGCGTCTTACAGAAATAGATGCACCTCTGAGATTCAGTTGTCATGGTTACCGGCATGCATTCGTTCATTAATTTACTAAGTGAAATTAGTTTTCTTGGAATATCTCAAAAACTGTTGGTTTTAGAGCCTTAAAATGTAATTTTCCCCCCGAGTTTCGTTCCTCACATTGAGGGGCTGAAAATGAGCTTTGTCTCACCCTTCTACGCCTATTTCAGCATGTATTTTAAGGGGGTTGGGCCCCTTTTATGAGAGGTACGGAGAAGAGTTACATCAATGATTAGTGTCGTGCCACTGATGGATATCTGTTCCAAATGGTTCGTTGATCCACCCAGCCGTGAGTTATAAGGACACATATTTGTCCACAGACAGACAGACAAACGAACAAACAGACAGACAAAAAAAATCTTTTTGCGCGCATCCGTCATAAAACAGTCTGAAACGCGAAAATAACGCAAATTTCCGTGGAAATTCAGAAAAAGCAGACAAACTTTCATTTTTATATATAGAGAGAAGGGATAAGATAATAACAATTAAAATTAGAGAGCGAAACATGTATTTTCTTTCTTTCTTTCTTTCTTTCTTTCTTTCTTTCTTTAGCATATGGCTTTTAGTGCCGGGAGTGTCTGAGGACATGTTCGGCTCTCCAGAGGCTGTAGCTGCTTCAAGCGGACACCCATAGGGTGAGCTACAAGTTCCTTTCAATTTCAAGTCTTTCGAACTTTCGTCACCAGATATCACTGACACCTAGTAGTGAACGTTGGAACTTTGGTAGAGCGTTACAATGAAATATAACCCAGAAATTTTGCTTCACATAGGCCTAAGTTTAGTTAGGGGAATGATCTTCAACATGACATAAATCTATGGGACCGCCTGCATTAATTCCCCTCTGAAGGAAGGCATCCTGAAGGATTTTGAACGCTCTTTAACAAACCGACGCCTTTGACCGGGTTTGAACCCGCGATCTTGGGCACAACAGCTCAGCATGCTACCAACTACACGAAAAAATGATAAAAAATAGAACTAAAAATAAATATGCTTGTAAATATTAATAATATAATATTTTTTCTAATCTTTCTTTACATTATAAAATTAATACAAAAGTTAAAATTATCAAAATAAATATGACTATTAAAATGTAAAAGAAAATTAAAATTGATAGTATTTACAATTAGGGTAAAATACATTAAAATGAGCTTCGAATAAATATTTAATAAAATTCCATCAATAATATTCTGTCTTAAAAAGGGTTAAAATATCTTGGCAGAGACTAGAATCGAGCCCCGACCTCCGAGGAGATAACTAACAATGCTGTAGGAGAGGAAGTAGAAGTACAGTAGGAAATGCGAAAGATGGAAGCCTAGCACTAGTAAGTGGAAGCAATGTCGGACTCAGCTGAGGATCCGTAGTTGCCAAGCCACATCCCACTACTCGTGACATACTGCAGGGGAGGCTTTTTACTTAAACTGCATTGGTACATTTCTTTTCAGATTGAAATGGTAATTATAAAAATGGTGTCGAACAATTACCTGATTCGTTAAAAATGTTTTTGTATCCTTTAGTGTTTTAGTTTCCCATCATCTAGAAAACTTAAATCCTTTAGTGTTTTAGTTTCCCATCATCTAGAAAACTTAAATCCTTTAGTGTTTTAGTTTCCCATCATCTAGAAAACTTAAATCCTTTAGTGTTTTAGTTTCCCATCATCTAGAAAACTTAAATCCTTTAGTGTTTTAGTTTCCCATCATCTAGAAAACTTACGAGGAAACGGTCCAAAGTTGGATACCGGTTCTCGAAAAATAACCAATTTTAACATGGATATGCCCAAGATCGTGGGTTCAAACCCCACCGAAGGCGTCAGATTTTTAAGAGCGTTATTTTGATGATTGATATGTTTCAGTAAAACAATAGTAAAAATTTAATAGCTGTAGGACTAGCAGTTTTTGAGAAAACAAACATTTGAGTTGGAAACACTTGGGTTTTTAGCCCTCTTTAAAAAAGGTTAAACATTCCATGTCCAAAAGTATTAGAGCTAGAGCAGCGAAATGTTAAATGAAAACCCCTCATATAGATGTCTAATAACATCATGTAAAACAATAACTGTATTGTTGTTACTTTAGGGACAAATATGCATCAAACGAAATTTAGACCCGGCTCTAAACTTTCTGCAAGCACTGTAGTGTCACGAACGAAGATGAACCTCCGAAGAAATGACAACGGAAAGTTTGTAATCAGAAAAGAGTTATAAAAGGTTATGGAAAACGGTTGGAGTCGGTTAAACAATACTTTTTTTAGATCGTAGACTTTCGCGGTCGGTGTCTACTGTCGACCGAAGTATTATGTGCACTCGAGTTGGAAGATTGTTTGTGAAGTAACCAATAGACCTACATAAAATCCAATAACATCATCATTTTCGTCGTTCTATTTTACGTTAGTTCATGTAGGTTTGGAATTTTTAATTTATATATATTTTTGTATCGCAGTTGGAACACAAAAAGTGCACGTTTTTAGGAGTGTTTCAACCATGCGTCACATTTAAGAATTATTATCTCAAAAACCCGTCATCAGATCGAATCTAAATTTTAACACAATATACATTGGAGTGTTGTATAACTGGTTTATTAATTTCAAAGTTTTGTGTGTCCAAGGAACAAAGTTGTTATCATTTTTGAAAGGTAACTTTTTCTCGGCTCGGGGTGGTTGGAAAATGTAGTTCTTGGTCGCGTTGGAATCCTTATACATCGAAAAGTTATGCTGTATGACTGTGAAATACGTATATTAATACACTTATTTTATATCAGTTGGTATTTGTAGGGGGAAATAAGACATGGTTCACCAGCTAGCCGGTCCGGTAAAAGCTGTGCAGCGTTGCCGAAATGGAGTCCATCACGCATCTTGTATTCAAATTTTTTGTACAATTGAAAAAAAAAAGGTATTACAACTTATTGGTTGGTTCTTAAGTTTAGGGGCTGCGGCAACGCGGTCATGTAGCCCCGTGTACTTTGGGTGTGTGTAGAATCTGTCTGATAACCGGTGTTAATTGTGATGACTGTATTAGTGTGTGTTATCTGTTTTTTAATTTAAGTACAGACTGCAACTTAGAATTTTTGAAATAGTTCCTACTTTTGCCGCCAAGCGCCACCGTCAACGACTACTAGGCCAAGTTCAGAACTTAGCTACTAGACGCCACCGCAGTCGGCTCTTGGCAACGAACGTAGAAACCTAAGAGAGTTGTTTACTTTCTTAACCTATCCAATTTAGCTTCACACAGGTGCAATTAGTGGAAAGTTCTTTAACATGCCATAAATCTATGACATGGGACCGCCGGCTTTACTTCCCCTCCGAAGGAAGGCATAATGAGGGATTTTTAACGCTCTTAAAAAATCCGACGGCTTCGGCCGGGTTTGAACCCGCTATCTTGGATTACGACTTATGTTAATGGATTATATAACATGTGGAATATATAACATGGATTTATTCTATAGTTTTTATCTGGTTTATCCAGATTTTCGATAATCCGGATCAGTTCCGGTCCCACTTAATCCAGATAAACGAGGTTCTTGCGCACTTTATTCAAAAAATAAGTTATAAAATTAACAGTTCTACGTTACTTTTATCCCGTTGCGTAAACATTCTCGACCAGTTTCATAAATAATATAGCTTTGGGGCTATATGGACTACAGTAGTGAAACTCAAGAAAACTGACGTTTCGAGACAACTGCTTGTCCCTTCTCAAGGTTTATCAAGAAAGAAAGAAAGAAAGAAAGAAAGAAAGAAAGAAAGGAAGGAAGAAAGAAAGGAAGAAAGAAAGAAAGAAAGAAAGAAAGAAAGAAAGGAAGGGAGAAATAAATAAAGAAAGAAAGAAAGAAAGAAAGAAAGAAATAAAGAAAGAAAGAAAGAAAGAAAGAAAGAAAGAAAAGGAGAAATAAAGAAAGGAAGAATGATAGAAAGGAAGAAAGGAAGTCAGAAAGAAAGAAAGAAAGAAAGGAAGGAAGGGAGAAATAAATAAATAAAGAAAGAAAGAAAGAAAGAAAGAAAGAAATAAAGAAAGAAAGAAAGAAAGAAAGAAAGAAAGGAAGAAAGAAAAGGAGAAATAAAGAAAGGAAGAATGATAGAAAGGAAGAAAGGAAGTCAGAAAGAAAGAAAGAAAGAAAGGAAGGGAGAAATAAATAAAGAAAGAAAGAAAGAAAGAAAGAAAGAAAGAAAGAAAGAAAGAAAGAAAGAAAGAAAGGAAGAAAGAAAAGGAGAAATAAAGAAAGGAAGAATGATAGAAAGGAAGAAAGGAAGTCAGAAAGAAAGAAAGAAAGAAAGAAAGGAAGAAAGAAAGGACGAAAGAAAGGAAGAAAGAAAGGGAGAAATAAATAAATAAATAAATAAAGAAAGGAAGAAAGAGAGGAAGAAAGAAAGAAAGAAAGAAAGAAAGAAAGAAAGAAAGAAAGAAAGATTGAGTAAACAATTGCATATAGCCTCTATAGATAGATGGTATAAGCTAGGAAGCCATGTCGACCTCCTGAGACCAAGAAGTTGTTGGTAATGGAACTATAGAGGGCAGCCATGATTTACTCAAAAATGAACAACCACACAGCTTTAATAGAGGTGGCGGTTATCCCTTGATGTGTTCTCATTAGGCAACCAAAATATGTCGCCTATTTTATTACACCAGTCAATAAGAAAGATATTTAAAATGAAATAGGCATGAAATTAATCGGATATCTAAATAAAAAGAAATCTAAACTTTAAAAAATAACTTAAACATAATATTAAGGTTCATTTCAATCATAGCCTTTTGGCATTAAGTTCAGATTTAATTTCTTTAGCAGTACCAAAGAATGAAACTAGATGCCATGCCATCGACCACCTACGCCTCATAACATTTATTTAACTGAATTTGATTTATTCATTGTTTGATGGAGGTTTCCTCTTACGGGACTCGCCGTCTATGCAGAGGTATAATAATAATGATAATAATAATAATAATAATGATAATAATAATAATAATAATGATAATAATAATAATAATTTCTTTAGCAGTACCAAAGAATGAAACTAGATGCCATGCCATCGACCACATCCGATAATCTAGAAGAAACAAACTCTCTTGTATATTGCGCAGCAGTAACTGTGATAAGGCTGAACAACCAGAAACTAATACCTTTGTCTGGAAGCTCTCGTGGAAAAGGTGCAGATGCAGAATACATTCCACCCTGGCAACGTCGATTAGAAAATGACATTAAGGAACTGAGGAAAACCATAGGCCAACTAACAGCATATTTAAACAATAAAACTAAACCCAAAACCAATCGAAAGCTGAGAAATATATTCAGAAAAATCAACAGCCATATAAAGGAATATGATCACACAGAAAAAATCAAGGAATACATTGACAACCAAAAGCTAAAATTATGCGCAAAAGCAGCGAGACTCAGGAGGTACAAGGAATCACGAGCGAGGAAAACACAAAACAAACTTTTCTCCAACAATGAAGGTCAGTTCTACAGAATGATCAAACGAAACAAACAATCCATGACAAAAGCAGAACCTCCTAGCACGCAAGAAACGGAAGATTTTTGGAGAAGTGTATGGGCTGCAAAGTCACCGCACAATGAAAATGCAAATTGGATCAACGAAGAACGAAATAGCAATAATGTATATGAAGAAATGGATTTTGATACCATTGAAGAACGGCATGTGTATGATGCTATAAGGAGAACTCAGAATTGGAAAGCGCCGGGCACAGATAAAATTCACAATTATTGGTACAAACATTTCACGTGCGTGCACCAGAAGATAGCCCAGCAATTTACTTACCTCATCCATCATCCTGAGGAATGTCCTGATTTCCTTACTGCTGGAATTACATATCTAATCTCAAAAGAAAGTGGAAACACTAAAGACCCATCAAACTACAGACCTATCACCTGTCTCCAAACACTTTACAAACTATTTACGTCCATAATTGCGGACGAAATATACAAGTTTCTCGACAAACATAACATTTTGGCTGAGGAACAGAAAGGATGCAAGAAGCTGTCGCAAGGATGCAAAGAACAGATAGTTATTGATTCTGTGATAACACAACAGGCGATACATAATCAAAGGAATCTATATGCGGCATACATAGATTACCAGAAAGCATTTGATTCAGTCCCGCATTCATGGCTGAAAGAAATCCTCCATATGTATAAGATTAACCCTGCTGTAATTCACTTCCTGGAGGTCACGATGGATAATTGGAAAACAGTACTGTATACTAAGACAGACAATGAATGTGTCACATCTGACACAATAAAAATTGAGCGTGGTATCTATCAAGGAGACTCGCTAAGCCCATTATGGTTTTGCTTAGCCATCAATCCTCTCTCTAAAATTCTAAAATCCACCGGTTTCGGATTTGACATCAAATACTACAATAGGAAATACAGAATATCCCATCTCCTTTATATGGATGACCTCAAAGTATATGCACACAGTGAGACTCAAATGAATGCCATGCTAAATATAATAGATTCATATTCATCCGATGTCCGAATGACGCTGGGAGTGAAGAAATGCAAGCGTCTGACAATTGAAAGAGGTAAATATGCAACTTCTGAACCACATGAGCTACGCAAAGGATCTCTAATTGAAGGAATGACTGAAATAGAAACCTACAAATATCTGGGATTTGCTCAAAATACAACTTTGGATCATAAAAGTATCAAAGATGAACTCATTGGAAAATATACCACAAGACTACATCAAGTGCTGCGAACCAGTCTATGTGCAAAGAACAAAATTAAAGCTATCAATACATACGCTATACCAACCCTAGTATATTCATTTGGTATTCTGAAATGGTCAGCAACAGAAATGGAAAGCCTGCAGAGAAAAACAAGGACCCTTCTCACTACTTACCGTTTACACCATCCAAACGCCTGTAAAGAAAGGGTCACTCTTCCACGAAAGATGGGAGGTCGAGGAGTACTGGATTTACAAATTTTGCTCCAGAACCAAATTAAAACCCTTAGAAGATATTTCTATCAAAGAAAGGAAAACAGCATTCTCCATAAAGCCATTGTACTTGCTGATAAACACACAGTATTGAACCTTCGTACATCCTCTGATGATCGTATCAGCCAGCCACTACACTTACATGAAAAAGAAAAGGCATGGGGAGAAAAGACCCTCCATGGAAAATACTACAGCAACCTATCCCAACAGAGTATTGATAAAAACGCATCGTGTATGTGGTTACAAAGTGGTCGACTGTTTGGAGAAACAGAGGGATTTGCAATTGCCATCCAAGATCAAGTCATTGCTACAAAAAATTACAAGAAATACATCATCAAAGATACCAGTGTAATTTCAGACAAATGCAGGCGATGCGCCATTCATCTCGAGACCATTGACCATGTCACTGCAGGTTGCCCAATACTAGCATCAGTTGAATATACAAAGCGGCACAATCAGGTTGCAGGCATCATTCATCAAGCACTCGCACAGAAATATAAATTAACTGAGGAGTATATCCCTTACTACAAGTATCATCCACCATCCCTCCTCGAAAATGAACTGTGTAAAATATACTGGGACACTGGTATTGTGACAGATAAAACAATAGATCACAATCGACCAGACATCATAGTAGTAAATAAGGCTGATGGCACTACATTTATAATAGACATAGCAGTCCCCAACGACACCAACATCGAACGTAAACACAATGAAAAAATCTCCAAGTATAGACAGCTTGCAGAGGAAATCAAGAGGATATGGAAGATGAACTGCGTCCGGATAGTGCCTGTAATTTTGTCAGTCAACGGCCTCATACCTCACACACTCCACAAGAGTCTCAAAGAATTGGATCTTCCGCCGACCATCTACAAGAGTATGCAGCATTCAGTCCTATTGTCCACATGCAATATTGTGCGATCCTTCCTTGCTAATGAATGAGTGATAATGAACTCTTATATTTTGTATATACATGATATGTATTATAGTTTGTATTATAGTTTTTATGTATTGTTGTAAAGCACTTGGTTTAACCCGTGCTTTAGAGTAACCCATGTTTGTAATGGTGAATTGAATAAATAATAATAATAATAAAATAATCAAGACATGGGAAAAAGGAGTCAAAGGCATAAAAATGGCAAAACACCATAAAAGGACAGTCAACATTAAGTGTCTGGCCTTTGCCGATGATGTGGCGATTATAACAAATAACAGAAAAGAAGCCAAAGAAGCTCTAGAGACGCTACATGAAATCTCTGCCAAAACAGGGTTACAAATCTCATACGAAAAAACACAGTTCATGGACACAAAATCTACAGACAAGCACCCACTGGAAACCAAGTATGGAAAAATAACACAAGTGGAAAGTTTCAAATATCTAGGAGAGATTTTACAGAAAACAGGACTGAACTTGGCATCCAATGAAGACAGGATCGCTAAATTGCAGAAAGCATACCGACTTACATGGAACCACTACAATAAAAAAAAGTATTTCCATCAATGCCAAATTACGACACTACCGTACAGTAGTCTTACCAGAGGCCTTAGACGCTTCAGAAACGACAGCAATCAAGGGACGAACAAAAATCAAGGAATTAGAAAAACAAGAGAGAAAAATTCTCAGAAAGATCTACGGGCCAGTTCAGAAAGAGGGAATATGGATGAAGAGACCGACAATAGAACTGTACAAACAGACAGAGACGATTACAAACAACATAAGGAAAATAAGGGCAAAATTTTATGGACATATACATAGGATGACCGAAGACAGACTGACCAAGAAAATTTTTAACATAGTTACGAATAGCACACTAAAATCCAATTGGGTAAAGGAAACCGTGGAAGACCTTAAGAAACTAAACATCTCTACAGAAGACATCGCAGACAGGAGCAAATACAGAGAAAAACTTAGACTACAGAAGTTTGAGCAAACTCCCAAAGAGAGACAACCAGCAAAGAGGTGGACAGAAGAGAGAAAGAGGAAACATAGTGTGTATATGAGAGGTTTTTGGGAAAAAAGAAGAAAGGTCCAGAATGAAACATGAAAATTGATTGTTTTGTAACGCTCTCCTTATGGGGAATTAACGAATAAATAATAAATAATAATAAACTAGTTGACAAACCGAATCGCCAATGAACAAACAATCACCATACTACAGAAGGCCTACAAGCAAACGTGGGCTCACTACAACAAGAAGTGCATCTCGCTAGACGCAAAATTAGGGCACCATACAACGGTGATTCTTCCGGAAGCAACTTACGCAGCCCAAATAATGGTGATGGTCATTCCAAAATTAAGGATATAGAAAAACAGGAAGGAAAATTCTGAGAAATATTTACGGGGCAGTTAATATTAACGATATTTGGATGAAGAAACCTCAAAACGAACACCACCAAAAGATCCACACGATAACCGACGTAATCAGAAGAAGATACAGTCAGTCTGAGAGACTAGGCTTTATATCATTTCAAATGACGCATGCTACAAATGCTACACATGTTAGAAAGGCTCAGGAGGACTCTTTCAACAGACTCCATTACCCATTAACTTAGGCTTCCCGCGCGGGGAACGGAGAGCAGAAGGTGCACTCTGCTGCATAACGTCACGCACTCGCCGTCTCCGATTCGCATAACGCCAGGAGTAAACTCAGGCTCGGTGCATATGCACTGAACAACATGATGACGTCATACACGCCGTAACCGTAACGCATAACGGTAGACCAAAGCAAAACGATGAAGTGGACAAGATCATTTGATATGATAAAACGCCGAGCACAGTTTTATACGTACACCGGCTTCGCCCGGGAACAGTTATGAATGCATTTCGGTACGTGATAAGCGCTTTTAGGTAGATTTCATTAGAAAGCTAACTATTGCAATGGGTACCATGTTTCGACTTTCGGAAAATTTCGACATATCTTCACGTTTCACATCCCCCAGACCCCAAAACCACCGTCAGTTCAAAAGTATATATATAATTTATGTATATATATATCACATTCTTGTGGACACGATAACTACCGCAATTTTGCACCAATCAATTTGAATTTTTTACATAATATGTATCCCTATAAAATCTCGGTCGAGTTCGTTAATGGGCACAATCAGTCGACGGGGGTGAAAATGGGGGGCTTTTTTCGAAAAAGTGAAATATCGCTATAACTCTCTTATTATTTGAAATACCGAATCCATTCAAAGTTCATACTATGTGTCGAATAAGGCCCAAAAATTTATGTTTGAAGAGTTTTTTGATAGCACCAACCATTGACCAAAGGGGTGGGAAAAAGTGGGATTTTCGGGAAACATTGATCACATCTCTCTTAATAGGCACAATATCAAAACCGTACAAAATGGGCAATATTCCCCTAATAATTACCTAAACCTTTTGTCTGAAAGAATTTTTGATATGACCCACCATTACGCCAAGGGATGAGAAAAATGATTTCGGAATTATAAGAAAATGCGAAGAGCTATCAGAGGTTGCCATGACAACACTACTAAATTGACGAGGGATGAGACATCAGACGTTGCCATGACAACGCACTTGCAAGCGATCAGATTCAGTTTTCTATCTGACTAAGTGTGGAGCGGCTTCGGTGACGTAACTGGTAGTATGCTGAACTATCTGTCCAATTTCGCGGGTTCAAAGCCGAACAAAGTCGTCGGATTTTTAAAGAGCGCTAAAAATCCCTCAGTATGCTTTCCTTTGGAGGGGAAGATCCAACGTTCGTTGCAAGTTGCTGGTTGCGGTGGCATCTCGTGGCCAAGTTCAGAGCTAGGTGTCGTTGACGGTAGTATCTGGTAGCAGCACCAGGAACTACTGCTTGAAATTGACCGCCTGCTGTCCTTACCTGAATTACAGACTAATACAGCCATCACAAATCACACTGTTTATCAGACAGATTCTACACTCACCCAAAGTACACGGGGTTACATGACCGCGTTGTCGCAGTCCCTAAACTGAGGAACCAACCAAAATCTCTGCGGGAGATATAATTTTGCGTGAAGAAGTAACAGACCGTCACATAGTTACTCATCAGTGTCGAAACCTTGCATAAGGACAGTGTGACCACAAGTATAAAAATGTACCCCAAACGACAAGAAGGTTACCGTCCCCATAAGACAATGAAATGTTTCAAATATGCATAAAATGACGAAAAACAAAGTTAATTAAGCTCCAATATAAAATACTTTCTCGCAATAAATGAGGTCTGATCCTTCTACGAAAACGTGCATATTCTGCCTATTTTCACCTATCCCCGAGTTTGCCCGATGAAATCTACCTCCGCCTTCCGGCGAGCCGAGAGGACTTTTCTTTTTTCCAATGTCAATGAACAACGACCAATATCCGTTTTACGTCTCGGCATGATGTTTTAAAATCACTGACTGGACTATAAATTATATTATCATGGAGATGCATGTGCAACAAATTCTTGTCCGACGTAATTTAAGAATGGCGAGGTGCATGAAACAGAAATCCCCCTTCCGTCCAAACTTAATTTGACTGCGAATTTTTCGGGACGAAAGGTTTACAGGCGAAATGAAGAAAACCCAAGTTGCACTTCCAAGGAAACTCCAAACACAACCACCCTTCTTAGAAGTCTTAACTCAACACGACTCAACGGTTTGCTGCTGGCTGTATCTGGGGTAATAGGTTTACCCGCTAGCTAGGCTGTAACAGGGATGATAGACCTGCCCTTAGCTAGCTCGTAAACTGTCGCCTCAGTAGTTGAATGGACACGGTTGGAAGAAATTAAAACGTAAAATCACTTAGAGTGAGCGATGTATTGAAGATAGACATATGCTCTCGCGGACTTTTTTGTAGAACTTTTCATCCTGAATAATTCTTACACTCATAGTATTTAGATATTTTTAACGGTTTGCCCAGCGTAAGCTTACAAAGCGCTCGGACGTCAGGTTTTTTTTTCGACTTTTCCACTGAAATCGTTACTGCTCGGCTTCCTTTGATCATAAATACATTATTTTCTACAGAAATCATCCTCGAGATATCCTTCACAGAATGGCGAAAACAGCATCTAAATCCATCTTGTGGTTATCAAGTTTCCCATAAGATCTAAGAATCGGGGACTTTGTTTTATACTAAGTAGAGATTTACAGGATGGGAAAAGGTCAGAACGGCGAAGAAAATGCTCATCGTTATAACACAGAGTACATGGAGTGGCTGACAGAGGTCCAGATCAGAGGAACCTACAATAGGTCAACATAGAATATCTCGAGGACAGCACCGAGTGCCGGAATAAAATCAAAAATGTTAAGTTTGAGCATAGACCAACACGACAGCCTGGAAGAAAATGGACAGCTGAGCGGAAGAAGGGGCATTCTGAGAGGATGAAGAGACTTTGGGAAGAGAAACGGAAAAACGCCAGAAGATGAAATCATATATTCAAGTTCAATCGCTCCCCTAAAGGGGAACAATCCATTAAACAAATAATAAACTAGTTGACAATCATCAATTTTTAAACCACCATCCTACAGAACCTGGACGGAGAAGCGCAGAAGGAGGCGCAGCGAGAAGATCAGATTTTGGCAGGACAAGATCAGCTCCACGGGCGGGCATAACGAAGAAAGAAAGGAAGAAAGAAAAAAGAAGAAGAAAGAAAGAAAGAAACTAAGAAGAAAGAAAGAAAAAGAAAGAAAGAAGAAGAAAGGAAGAGGTAGAAAGGAAGAAAGAAAGAAAGAAGAAAGAAAGAGGAAAGAAAGAAGAAAGAAGAAAGAAAGAAAGAAAGAAAGAAGAAAGAAAGAAGAAGAAAGGAAGGAATTAAGAAAGAAAGAAAGAAAGAAAGAAGAAGAAAGGAAGGAAGGAAGAAAGGAAGGAAGAAAGAAAGAAGAAGAAAGGAAGGAAGAAAGAAAGAAGAAGGAAGAAAGAAAGAAAGAAAGAAAGAAGAAAGGAAGGAAGGAAGAAAGGAAGGAAGAAAGAAAGAAGAAGGAAGAAAGAAGAAGGAAGAAAGAAAGAAAGAAAGAAAGAAAGAAAGAAAGAAAGAAGAAGGAAGGAAGAAAGAAAGAAAGAAAGAAATAAGAAGAAAGGAAGGAAGGAAGAAAGAAAGAAAGAAAGAAAGAAACAAGAAGAAAGGAAGGAAGAAAGAAAGAAAGAAAGAAAGAAAGAAGAAGAAAGGAAGGAAGAAAGAAAGAAAGGAGAAGAAAGAAAGAAAGAAAGAGAGAAAGAAAGAAGAAAGGAAGGAAGAAATAAAGAAAGAAAGAAAGAAAGAAAGAAAGAAAGAAAGGAGTAAATGAATAAAACAATTTTAATAATAATAGGATAATTATAATTAAAACTCAGCAATATTTCTAGGTTTGTGCCGTGTCTTGTGTGGGGTTTCGCCTAGTACACCAAGCTGGCTCATCAGCGGGCTCTTGGTGTCACCGCCTGGACCCCCACAGGAGTAGCAAACTGCGCGCTACCTCCTTTTTATGAAGCGCACCTGCGCCGCTTTAATGCAAGAGCGAAAAGCTCAAACATCCAGTTCAGTTCGCGCAGATAAGATATGGATTCTGTCTTGAAGAAATAATTCACAACTAAATCAATAAATATAAAGAAAAAATAATCAAATGCAACTGAAAGAAATCAGAACCCCTAATGACGTCAAATTGGCAGGTCAATTGGCAACTCCAGCTATCTGACATGACATCTAGCGGTAAAAATGAGAAACTTACCAAGTAGAGTACATTTGTTACGTGGTGACTGTTTGTATATGGTTTCTTGTATTGGTAAGCAGATCGTGGTAAATTCTTCGTGTCTTTATACATAAGTAATAAGTTTTACTCGTTGATAAAGTGCAAAATGAGTAAAAGCAAAGTATATTGCTCAGTTTACGGCTGTAAATCGATGTATAAGAGGGCTGCGGATATAAGTTTTCATCACTTTCCAAAAGATGCAAATAGCCATAGCCGAAAGGTGACGATACCAAATAAATGCGGGCAACAAGAGCGGGTTGGACCACTCACCACTACACTCACTGACAGCAGGACGGGTTGTTCACTGTTACGCTGAGCCAAGCCGCACCTAGACAGCCAAGCACAGTCTCGCCGAGCCAATTCATACCAAGACAGCCAAGCTTCATCAGTCAGGTATCCTTCCCCGCTCCCTAGTTCATTTCCAATAACCCTACCAACCACCATCACCTCGCTCTGCGATATCCGAGCCATTCCATTACGAGTCATATAGGCCTAATTTGACTTCGCAGGGCAAATATCTACTCTGCGAGAACCTGCTACCAGTCCGATATTCACACCAAACCCACCTACTAACCACCCAAATCAAGCAATTCCTGTCTCCCCCGAGTTTTAATACAAGTTAAACTCACCCCTTCGCCCTACCAAGCAGCAAATAATTTCTAGAGTCTATGGTACAGTGAGCAAACTCAAAGCTTTTAAATGTAACAGCGCTATGACTCGAACTGCACAAAATCAAATACCAGCAGACAACCAATGCTTGATAATATGCAATTGACACATAAAATCCAGTGGAACACAAAAATTAGATCACGTGTATCGCACAGTTATACATATCTACAATTAAAAATATCACTGTCATTATTTTAGGGACCACATTTACTGATTATAACCGAAAAATAAAAAGTGTTCCATATCAAACGCGTGTTATTGTGTATTTTACCCTACGAACAAGCTAAAGATTTCACGATGTTTATTCAATATTCTAAGGTTTAATGAATAAACACGCTATATTCAACACATCTTTAGCTTGTTCGTAAGTAATGTAAAAGAAGCGATTATACATGTAGTCCATTGGAAGATAGTAGCGCCAAAACGGACAAATGTGCTATTGTATTAACGCTAAGACGGACATTGTGAAGATTTGAAGAATGATTCCCTTTTAAGTTTCCTTGCCAGCACGGCATCTAGGATAATTTCCATTCATCTTAAGTTTTTCATCTTTCAACTAATTAAGGATTTATGATGACATATTTAACATTGAAATACCTATAAATATTTTGGAGCTTAATATTTAATATTAATACATTAAATACCCCAAAATAGTTGCCATGCGGGACTGAAGGCATAAAGACGTAGATGCCAATATGATGCTCTGAATTAAGACTTTCGAGGTTAGTAAACACCATTAAACCGTAGCATGTATCAACAAGGAGGGAGAGGGAATTACATGTGAGGTTTAGGATGGTTTTAAAAATTGTTTTTTCAAGCTCCAACACTATTATACAACTAAAATTTTGTTTGAACTTCCTAGATTGAGATGCCACCACGTATTGAAATAGTTGGCATGCGGAACAGAAGGCATATAAGAACCGAATGAACATCGAAAGTTTGCCTTGATGCTATTAGTAGGGTCCAAGATTGTATCAGTTCCCGAGATATGACTACATGTGTTATTTCAACTTCATGGTCCAGTACTTTAATGCTTGACTAGTTTCTTTTTTTTTAAGGTTCTGTTTGTGTTCAGAGAACCATATTAACTAATACATGTTTCAGAAGAGGAATTTTTACAATATTTTTCATATATATTTTTCAGATGATTAACCATATAATTGCCTAAATTTTCATAGATAGTTTTAAGGATTTAAAAATGTTTTTCAAAATTATTCTTTTAAGACGTATTGTAAGGATATCCATTTTTAATTTAAGATTTTCCCTAGAATAAGTTTTCTCTCTCAATTGTGCTGAAGAAGAAACCATTGTTGTTTCGAAACATGTACACTTCAAATAATCTATAAATTGTAGACATTTAAGTGTGTTTTTATTAGTATTGATTTGGCGTGCAATTAACTTAATTGTTTACATAGTTATTCTGTCAATACGGATCAAAACAATTTGGTATTATGGCAAATATTTTTGCTCATTATGAAGTTACATGTATTTAAAAATTGGTCCCATCAGCAGGCATAGAATCTTGTTGGTAGAACTGACGTATATAAGTTACTCCAAATTAATCTAAAATGTCAGGTACTATACGTGTAAATAGTTTAAAGCTGTCGGCTTGCATACTTTCTGATATATTGGTATTTGGTAAAAAAAATAGAGAGAGCAATTATTAACAGTTGGCAGCCCTGGTGGCTCTTAACAATACGCTCAGTCATATCTGTTTATGCACACATATTACATACACAATTTGGTTGAAATCCAATTGATAGTGCAGAAGTTAAATGCATTTAAAAATTGGACCTATCAGAAGGCTTAAAATTATTTTGGCAACACTGTCATGTATGGCCTGCTGGAAATTAAACTGAAATAGTATTATCTACATGTGTTCCAATTTTGGAATAGCTCCCATGCATACCTTCCAAGATATCCAATATGAGATCAAATTTCTAGTGCGTTTTTTCAGCAGTTGGTAGCACTGACATCGTTTCCAAATATGGACATGAGATATTCCGGTATATATCTTTACTCATACTAAATTTGGTTTACATTGCTGCAGCCGTTTAGGAGTTGATAGGGGGGGGGGGGACACACGCACAGCCAGACAGACAGGCAGAAGGACAGACACACATATTCCCGGATCGATCTGTTAAGTCTATTTTTCCTCATTTTTGCAAAGTGTGAAAAGTAGGCTAATAACTTCAAACAGAGCGAAACACAAGATACTTTAGTTGGATATCACGGATCATGCTCCATTTAAAATCCATTTAGCTTACAAAGGCGCTTCGATGGGATTAGCTGAAGATAAACGGGTTATAGTTGACGTGAATTGTTGTGCAGAGTAAAACGAGATTACTCTGAACACTTACCAATATTGATTCAACTGTACACGTGTTGTATTAATAAAACAGCGCCTACTGTACATTTATCTCCGTGGTAATAAGCTATAGAATAGACTACTAACGTTAAGCAATGTGTTCTCACAACCGCGGAAGAAATCCGGTACTTACATCGTTTTTATGGATATCCCTAGTTTCTCCCTCTGAGGATATTAGTCTGGAACACTTGCGGAACAAGAATTTTAAAAAAGATGAAGAAGAAGAAGAAGAAAGCCAAGAAGAACAAGGAAACGAAGAAGAAGATGAACAAAATGAAGAAGAAGAATAAAGAAAGAAAGAAAGAAAGAAAGAAAGAAGAAGAAGAAGTATTAAACGAAAAAGAAGAAAAGGAAAAGGAGGAGGATTAGATGGAGGAGAAAAAGAAAGTGATTGATTGATTGATTGATTGATGATTTTATTTTCACGGCTACACTTAGAGCTTAAGAGCGCCTTTACAGTAGCGCCCAACATACAATAAGATTAGGTCTTATAAAAATAAAACATTTCACTTACATTCACAATATAAATAATAGACTAACAATTATAATAACAAAAAGATAGTAACAATATAATAATAATATAATAATAATAATAATAATAATAATAATAATAATAATAATAATAATAATAATAAGTACCTAGGTGAAATTATCGGGAACACTGGTAACGAAAGAATGGCTAACAAAACACGTGCAGAAAAATTACGCAAAGCTTACACAATCACTTGGAATATTTACAACAAGAAATCACTTTCCACTAAAACCAAACTCCATCACTACCACACAGTCATCCTCCCAGAGGCACTCTATGCGATTGAGACGTCATCGTTAACCATCAACATCAAATACATTGAGAAGATAGAACGACAAATACTGAGAAAAATCTTTGGACCAAAGCTTCAGGACGGTATCTGGATGAGGAAAAGCTCAGACGAAGTGTATTCACGGACTGAACGATTCGCCTCACTCGCACGTAAAAGACGCATGAAATTCTACGGACATATAGCTCGAATGGACAACTCCCGACTGACCAAGAAAATCTTCCTCATAGTCAATGGAAACCGACAAACCAAAGTACGCTGGCTAGCAGACACCCAAAAGGACCTCAGTGAAATCAATATTGACCCACTGACAACGACGCGGACTGCATATAGACAAAAAGTAAATTCGTATAAGTTTCCACCCAAGATCCCTACGGGACAGAGTTTGAAACTTAAAGCTGCATGGCACAAGAAAGAAGACAGGCACAGAGCGAAAGGATGAGGAAGTTTTGGGAAGATAAGAAGAACAATGTTAACTAATGGTTCTACGTGCTCCTTAGAGGGCCAAACGCATTATATATATAATAATAATAATAATAATAATGGAAAAAGTATATACAAAAGAGTGCATACCGACTATCAGCCCGAAAAGCAAATGCCATATACAAGAAAAGCTATTAAATTAGGTAGGTTGTTAGAAGTGAGAAAGAGAACGAGAAAAAGAAAGAGAAGATGAAGACGAAGATGATGATAATAATTTTGTTGTTTTAAGGCCCCTAATGGTTTGGGTGACAATAAAAAATTATTGCGAAATTAAAAACTGCAACATTTCCTTTTTTGGAGGATGACCTTTTTAGCCTATTTTCACTTATGGAACAAGTAGTTCCGTGAAGAACTATACGGTCTATTTTCATAGGCTATATCATACTTATGTTAATTACCTCTATCAACATACAAAATTTCAGTTTGATTGCAGTAATAGATTCGTAGATATTGAGAACCGTCAAAATATTTCGGATGGTCGCCATGTTGTATTTGTATATATGTAGGTCTCAGAGTTATGAACTATTACATGAAGATTATTGCGTAGTATTTAAAATTTCAATCGCGTGATTATGACACAAGAAACAAAAACAAGATTATAAAATTTCGCACAGCTGCTATCTTGTGGTTTTGAAAACAATTGAAATAAATTAGATTAACATTTGTATAAGCACTTACCGTACCAAGTATCAATTCACTCGGATGGTTAAATCGCGAGAAATGTCCATTTAAATAATTGTATTTCGCGTTGCCGCCATGTTGTATTTGTGCCCACCAGGTTATTGAAAGTCCCATAGGTAAATTTATGATCATAGCCTCTATCAACATAAAAGAAGATCAGTTTCATTGCTCCAAAAGATTCGTAGAAATTGAGAACCGTCTAAATATTTCGGATGGTCGCCATGTTGGATCGTTATATGTATAAGCCATAGAGTTATGTATCATTAAATTAAAATTAATGCGTAGGTTCATTATTCAAACTTTCCAACCACTTCGATCGCATGATTACGACAGAAGAAATAAAGATTTAATTTTAAATTTTTGCACAGCCGCCATTGGACTAAATTGGACTAAATTAAATGCCAGTGCATGACAATGTGTATAAACATTTACTGTACCATTTTGACTGCGATCAGATGGTTAAATCGCAAGAAAAGTCTATTTAAAAGTTTCAACTTCGCTTGGCCACCATGTTCGTTTTGCAGTTAACAGGTTTTTGAAAGTCTCATATCCGAACTTCTAGTATACCTTTTATCACAGTACAAAATTTCAGAGTGATATTGGTAATAGTTTCGGAGATATAGAATGGCGGTGAAATATTTCGCACATGTTAGATTTGTGAGACATAATAAAATTTGAAGTGCACGGTTTTAATTGGTCGAAATGGTGCTATCACCTTACTGAGTTTCATTGATAATGGCCGTGAAAGCCAATGTACCATCTTTTTGGAAGCCTTCATAGGGAGGTTAAGGCTGCCTGAGCTTTTAGTTCTCGCAGTAATGAGGCGCAGGTCCGCTTCATTAAATGGGAGGTAGCGCGCAGTTCGCTACTCCTGTGGGGTTCCGGGCGGGGACACCAAGAGGCCACTGATCAGTCAGCTTCATGTCCTAGGCGAGACACGGCACAAACCTAGAAAAATTGTTGAGAATACTTACATGTTTCGGTGTAAAATGATACCCTCGTCAGTGTAGATTGAAATAACAAAAGAATCTTAAAAACTATTGAAATGAAAATCCACAGCCTGCTTCCAGTCTCCGACCGGGTCAGGAATGGAATGAATGAAGCCCCCATCTAGCGGCGAGGATATGAACTGTGCCGGCTGCCGAGGCCTGACGCACTCCTCTGGGGCAATGATTAAATGAATGATAGATGAAATGAAATGATAGTGGAGAGTGTTGCTGGAATGAAATTTTGACAGGGAAAACCGGAGAACCCGGAGAAAAACCTGTCTGCCTCCGTTCTGTCCAGCACAGATCTCACATGGAGTGACCGGGATTTGAACCACGGACCCAGCGGTGAGAGGCCGGCGTGCTGCCACCTAAGCCACGGAGGCTTGCTTAAAAACTATTATTATTATTTCAATCGACGCTGACGAGGGTATCATTGTATACCGAAACATACGTGTTAATTTAAATTTGAAACGTTTTTTAAGTGTTTGAGAAGGCCGCTATTATAATTTGATATTTAATGAAAGTAGGCTAACAAAGTCGTCATAACACATACATATCAAGAGTAGGCAGTGATATACTGTAACAGAAAAATTGAAAACGATGCGTATCAATAAGCCCAGCCTTGTGAGGATAACTGAAATGATATTTTCCGTGGTTTTTCCATTCCTGTTCCTGGCGATTGTCGGGTTGGTGCCTGAATTAAGGCACGAGCGACTCCTTGCATCCTACCTTCACAATTAAATTTACACATTGTACGAAAACCACAATGACACAGGTTAACAGACAGATTCTGTACACGGGGCTGATTACCACGATGTCGCATTCCCCTAAATGAAACAACTGATATCTACTACTTAAAACGGTCACCACCACCTCAACTGCCTTCCTTCGGCGGTCCCATGTCATAGATGTATGGCATGTAAAAGAACCTTCCACTAATTACACTTGTGTGAAGCTAAATTATAGGTTAGATTTGACTAACGGTCTTAGGTTCCAACGTTCATCGCCAGGAGCCATCTGCGGGTGCATCAAGCAACCAAGTTCAGAACTAGTTGTCGTTGAAGGTGGCGTTTGGTAGCATAAGTAGGAACTACTTGAAAATTCAATGTCTGCAGTCCTTGCTTGAATAAAAAAACATACACACACTAATTCAGCCATCACAATAACACCGGTTATCAGACAGATTCTACACACACCCAAAGTACACGGGGCTACATGACCACGTTGTCGCAGCCCCTAAACTGAGGAACCAACCAACCACCTCAGATTACAACTGCAGATTACAAGCTAGGCTATCATATTTAGATGTAGCTATAGTACATTAAACAACGAGCCTATAATGGCAATAATTAAGACACGTGTATGTTTATAAAACGAGCGTATGCGAGTTTTATAATTTGCATACGAGTGTCTTAATCACAATTATAGGCGAGTTGCATACGACTGTTAATGTTCGACGATAATTATTATAACTTTTTATGTTCAATCAAAAATATTCCTAAATATCTGTTGAGATTTCGCCAGTTTTATGTACTGAACAGAGCGCATGAGACGCAGAGAATGCCTTGTATTTGACCATGGCCTCCTCGATTACCCTACTATGACACTAGGCCAGGCAGTGAAATTTAAATTAGAAGGCCGTAGAACTCAGCGCATCTAATTATCTAATTGGTCAAACAACTGTTTCTTGAGCTCTGATTGGTGGGAGAAACTGTTTCTTAACGAAAAATAGTGTTATAATGAGCCTCATTATTGTACAGTTTTCTGACATATAATAGTCAGGGTCGAACATAAATAAGAGTATGGATCCATGGATACCATAATTTTGAACAATAGCCTAGGGCCATAATAAGAACGTATTGCTTGTTATTCATCTGTTGAGGGTGTGGTATCCTAATGGCTATGGTGTCCGATTCTTGAGCAGACCCTCCTGGTTCGAACCCCATTGGGTGGACCTTTTTTAAATCAATTAAGAACGATTGTAATCGATTTAAGGCCGGCCAAAGTGGCGATATTAAACTTTTTTTTTAGTAAAGACAAGGTCTTTTTTGTTTTTACAGCTTGAAGTAGTGTTCGTACTATAATACTTGCTAGCGTTACTTACCTGTATTTTACGGGTGGTTAATATAGTAGAATATCAGAAAAAGTATCTTCATACGTCAGCTTATGCAGGCATTGTTATTACTAATATAATTTCATTTTCAGGTTTGTCCGTGTCAACATTATACAATTTACATTGCTATACGTTATTACCAGGAAGCCTCCGTGGCTTAGGCGGCAGCACGCCGGCCTCTCACCGCTGGGTCCATGGTTCAAATCCCGGTCACTCCATGTGAGATCTGTGCTGGACAAAACGGAGGCAGACAGGTTTTTCTCCGGGTACTCCGGTTTTCCCTGTCAAAATTTCATTCCTGCAACACTCTCCACTATCATTTCATTTCATCTGTCATTCATTTAATCATTGCCCCAGAGGAGTGCGTCAGGCCTCGGCAGCCGGCACAGTCCATATCCTCGCCGCTAGATGGGGGCTTCATTCATTCCATTCCTGACCCAGTCGGAGACTGGAAGCAGGCTGTGGATTTTCATTTTCATACGTTATTACCATGCTATGGCTGGTATTGTCAATGATATGTCAAGTCGAAATCGAAGTTCGGCTCAGTAACTCAGAGGGCGACAAGTTTCAAGGGCGTACAGTAGATAACTAAGTCAATCTGTACAATGATAAAACGCAATTTACGGGATTTTATTTACTTTAGTGCTTGTCCTACTCTTATAACTCTTCAACCTTACACTATATACATTCTTTTCTTTCTTTCTTTCTTTCTTTCTTTCTTTCTTTCTTTCTTTCTTCCTTCCTTTCTATTCATCAGACAAATTTCCTCTGCCTCTTCTCTATTTCCTGGAAACCCTCAAACTCTTCAATCTCTAAGTAAAAATTCAGACTTTCACAACCGGCGTTGGGACATTTTATGTTCTACGATGTTGAAATGTAAACCTTATGTGTCGGAAAACTGTATCATAATGAGGCTCATTATAACACTATTTTTCATTATGAAACAGTTTCTCCCACCAATCAGAGCTCAAGAAACAGTTGTGTGACCAATTAGTTAAGGATACCTTCGCGCATGCACTCAAAATCCGCTGTAAACAATAGGTGTTCTGTGTTGGCAAGCTAAGTGAATTGTCTCTGCTTTCGGAGTGCCTTGGCCCACGCATGCGCTCTGTTCAGTCAGCAAAGCCAGCGCGCCCTGTTCACTAACTGAATCACACAGATATTTATGAATATTTATGTTAAAACATATAATAAAGTTATAATTATCGCCGAACATAAACAGTCGTATGCAACTCGCCTATTGTTGTACCCCTAGGGTACGCCACCATCATCCCCTAACACTAAAATCCCCGAGAAAACCAAACGCCATACACATAATTCAAAAACCAACAAATACATTTACAGAATTATACATTCAATAAATTATCACCTCCATGAACTCAGGTAGCCTCGTGTCCCAGCCAACGACCCCAGAGAGGGTTTTGACATGGAAGAAATGTGCGGATTCCGCAAACACAGCGCGACACTTCTATAAGAACTCCGGGAGGTCATGTCCCCGGAGCAGTCTGTCTCAGTGTTACCTACGTGCCGAATCGCTGCTGGGAGCCGAAGGGTAAGTGTCTCAAGCGATCACTACACACACAGTCATGCTTGGATTGTAATAATTATTTATTTTTATTAACTGCACTGCTATTTGCCAGAGTACTTCAAAATCGAAGTACTCATTAAATTCAAACATAATAGAAGTCACTGGTCTTTTCCTTTATTTAATTAGCTGATAAGATCCTACCCTCTTAGCTTCCCCGATAGGTAGGATCTAGCAATAGCACTATTATTTAATTGCTTCGTGACGTCATCAGAGCATCACAGCACAGCGCTGACACAAGCAGGCTCTCTACTAACTCGCCTGCTTACGACTTACTTTAGACCGCTGGGTACCGATATCGCGCATAGAGTAATAATTAAATTACCCTCCCTTACGCACTCACACCCGGAACTACCCCGCCAAGCAGCACATTGGGGAGTTCTCCTTGCAGATCGTACTGACGATCTCAAACCACTAGATAAGCAATAACTCTTACAAGTAATTGCCAAACTTTCCCCCTAAACATACTTATTTCATCCCTTAGGTTAATTCATTGTACAGGCTACCCTCTCAGGTACCTTACACTATAATGTTAATTAAGACACTCGTATGGAAATTATAAAATTCGCATACGCTCGTTTGATAAACATACTCGTGTCTTAATTATTGCCATTATAGGCTCATTGCATCATGTAGCCTACTATTGTAAGAACACGGCCTATAAGCCCGCGAAACAGACATTTCTTCAATCTCTATTTTCCAAGCGAGGTCCTGTTTGTGTCATCTTCGTGGTATTATTATTATTATTATTACTATTATTATTGTCGCCTCCGTGGTCTAATGGTCAGCGTGCTTAGCTTCCACCCCGGAAGTCTGCGGTTCGATTCCCATCTCTGCCACGAAATTTGAAAAGTGGTACGAGGACTGGAACGGGGTCTACTCAGGGTGTTCGATTCCCACCTCAGCCATCCTTGAAGTGGTTTCCGTGGTTTCCCACTTCGTCTCCAGGTAAATGCCGGGATGATACCTACCGTAAGGCCACGGCCGCCTCCTTCCCTCTCCCTTGCCTATCCCTCCCAATCATCCCCTCCCTTCCCTCTCCTGATGAGGCCCCTGTTCGCTTTCCAGGTGAGGCTGCCTGAGTGAGGTGCTGGTCCCACCTTCCCAGTTGTATCCCCCGACGAGGTGTTGCAAGCTCCAGGACACTGCCCTGGTGGCAATAATAGTGGGATCTCTCGCTGAGTCCGAGGAGAAAACCAACCCTGAAGGGCAAATAATAATCTATTAATTTTTACTCAAATCTCAGAACAGTATCTGACAAATACATACCATCTAAACAGAGGTCGACTGGAAGCAGGCTGTGGATTTTCATTTAAATTATTTTTAGTGTTTTATTTTTATCCACTACAAATGAATATAGAATATGGCAACAATACGAAGAAAACTAATCTCAGACAGCCACAAAACTCACCGTATTGCACCTGTATTTTTAGCCTACTTTAAATTTTTGCAAAAAATGAAAGAAGACTTATGAGATCAACACAGGGCGAAAAATTGCGTGTCTGTCTGTGTGTGTGTCTGTGAGTGTGTATACTCTGAATGCCTGTCCCCCCTCTCTATCAATTCGAACACGGTGAAACCACGAATTGAACGAGATTTGGTACAGAGGTAGAACGAGCAAAGGGCACCTCAGTGGCATGTTTTATATCGCCGCCATCTTGACGGAAAAGTAATGGCGGCCACCCAAATGTTCAAAGCTTAAATCAAATTAGGACTAACCTATTCATCCGATCTCTACCAAATTTTGCAACAACATACCTTCATGTGAGAAGCGTTCTTTGACCAAGCTACAAGGTCATCCGCCCGATACTTTGCGGATGGCGGCCATGTTTGTGTGCAAATCGATTCCCCCTATCAATTCAAACACCGTGAAACCGAATTGAACAATATTTGGTACAGAGGTAGCAATAGCAAAGGGGACCTCAGTGTCATGTTTTATATCGACGCCATCTTGACGAAAACGTAATGGCGGCCACCCAAAAGTTAAAAGATTAATTCAAATTACGACCAACCTAATCATCTGATCTCTACTAAGTTTTGCAACTTTATACCTTCATGTATGAAGAATCATTTGACCAAACTACAAGGTCATCAGTCCAATAATTTACGGATAGCGGCCATGTATGTGTGCAAATTGATTCCCTCTAACTATACAAACACGGTGAAACCGAATTGAACGAAATTTGGTACAGATGTAGAACTAGCAAAGGGATCCCCAGTGTCATGTTTTATATCGCCACCATATTGACGAAAACGTAATAGCGGCCACCCACATGTTAAAAGATTAATTCAAATTACGACCAACCTATAATAATCTGATCTCTACCAAATTTTTCAACAACATACATTGTGTGAGAAGCATATTTTTACCAAACTACAAGATCATCAGCCCACTAGTTTGCAGATGGCGGCCATGTATGTGTGAAAATCGATTCCCCTATCTATTCAAACATGGTAAAACTGAATTGAACGAAATTTGGTACAGAGGTAGTACTAGCAAAGGGCACCTCAGGGTTATGTTTTATATCGCCGCCATCTTGACGGAAACGGAATGGCGCCCACCCAAATGTTAAAAGCTTAACTCAAATTACAACCAACCTAATTATTTGATCCCTACCATATTTTTCAACAACATACCTTTTTGTGGGATGCATCTTTTGACACAACTACAAGGTCATCAGCCCAATAGTTTGCAGATAGCGGCCATGTATGTGTGCAAATCGATTCACCAAATCAATTCAAACACGGTGATACCCAATTGAATGAAATTTTGTACAGAGGTAGCACTATCAAAGGACACCTAATATTCATGTTTAAAATCCGTATAACACGTTGTATTTCAACAAGCTACTACAACCAACATTCAATTATACTCCTTGAAAAGGACAAAGAGTTAAAACAATACCCATGCATTTAGGAGAAAGTAGGCTATATGTTCTTTACTGAACATCTTGTTAGCCTATTTTCAATTTTGAAAAAATAGGCTTATGAGATCACCTTTTGTCCGTGTGTGTGTGCGTGTGTGTTTGTGTGTGTGTGTGTGTGAGGAGTGTGTGTGTGTGTGTGTGTGTGTGTGTGTCCTAATAACTTCTATACGGCTGGAGCGATTTCAATGAAACTCGGTAAGTTCATAGCACTATTCCGGACGACCCCGTCCGTGTCCTTCAAATTTTGTTACGTTTCACCAATCCAACATGGCGGCTGTGTGAAATATTTCACCAGCATTCAATATCTCCGAAACTATTCCCGATATCACCCTGGATTTTTTACGGTGATAAAGGGAACTACTAGAAGTTCACCTATGTGACTATTGAAAAACTAACGCTTTGATGAGCCTGAGTCGATGCTTACATCAGACTTAGAGATCCTAGACAGCTACTTTCGTCAGAACAACCTTAGACCAAACCCTCAGAAATCAGAAATCTGTTGTGTCTACCTTCCACTTGCGGAATAGAAGTTCTGGGTACAAACCAACCATACCATTCAGAGGAGAGAATCTACAATACTGTAGTAACCCAAAATGCCTGGGAGTCACCCTGGACAGGTCGTTGACTTACAAGAATCACCTCTGCAATGTGTCAGCCAAGATCAAGACCAGGAATAACATCCTTCAAAAGCTGGCGGGTACATCCTGGGGTGCTAATGCTCAAGTCCTGAGATCCACTGCTCTTGCACTTTCTTATTCCGTCGCTGAATATTGTTGCTCAACTTGGCTTAACAGTGCTCACATTGGACTAGTAGACACCCAGCTGAACCAGGCAATGCGTATCATTACAGGGTGCATCCGACCTACTAACACACACTGGCTTCCCACCCTAAGCCACATACCACCTCCATCCCTAAGAAGATCACAGTCACTGCTTAGCTTATGGAAGAAAATAGAAAACAATCCTCACCTCCCTGTTCATTCTGATACAGCAGCTTCTCCAACCAAATGACTGAAATCCAGACACCCTTCTTGGCGTACTGCAATGATTCTACAGGACACCTCCTTTAATATATCGGACGCTTGGAAAGAACAATGGCATCTGCAATCCTCGTTACCAAATCATCACATCATTAAGAACCCCTGCAAGTGCCCTGATGGAGTTTCCCTTCCCAGACGACAGTGAAGGACGCTAAACCGTATTAGGACCGGCCAAGGTAGATGTGGAGCCACTCTCCTCAAATGGGGATGGAAGGCATCACCTCAATGTGACTGCGGAGAAGAGGAACAGACTGTGGACCACATTACATTCGAGTGTCCTTTACGTGCATACAGAGGCTCTATAGAAGACTTACACTGTGTCCCAAGCGAAGCCCTTCTCTGGCTCTCAATTTTAAACATGGAACTTTAGTTATGAACTTGAGATGGTAGTTGTACTGTATATATTGTATATAATATTGTATTCATCATACGCTAAATAAATAAATAAATAATTGAAAAACTGGTAACTACAAAACCAACATGGCGGCCACGCGAATTTGCGAATTTTAAATAGACGTTTCTCGCAATTTAACCAACCAAACGCAATGAAACTTGGTACAGTAGCCTATATGTTTATACACATTGTAATGCTCCGACATCAACCTTGGTTCAATTGTTTACATAACCACAAGATGGCGGATGTGCGAAATATTTCACCGGCATTCTATATCTCTAAAACTATTAGCGGTATCACCCTAAAATTTTGTACGTACATAAAGGGCACTACTGGAAGTTTATCTAGAAGACTCTCAAAAACTGGTTAACTACAAAACGAACATGGCGGCCAAGCGAATTTGAAAATTTTAAATAGACCTTACTCGCGATTTAATGTTCCAAACGCAATGAAATCAGGTACAGGAAATGTTTATACACATTGTAATACACTGGTATCTAATTTAGTTCAATTGTTTACATAACCTTAAGATGGCGGCTTTGCGAATTTTAACAATAAGTTTTATTTCTCGTGTCGTAATCATGCGATCGATGTGAAAATTTGAATAATGAACATACGCAATAATTTTCCTTTAATGGTACATGACTCTATGGCCTATACATTTAACAATCCAATATGGTGACCATCCGAAATATTTAGACGGCTCTGAATATCTACGAATCTATTATAGCAATCAAACTGAATTGTTTTATGTTCATGAGGGCTATGAACTTAAGTTCACCTATAGGACTTTAAATAACCTGGCGATCACAAACCCAACATGGTGGCTACGCGAATTATAAATATTCACATGGACGTTTCTCTCAATTTAACCATCTGAGTGTAGTGAAACTTGGTACAGTAAATTCTTATACGAATGTTAATCCACTGGCATCTAATTTATTTCAATTGTTTCCATAACCACAAGATGGCAGCTGTGCGAAATTTTAAAATATCCTTATTACTTCTTGTGTCCTAATCATGATATTGAAGTTTGAATGCTACACGTACACAATAATCTTCATGTAACAGTACATAACTCTAGCTCCTACATATATAAAATCCAACATGGCGACCATCCGAAATATTTAGTCGGTTCTCAATATCTGCGAAGCTATTACAGCAATCAAACTGAAATTTTGTATGTAGATAGAGGCAATTAACATAAGTAGGATATATAAAATAGGTTGTATAGTTCTTCACGGAACTACTTGTTTTTTAACTAATTCTATACCCCTCAAACCCCCCGGAGTGTTATTGGCCCGCAAGGTCCCCCAACTATTTACAATGTGGCACTTAGTTATGAAAAGGTTGGGCACCCCTGACTATCCTAGTAGCGATCGAAGGCTTTAGAAGAGTACAGTGCAAAATTTCAATTAAACTGAGCAACTAAATATAATTTATGAAACTCAACAAACCTCATACTTGAACACATGTGACTGCATCCGCATGTAAATGCAATTCCGGAAGAGCGGCTTTAAATCACTTGTTTCTTATGTTTTTTTAGTAAATCCGGCGGTCCCATGTCATAGATTTATGGCATGTAAGAGATCCTTCCACTAAATAAACTTGTGTGAAGCTAAATTTCTAGGTTAGATTTCGTTGAAATGCTCTATCAAAGTTCCAACGTTCAACTCTACATGTCAGTGATATCTGTTAGCGAAAGTTAGAACTACTGGAAATTGAACGGAACGAGTAGCTCACCCGAAGGGTGTCCACCTGAAGCAGCTACGGCCTCTGGAGAACCGAATATGTCCTCGGACACTTCCGGCAAGACCGGAGGCTTTGTATGGTGCCCGAGCTTCACTAATGACCCTGGTCATTAGCATCAACCTGCGAAATGTGGCAGGTTCCCTCCCTCCTCCCCTCGACCGAATTATGTTGTGTCGAGTGGTATGAATTTGAATTGACTCATTTCAAATCGGTTGTGTCTTGATTGCGAACATTTAAATATACCCTGTCCAGATTGCGGACAAGAGATTAGTGTTGGCCTGGGATACATAAAACAGGTACAGTTTTCAAAACAGGCTCATATTATGTTTTGTTCTAGCAATATTAACGTTAACTGGTACATTGGGATGTTTTCGACAACCTAACCATATTTTAAAAATACTTTTGTTATTGCAAAGGTTTAATAATCTAGTCTGAGGTAATCTTACCATTTAGAATTTTAATATATTTTTTTATTGTATAACAAAAATTGAGGGGTAGTTATTTATGGTGGATTAGAGAGAGTTGTTGTATTATTATTATTATTAGTGTAGCCTCCGTGGCTTAGGCAGCAGCGCGCCGGCCTCTCACCGCTGGGTTCCGTGCTTCAAATCCTTGTCATTCCATGTGAGATTTGTGCTGGGCAAAGCAGAGGCGGGACAGGTTTTTCTCCGGGTACTCCGGATTTTTCTGTCATCTTTCATTCCAGCAACACTCTCCAACATCATTTCATTTCATCTGTCATTCATTAATCATTGTCCCAGAAGAGTGCGACAGGCTTCGGAAGCCAGCACAATGCCTATCCTCGCCGCTAGATGGTGGCTTCATTCATTCCAACCCTGACCCGGTCCAATGACTGGAAAAAGGCTGTGGATTTTCATTATTATTATTATTATTCAAAATAATACATAAGCAGTTTAAGAGTCCTATTTGGAAACAAGTGGGTTTTTTTCTTACACGCTTTTAACTTTCTTTGCTGTATTACCCAGTAAACATGTAGGTGAAAAATACAGTATGAAACACAGGAATTGGTTTTCAGAAACGAAGTTGTGACACTTGCAGGCTACATAAACATAAACAAATTTGCGAGTAAATACAATAATTATAAATTAACAATTAAAGAAACAAATTAATACGTAAAAATAATTAAATAATTCAAAACCAGCATTCTAGAAGAAATTTATTAAGACCTATTTGTTTTTCAAATACGTGACCAATCCCCTGAAGTGTAACGGCTTTTGTTGATCAGAATGTCCGCTCATATATAAACCAACTGTCCCAATCAATTAACACAGGACAGTACAGCTGATATATAGAGCGGCCTTTCGTCCTTGTCATTAAAAAAAAAAATCTGTAAAAATTACTCTTTTCTAGATGCTCCTATATTAACCATTAGTCTTTCTTATACCAATAACACACGCCTTTTATGAAGTGCAAACTAGATATTTCTCGAAAAGAGTACCGACCTTGTAGTGTCTTCAACAACTCAATTCCTTTTTTGTACCGTCCGTTTGTTATTTTTCGTGGGTTCTTTGAACTTCGTATGTCAATATAGGTATTGAATTGAACATTCTTTACTGCATCAACGAAGATGCGAACAACTAAATATAACCTGAGATTAGTGATGGCCTGGGATACATAAAATAGGCACAGTTTTCAAAACAGACTCATATTAAATTTTTGTTCTAGCAATATTAAGATTAACTGGTACATTGGGATGTTTTCGACAACCTAACCATATTTTAAAAATAGTTTTGTTATTGCAAATGTTTAACAATCTAGTTTGAGGTAATCTTACCATTTAGAAGTTTATTATATTTTTTATTGTATAACAAAACTAGAGGGAACTCCGCCATAGCCGGTACCAAGCCTGGTTGAGAAAGGAGGAGGTTGAAACATGGTCAACGGTCTCAAAGGTGGATGAAGAATTTCAGTTCCCAACGGCAGAGAGAGCGGAAGAACCTAGTGGAGTAAACCACGAAAAAACAATCATTTCGGACTAACAATCCGATCTTATTTCGGAATTTTATTTCCTACACCTACACAACACAATTTCATATGCGGAATGGAAATGTCGCTAAATGAGAGCACTACCCCAGGTGGTAACTTGAAAGAGAAATCCACCATTGCAGTAGGCAATGCATCGGGACCTATGATTCTGGGGAGTCCCACCACCTGCATACAAGATGAGTCGGAGCGTCTTGAAACACCTTCCAAATTGAAATTCAAGAGGAAATACTTCATCGGGACCATTAACGTCAACTCACTCCTGCGAGTCGGAAAACAGAAAGAATTGAAAAAGCTCCTGGACGACCAACAAATCCAGATTTTGGCTGTACAAGAGACCAGATTCCTAGATGACCACATCATGGATACAAAGCACTACAGAATATTCAAAGGAAAGCCAGCAATAAAGATAATGGCTAACACCCCTCTCCTTGGGACTGCCTTCTACATAAACAAAATCATAGTGGATAGTGTCACAGACTTCTCATCTAAATCTGAGAGATTATCCCTATTGACAATCAAGTGCAAAAACAGGAATTATACTCTCATAAATTGCCATGCTCCTATCAACGAAGACAACAAGAAGAACCCACAGAAAGTCGATGACTTCTGGGCCCTCTTAGAAACAGAAATCGCTCGGATACCTGTGAACCATGTAAAAATCCTTCTGGGAGACTTCAACGCACAAATAGGGACAGAAAGAAAATACAGAGATATAGTAGGAGACTATCCAGCACACAGGAGGACAAACAAGAATGGCGAACGGCTCCTTGGACTCTGCAAAATTTTCCAGTTGAATCTCATGTCGACTCATTTTCGGAAACTTCCAAGAAAAGCAAAGACATGGGTATCTCCAAATCCCAACCTAGGAGAATTCCAATTAGACCATGTAGCAATATCAAGGACAAATACTAGGGAGGTGATGAATGTTAAAGTGATTAGAAATGGTAAATTTGACTCTGATCACTATCTCTCCAAAGTTAAAATACGTTTTCTTCCACCAAAACAAAAGAAGGATCCACCTAAGTTGAAAATATACAACACCAATCGAATGAACATCAATGGAGATATTATAAATAACTTCAGAGAAGAAATCCGCTCTTCTAGAACAAAGACCTGGCAACATCTTTGTACAAAGATCAATGAAGCCGCTAAGAAAACATTCGGACTGGCAAAGAGGAAACGTACAATCTGGTGGAATGACGAATGTGAGAAAGCACTTGAAAAGAGATCCGACACATGGAGAAAATGGAAATGTTCAAGAGATACGGAACATTTGGAACAATTCAGAACCCAAAGGAAAGAAACATCAGGGGTATTCCGCAGGACCAAACGATCGCTTGAGAATGCAAAGTTACAAAACCTCCAGGACGACTTTACTAAGATTAACACCAGAGATTTTTTCCAAACCTTCAAAGACAAGCTTAGAGGATGCCAAATTCGAAGTATAAGTTTCAAAAACGAAGAAGGAAAAATTGGACTGAACAATCAAGAAAACTGCAATATATTAGCCAGATATTTTGAGAAACTCCTCAACTGCCCGCCTCCAACCAACAAACTAGAATTTCAGACTCATCCTATAAACTCAGAAGATGATATGCCACCAACAAAAGAAAAAATAAAGGAAGCCCAGAAAAGTCTCAAGAACAACAAGGCAAGCGGGGAAGACTCCATATCAGCAGAAATGTTGAAGTGGGCAGAACCGGAAATTCTAGACGACCTGCACCATATCTTCCAACAAATATGGGAGACGGAAAAGCTATCAGACGAATGGAAAACAGCGCTGATCCACCCACTCCATAAGAAAGGGAATAAACAAGATGTTAATAACTACAGAGGCGTGTCGCTACTCCCAGTCACTTACAAAATCCTCTCAAGGATACTTCTGAATAGAATAGAAGGAATCCTAGATAAGCAACTTGGAGAATATCAAGGTGGGTTCCGGAAAGGCCGCTCCTGTGCCGAACAAATCCTAAATTTGAAATCAATAATTCGCCACAGAGCGCTGAACGGCAAAAGTATAGTGGTTTCATTCATTGACTTCAAAAAAGCCTTCGACTCGGTGGACAGAGGGACCCTAGTTAAGATCATTAGAGAATTTGGAGTCAAAACCAAACTGGCCAATATTATCAGAGAAACATTAACAGCCACAACTTCTAAGGTGAAGTTCATGGGAGAATTGTCAGTCATTTGAAATCAAGACAGGTGTGCGACAGGGTGATGGATTATCACCATTACTATTCAACTGTGTCCTCGAGAGGATTGTGAGAATTTGGAATTCCGAACTTGAAAATCAAGAGATAGCCCCGGTCTGCCTAGGACGAAAAACGGGAGGAATCAAAGTCAATTGCTTGGCTTTCGCTGATGATTTTGCGATACTTTCAGAAAATCTAGAAGAAGCGGCCATACAGATCAACCACTTAGAAAAGATCGCTAGCAAGACAGGACTTAGGATCTCGAAAGAGAATACCAAGTTCATGATGAATGACAAACATGGACCACAATTCCTTGAAACAGAGATTGGACGGATTCAGAGGGTGAAAAAGTTCAAATACCTCGGTGAAACCATACAAGAGAACGGCCTAGAGAAAGCTGCTGTAGAAGATCGTATCTCAAAAATGGAAAGAGCTTATGGGCTAACTAAAAACATCTACAACAAGAAATGCATCTCATGGAATTCCAAACTAAAACATTACAACACGGTAGTAAAAACAGAATGCCTGTATGCCAGCGAATGCCTCTCGATGAATTACAAGTTGGAGAAGCTAGAGATCCTAGAAAGAAGAATAGTACGGAAAATCATGGGCCCAGTCCAGACTGAAACCGGCTGGAAACTTCGGAGCATCAATGAAGTCTATAAAAATGTGGAGAGAATCTCAGAGACCATGAAGAAGAGGAGGTTATCGTTTCTCGGATACTCGTACAGTATGGACAAAACTAGACTAACCAAACAGTTATTCGACTACCTGTGGAACAAGAAGACAACAACGACATGGATTAAGGAAGTTCGAAAAGATCTCGAAAATTCCAACATCCAGGAAGTTCAGATGTCAAACAGGGAAACATTTCGGTACATAATTCAAAATTTGGAAGGGTTTCACGTCACAAGAACCACAAAGAAGGGAAGAGCCTGGACGGATGAGCAGAAGAAACAGAATAGCGCCCATATGAAGGAGTACTGGAGGAAGAGGAAACTTCAGGCAAAGAAAAAATGAAATTGTAGCGTGATCCGAAGTGGTCAATTCGCAAATTAAAAAAACTAGAGGGGTAGAAAACTAGTGGATTAGAGAGAGTTGTATAATTATTATTATTATTATTATTATTATTATTATTATTATTATTATTATTATTATTATTGTTATCACATTCCTTTCACCACATAAGTGGGACATATCAACATATCATCGGCTTGTTTGCAAGACGGTATGGCTAATTCTCTTAAGGTGGCACGTTGAGAAACGATCGAACAATGGAACAGGTCTCCAAGATGACGGCCTTCTGCATGGTGATATGTAGACCAGGATGTATTCCCAATATTTCCAGATTGCGAGCCAACGATTTAGGGACGATGCCGGTAGAAGAAATGACTATGGGCAGAACCACTACACTTTCCTGTCTCCACATTTGTCGTATTTCCTCAGACAAGGGCAGATATTTGGTGATCTTATCACAGCAGGTTTTTTGCAGATTATGGGAATAGGGAACTGCAATATCAATGAGGAAGGTTCTCTTCTGCACCTTGTCCACAAGAACGATATCTGACCGGTTTTTGCTGGTATGGTTTTATCAGTAATAACTGATCGGTCCCATAACAACTTGTGACTACTATTTTCCAAAACGGCGTCAGGAACATACTGATAGTAAGGCAAAGTATTTTCAGATAAGTGCTTTTGTGCAAGGTGTAGGTGCATTATTTTGACCACTTGGTTGTGCCTTTTCGAGTAATCAGTATAGGAGATTGCTTGGCAGCCTCCTGTGATATGCTGAATTGTTTCCGGTTCTACTATAGTTGGCATCTTCGGCATTTATCATCCTGAATATTTGCCTTAACTATATATTTAAGATAGTTTTTGGTAGCCACAACTTGATCCTGGATTGCAACCATGAATCCTTCAGTCTCAGTGAATAGGTCCGCATGAGTCAACCAGCTGTTCGACGCATCAATGTCGACATGTTTTCGGTTGAGATCATACGGATGACGACCGTGCAGAGCTTTCTGCGTCCACTGCTGAAGCTTGATGGCTGAACATTCCTCATCAGTGGCTAACTGTATATCCCTTACTTGAAGAAGATCCAGCGGTGTACACTTGGCATCTGCCTTCACAGCGGCTTGATGTATGGGAGAGTCATGTCTGTCCTGAAAATATCTCTGAAGGTTCCTCACTTGCCTTGCATGCAATTGGATAATGTCCGTAAGCCCTCGTCCACCTCTTTGGCGCGGGATTGTCAATCGCTCAACAGCTGACTTAGGGTGGAGACGTCTGTGTTTTGTTAAGATGGTACGTGTCCTAATTAGGATGTTCTCCAAGTCAGTCTGCGTCCATTTGATAATGCCGAAAGTGTATGTCAGAGCAGGAATAGCATAGGTATTAATAGCCTTAAAGGTGTTCTTTCCATTCAACTTTGATTTTAAAATCTTGTTAAGGCGTTGATTGTAGATAGCTACGTTTATATCTTTAATACCTTTATGATCAATTCGATTAGATTGCAGGAGACCAAGATATTTGTAGGTCTCATTTCCTTCCATAGCCTTTATGAAACAACCGTCATCAAGTTGAAGTGCTCGGGCCTCTAATTTTCCACGCCGAATGGTGAGGGTACGACACTTATCTAATCCGAAGGACATTCCAATATCAGAAGAAAATGAAGCAGTTATTGCAATTAGATTGTCGATGTGTTTCTCAGATGATGCATACAGTTTAATGTCATCCATGTACATCAAATGAGAAATTTTGTATTTCACTATACCATGGTGCTTAATTGGAAAACCACACTTTGCATTGTTCAGCAATGATGATAGCGGATTGAGCGCCAAACAGAACCATAGAGGGCTCAAACTGTTACCCTGAAAGATACCCCTTTTGATTTGAATAAATCCCGATTCCATACATGTGTCTCCATTTGACATTAATAAGTTGGTCCCCCAGTGAGACATCATATGTTGCAGACTTATAATGATGGCAGGATCAACTTTATATATCTGCAGGGTTTGGATTAACCAGGAATGTGGCACTGAATCAAAAGCTTTCTTGCAATCAATGAAGGTCATGTAGAGGTTACGCATCATCTTTCCTGCTTGTTCCATAGTAACTGCATCGAATACAAGTTGTTCTTTGCAACCTTGAGACTTCTTCATGCACCCCTTCTGCTCTTCAGCCAGGATGTTATGAATATTTATGTGTTCATAAATCTTACGTGCAATGCAAGATGTAAACATCTTATACAGGGTGCATAGACAGGTGATAGGTCGATATTTGGAAGGGTCATTGGTTCTATCACCTTTTGGCAGAAGGTATGTTTTACCTCGCATTAAGTAAGAGGGGATAAGTTGTGGATTTTGGATGAAATCTGTGTAGCAGCGGGCAAGATGCTCACGAGTGCAAGTAAAACGTTTGATCCAAAAGTTGTGGATGTTGTCTGGTCCAACCGCTTTCCAATTTGGGTTTCCTTAACCACACGGGTCACTTCTTCAGTTGACACAGAAGAGTCATTCATCGTGTCAATTTCTGACATTCTTTCCTCTTCCTCCGTAATTCATTTAGCGTTGCTGTTATAGTCTCCAGCGTTCGACCATAGGGAAGATCAGAAGGTCTCTACCTCTTCTTTTTGCGGTGAACTGCCCATTTGTGTTCCAGGATCGTCAAGATTCCTATAGAACCGTTTCTCATTGGTAACGAATAGCTTGTTCTGTTGCTTTCGTTCGTTCGAATCTTTATATCGACGTAATATCTGTGCCTTTGCCTCAAGTTGTTGCTTTAATGTGTCTAGGATCTCAAGGGGGCTACAGTTCGGAGGATTATACTTTGCATGTTTACTCTTCGTATGACTAAACATTTGAACACATTGAACAACTTTCTTACTTCAAGTGCCTGCAACATACTGATGCATTCTTCCAATATTTACTCTCAGTTCATCAACAGACTTTCGTAAACGTATCTCCCAAGCTGGCATCTTCTTCTGTCGACCTGAGGCATATTTAGGTCGCCATTATCTACCTCCTGTCACACGTATCACAGCTATCGCTCCAGCGTAAATTGCAGTCCGAACATGGTTGAAACAATATGATTTCTGGGACAGATGCTGAGAGAGAATGTCGTTCATTGTTACAACAGCGGTAGCAAGTTTCTTAGAGCAATGTTGGTTCGTGATCATGGGCCGCTCTATTGGATCAGTCCCTTCAAATTCTATGAGAGCCTTCCCAAATTCATCTTCAAGTTTTTTCCGCACTGGTTCTACGAGTGCTTCCGGCGATATATTTACAACTTTGTCATCTGAAGGATGATCGGTGTGCCTTTGTTCATTGACCAGACGTGTACTCTCCTGATCTATGGATTCGTCTACAGAGTTATGAGTATTGTCGGCAGCTACGTCAACCATTAGCAGCTGAGCTGATGTTCTGGGATAAGTTTCTTCAAAACTATAGCACGGCGCTGATCTGCTATTCTCTGTTCTGTAACATTAATATCAGGGAATTTCTGACAGAATTCAGTGTGCAACTTCTGTCTATATGCAGTAGTGTCAGTTTCCATATTCGTTATCTGATAATATGAACGCATGATGTACATATTCATTTCATTTTTCCATTTCATGCGCTTTCTCGGTTTGCCCGCTCTTGTGGTCTCCTGAGTATCAGAAGAAACACTAGGAGCAGGTGTAGCGTTGGATGCTGTTAGGATGTTACTATCAACAAGGCTGTAACATGTTCGGGGTGTTCCCCGATCAGGGCCCGCCTGTTCAGCTCCTGATCACCACCGGCTTGTATGCTGTCACCCCCAGCGATGGCTCCAAGGGTGCCCCGACGCTCCTCGGGTAGCGGCCTTTTAGTTCCACTTTTCTTATTTCTTCCCATCATGATGATGGTGTGCCTTTTATACCTACGGCCAGGATATGATTTCGACCGCCCCTAACATGGGTATCAGACGTCGTTAGCAGCCGCCCGCTGCAGGACAGACGCTGCTGCAATGGGTTTGATTTCGGGGTGTTCATCCCCTAGGCAGGTTGCCTTCACTACGGCTGAAGAGTCCTACCTACCCTAAATGATTAATAGTCTAGTTAATCATTTCTTGTAAATTTTGTCGATGCTTTTGAAGCTGATATCGAATGATTATGAGACGAGTTATCCTTAACCTGCATTGGTACTATCAGATCTTAATCGACCTCTTTGTGTTAAATATAAGCAATTCACCAAAGTTGAGAACATGCAAGCAGTATAGAAATGCATAAAAACTCACTGTGACAGAAGGGGCTGTGCTAGTAAACTCATAGATCCTGGGTTTCATTGATGTCACACCAGCTGACACTTAATTTGCACAACTTATGTAGCTTAACATCATTCAACAATTTATTTTGCAGCAATGTTTGTGCCAAATTCAGATAGAGACTGGGTGAAAGAAGTTATAAGCACGCAACATATGGTTCAAATCTAACAGCGACAGCGACGTACTTATGACAACTTATTATTATTATTATTAGTGTAGCCTCCGTGGCTTAGGCAGCAGCGCGTCGGCCTCTCACCACTGGGTTCCGTGCTTCAAATCCTTGTCACTCCTTGTGAGATTTGTGCTGGGCAAAGCGGAGGCGGGACGGGTTTTTCTCCGGGCACTCCGGTTTTCCCTGTAATCTTTCATTCCAGCAACACTCTCCAGTATCATTTCATTTCATCTGTCATTCATTAATCATTGTCCCAGAGGAGTGCGACAGGCTTCGGAAGCCGGAACAATGCCTAACCTCGCCGCTAGATGGGGGCTTCATTCATTCCAAACCTGACCCGGTCCAATGACTGGAAAAATGCTGTGGATTTTCATTATTATTATTATTAACATTAATATTATTATTCGCCTCTGTGCTGTAGAGGTTAGTGTGATTAGCTGCCACTCCCGGAGGCCCGGGTTCGATTCCCGGCTCTACCACGAAATTTGAAAAGTGGTACGAGGGCTGGAACGGGGTCCACTCAGCCTCGGAAGGCCAACTGAGTAGAAGGGGGTTCAATTCCCTCCTCAGCCATCCAGGAAGTGGTTGTCCGTGGTTTCCCACTTCTACTCCAGTCAACTTAAGGCCACGGCCGCTTCCTTCCCTCATCCTTGCCTATCCATTCCAATCTTCCCATCCCCGCAAGGCCCCTGTTCAGCATAGCAGGTGAGGCCGCCTGGGCGAGGTACTGGTCTTCCTTCTCAGTTGTATTCCAGACCCAAAGTCCCACGCTCCAGGATACTGCCTTTGAGGCGGTAGAGGTAGGATCCCTCGCTTAGTCCGAGGGAATACCCAACCCTGGAGGCTAAGAAGAAGAAGAAGATTATTATTATTATTATTTGGCTCTATGCTACTCCACTGCAGAATATGCATGCCCTGTGTTGTGGTTAATAGAAATGGATAACGGGAACACTACAATCTGATCTTTATTATCTAACCAAGATGTCACAAGTCCAGTAGTAACAATAAAAACAAAATATAATCATAAATCGCAATCCATAGATTGCAACTCTCAAGAGTTGCAACGTCTCAATTCCCCACACCCTGTATGGTATATGACACCTCCACTCCTCAGAGGTCCGCTTCACTAACTGCAACTAACCGCCAGTTGTCATGCCCCAACAGAAGACCACCTAAAGGCGGAAGAAGGTGGAGAAGAAGAAAACCCACAGGTTCGTCTACAGAAAAACCCCCGATAACCAACAGAACTGCCACCGACGAAATGATGCAACAACAGTAGCTTGCTTTAAAAGAAAATTTAATGTTAAAAGAACAGCTCCACCAGGGAACACAAAATGCATCAGCCAGCATAAAATTACAAAAACTTAAAAAACCTCACCTAGAATTCTCACTGTAGATTAAAAAAAACAAGGCTAAAGGTCGATACCAATTAACAATTACCTGAAGTCAGAGAAGGAAAAGCCACAAAAAACTTAAACACTTAACATGTACCTGACATACTTTCAACTGAACCATGAGGTCCTCGGAGAATCAAAAAAGAAGTAAATAGTGCAAACTTTACCATAAACAAGGTACCGAAAGAATAACGCAGGAGTACAAAAATAGAAAACTCCAAAAGAAGGAAAACCAAAGGATGATTTTGAAACCAAAATAAGTTAAACAACAACATAAAACTCATGAACGTGCACTTCAAACACACGCCAGAAACAAAAACCCCCAATGCACTACTCTCAACAAGTTACCATGGCGACCAGAACAGTTGAAGGTATATCAGTACGTATTTATGTCAAACGCCTAATTTTACATTTAAAAAAAAATCTTCTCCAGTGAGAAAACAGGAAGATATAAAAAAACTCTAGACATTACGAGATCAAATAGTATATTAAAAGGCAACGGATTAAAATAAAAACCGATCGACTAATGATCAAATTAGGCCTACTGTTCAATTGATTAGTCTGGTCAGTACTAGAATATAACAAGAAGAAAATGCCTCAGCAAAACACCAAATAATAAAATTAGAAGAAAAACAGAAGTGTTCCCCGGACTAATATTGTTTAACAAAATTGTACATATTCAGAGGTGACATATCTAGTCCAAGTCAACCTTCTGAACAAAAACTAAAACGCAAGTACACAATGAGAAATATGGAGCTCCAACAATTTAAAATAAATAAAACGTCAAAACATACCTTAATAAAGCCTTTTGGGGAGACACTAATATTTACAACACTAATGAGACATCTTTAAGAATTTATATCACATAAAAGGGAATGGCTGCCAGCTGAACACGTCGAGATGCACACAAAACATCATATCTCCATATTAAGGCCCAAAAAACACGTTCACGAATATCACAGATGATATTTATTTATTTATTTATTTATTTATTGGTGCCTTTATTGTGGTGAAGTTAGGGCTCGAAGCCCTCTCTTACACTTAACCACACACAGTGCAACTTACATGAATACTCATATGTTATTCTTAACCTACCAAACTTAAATACTAGGAAAACCTTAAATACTAGAATAAAATAAAATAAAATAAAAATTAAATTAAATTAAATTGGCGACTGCGTGATATTAACTAAGCTATACAATTTAAATGACATACATTTTTAACAAAATTATACTATGGTCATTCACTCACACATTCATACACAAATTGTTCTAGTTGGCCTACGAATTCAAGAGGAAATCTTTACATGCACGTTTGAAAGTTGTAAGGGATGTACAATTTCTGACGTCACGAGGACAATTATTCCAAAGTCTAGTTCCCGACACGAGGAAAGAGTTACTGAAGGCAGATGAATGATGTAGAGGAATTGCAATTATAGATCCAGATCGCCTGTGACGATCATGAAAGGAAGAAAGAAAACGAAAATTACAAGAGAGATAGTGAGGAGTACTTTCATTGAGAAGTCGATAGATGAGGGTACAAATGTGCAGGTTCCTTTGTTGTTCCACTTTTAGCCAGGAAAGTAGATCATAAAAAGGAGACACGTGTGAGGAAAATTTCAAGGAAAAAATAAACCTAATGCAGGAATTTAAAGCTCTCTGAAGTTTCTTGTTTTGTTCACCGGTAGCATCTACTAATACAACATCACAGTAGTTAAATATTGGGAGTATCAAGGTTTGGACGAGTTTTATTTTCAAGTTGCACACCATATTCTTCATATATCATCAAATAACGGGATATATCCCCAAGTTAGCGAAGACGAGGGCCAAAGCCCTCGTCCCTCGACGAGACCCAAAATTTGCGTACTTCTTCAACCAGCAATCAGTAACAAGTCATAATTCACAAGATGGAGGACAAAAGCGAAGAAGGTCTCCCATGATGCACCAAGGTTAATTTTAATTGGACCAATCCAATTAGCCACATACTACGAAAATGTACATAACAAAATAATATTCACACGACACCATTAAAATGTTTTGGCGGCATGATGCATATATAGTCTTTTGTTTAATGACGTAGAATAATATACTTTTTCAAATGTGTCTCGAAGAGAGGAAGGTCCGAAAGACACCTATGTCTCGCTCTAGCGGCAGAAGACACAACCCCAGCTTGTAGTGCCGATAGGCGCTGCCATCTCGAGTTCATTAGCCAAACCAAGGCATCTTAGCGGGCACTTTAAATGGCTGAAGGTACCAGGGCATCAAAATAGATGCATAATAATAATGTTTGAGACGGGCTTTTGCACGTAACAGTATACATCTAGTCACTCGACGCAAGTCGACATCGCTCTGAACGACACCTGCCGACTTATCACCGGTTGTCTAAGACCTACGCCAACATAAAAAGTTTACTGCTTAGCCGGAATCTCCCCACCAGATATCAGACGTGAAGTGGCAGCCAGAGTTGAAAGAACAAAGGCAGGCAACTCAGAAAACCATCCTCTATATGGGTACACACCATCAAATCAAAGGCTCAAGTCAATGAAAAGCTTCCTCCATTCAGCAAAACGCCTCTCGGAACCGCCCGGAAAAGTTAGATTAACATCATGGAAAAGGACAGTTAAAGACCTTGAAGGCTGGATTATCCCTCCTGAAAGTTTACCTCCGGGACATGACAATGGATGAGTTTCGTGGAGAACACTGAATAGGTTGCGAAGTGGGGAAGGTAGGTCCAAGGTGAAGTTGAAGAAATGGGGATACACTTCCGACACCACCATGTGCGAGTGCGGCGAAGGACAAACCATGGATCACCTTCTTGTATGCAGATTATCTCCTGCTAAGTGCACGATGAAGGACTTGATGGAGGCAACACCTGAAGCACGTGATGTGGCAAAATACTGGTCACATAGTAACATATAGTAATACATAGATTCACTGACTGTTTTGATGAGATTGTATATAGTACCAGCTAAATACCATGTATGATGTACTTTTTCTTGAGACTGATGTTGCTTCTGACACGATTAAAATAAATTATTATTATTATTATTATTATTATTATTATTATTATTATTATTATTATTATTGTTGTTTGAGTCTTCAGTCATTTGACTGGTTTGATGCAGCCCTCCATGCCTCCCTGTCCTGAGCTAATCGTTTCATCTCTACATAGCTACCACACCCTACATCCGAGGCAATCTGTTTAACATATTCTAACCTTGGTCTACCCCTACAGTTCTGGTCCTCGACCCTTCCTTCCATAACTAAGCTTGCTATTCCTGGGTGTATTAATATGTGTCCTACCAACCTATCTCTTCGCTTCATTAGCAGTCGCCAGAAACATCTCTCCTCTCCCACTCGTCTTAATACCTCTTTGTTTGTAACCCTATCTACCCATCTGATCTTCATCATTCTCCTGTAACACCACATTTCAAATGCTTCAATTCTCCTCTTTTCTGCTGCACCAATAGTCCAAGTTTCACTTCCATAGAGCGCCACGCACCAGACAAAGGCTTTCAAAAATGACTTCCTAATACCTAAATCTATATTCGATGTCAGCAGATTCCTTTTTTGTAGAAATGCTTTTCTTGCCTGAGCCAACCTACTTTTTATATCCTCTTTGCTTCGTCCATCACTGGTTATTCTGCTTCCTAAGTAACAGAAGTCTCCTACTTCCTTCAGCTTTTCACCCGCCAATTTGATGTCCATAGAGGTTTCTGATTTATTTCGGCTGCATTCCAGTATTTTTGTTTTACATTTATTAATTTTCATCATGAATTCTTTCCGTAAGACGGAGTCCATACCATTCAAAAACTCATTCAAATCCTCAGGCTTGTCGGCCAAGATGACGATGTCATCAGCAAATCTCAGAGTTGAAATTATTTCTCCTTGAATCTTCACTCCCACTTGAAATTTTTCTCTAATTTCCTTCATTGCTTGTTCAATGTAAAGATTGAAAAGTATGGGTGATAAGTTGCAGCCTTGCCTTACACCTTTCTGAATACCAGCTTCTCTCTCATGTCCTTTAACTCGAATGACTGCTGTCTGGTTTCTGTATAGATTGTATATCACCCTCCTATCCCTGTACTTTATTCCAATCGATTTCAAAATGTCAAACAATTTAGTCCAATCAACGTTATCAAAAGCCTTTTCTAAGTCTACAAAAGCCATGAACGTTCTCTTATCTTTCCTTATTCTACCTTCCAAAATCAGCCTAAGACTTAGTACAGCTTCCCTTGTTCCTACATTTCTCCTGAAACCAAACTGGTCTTCACCCAACTCCGTTTCTATCTGGCTCTCAATCCTCTTGTAAATTATTCTAGACAGGATCTTTGAAGCATGAGTAATCAAGCTGATTGTACGGTAATCTTCACATCTGTCAGCTCCCACTTTCTTTGGTATAGGGATGATAACATTCTTCTTGAAATCAGAGGGTACCTCACCTGTCTCATAAATCCTACACACCAAGTGAAATAACCTGATCAGACCTTCATCTCCTATGCAGCGTAGCAACTCAATCGGTATATCATCTATGCCTGGTGCTTTGTTCCTGCTTAAGTCTTCCAAAGCTCTATCAAATTCTGATCTCAATATTAAATCTCCTTTCGCATCCTCATCAATTTCCGCCTCCCTTTCCATTACACGATTCTCAATCTCCTTTCCCTTATACAAACTCTCTATGTAAGCTTTCCATCTCTCAACCTTTTCTTCCCTATCTGTTAGAGGCTTTCCATTTGTGTCCTTAATATTACAGCACTTAGTCTTCTTTTCCCCAAAAGTATTCTTAATCCTTCGATAAGCTGTGTCTACTTTTCCTAATTTCAGACAATTTTCTATACCAGCACATTTCTCTTTCAACCATTCTTCTTTCGCTTCCTTGCACTTCTTGTTAACCTCATTTCTCAGACGTCTGTATTCTGCTTTCCCCTTTACATCTCTTACATTCTTGTGCTTCCGCCTTTCATCCATCAATTCGAGTATATCCTGAGTGATCCACGGTTTTCTACCTATTCTCTCTTTCCTACCAATGTTTTCTTCTGCGGATTTTGTTATTTCATTCTTCAAAAGTGCCCATTCGTCTGCAATTGAAGTTTGTTTAGGGTTTTTCATTAGGCCTTCCTTTATACTCTTCTTGAATCTTTCGTTTACGTCCTTCTCTTTCAGTCTGTCTATTGCCCACCTTTTTGGCTTTTGACTTTTCTTCAGTTTCTTCAACTTTAATCTGCATTTCATTACAACAAGATTGTGGTCAGAGTTTATGTCAGCACCAGGATATGTTTTACAATCCAAAATCTGGTTTCGAAACCTCTGCTTGACCATAATGAAGTCGATTTGATAACGCCCTGTATCTCCTGGTCTCATCCATGTGTATATTCTTCTATTGTGGTTATTATTATTATTATTCAAAATATTACATAAGCAGTGTAAGAGTCCTATTTGGAAACAAGTGGGGGTTTTTCTTACACGCTTTTAACTTTCTTTGCTGTATTACCCAGTAAACATGTAGGTGACAAAATAATATGAAACACAGGAATTCGTTGTCACAAACGAAGTTGTGACACTTGCAGGCTACATAAACATAAACGAATTCGCGAGTTAATACAATAATTATAAATTAACAATTAAAGAAACAAATTAATACGTAAAGAAACATAATTATAATTCAAAACCAGAATTCAGGAAGAAATTTATTAAGACCTATTTGTTTTTCAAATACCTAACCAATCCCCTGAAGTGTAACGGCTTTTGTTGATCATAATGTCCGCTCATATATAAACCAACTGTCCCAGTCAAATAACACAGGACAGTACAGCTAATATAGCAAGCGGCCTCGTCATTTTTAGCCTATTTTCATTTATGAAAAAAATAGGCGTATGAGATCCCCTTTTGTCCGTGTGTCTGTCTGTGTGTGTGTGTGTGATGGTGTGTGTCCCCCCTAATAACTTCTAAACGGTTGGAGCGATTTCAATGAAACTCGTAAGTTCATAACACTACTCCTGGCGACTTCGACCGTGCCATACAATTTTTGTTACGTCTCACCAATCCAACATGGCGGCTGTGCGAAATATTTCACCAGCATTCAATATCTCCGAAACTACTACCGATATCACCCTGGAATATTTTACGGTGATAAAGGAAACTACTAGAAGTTCATCTATGTGACATTTAAAAATCTGGTAACTATAAAACCAACATGGCGGTCAAGCGAATTTGCGACTTTTAAATAGACTTTTCTCGCGATTTAACCAACCAAACGCAATAAAACTTGGTACAGTATATGTTTATACACAGTGCAATGCACCGACATATAAATTCGTTCAATTGTTTACATAACCTCAAGATGATGGACGCGCGAAATACTTCAACGGCTTTCAATATCCCAGAAACTAATAGCGGTATCACGCTGAAATTTTTTACAATGATAAAGGGCTCCACTGGAAGTTCATCTATAAGACATTCAGAATCCGGTTAACTACAAAACGAATATGGCGGTCAAGCGAAGTTGAAAATTTTAAATAGACCTTTCTCGCGATTTAATTATCCAAACGCAATGAAACTTGGTACAGGAAATGTTTATTCACATTGTAATGCACTGGTATCTAATTTAGTTCAATTGTCTACATAACGTCAAGGTGGCGGCTGTGCGAATTTTAAAATTAAGCTTTTATTTCTTGGGTCGTAATCATGAGATCGAATTGAAAATTTGAATAATGAACCTACGCAATAATTTTCCTTTAATGGACCATGACTCTATAGCCCATACATATAACAATCCAACATGGCGACCATCCGAAATATTTGCATGGATCTCAATATCTACGAATCTATTACAGCAATCAAACTGAATTTTTTAATGTTCATAGGGGTTATGAACATAAGTTCACCTATCGGACTTTCAATAACCTGGTGATCACAATTCCAACATGGCGGCGACGCGAAATATAAATATTCACATGGTCGTTTCTCGCAATTTAACCATCCGAGTGCAGTGACACTTGGTACAGTAAATCCTTATACAAATGTTAATCCACTGGCATCTAATTTTTTGAATTTTTTCATAACCACAAGATGGCAGCTGTGCGAAATTTAAAAATCTCCTTGTTACTTCTTGTGTCCTAAACATGCGATTGAATGTTGAATGCTACACGTACACAATAATCTTCATGTAACAGTACATAACTCTAGGACCTACATATAAAAAATCCAACATGGCGACCATCCTAAGTATTTAGTCGGTTCTCGTATCTACGAATCAATTACAGCAATCAAACTGAAATTTTGTATGTTGATAGTGGCAGTTAACATAAGTAGGATATATGAAAATAGGCTGTATAATTCATCACGGAACTACTTGTTTTTTGCTGTAAAAATTACTTTTTATAGATGATCCTATATTAACCATTAGTCTTTCTTGTATCGATAACACACGCCTTTTAAGAAGTGCAATCTAGATATTTCTCCAAAAGAGTACCGATCTTGTAGTGTCTTCAACAACTCAAGTCCTTTCTTGTACCATCCGTTTGTTATTTTTTGTGGGTTCATTGAACTTCGTATGTCAATATAGGTATTGAATTGAACATTCTTTACTGCATCAACGAAGATGTAGATATTTGGGTGTGGATGAGTAAAATTTATTCTAAATTTTGTATGAAAGGACTCACATGCCTTTGTTGTCCTTGCACAAGACGTTGACGATGAGGCCCATAGCGTTGGTGGGAACGGGGAGTCACTTTCGATATAATTATCCACCAGATAATCGGAAAAACTTTCAACACCTAGAGGCTGTATGGACATGAGGTCTTCTACCTCATCAGCGTCCAACATAGGAAGACCAAAAACCCAGTGCAAGCATTTTCCAATTTCCGATGTCTTACTTTTGTACTCCTGACTCCTGACTCAATCCAAGATGCTGAATTTTCCTCCACCACGCATGCGAAAGTCGAAACCTACAGCCTACCACCTCAACTAAAGGCTAAGCTAATAGGACTGTATTCTGTACGGCTATTTCAAAATCAACTGTGACGCGCTTTGGATTGAAATGTAAATTGATCTCTTCATATTTTTAAATCAGATTTTCAAAGAGACACTTATAAGTTTCCTCTTTCTTGTCAGGCAACAAACAGAAAAGAAGCGGTATATATACTCTGTGAGCTACCAGAATAGGATTGACAGTTCTCGCCTCGCCATGTGGTCAGGGAACAACAGGGAACAGTTTGAATAACAAGCGATCGCACTGTACAAGCCAGGGATACAGCTGACTAGGCACTGACGCACGTGGGCTGTAATATCGCAACGCAGAGTATTATGACATCAACTATTGGAACATGGATTGGTCAAGAGGCAGAGGGGTGATGGCCGACGTGAAACTTCCGGCCAAATGTCAATCCTATTCAGGCAGCTCACAGAGTATAGTTGCCATTATCTACGCTATGGATGTTGAAAAATTGATGAAAGTACTTTGTTGAGTACGAAAAAGTACCATCAATGAAAATGTTATCAATTTTTACTAGATATTCTAAGTTCCCCCTGGGGCAGAAAACAACAATATTTTCATCTCTTAAGTTCAATAACATTTCCTCACCTTCAGAACTCGTAATGGGAATCCTGTCCAATGCTTCGTGTACGTCGCTGACGCATTTCGGTAGGGGTGGAAGAAGACTTCTTTTTGCATGATTGAGGTTTTGTCGTATTCATCCCGGGTTACACTGCTGGCAATAGATTCAGGCACAGAAACAATTTCTGGCCTGATTACTTTCGCGGGTGGTTCCGACAAAGTTTCGTACACTTTGCGCTTCACGTTATTGGAGATGTAATCTCTATGTATGTTCGAGCACTGCTCATGATTATGTTCACCAACGGTTTTAAACAAAACTTCAGCATCTTCATCCATAAACAAATGCATAGAACAAGTTTTTTATTACAACGTCATTTCTGACCGCACTGTGTTTTTCTGCTTTTTGTGAACTTAAAACCGTCTAAAACTAGTATCATGGAACCTCTCTCACTTAGCATGGTAAACATTTTCGCTCGCAATGTTATTTCAGTCACTGGTCTAAACAGAAGGCGAGAAATTGAGTAGCATGGTGTAAATGTTGAAAGGCCACCTTTGGCCGGAAATTCCCGAGAAATGCTGCCAGACATCTAAATGGAAAAGGCTTTCCAGTAGTAGAGCTGGTTATCGGGACGGGGGACTACCTCTTATTCTCAGCAGTGCAGAAGCTAGTGGTGGGAGACAGTCCGTCACTTCCCCTTAAACCGACCTTGGGCTAACAGCCGACTTGACTATGGGCGCAGTTCAATCGGCCTAATTAAAAGGATCTGGAAATACCACTGATTATGGGCGCAGTTCCATATCTCCCGTGCCGAATGTCTTGCTATGAGTAGAACGGGTATGGTCGAGAGGCTAGAAATAAGAGACAGGCAGATGTTGAGAAAAAAAAATATACGAGCCTTTCAGTAGTCGCATATGATGTGTAACATGCGATATGTTATCCTGCTATGTGTGTCCTGGGAGCACAAATCCCTTGTTGACAGTGAACTCTGTTGGTCATTGAAATAACTACTTGTAAAACTCCACTGCCAAATCCTGACCGTAATAAATCATAATTGTTATTTGCCGTGGCGGAAGCAATCCACTGCCTACTTGATGCGAGCTGCGCTCTATACCGGCCAGTTAGTGAACCCATGCCAGCGATGTTATTGAAAATGGCCTCGTTTTGCCGATCAGCGCACTGCCAAGTATAGGCGTGATTAAAAATTAGGTGTGCGGAAGGTATATTAAATGTGTTTCTCCCAGTGATATGTTTAGACTAACGAAGTTTCAATTATTGTTGGTAGTCTGTGTTAATATACTGAATTCCTACGTTTGGAGTGTTTGTTGATGCGATATAGATGCCACATAGCCACATGGCCGACAGTACATCGAGTGCTTATATTAAATAAGAATAAAGCAAAAGTATGAAGATTTAATAAATCGTAATTGTTTTCAGCAAATATTATAACATGAATATTTTCACACCAAAGAACGACAAATTGAAGATGATTTATCGTAGGAATATCTTAAATGGGGTCTCCAAATCTTGAGCTAAACTGTGTGCGATATACATTCGCCATAGCCACATGGCCTACAGTACGTCGTTGTACCGATCGCCGCCATGAGGCGCGATCATTGTTTCCGTCCCATGCACTTCCGTCCCATCCATTTCCGTCCCATCCACTTCCGTCACTTTTCCAAAATCGCTCCCACAAAAATGTCCGGCTACCGAGTGGAAAGATGTTACACATCAAAATCCTAGGTCCAATCAAAGAAAATAGTGAATTCAAAAGACGACACAACCATGAATTCTACTCACCTGTAGAAAAGATCACGGACATCATTCTTAAGACAAGAAGAGTTTTCTATGGCCACATTGTTCGTAGAGTTCGACAAGGTTGAGCAATAGGATCTTCAGTTTCATTCTTACAAAGAAAACCAAGGAGGCGTGGTTCACCGAGTTAGAAAAAGATCAGCATGAATTGCAGATAACCCAGGAGGATATCCAGAAACGTGTTCCATTAAAGTCGAAACTTCAAAAACATCTTGGTTTCCAAGAAAAAACAAAAAAAACTGTCAAAACATTGATTGAAGCGAGGAAGGAACATCATAGGAAACGAATGCGGGAATACTGGGAGAACGTTAACGCCCAGCCACAAAGACATGGACAAGGGCAGTTGAAATAACGTGGTCCGAGGATGACCAAAACGACACAAGAAGAAGTAATAACAATTCTAAGAATCACCTGGAACAGCAACTAGTTCCGTGAAGAACTAAAGCCTATTTTCATATATTCTACTTATGCCAGTTGCCTCTATCAACATACAAAATTTTAGTTTGATTTCTATAATAGATTCGTAGATATTGAGAACCGTCCAAATATTTCGGTTGGTCGCCATTTTGGTTTGTGATATGTAAGGGCCATAGAGTTATCTACTGTACCCGATATCCGGATAGTCGGCTGTCAGATATCCGCCCCCTCAATCGGATTGCCAATAATCAAACGCGCCGGCATAGCTACATCAATGAAAATGGCACTGACAGATACTATCGAGATTAGAGCACAATAGTTAACAAGAAAATTATTGTGGAACACACCAAAATATACGGGGGTTATTACTTACCGTTACTTACCTCTTAAATATATCTCGGGGACTGGGTTGTCAACTGGATCACTTAAAAGTATGTCCTCACAATAACCTCCACCATGATATTAAAATGAACCAGGACGAAGACGAGAAACTTTAAACTGCACAATAATTTATTCCACATAAAGAATGACTTTTAACAAAAATGAAACAACAAAGTATACGTGGCAATCAGAAGCCATTGACCACATAACCATGTCCTCCTGTAGGACCTGTATTCTCTACATATAATGTTTTAGCTTTCTCAAGCTTATAGCAACGAAAATATAACAATGCAATGGGAATGGAAACGGGATTTGGGATGAGACACAAATATCAATTGCTTTGCGTGTTTATATCCTGCACATTTTATTTATAGCCACAAGGCTATTATGAAACGCCCTTGGTCTCAGTATCACAGTTGTCTGGACCAGCTGCAAGGCACCTGTATGGTCAAAGCGGACACCCGTTCGTTCAACCCTAGCATAAGCGTGCTACCTCAGAGCTCGGCTCTCTCTTTAAACACGTAAATGTTCACATCTCAACTGAAATAATATCACGCAAATGTCTTACATGCTTCATTCAAACACCAATGGATTCCTCCAACAATCCCAAATCATGATTATTTGTTCAAACCACTTGCTTAACTTGCATTGTTTAGAGTATAAAAAAACTCTAAATGTTAATAACAAAAGTTCATTAATTATTTATAACAATAACAAATTGTTTATAACAATGTCAAATGACCATTGAAAATTTAATACACGCTTCTATTAATCACTATCATTTTAAATTATTTAACAAAGATATTTACAAAATTATTTTACAATATTAAATTGTTTATATTATTTATACAGGAATACACTGAACCACACGTCTATCCGGTTGATAATTACTCAAATTGTGTTGATATAAACGACCAATGAAGGTTAGTTATATTAAACTGTCAAATTCAGGTCTAATAATGTTTAATAATAATTATTAATATTTGTGACGGTAACCTCCATTCAAAATCTTTATCTCAAATTATTTAACACTCTTGTTAATTTTAACAGTATCTTCATATGAACAATCTTTCAAAGAACAAGAATAACATTCAGCGGGAAATACTTCGCTCATAACGCCCAAAATTCATCATATATCTTCATATATATGGCATAAAAATCTTCCAAACTACACACAAAAACCTCCACTATTAATTCATCAACTTCATTAATTATTGTGGGAACCTCCTTCATTATTCAAGGGCATTACTCAACAGCGACTTTTACACGTCCACTGAACTAAAGATTATACATCCATTGTTCCTCTTTAAAAATTCTTATATTCATCAATTGTAATAATGACTGTTATTATTTAACCTTCGTGGGTTTCATTCATGAATCGATATGAAGTAAAAATTTGCCAATCACAAATAAATTTAATAGCAAATACGATTAGACACTCCTGCCTGGTCTATCAAAATTGAGGTTAACATCTTCAAAGTAACGCAGTATAAAAATACTATCTTCAAACAAAGATCAACTAAACTGCAAAATAGTCGAATAGAATACAATTAGATTGTGGAATGCAAACATTATTGTTCCAATCTAGAATTGAGAAAAACTCCTATCTTCATTATTCATTACTATAGTGTATTCAATAAATTGTAATTAACGTTCGTATTTCATAAAATTGTCTATAATGCAATGATAAATGTCTATGTTGTAATCATGTTCATAAGACGACTAGTATTTCAAAGATCGTCGATATCGTAGTAGATTTTAACGCTCTAAAATCTTTTAATCATTCTTCTTTCTTGAGGATGACAGAAAATTGGTCAAAGTAGTTAACTGATTAGAATTACTTTAATAAAATGACACGCTGTCTGAATTCAAATCTGCCATAGCAAATCGTTAACTTTACAGTTAAATAGTGACTACAAAAAGTACGCAAATTACTGAAAGAATCTAAATCATCAGTCTCAACTGATCCAAAATTATTTAAGTATGCCAGTGACATAGCAATGTCTCAAAAATCGAAGAAAAAGGCATAAATCATCGAAGTGTACTGAGTACAAAAATATCAATCAAGAAAATGGGGCAAAAGGTAGGACAGAAAATATGGGAAGAATGGTTGCTCAAATATCGCTACGATACTCAAATAATACAAGAAACGTTCACGACTACCTTATCTGCCGATTGAAGATCCAGAGGAAAATTCCCCAAAGAAGACTGCTGATGGATCCATTTCACCAACGTAAAGATGTGCTCCGTCCTCGAATTTGGAATCAGCGTCCTCGGAGAATCGAACTGCTTCCTCCTCCGAAATTGCACTGCTCCGTGGATACGAGAAACATCCTTCCGGCAAAATTCTTCATTGTGCGCCGGGATAACCCTGGCCTCTCTTGAAAGTTCTCTGAAGTTCTTGCAGGAATTCGTCATGAAGTTTAATGTAGTTATTTCCGCAGAAATATTCATAGTTGTGGAGTATGAAAATATTTCCACTGTTATCTGGTATAATTCAGCGATGGATTAACGATGCATGAGTGTAGTTGGATGTTCACTACATGCTCGCTTTTGTAGAAAGACGATTAACGAAGTTCCATGCTGTTACTTTACTCCAATGACATATGTCCCAATTGCATCAAAGCCTTAGCCTTTCATCTCAACTACGATTATAATGATCAAAAGCACTGCAATATTATAGTGTTCCATAGTCGAATGTATCGTTGTAATACCAAACTGTTGCACTCCACGTGTCAGCCGTAGTGTATAATGTGGAATATAAAAGTGTTTCTCCTGTGGCGAGAAAATCACTTTTGTTGGCAGCCTAAAAGTTCCAATATCTTTCGAAGTATCACTGTGAAATTCTTCAAATCTTGTATACACCTTAATGTTATACTGCCTAACAGAATTATCGTAAAGGCTGAAGTTAGCGCTTGATATCTTGACTGGTGGAAACGTTAATGTGCGCGTTTCAACTTCACCTAGTTTTGAGCAGCGTAGAATGGAACTGCTCCGAGTTCGTTCGATGCGGCAAGGCTTTCACCTCACGCTAAAGACACCTTACTTCACTGAATCACTTGAAAATAACTCTATATCACCAGAAATATATATGCGATCACAAGTATGAGATCTGAGCGTATCAGTATCAGTATGAGTATGAGTATCAAATCTGAGAATGAGAGCTCCTCTCTCCTGTGCACGACCTTTTATCAACTTCTTAAGGGGCGTATCTATCCCTTCCATAGCCTGTTGCTGCGTCATTGCTGGAAGTTTTAACTTTGGCTATACTTGACGGATTTCCAAAATTCAAAAACTCAAAAATAATTTCTTCAAAATTCCAAATCAATGCCATAACTGAAAATAGATTTCCATAAATCTGCATGCCAAAAGTAATCGAATATCGTAGTTTCAGCAATCTCCGTCTTCCTTCCAAACTATCGTTCATTGGTTCGCGTCTCTCCTCCAATAGCGTAGCTTCTTCCTTAGCACAATACCTTGTTTCCTGCGACTGCGTCGTAAATCTCGGATCTTTCTCGAATAAAATCATGACGTCACCAAGAATCTCAGCTCAATCAGCCTACTGGCATGAATCCTACGTCATCCGTGCCTACGTCATGAATATCCACGTCATAACTATGACATCCATAACTTTACTGATATTTGCCAATACAGCCATCGTGGTCTCAATATAATTCAATTTCCGGGGGCATTACCATTAAAGGAAATTAATGCATAGCTTCATTATGCAAAGATTTACTTCTATCGCATGATTACGATACAAGAAATAAAAACTTAATTACAAAATTTCGCACAGCCGCCATCTTGAAGTCATGTAAACAATTCAACTAAATTAGATGCCAGTGCATTACAATATGTGTAATCATCATATACTGTACCATATTTCTCTGCGCTCAGATGGTTAAATTGCGAGAAAAATCTATTAAAATGTTTCCAATTCGCCTGGCCGCCATTTTCGCATTGTACTTTACAGGATTTAAAAAATACATAGATAAACGTGCAGTAGTGCCCTTTATCATCGTACAAAATTTCATGGTGATATTAGTAATAGTTTCAGAGATATAGAATGCCAATGAAATATTTCGCCATCTTGAGGTTATGTAAACAATTGAACTAAATTAAATGCCAGTGCATTGTTGTTTTTTGAGTCTTCAGTCTTTTGACTGGTTTGAAGCAGCAAACCATACCTCCCTGTCCTGAGCTAATCTTTTCATCTCTACATAGCTACCACACCCTACGTCCGAGGCAATCTTTTCAACATATTCTGACATTGGTCTACCCCTACAGTTCTCGACCTCGACCCTACCTTCCACAACTAAGCTTGCTATTACTGGGTGTCTTAGTAAGTGTCCTACCAACCTCTCTCTTCTCTTCATTAGCAGTCGCCAGGAACATCTCTCCTCTCCCACTAGTCTTAATACCTCTACGTTTGTAACCCTATCAACCCATCTGATCTTCATCATTCTCCTGTAACACCACATTTCAAACGCTTCAATTCTACTCTTATCTGCTGCACCAATAGTTCAAGTTTCACTTCCATAGAGTGCGACGCTCCAGACAAAGGCCATCAAAAATGACTTCCTAATACCTAAATCTATATTCGATATCAACAGATTCCTTTTCTGTAGAAATGCTTTCCTTGCCTGAGCTAACCTACTTTTTATATCCTCGTTGCTTCGTCCATCCCTGGTTGTTTTGCTTCCTAAGTAATAGAAGTCTCCTACTTCTTTTAGTTTTTCACCTGCCAATTTGATGTGCATAGAGGATTGTGATTTATTTCGGCTGCATTCCAATATTTTTGTTTTACATTTATTAATTTTCATCATGAATTCTTTCCTCAAGACGGAGTCCATACCATTCAAAATCTCATTCAAATCCTCAGGCGTGTAGGCCAAGATGACTATGTCATCGGCAAATCTCAGAGTAGAAATTATTTCTCCTTGAATCTTCACTCCCACTTTAAATTTTTCTACAATTTCCTTCTTTGCTTGTTCAATGTAAAGATTGAAAAGTATGGTGAAAAGTTGCAGCCTTGCCTTACACCTTTCTGAATACCAGCTTCTCTCCATGTCCTTCAGCTCGAATGACTGCTGTCTGGTTTCTGTATAGATCGTAGATCACCTTCCTAACCCTGTACTTTATTCCAATAGTTTTCAATATGTCAAACAATTTAGTTCAATCAACGTTATCAAAAGCCTTTTCTAAGTCTACAAATGCCATGAACGATCTCTTATCTTTCCTTATTCTACCTTCCAAAATCAGCCTACGACATAGTACAGCTTCCCTTGATCCTACATTTCTCCTGAAACCCCACTGGTCTTCACCCAACTCCGTTTCTATCTGGCTTTCCATCCTCTTGTAAATTATTATTGACAGGATCTTTGAAGCATGAGAAATCAAGCTGATTGTACGGTAATCCTCACATCTGTCAGCTCCTACTTTCTTCGGTATAGGGATGATAACATTCTTCTTGAAATCAGAGGGTACCTCACCTGTCTCATAAATCCTACACACCAAGTGAAATAACCAGATCAGACCTTCATCTCCTATGCAGCGTAGCAACTCAATCGGTATATCATCTATGCCTGGTGCTTTGTTCCTGCTTAAGTCTTCCAATGCTCTGTCAAATTCTGATCTCAATATTAAATCTCCTTTTGCATTCTCGTCAATTTCCTCCTCCCTTTCCATTACAGTACATGATTCGCAATCTCCTTTCCCTTATACGAACACCCTATGTAAGCTTTCCATCTCACTACCTTTTCTTCCCTATCCGTTAGAGGATGTCCATTTGTGTCCTTAATATTACAGCACTTAGTCTTCTTTTCCCCAAAAGTATTCTTAATCCTTCGATAAGCTGTGTCTACTTTTCCTATTTTCAGACAATTCTCAATACCTGCTCATTTCTCGTTCAGCCATTCTTCTTTCGCTTCCTTGCACTTCTTGTTATCCTCATCTCTCATACATCTGTATTCTGCATCCCCCTTACCATCTCTAACATTTTTGTGTTTCCGCCTTTCATCCATCAATTCTAGTATATCCTGAGTGATGCACGGTTTTCTACCCATTCTTTCTTTCCTACCAATATTTTCTTCTGCGGATTTTGTGCCCATTCGTCTGCAATTGAAGTTTGTTTAGGGTTTTTAATTAGTCCTTCCTTTATACTCTTCTTGAATCTTTCGTTTACATCCTTCTCCTTCAGTCTGTCTCTTGCCCACCCTTTTTACTTTTGACTTTTCTTCAGTTTATTCAACTTTAATCTGCATTTCATAACAACCAGATTGTAGTCAGAGTTTATGTCAGCACCGGGATATGTTTTACAATCCAAAATCTGGTTTCGAAATCTCTGCTTGACCATAATGAAATCAATTTGGTAACGCCCTGTATCTCCTGGTCTCATCCATGTGTATATTCTTCTATTGTGGTTATTGAATAAGGCGTTAACTGTGACCAACTCATGCTCGGTGCAGAATTCCATCAGCCTGCTTCCTCGATCATTCCTTTCACCTAATTCGAAATGTCCTACTATCTTCCCTTCTCTCCCTTTTCCTACCACAGTATTCCAATCTCCCATTACTATAACATTTTCATCACCCTTGATATAGCTCAGAATTGCATCTATTTCTTCGTAGACCTTTTCAACATCCTCATCATCAGCTTGACTGGTAGGCATATAGACTTGTACCACTGTGGTGCACGTAGGTTTTGTATTGATTTTTGCTACAATGATCCGTTCACTATATTGCTCATAATATTCCACCCGCTGTCCAAGTTTCCTACTCAATATGAGTCCAACCCCTGCTTGGCCATTGTTTGATTTAGTGCTAATGACCCTATAGTCTCCTGACCAATATATTTTATATTTTATATTTTATATTTTATATTTTTATATTTTTATATTTTTATATTTTATATTTTATATTTTATATTTTATATTTTTTATTTTATATTTTATATTTTTTATTTTATATTTTTTATTTTATATTTTGAATTTTATATTTTGTATTTTTTATTTAATATTTAATATAAATATTTGCTGTACCAAGTTTCATTGCGTTTGAATGGTATAATCACGAGAAAAGTTTATTTAAAAGTCGCAACTTCAATTGGCTGCCATGTTGGTTTCGTAGTCACTAGGTTTTTGAAAGTTCCATGGGTGAACTTCTAGTAGAGCTCTTTATCACCGTACAAAATGTCAGGGTGATATCGGTAATAGTTTCGGAGATATTGAATGCTGGTTAAATATTTTTCACAGCCACCATGTTGGATTGGTGAGACGTAGTGAAATTTGAAGGGTACGGTCGGGGTCGGCCAAAATGGTGCTATGACCTTACCGAGTTTCATTGAAGTCGCTCCAGCTGTTTAGAAATTTTTAGGGGGACACACACAAACATCACACAGACACACACATCACACACACATGGACAAACGGTGATCTCATAAATAGGCTAAAAATCAATATCGAAGAACGCAATATTAAGACATTGCACCACAGTAATCAACCCTATAGCACTATATGCCTCGGAATCATTGATCAATGAGAGTCGATCTCTTATTGACCCACGAGGTTTGGCGCAAGGGTATTTCTGACCCGAGGCTTAAAATTGCTGTATATTTTCGTTTTGATCAGCCCTTATTTCCTGTCGCTTACAGTACCATCCTTCCTAGCTTTGAACTTCACGCTGCAAAAAATCTTGTCCATTGTCCATAGCTTTTGAAACACCCAAGTTATTTCTATATTATTTACGTCCGGGTCAGATTTACCCAAAGCACCAGTCCTCGCGTGACAATTTTCGGCTTACGTTAGTTGGCACAATCTGCAAGAAAAAACAACAAGATGTTCAGTAAAGAACAGCCTACTTTCTCCTAAATGCATGGGTATTGTTATAACTCTTTGTCCTTTTCAAGGAGTATAATTGAATGTTGGTTGTAGTAGCTTGTTGAAATACAACGTGCTATAGGGATATTAAACATGAATATGAGGTGCCCTTTGCTAGTGCTACCTCTGTAAAAAAAAGAAACATTCAATTCGGTTTCACCGTGTTTGAATTGATCCGGGGAATGGATTTGCACACATACATGGCCGCTGTTTGCAAACTATTGGGCTGATGACCTTGTAGTCAGTCATAAGATGCTTTCCACAAAAAGGCATGTTGTTGCAAAATCCGGTAGAGATCAAATTATTAGGATGGTCGAAATTTGATTTAAGCTTTTAACATTTGGGTGGCCGTCATTCCGTTTCCGTCAAGATGGCGGCGATATAAAACATGACACTGAGGTGCCTTTTGCTAGTGCTACCTCTGTACCAAATTTCGTTCAATTCGGTTTCACCGTGTTTGAATTGATAGGGGGCATCGATTTGCACACATACTTGGCCACCATCTGCAAACTATTGGGCTGATGATCTAGCAGTTTGGTCAGAATATGCTTCCCACATAGAGATTTGTTGTTGCAAAATTTGGTAGACACTAGATTATTAGGTTGGTCGTAATTACATTTTAGCCTTTAACATTTGGGTGGCCGCGATTACGTTTCCGTCAAGATGGCGGTGATATAAGACATGACACTGAGGTGGCCTTTTCTAGTGCTACCTCTGTACCAAATTTCGTTCCATTCGGTTTCACCGTGTTCGAATTAATAGGGGGAATCGATTTTCACACAAATATGGCCGCCATCCGCAAAATATTAGGCTAATAACCTATTAGTTTGGTCAAAGGATGCTCCCTCCATAATGGTATGTTGTTGCAAAATTTGGTAGAGATCGGATGATTAGGTTATTCGTAATTTGATTTAAGCTTTGAACATTTGTGTGGCCGCCATTACTGTTTCCGTCAAGATGGCGGCGATATAAAACATGACACTGAGGTGTCCTTTGCTAGTGCTACCTTTGTACCAAATTTCGTTCAATTTGCGCTCACCGTGTTCGAATTGATAGGGGGGGACATACATTCAGAGTACACACACAGACTCACACACACACATACACACACAGACAGACACACTTTTTTTCGCCCTGTAGTGATCTCATAAGTCTACTTTCATGTTTTGCAAAAATCGAAAGTAGGCTAAAAAAAAAGGGGGGGGGGGTAATCCGAATATTTTAGTGCAGTACAATCACACAGCTCACGTTCGTTTTGATCCATGTTTAGGGTCTAGGGACACCTTGCTCATCAGCTCCTTTGTAAAAAAAATCGAGATGACTGCTTTACCGCCACTATAGAGGCCAATCATACTGTTAAGGAAATTGTGATATAGATCATGCTGCTTATGATTATGATAGTGATAATGATCCAAAACAAGACAATAACGTTTTCATGCCTGTTGTTCACCGTGGAAGAAAAAAGATCTACAACACGCTTTGTTTTTAAAACTATAACACACTATCGTGAAGGCAAAGACTTGTATTAAATGTACTTTTTATTGTCATAATCTTGTATACTCTGCAATGTTAAATATTCTGACTTCTATAGAAAATAAAACAACATTGTACCATTATTTTAATTTATTTACAAACTTTATATACATTTTTTGGTTTCATGATAATATTTTTTAAGACAATACTAAACACTAAGACATTATTATTCTATACACATATTTTTCTTTCAGTCCATTGTCATGACATATCTTCCATTATTATTTGACATTTGTTTTTTTAGTTAATTAAAACGAACCATGCACCTATTGTTTTTAAAACCTTCATAAATTATGTGCACAGGTTGTACAGCATGATTGACTTCATCAAAAACACTCTCCGACATATCATTAAACCGTGTAGGCAGAAATGTCTCAAAGTTTTCACATACACAAGGTACACGATCACCATATGCTGTTTTCAATTTCCGAATCTTGATAATGCTGAATGGAATATGTGTTGGCAATTCGCTGAGCTTCTTTGTCTCTAAGCCACATGCTTGAACCACAGCATTCAAAACATTCATTGCAGTAGTCTATAAACCAAAGAAAAGCATATCTATTACACTTTAAAACAGCTTTAATAATATTGTGCAATTAGGGATTTTGCACTATGCATGGCTGATAAATTTTACTATTTATGCAAGAAATGCCTAACTGTAGCAGATACTGCTTTTCTGCATATAGCACATGTGTTGAGTTCTAATGCACACTTGACACAGGCTATCATGTGTCCACAAGGCAAAAATACAACACCTAGTTCATCTTGATAACAAATTTTACATAATTGTTGGTCACACTTTTGTATCTGTTCGTGAGACAAGTCTTTTTTTTTCAGCCTCATGTATTTGCTGCGCATGTTCTAACTCTAAAGGCACTTTTATGTCTTGTGCTGCAATCACGTTTTCTTTACGAATAGTGTTCACAAATTCCTGACCTTTAAGCAACACCATGTATTTACAGTTAGGTAACCAACGAGGGTGTTGCACAAAAGGGTCATCAGTCATTTGCCAATCCTTTAAAGCAAATCCACAATAAAACATATTGTTTTATCCCCTTCACCAGTATAAAAAAATCCAGCTTCACTTAGCTGTTTGGTAAGGTGTTTTAATATTAATGGCCAAATATTTTTATAAGATTCTAAACGTTTTTCAAGAGAGCTGTACTCTGGGTGTGCTAGTGCTTTAGTCTTGCAAACTCCCAATTTTTCAAAAGCACATGCCAATTCAACACTGTCTATGGCATATGGACCACATATATCGACACTACCGTTGTTGGCTATTAATACATCATTATTATTTTCATTATTATTTATTTGTGATTCAGCAACGTAAGTAGCGGCCAATGGTCTTGTGGTTCGGTAAAATGAATACACGGGTATGTTACCCACTTGTTTTCCAAGCATGTAAGGACAACAAGGAGACCATCGCAAATGGTCTCTAAAGGGATCATCCCCTTCTTCCCAGTGTGAAAGTTCAATACGACAAAACACACAGCGCACCACATCTTCTCGGTTCAAGTAAAAAAAAAAAAAGGCTTTTGCAATTTCTTGTGTCGACAAAAATCCTACAGGCCAGGATTCAAATGTTAACCAACGGTCATGTTCTGATTTTAAATTTAACCCACGTGGTAAACCAACTTGCTCACATGTTGTATTCGGTACTAACGCCATGTGTTATAATAAACCTTTTTCTTATTGTAAGTTATTAACGTTGTACAGAGTACTTTAAAGCACAATGTATGCTTGTTCACTGTCTGTTCATTACGTTAATGGCGCAAGACGACACCTAAAAGCAAACAGAATAACCAATCACTCACTCAATGGTGTATTCTTGGAACACGGTACGAGAGAATATAAATTTTAATGCTCTTTTCTTGTTCATTTCTTCCTTTTTTATCAAACTCCAACAGTGATCTTCTATTTTCTCTTTGTTGGTCATGTCTCTTATGTTCTTTGTGAGTCTGTTCTAGATATATATCTTCCATGACCCACTTAACGTCATCTAGCAGCGAATCTCAGAAGCTCCTCAATTCTTCCTGGTGCAAGAGGACTTCCTTATCCATCTGGTCACCAGTTCTCGTTGCCATCGCCAGCTATTATCTCCGTGATCAAGAGAACTTCGTCTACTCTTTCACCCACCAGGCTGTGCTAGTATCGCCTGCTATCAACTCTTTGAAGACCATTTCCTCAGGAGAATTTAAGTTTACAATATTGGTCATGCTTACATGTATTCCTTTTGTCTCCTACCCCCACTCTTTTCCCTTCCTTGGACCCTCCGCGCTTCACTGAGTGGGTCTCACTTGTAAGTCGGCAGTTGACTTGGTCAGTCAAGGCTCAACCAGAGCCAGTCTCCTCAAACCAAGAGGCACTCTCTACATTCTATGCCATGTTGGCACATTAGGTATCCGTCAAAGGGAACTTCATCTACGCCATGCAACAAAGATAAGTACAGACTTAAGGTTTTAACCTCACCTTCATCGGTTTTAATTCTACATACTTCAATGATCATTTTATAGGCAGTGTGAGATTACTTATTTGGGGCAAAAATCATCCTTCGCGGGATTTGCTATGTTGGGCTTTTGTCTGTCTAAGCCAACCTTAATAAAAAGTAGCTTTTCTTAAGCTATTTAAATGAGAAATCTTCTCACCACGTGGGATATTATCTAATACCCACTGTCTATAAAATACCAAGCTAGTTCCTCCGCTGGATTAACTTCGGCTCCATTCTTCTATTAGGATCGTTCTGGAACCTTCCAGATCCTGTACTTTATCTACAAGTCTTGCCGTCATGTATTTTTCACTCACTTGTGAGAATACTATTGAAAATTGAAGAATCTTCCTTCTGAATTAAAGCTCAATAGCTAATTTTCTTCCACCGTTGGAATGTTCTATGGCGCATTTAATTGTAATACACAACTTTCTCAAGCAATAGACTTTCGCCTATCTAGTGCTACCAGTCCTTTTTCATCATTGCAATAACTTTCTTTGCCATAAACTTTCGTGTTACTACAGTGAACTTTTCATCCATTTAACAGACTATAGTGATAACTAGTGCTTGTTCAACTTTTCTACCGCGTCGCGATCGTCCGTTTACCTTAAATAAGGCCATGAACATTGATCCCAAATCCCAATTGATCTTTCCTAAACCTTCTACTAACAAACCATATTAATAAAATTGTTACTCTAGATCATTTTCAATGAGGTGTCACTCTAACGAAGTGCCCTTCCATCTGGCTTGTTTATCATCAATTAATTTCTGCATAACTACGTGTTTTATACACGGTTCAAGCTTACATTGTTTCTCCCTTATAATCAGGGAAAACAATTCTTTCAACTCATGAGTGAGTTATTTCTAGGTCTAACGAAAGGGAAACTGCCCCATTTGTCTCGTGATTCCTACTTGAACATAGGAAGTCTAGAACCTTCCTTTTGACTTTCTCTTCAGGTTTCACAGTAAGTGACCTGCTCTATTTTGCATAGCTATCATAAAAGTAATTCTGCATAAATATAAGAAGTTATAGGAACTTCTCTTTCATTTTTCTTTGTTATTTTGAAGTTGTAACTTTTTCCCAGATAGGTACGCAGAGATTTCTTATAGTACACACCTTGTACTCTATTTATTGTTAAACTTTAATCACCTTAATTGTCTTTAAATTTTAAATTTTTATCTTCGCTATTTTAAATCCTTGCTAGGGTTTTATAAAGGTTTGAAACCTAATAAATTGTTAATTGCCTGGCGCAAACGTTTAATGTTTTCTGAGGTCTGTGACCCCAAAATTGTTAACCGAATTGAAAATATATATTTGTTGAAGTTATCAACTTCCTTTGAATTGTTAAATAAACTTAAACTTTCTTTTTTGATTCATCATTTCTCTGGTACAACGGTTAGGCAAGATCCTGTCTTCCCTGACTCTTCCTAGGTTCATGCCCTCGTTAACACCAATAAAGCTATTGATAGGGCTTTCACCACTCGTTGCATTTGAGCAAAAACTCTTAGTAGTTATCTCGGTAAAGTCTCTCTTAGCTTTAATAGCTAATTCTAACTGGCCAGTAAGGCAAGCACAGCTCGCTACGCCAGCTTCCTGCTTGTGGAGATTCTCTCCAAAAAACTTATGGTTGGTTTTCAAAAAGATAAGTGTTTCTCTTTGCCTAAACTTTTAGTCGGCTACTGGCTGGGTAAAAGCTTAGCCATGTATAAATGCAACTATTGGTTCATTTACCAAATTTATTCCCAAAGGCATAATTCCTTTATCATTATCCTGCTTGGAAGCACTTGGTCGCTTGGTAATAACTCTGCAACTTCGAAAACTGGACATATAAAAATCGATGCAAATTATTAGTACTCTTCGAATTACTTGGTCAAAAAAGAATTCCTTTGAACAGATCTACAATAAGTCTGTTACTCTTGCCAGACCATCACCCTTCCCCATAGTACGCATATGCATGCTTGAGAGGGAATACTCTAAAGCCATTCTCTTTCAAACCGCCCAAGTCCTAGCTGCGGTTCCCGTTAGCTTCGACCAGGTCCTTACCCACTTTAGGTATCAGAGAACGGATTTGCAGTGGCAACCGCCTCTAAGTGCATTTAAAGTTAAATTCATAACTTTTGTGGGACTCTCCTCCTATTTTTCTATCCTTTTTCTCCAGTCCGAAAACCACCTCTTTTTCTTTATCATCTTCCCTTGGTGGTTAGGTTATTCCTCAGCCAATAATCTATCCAAAAATTGGTCCCGGAAACCCGGGAGAGTCCGTTTGTCACTTGTTTTAAAAGGTTATTTGACAACACCTTGCAAATTATTAATACCTGCTTTGAATCATTCAGCTATAACTACATCGTGCAAAGCCTGTGAAGGGGAAAGAGGCCTCTCCTGTCTCCTTTGGTGTGTCCCGTTGTTTCTACTTATTCGCTGCTGCCAGCTTGACAGCATTTCCAAGGTTCCACAGTCTCGTGAGTTACACTTTAACCTATTCACCTTGTCATGGCTCCTACTGAAAAGGATAAGGATGAAAAACTTACTTCTAAACGAGCATCTTATAAAGGGCAAATTACCCGATTCAGAAAGTACATAAAAGAGTTAGATCCCTCCGAAGCTCAATTAGACTTGTTGAAACATCGTGTAAGGGATTTTGAACGTTCTTATGAAAATTATTGCAACATCCAAACTGAAATAGAAACTTGCATGCTCAATCAAACCGAATATCGAGTCGAGGTAGAAACCCAATATTACGAAGGCATAGGTTCTGCTTTTAAAATAATACGCCAACTCGAAGAGGAGCAGAAAAAGGACGCTTCTGTTCTTGGTTCTCTTCACGAACCACAAACTTCGTTTCGCGATGGTACTCACAAGCCCAAACCAATTTTACCTAAAATTGATTTACCCCACTTCTCTGGAGATGAATCTACTTGGGATTCTTTCTATGAATTATTTTGCTCCCTTGTTCATGACAATGAAGACATTCAAGTCATATACAAGTTTCATTACTTGAGATCTATCCTCCGAGGTCAAGCTTTGCAGTTAGTTGAAGCACTTCCTCTAAGTGCCGAAAATTACCCCATTGCCTTTAACTTATTGAAGGAAAGATATGGCAATTTACGGTTACGTATTCAACGCCATATGAAGGCTCTATTCAACCTACCTGCGTCACAGCACAATGACGTCACTAGTTTGCGTACTCTCATTGATACTACTCAGCTTTATGTTAAAGCTTCATCCCAACTAGATCAACCCACTGAACACTGGGACACTTTCCTAATACATTTAGTGGTTTCTAAAGTTGATACTGCTACCCTCAAAGCTTGGGAAATCGAACTTTCTAGAGAAGACGATTACTCTTACGAGCATTTAGTTACTTTCATAAACGCTAGATGCCAACTCTTAACCGCTCTAGCTAATCAAAGTGAACCCTTTTCCCCGAGTTCCAAATTTGAATTAATGTCTATCAAACCAAAAAGCGAACGCTTAGCGTCTAATACCCAAAAACCCGGGTCCAGCTCATCTAAATTTAAATCAAACACTACTGGTTACCCAACTAGGTCTAGTGAACGTCGTGTTGCTAGCTCTATTGTTTTAAACACTCAAAGCGAACCCCGCAAGAGTTTAAACGAACCTTTAAAGTGCATACTTTGTAAAGATCCCCATGCCCTATACCTCTGTAAATCCTTTAAAGAAATGTCAGTCGACGACAGAAGAAAATTAGTTTCCCAGAACAAACATTGCTTCAATTGCCTAGCGCCTACTCATTCTGCTTCAAATTGCAAGTCCACAAGACTTTGCTTCCATTGTGAAAAGGCTCATCACACTTTGCTACATCGTCATGATCAGGAAAGGTCATCGACAGCATCTACTTCTCAAAAAAGTGATAATGCTAACAGTTCTAATGCTTCATCGTATATTCAAAATGCCAAGTCCATTCGCAGTGCTCAAGTATTGTTGTCTACTGTCCAAATCGAAGTTCAGGATAACTTTGGCAACTGGGTCCGTGCACGCGGTCTTCTTGATTCAGCGGCAACTCATGATTTTGTGTCTAATTATTTGATTAGAAAACTAGGCCTACCTGTAAACCCCACTTCTATTAACGTATCAGGCATTAACAGCTTAAAATCACAAGCTTTACAGTTCTCAAAGCTAACCTTAAGAGATATTTGTCACAGAAACAACTTTCTCAAACTGAATTGTCTAATTCTCAATAGCATTGGAGAAGACACTCCAAGTCACTCTGTGGATATTTCAGGGTTAAACATTCCCTCGCATTTAAGGCTAGCTGATCCTTTGTTGAACATGCAAAACCCTATTTACATACTCTTTAGTGCCAATGTTTTTTGGAATTGCCTTCGTAAACAGGTTCGCAAGTTATCCTCAAACGTGGTCGCCAGATACACTAATTTTGGATGGATCGTCACAGGTCAACTTCCCCATTATTCTCCCCAACCCGCATCGCAATGCTACTTTGCCAATACTGACTTGGAACAGTTCTGGAGGCTTGAAAGCGTTGATCCTCCTAACGTAACCTCTTCAGAAAATGAATTATGTGAGCAACTTTTTTTGAACACCACCACTCGTTCTTCTGATGGCCGGTTCGTTGTTCAAATGCCAAGATTACATAATCCTCCCAAACTTATTAACTCTCAGCCCAAAGCTCGAAAAGCTCTCTTTGCTATCGAGAGCAAATTCAAGAAAGAACCTCTTGTTAAACAGCAGTACACTGATTTCATGGATGAGTATGAAAGCTTAAATCATATGGAAGTTGTTAACAAATCTGATGATGAATTGCACCCACCAATTGAAACGGTTTATTTAAATCATCATCCCGTGTGGAAAAACCCTCTTGTAAAAGATAAAATCCGAGTTGTTTTCAACGGTTCATCACCCGACGTTAATGGCAACAGCCTTAACGACACCCTTTACTCTGGTCCTGCTATTCAGTCAGATCTATCTGCTATACTCTTAAACTTTCGATTATTTCCCATAGCTGTCATAGCTGATATAAAACAGATGTACCGCCAAGTTTTAATTCAACCGGAACAACGAGATCTCCAAAGAATCTTGTGGCGTGATGAAATCAGTAAGCCTATTAAGGTATTTCGTTTAAACACAGTTACTTATGGCTTAAAACCCTCTACTTTCCTTGCTATCCGATCCCTACACTTGCTAGCCTCTCAAGATGGTCATTTATTTGATTCTAAAGCTTCTGAAACATTAACTACGTCATTCTATGTTGACGATTATTTGCAGTCCTTCCCCACTTTGGAGGAAGCTTCTTTTGTGTCTTTAGAACTCCAGGCATTGCTAAGGAATGGAGTTTTCCCACTTCATAAGTGGAATTCCAACTCCCCTGAGTTTCTTGCTCAGTTTCCCATCGAAGACGTAGATTCTTCTTCTGCCGAAATTTGTGGAAACTCCGAATCCATAAAAACTCTAGAGTTCATTGGTGCACTAGCACTGACACTCTCATCTATAAAGTTTCGCTCGCAGAAGAGCTTCCTAACACAAAAAGACAAATTCTCTCTGAAATTGCAAAAAATTTTGATCCGCTTCAATTCCTTGCCCCAGTTATCGTTATAGCCAAACTCTTCATGCAAGAGCTGTGGTCGCTCAAATGCGAATGGGATGACACTGTTCCTCTTTCTTTCCTTAATCGTTGGCTCTCGTTTCGCAGAAATTTGCTGGATCTTTCCCTTATTGAAATTCCCAGGAATTTAATTGACGCTCTTTCTAATGCATCTTTTTTCCTTCATGTGTTCGCGGACAGTTCCGAAAAAGCTTACGGTTGCTGCGCATATTTAGTTTATCGCGGTTCATTAAATAGATCTTCAGTCTCCAACCTTGTTTGTGCCAAATCGAAGGTAGCTCCTCTTAAACTATCACTTTGCCTAGGCTTGAATTGTGTGCTGCACTCATGGCTGCAGAACTTGTTATGAAATTACGGGAAGTATTAAAAGTCGAATTCTCGCAAATCTATCTCTGGAGCGATTCCATGATCACCCTTTCTTGGATCGCAAAGAACCCCTCTCATTGGCAAACTTTTGTTGCAAACAGAGTTTCCAAAATTCAAAATCTTTCTTCTGGATGTCAATGGAGGCATGTGCCCAGCGCTGACAACCCAGCCGATATTATCTCTCGTGGATGTTTACCCTCTCAATTGGCAGCTTCCCAGTTGTACTGGCATGGGCCCTCGTGGTTAATCGAAGACTCTTCTTCTTGGCCTTCTAAACCTCCAGCTACAAACTCCAACTTGCCTGACGCTAAAGTACCTCTATCTATTGCTTCGTGTCTTGTTTCCAACGCTTCTCAGCCCTTGTTGTCCCGCTATTCTTCCTTTCATAAACTAATTCGAATTGTTGCCTATCTCCTTAGATGGAAATATTTTGTGGTTGACCAACCTCTTCTCCCCAAACCACACCTTACCAACCATGAATTGAATCTCGCTACCATTAAGGTTTTACAACTGACACAGCAAGAAGCCTTTTCTTCTGAATTGTCTTTGCTTTCTTCTAAAAGGGATCTTCCCAAATCCAGTCGTCTTCGTGCTTTAGCCCCGTTCCTTGATGACCATAGGTTACTCAGGGTAGGTGGAAGGCTCTCGCAATCTTTGCTCTCTGAGGACAAAAAGCATCCCGTTATTTTGCCTTCTAAACATCACGTAACTTCTTTAATTATACATGACTTTCATTATCGTAATCTGCATGTTGGCACACGCACTCTGCTTTGCCTCTTAAGGGAAAAGTACTGGATTATAAATGGAATTCATGAAGTTTCTTCTGTAATTCACAAGTGCATTCCTTGCTTCAAAGCAAAACCTAAAATCAATACTCAATTAATGAGCGATCTGCCCTCCTTTCGCTCCTCTCCTATACGCCCATTTGCTCTAACTGGTGTGGACTATATGGGTCCGTTCCAATATCAACGAAATTCCCCTGAAGCTAAACGCAAATTGTTTGGTAAGCTTTATGTTTCTCTCTTTGTTTGCATGGTTACTGGCGCAATCCATTTGGAACTAGTAACGAATGCCTCTACTTCTTACTTTTTATCAGCTGTCTCTCGCTTCACTGCTAGGCGTGGTGTTCCTTCAGAGATGATCTCTGATAACGCTTCCACTTTTCAGGGCGCAGCTTCCCTGTGGAAGAAAGCTCTCACTTCCTCTCCTGCCATGGAACAAATTTCTAATTTTTCCTACTCAAAGGGTTTCAAATGGCGTTTTATACCTCCCTATGCTCCTCATCACGGTGGTAGATGGGAGTCCTGCGTAAAGCTCACCAAACGTCATTTAAGAAAGGTTTTAGGTAATCGCATTCTGACTTATGAAGAATTTAATTCACTCTCTGTTCTGATTGAAGGAGTTGTTAATTCTCGCCCTTTAACTCCGCTTTCCAATGACCCTGATGACCTGCTTCCACTTACACCTGGTCACTTCCTTATCGGCACTTCTCTTTCTGCCCCTCCTCCTCTTCCCAATTCTTACAGGGATTCTAATCTACCCATTGTTTGGCGTAAACTTGAAGCCCTCCGCAATTCTTTTTGGAAGAGGTGGAACTTGGATTATTTAACTTCCCTGCAACGGAAACAGAAGTGGTTTCTTTCCAGTCCCGACATTAAAGTGGGGGACTTGGTCTTGGCTAGGGATGTTTCTCCTCCCTTGGTCTGGATTTCGGGTAGAGTGACCGAGTGTTATCCTGGAAGAGATGGGAGAGTCAGGGTGGTCAGAGTCTTGACCACTAATGGTCCGATCACAAGACCACTGTCTTTGATCGCTCCATTACCATTAAATGTTTAACTGCTTGTTTGTTCTCTGTTGGTGTTTGACCCTCCCAGTATGGTGTATTCTTGGAATACACGGTACGAGAGAATATAAATTTTAATGCTCTTTTCTTGTTCATTTCTTCCTTTTTTATCAAACACCAACAGTGATCTTCTATTTTCTCTTTGTTGGTCATGTCTCTTATGTTCTTTGTGAGTCTGTTCTAGATATATATCTTCCATGACCCACCTAGCGTCATCTAGCAGCGAATCTCAGAAGCTCCTCAATTCTTCCTGGTGCAAGAGGACTTCCTTATCCTTCTGGCCACCAGTTCTCGTTACCATCGCCAGCTATTATCTCCGTGATCAAGAGAACTTCGTCTACTCTTTCACCCACCAGGCTGTGCTAGTATCGCCTGCTATCAACTCTTTGAAGACCATTTCCTCAAGAGAATTTAAGTTTACAATATTGGTCATGCTTATATGTATTCCTTTTGTCTCCTACCCCCACTCTTTTCCCTTTCTTGGACCCTCCGCGCTTCACTGAGTGGGTCTCACTTGTAAGTCGGCAGTTGACTTGGTCAGTCAAGGCTCAACCAGAGCCAGTCTCCTCAAACCAAGAGGCACTCTCTGCATTCTACGCCATGTTGGCACATTAGGTATCCGTCAAAGGGAACTTCATCTTCGCCATGCAACAAAGATAAGTACAGACTTAAGGTTTTAACCTCATCTTCATCGGTTTTAATTCTACATACTTCAATGACCATTTTATAGGCAGTGTGAGATAACTTATTTGGGGCAAAAATCATCCTTCGCGGGATTTGCTATGTTGGGCTTTTGTCTGTCTAAGCCAACCTTAATAAAAAGTAGCTTTTCTTAAGCTATTTAAATGAGAAATCTTCTCACCACGTGGGATATTATCTAATACCCGCTGTCTATAAAATACCAAGCTAGTTCCTCCGCTGGATTAACTTAGGCTCCATTCTTCTATTAGGATCGTTATGGAACCTTCCAGATCCTGTACTTTATCTACAAGTCTTGCCGTCATGTATTTTTCACTCACTTGTGAGAATACTATTGAAAATTGAAGAATCTTCCTTCTGAATTAAAGCTCAATAGCTAATTTTCTTCCACCGTTGGAATGTTCTATGGCGCATTTAATTGTAATACACAACTTTCTCAAGCAATAGACTTTCTCCTATCTAGTGCTACCAGTCCTTTTTCATCATTGCAATAACTTTCTTTGCCATAAACTTTCGTGTTACTACAGTGAACCTTTCATCCATTTAACAGACTATAGTGATAACTAGTGCTTGTTCAACTTTTCTACCGCATCGCGATCGTCCGTTTACCTTAAATAAGGCCATGAACATTGATCCCAAATCCCAATTGATCTTTCCTAAACCTTCTACTAACAAACCATATTAATAAAATTGTTACTCTAGATCAGGGGTCTCCAAACTACGGCCCGGGGGCCACATCCGGCCCGCGGACAGATTTTGTCCGGCCCGCGGAGAGCTAGCATACTTGAAAACTCCTTTTAGAGAACATATTTTTTATAGCAAATTAAATTTAGTTTACTGAAGTATTCTAATTTTATGTTGAATAATTATTAATATGACATCTACATTGATATGGTCATGGGCTAACTACTCATAACATTGTTGTAGGCTTATTGTTATTGTTTTTGTGATAAGTTGGATAAAGAAACACAGAATTGTAATGAGTAAAGACATGTATAACATGCAGACATATGAAATACTAATGAGATTTATGTAATTGAGATTTTCCACTGACAATAGTTTGTAGTTGTGGACTAATTTTACTTGTACCAATTATTAAAAGAGATTTAAGATGCTCATCAGTTAATTTAAATCTGTAAACATGTTTTGTGTACTTCATTTTGGAGAAGGTCTTCTCACACAAATAAGTAGTACCAAAAACAGAAAACAGCCCACGAGCAAATTTATGCAAATTATCAAATTGTGTCAGTGGAAGACTCTTATAAAATTCCAACAAAGATGAGTTTTGATATTTGTTCTTAATTATATCACTGCACTGTAGTTTAATCATTTCCATTTGATGTTCCGGGGCTAGGGTTTCAATGTCAGTATCAAAAGGATCCTGAAAAATCTTAATTTGATTCGCAAAGGCATCGAAGTCCGAGAAACGAGTATCAAAATTTATTTTCAAAGCACTCAAAGTTTCGATTTCAAAATCGATAGGAAACTCAGTCTCAGTGGTGTGGCTGAATATTTCACATGTTTTAAAATGTGAAAAACATTTACTTCGTAGTTGTGACTGAAACAGTATCAATTTCTTCCGGAATGATTTGATATTAGTGTATAAATCAGGAAGAAGCTGGTTTTCTCCTTGCAATCTCAAATTCAGTTCGTTCACATGTTTTGTCAAATCAACATAGAATGCTAACTTCCACAGCCATGCGTTGTTTTGTAATTCAGTAAGAGGCGATGCTTTTCATTCAAAAAAAATTCGATCACTGCTCGAAGTTCAAAAAAGCGCTGAAGGACTTTCCCACAACTAAGCCAACGTACGGCAGTATGATAAGGTAAGTCATTTTCTCCAATCTCTTCAATAAATTGTCGGAATTGTCGGTGATTCAGCCCAAAAGATCTCATAAAATTAACAGTTGATATGACTGGTTTCAGAACTTCAGACATATCCAAACATTTTCCGCACAAAGACTGTTGATGAATGATACAATATAAGACTAATGGTTTTGAACCACCGTCATTTTCTACAGCATTTGACACAAGAGCGACCACTCCTTTATCTTTCCCACTCATGTTTTTGCCTCCATCAGTTGTAATACATTTCAAGTTTTTCCATCGAAGGTTCTTTTGATTAATGGCCATTTCAACTCCTTTAAAAATATCTGTACCAGTAGTTGTGCCATGAATACTATACATATCAAGAAGTTCTTCATGCACTTCATAGCTTTTATCTACTCCTCGAATATAAATCAACACCTGAGCAGTATCTGACACATCCGTTGACTCATCCAAGGCCAAAGAAAACCACTCAACATCTCCATTTTTGTCGGAACAGTTGAGAGGATATATTTTCAGCGATGTTTTCTACCCTTCGAGCCAGTGTTTGCTGACATACTGACAGTTTTTAATAAATTTACCTTTTCAGGGCACATTTCTTCGTCTGCTGCAATTATGCATTCTTTGATCATTTCTCCATCGGTGAATGGTTTTCCATGTTTTGCAATTTCAAGAGCCACACGAAAGCTGGCACGAGTTGCAGCCTCTTGTTCGGTTTTGAGTTTTGTAAATGAAGATTGCTGCGATTTCAATCCGCGCTTCATAGCTTCGAATTTTTCTGTCCGCAAACTTCCTGTATATTTTGAGTAATTTTCAAAATGTTTTGTTTCATAATGACGTTTAATGTTATATTCCTTGGGAACGGCTATGCTTTCATTGCAAATCAAACATAGCGCCTTGTTACTGGACTCAATTACGAAATACTGAATGTTCCACTCATCTTTGAATTTTCTGCATTCACTATCAATTTTTCGCTTCTTTTCCATACTACTAAATCACACACAAAAGCAACAATTCAAATCAAAATACAGTTACAAAGATGTCTTAAACTTAAACACGCACAAACACGTTTTAAGGAGGTACGCACTATTTTATTTCACAACAGTGTCATAGGAACTGACTTGTGGTTGCGCAACTAGCCTTCTTATATATTCCAATTACTGCCATCTAGAAGTGAGTGGAAGACACCAGAACTCTCTCGAACCAACGAGATTACTCTGTACGTGCTATTAGCGCCATCTTTTAGGGATAGAAGGTACTACGTATTTCCGCTTGTGTCCACCAGATGTCGTGTCAGGTTACTCCTCATGGCTCGTACTCTACGACTAATCTAGAAATTACAGATAATGACAGGAAAATTAATAATATGCAGTGTTGCCGTTTTGCGGACTTTAGTCCGATTTGCAGCCTTTTTTCAACGTTGCGTACTTTTTCGGACTTTTTTTCAACAGTGGACTATTTCACTTTTTACCACCGGCAACAATGATAATATGGTTTTGGCCCTCGGAACTTACTGGAGTAATCAGTATGGCCCTAAGGCTGGAAAGTTTGGAGACCCCTGCTCTAGATCATTTTCAATGAGGTGTCACTCTAACAAAGTGCCCTTCCATCTTGCTTGTTTATCATCAATTAATTTCTGCATAACCACGTGTTTTATTCACGGTTCAAGTTTACATTGTTTCTCCCTTATAATCAGGGAAAACAATTCTTTCAACTCATGAGTGAGTTATTTCTAGGTCTAACGAAAGGGAAACTGCCCCATTTGTCTCGTGATTCCTACTTGAACATAGGAAGTCTTGAACCTTCCTTTTGACTTTCTCTTCAGGTTTCACAGTAAGTGACCTGCTCTATTTTGCATAGCTATCATAAAAGTAATTCTGCATAAATATAAGAAGTTATAGGAACTTCTCTTTCATTTTTCTTTGTTATTTTGAAGTTGTAACTTTTTCCAAGATAGGTACGCAGAGATTTCTTATAGTACACACCTTGTACTCTATTTATTGTTAAACTTTAATCACCTTAATTGTCTTTAAATTTTAAATTTTTATCTTCGCTATTTTAAATCCTTGCTAGGGTTTTATAAAGGTTTGAAACCTAATAAATTGTTAATTGCCTGGCGCAAACGTTTAATGTTTTCTGAGGTCTGTGACCCCGAAATTGTTAACCAAATTGAAAATATATATTTGTTAAAGTTATCAACTTCCTTTGAATTGTTAAATAAACTTAAACTTTCTTTTTTTGATTCATCATTTCTCTGGTACAACGGTTAGGCAAGATCCTGTCTTCCCTGACTCTTCCTAGGTTCATGCCCTCGTTAACACCAATAAAGCTATTGATAGGGCTTTCACCACTCGTTGCATTTGAGCAAAAACTCTTAGTAGTTATCTCGGTAAAGTCTCTCTTAGCTTTAATAGCTAATTCCAACTGGCCAGTAAGGCAAGCACAGCTCGCTACGCCAGCTTCCTGCTTGTGGAGATTCTCTCCAAAAAACTTATGGTTGGTTTTCAAAACGATAAGTGTTTCTCTTTGCCTAAACTTTTAGTCGGCTACTGGCTGGGTAAAAGCTTAGCCATTTCTAAATGCAACTATTGGTTCATTTACCAAATTTATTCCCAAAGGCATAATTCCTTTATCATTATCCTGCTTGGAAGCACTTGGTCGCTTGGTAATAACTCTGCAACTTCGAAAACTGGAAATATCAAAATCGATGCAAATTATTAGTACTCTTCGAATTACTTGGTCAAAAAAGAATTCCTTTGAACAGATCTACAATAAGTCTGTTACTCTTGCCAGACCATCACCCTTCCCCATAGTACGCATATGCATGCTTGAGAGGGAATACGCTAAAGCCATTCTCTTGCAAACCGCCCAAGTCCTAGATGCGGTTCCCGTTAGCTTCCACCAGGTCCTTACCCACTTTAGGTATCAGAGAACGGATTTGCAGTGGCAACCGCCTCTAAGTGCATTTAAAGTTAAATTCATAACTTGTGTGGGACTCTCCTCCTATTTTTCTATCCTTTTTCTCCAGTCCGAAAACCCCCTCTTTTTCTTTATCATCTTCCCTTGGTGGTTAGGTTATTCCTCAGCCAATAATCTACCCACTCAATCAATCAATCAATACTTGTAATTAAAACTTTAACGTTAAATGGCATTAATATATCAAAACACCATAAAAATTATAATAAACTGTATGTCGGCACTAACAGTAACCCATGTACTTATTTTCTTTTTATAAAGCTGCAGTCATTAACATTCCCCTTTAACCAATACATAAACAAAAAATAATAATGTCATGTCAGTTTGTTCAGATTATCATGTTCAAACCTGTGAATATTCGTTGAGTTCATAGGGTACAAAGTTCCTCATTTTTCTACTAGAAATCGCTATAGAGTTTAAGGATATTAGATATCTAACATCTAACCTCCTTGACTTTCATAGTCAAGGAACAACTAAATTCGACATGCAAGCTCCCCTCTGTGTGTCAAATAACAAAGCTTGCACCCGGCACCGAGACCATACGATATTATTATTATTATTATTATTATTATTATAGGGAACGGCATGTCAGTTAAATTAATTTTTTTTTTTTTTTTACAAAATCCAATATGGCCTTGTACTTTCCCGGTAAACAACCAATATGGTTTTGTACCGGTTGCCAATACATAGTCATTAATCAAGAAAGCAATCATCGTCCTAGTCATGTACAGGTAATGAATTTTTTGTCTACGAGTTTTCAGTAGTGGTAAAATGGAATAGCATTTTATGTTAGGCTTACCTGAGTTTTAAATAGTTCACTGCCTGGAAACAATGGTTGCACTTTACTGCGTCTCGGGTTTTCAGCGACTGCTACGGCGGTAAGGCTTTTCTTTCCAAGTTTCTAAAAGTAAATAAAATAAACCGTTATAAATACCTAAATTCAGGTTAGTACATGCATTTAATAAAATAAAATATAAAACACAAATGAAACAAGTTAGTTTAAAAAAATAATCCCACCTTCACTTGCAGTGGCTTATTGCTGTTTCCTTCTAGTGGGCTCAAAAGTAAACTGGTTTCTTGTATCTCAGACATGTAAGGTATACCGGTTATCTGCAAACAAACAAATAAATAAATAAAAATCATTAATTACCTAATCAATAACTACAAATTTAAGGTTCATTAGCATGACATTATCAAAATAATCATTCATAGGTACTTACCAAAAAAAATAAAAGGATTTTTCTTCCACAGCTCTACTGTATACGTCCGTGTACTAAAATGGCAAGTGCATGACTAACGCAATCGTTATCAGTTAGCCTAGCAAAAGAAAAAGTTGTATTTTCTCAGCGTTTTGACCTTGAATGGTTCTCTGTCTCTCTCTCGCACGTGTTCCCACGCCTCTTCACATTCCTCAATCTGAATAAGATTCGTGTACCTTATACTAGTTTCATGTTTTAATAAGGAACCAAAATGGCTACCTCTTATACATCGGTAGTCCTACTGTCTCAGAAACAAAATGGCGGTCTCTGCTTAAACAGCACACCTGCTAGCCACCACGAGGCAAGTAAGCTGATATCACACTTCTTGCTGACGTAGACTTTCCTGCCTCGTCAGCACGAGCAACAGCTCTAACGAGTCCTCTGGGTAGGTACAATATTCAGTCACCAGTGAGCTGGACTGTGTGCGTGTTAGCATTCAAAACATGTGTGTGTGTGTCTTATTATTATTATTATTATTATTATTATTATTATTATTAAACATTTTACTGTAATAATAATTACTAGCAAGCGGCCATCCTCAATACATGATCATGTTAACCACATACTTTCATCCTAAAACACATGACTTTACCCAGTTCAATATTTAGTTTAAAACATTTCAGGCCAATGACCTTACCGTTTTGGCTCTTTGCGTACATGCACATGACTTGGTCGAGCAAAGGTTATAGGTTTCCATATTCTAAAACCATTTACTGTGCCAGACAGCAGTCTCGCTTATCACCGTTTACTAGCATGTTAAAGATCCCCTTCAGGGGTAAAAAAGATTCCTAGCACACTTAACACATTTTCAAATATTCGTCTCTATCCGTCATAGGAAATGTCACAAAACCAACCGTCGTAAGCTGGCCCCACCATCCCACCAAAATAGCTATTCATTTCTTCCGGGCACGGTCACCGAGATCGCCAACGTCTGAGAATCACTTGGTCATATCCTACAACCGTCTGTTGTGTCAGAGAGCGATCTCGCTCATCACCGTTAACTAAAACGTTAAAGATCCCCTTCAGGGGTAAAAATCTTAGCATGCTTGTCACATTTCAAAATATTCGCCTTCATTCATTCGTCATAGGAAAAATATCGAAAAGCAACCCCTCGTTTTGCCATACATCTCCCCCGTCGAAATAGCCATTTCCAGTATCCACCTTGGCCAATCATAGCCTCGTTGTAACATACGTCAAGCGCTACCGGCTCTCTGTCTACAAACACGCTTTTATTTTAAAAAAGATTTAAAATGCCTAGATTGTTTGTCCTTGAGACTTGACATTTATTTTCGTGGTAGATGGGATAGGGATCTTTCATTTATATCAAACAATTATTTTTGTCAACGTGTTAGTTTCCAAAATAGTAAAAATTCAAAATTTAAGGGTTTAAAAAAATCTCAAAATATAAAAAAGTTTTATTATAAAAAAATAAAGGTCATAGAGACCATTGGTTTGAACTATGGCACAACATTCTATCATGTTTGGTTTTCAAAGTATCGCCTACTTTTAAAAACAGAGTTTTCCAAAAAAATGAAAAATATAACGAGTAGTCTATAGGAAAGAGGACGTTAGCTCGAGTCCAACGACACCTCATTTGTTCAAATCCGACCATCCGTTCGCCGATGATCACCAATGTTCGCGAGAAAGTAGGCTATCATTTTGTATTTCTTCCTACACCCTTGAAACTTGCTGCCCGCCTAGAGGGCATACCCACCTTTCATTAACGTCAAACAATCTTTTTCCCAAAATTCACCGTTTCCAAAATAGCGCCAATCCAAAAACAAGAATTTTCAATTTAAAAAAAAAAATCCAACACACATGCTTAGCCAAGAGGACGTCACCCCGTTCCTAAACAACACATCGTTCTAGCCTTACAAGCTCATTAAATATCACAAAAATGTCAAAAACGCACGTTTACCTCAAATTGCGTTTCCAAATTCCACCCACGGTAAAAAATAACCTCACCATCAAATAGAGCGGAAAACATACCATCTAAACGACCCCTCACTCGACCCTAGTCCTCCCCACCACCATCTTTTTCCAAGATAGCCATACGTATTCAAGCACACGCGCGATTATGGGTAGAACCGGCCTTACCCCACTACTGTACAGTTTTACTCCTCGAGGCTTGGCATTTATTTTGCGGGTAGAGGGGGTCAGGGCCATTCATTTACGTCAAACAAATTTTTTTGTAAACCCTTTAGTTTCCAAAATATAAAAATTTCAAAATGTAAGAGTTTTCAAAAAATCTCAAAAAATAAAAAAGTTTTATTATAAAAAATAAAGGTCATAGAGACCATTCGTTTCAACTAAGGCTCAACGTTCTATCATGTTCGGTTTTCAAATTATCGCCTACTTTCAAAAAAAAAATATATATATGACGAGTGGTCCATAGGAAAGAGAACGTCAGCTCGAGTCCAACGACACCTCATTTGTCAATATCGGACCATGCGTTCGAGATATATTAATTATTTTAACATGTACAGTCGGGTACAAATAAAATGGGTGCATTTAAATCCCTCGCTCCCCCCTACCTTTTCAAACCAACAATGTTGTATTTCTGTTTAAAATATAATTGGCTAATTGCCCCCTCCAGTACCCCCCACCCCCTCCTTCACCCCCAATGTGATTTGAAATTAATGAATATCAATCGATTAAAAGTACCAGTACTACTAATAATAATATCGTATGGCCTCGGGTGTCGGGTGCAGGCTTTTAAATTTGACACCCAAAAGGTAGCTTGCATGTCGAATTTCGTTATTCCTTGAAGCACTATCAAAGTTAAGGATAATAATAATAATTTAATTGCAATGGGGGTGTGTCCCCCTATGGCAAATTGGATATATAATAACAAATAAATAATTATACATAACAATTCAATAACAATTAAACTGGAGTATTTACACAAATCGTCAGTCTTTCCTTAAACACACCTAGGCCTATATGTTTGGGAAAAGGCTCTAAGACTGCGGCAGGTAGAGAGTTCCTGTTATCAATGGCACGGTTTACGAATGAATATGTACCATAATTTGAACGCTGTGGTCGGCCCTTAACTTTGAAAGGATGATCACTCCTGCTCATGTAAGTGGGCTTTCCCATACGTTTGCTAAGCTCGCCCCAGGCTGGTTGATTTGTATACATGCTGTACATAGCGCAGAGTCTAGATTTCATCCTCCTAGCCTCAAATGATTCCCACCCAAGTTTCTTTAACATACGGCTCACACTGCTCCTGGGATTAAAGTCACTGAGCACAAATCTAGCGGCCTTTCTTTGTACCATTTCCAACTCATTGATGAGCCCTACTTTATATGGATCCCAAACCGCCGAGGCGTATTCCAGAATAGGTCTTACAAGTGACAAATATCCTAATTCTTTAGCAGAGGTACTACCTCCTTGTAATACCCTCATTACAAAGTGCAGGGATTTGCAAGCTTTAGAAACTACACATCCTACATGACTACTCCATTTCATATCATTCCTTACGTGAACGCCCAAATATTTGCAAGAATCTTCTTTCACAAGTAATTCCGAGCCAATGTTATATTGAAAATCTTGCCTTCGCCCTGTCCCTAGTTTTATGAGACTTCATTTTCTTGTGTTTATTTTCATTTTATTTTCAATCGCCCACTTAAAGACGACGTTCAGGTCAATTTGAAGTACTGTGTTGTCTTGCGAGTCATGCATCTTTCGATATATTACACAATCATCCGCAAACAATCGACAATCACCGCGAATGCCATTTGGTGTGTCATTTATAAACGCAAAAAGTAACAAAGTTCCGATTACGTTGCCCTGAGGGATACCCGACGTTACGGTAATTTCGTCCGAGAATAGTTGTAGGTGAACAACTAAAGGCGACTCGTTTGAAAAACTGGTATCGCGAAGAAATCCACTGAGATATTCGATTCCTGTGGGTGAAACGTGTAACCGCGTCCAGGACCGAGTGTGTCATCTTCCTTCATGACAACGCGCGACCTCAAACAGTCCAGAAGACCACCACTCTGCTCAAGCTGTTTCACTGGGACATTATTGATCGGCCAATGTTCCCAAAGACCCGAACTCCCTCCAAGCAACATTCACTGTTTCTTCACTTGAAGAAGCACCTAGGAGGTCAACGATTCGCTTCAGATGAGGAGGTGAAACACTTCGCGACAAAGCGGCTGCCCTCTAGCTAATTAAGTTGCTCACCACTTCGCTGAGTTAAGTGTTAAGTTTAGTTAACGCTAAAAAAATCACACATGTGAAAAGGAATGCTTTCAAATTAGAATGTATAAATAATACCATAATTTTTTATGTATCCGAGGTCGTTGGATTTTTAAGAGCGTTAATATCTTTCAGTATGCCTTCCTTCGGATGGGAAAGCTTGCCACGGTGGGTGAGTGGTTAACGTGTCGGTCAACTAAGCCCAAGCTGCAGGTTCGCTCCTGGCCGTGGTAAGTGATTTTTTGAAAGGCGGCAAAAATACGACACGCATGTCATACGATGTTGGCATGTCAAAGAACCCATTTGAATTCAGTAGGCCGTGTTCATAATGGCAAAATTAATCTCGGGAGTTTCCGCCAACACAAAGTTCCTCATTTCTCTACTAGAAAGCGCTATACTGTTCAAGGGGCTTAGATATCTAACCTCCTTGACTTTCATAGTGCTTCAAGGAATAACGAAATTCGACATACAAGCAACCCTCCGGGTGTCAAATAACAAAGCTTGCACCCAGCACCCAAGGCCATACGATATTATTATTATTATTATTATTATTATTATTATTAATAATAATATTCGGATGGGACGAAAATCCAGCGGGCCCATGTAAAAGAACCTACCACTACAATTGGTAGTGTATAGCTAAATGTGTGGGTTATTCGGTTAGAAACGCTCTATCAATTTCCACCGTTCGCCACTAGGTGTAAGTGACAGTGGCATCTCTGGTAGCTAAAGTTGGAACTACTTGGAATGGAACTTGATGGGGAACCTACGGCCTTTCAATAAGAATACCATGCTAAGGCCATTGGCTGCAATTCAAACATAATAAAACGGTATTTACATATTTCTGCTACGAATAATACAGCACTGCATTACTTTTACTCTCATGTTAACATGAAGCGCAACTCTCGAACTATGTCAGTAATGATTAGGGCCCGGATGTTGATGACATGTCTTTTTACTGAGCTGTCTAAAACAATGCTGAAGTACATAGAAACACCGGACGGGCCATACCGTCTTCAAATATGTCATTTTTATTTTGCATCTTTTTGCATTCTTTCCTATTTTTCCATTTGAAGAGCATTTTTTAAAGTTTGGTAGATTTTTGGTCTTATTTTAGAGAAATCGGCCTTTTTTAATTTAGTCATGTCACAGCTTTATATGAAGAAGTTAAGAGTCTCAGAGATAAAAAGAAGTTAGTAGCTGATACATGAAAATTTAAAATATTGAAATATTGATTCCATTTCCTTAATCAACCGCGTGGAAATTAGTCAGCAACAATCGTAGTGAAATTGCTGCTGGCATTGCCTCAAAACTGAAAAAAGTGCTGGAGTAAAACACGAGGTATAAAACATTCTGCAAAATCTCAGACATTCTTTCTGGTGAAAACTACTGCATGGATGGGATTGAGGAGGATTTAGCAGCAAACGACCTTCCTCATTTCAAGTACGCTCAGATCACATCAGAGGATCTTGAACGCAGCTTTTCGAGATATAAACTCTTGTTGGCTGATAACCGTAGATCATTTACATGTGACAACATCAGAATGACATTCGTAGTGCAGCGCAACTCAGAATAAAGTGAACATAAACCTTTTGTTAAATGCTAGAAATCTATTTTGATTGACTTTTCAGTTTGAGCTTAGGATTTCATTTTTGAAATATTGCCGAGTTTGTTATTATAAGACCATTTTCCCCATGTTATAGTGCATTTTTCGAATTTTTAGGTAACTTATTACAGTCATTTTCGAAAGTTTTAAGTGCATTTTTTAAACTATTTTACGCCATCAACTTCCTGGCCCTAGTGATGATGATGATGATGATGATAATTGAGTCGTCCAGTTGCAAAACTCGTTTAATCCACTTGTGAATAAGAATCATTTTCATGAAAAACGTCTCTCTGGACTTTGCCTCGCGTCTCTTTTATGTTTGTTGTTTTCTACTTTTTGCTTTGTGTTTTTGGCTTTGGTTTTGAGTTTGCTTTTGAATTTTACTTTTTTGCTTTTCTTTCTTGGTTTTGTGTTTTCTGCTTTTGCTTTTTTGAATTTTGCTGTTTGCTTTATGTTTCTTTTATTCTGCTTTTGCTTTTGATTTTGAATTTTGCTTCGTCTTTTTTTATTTTGGTTTCGTGTTTGCTGTTTTTAAATTTTGCTTTTTGCTCTGTGTTTCTTTTTTTGTTTGTTTTCTGCTTTTGATTTTATGTTTTAATTTTGCTTCGTGTTTTTGTTTTGTTTTGTGTTTGTTTTCTGGAAAATCAAAATAAAACAAAACAAAATCGAAATAAAACAAAATAAGCAAAACAAAAAACAAAAACGAAATAAAACAAAACAAATTAAAACAAAAAACTAATTATAGTAAAACAAAACAAAATCCAAAAAACAAAATTAAATTAAATTAAACAAAATAAAGAAAATAAAATAATTAAATAAATAATTTTACGACATGATGCTTATTCACAAGTGGATTAAACTAGTTTTGCAACTGGACGACTCACTTGTTGTTTTAGGGGGCCTAACATCTAGGTTATCGGCCGCTAATGGTTTGGGTGATAGTGAAAGATGAGATGAGAATGAAAACTATAACTAATGCTAACTACAGACTTATTTATATACTAGAAGAAGAAATGGTAAACAAATAAAGGATCAGGCAAATAAAGGACAGGAAGAAAAGAAATGCCCTCAACCCTCGAAGAATGAGGATTGACGGACTTGGAAGGAAGGAGAGCCATGAAAGGCAGATAGGAAAGATAATGAACATAGGGCCTGCCCCAAAGTCAGTGGAAAAAGAGGAAAACCGGACCCAGCTCAGAAATCCTTCGGGGTCGCCAACTCCCAAATTAACCAGCCGTGAGCCCCTGAGGGTCTAGCAATATCCAGGGTGCACCAAAAGTGGTGGGGCTACACACACCCTGCCTCCTTGAGGGCCTTGAGCAGAAGGCAGGAGATAACATGAAAAGAAAAAGAAGGCTGACCTCTCGCTGAAGGAGGGTATCAGAAAAGATGAGACAAGGGCCAATTAAGGCGGGAAAGGATGAGACTCCCTAGGCCTTGGATACCCTAATACCATCGGGGTCGGAAGAGAACAAGAGTTGACTAAGAGCGGACGACAGGAAAGAAGACGGAGCGGAGCCCGGCACAAGTAAGTGGAAGCAATGCCGAACTCAGCTAAGATCCCGTGGTCGCCAACCCACGTCCCACTAGATGTGAGCCCCTGGCCTCAGAATACCCATTTCATTCTCAAGGAATATGCACATTATGAATTTTCCTATTATTCATTGGCATATGCAAATTGAATCTAGTTTTCGCTATTATTATCTGTAGCCACGGTGGGAGAGGCCAGCCTCTCAGCGCGGGACTGAGCAGCCAGTGTGAGTCTCCTTTAAAACAGGCTCAAGTCTCTGTGGTTAGAGAAGGCAATTACGCATGCACCAAGCGGTAAGTAGATATCTGACCAACGCTGAATACGTCAGCAGAGGAGAGCCTAGGCTCCAAGCAGTGCATTCGTGAGGCAGGCAGTATTTTGGCGCGTGCATGTTTGTTTGTGAGATATCCTGTCGTTTGGCCACCACTGTCAGGCAAATTGCGTATGTGGTCAGGAAATCTCCTAAACATACGCAGTTCTCCTGGTAAGCACCCAATTTGCATGACAGTGATGGCCAAATGGCAGGATATCTCACAGGGGAATTTTCTCTCTTGTCTACGAGTCGGCGGGACTCGCGATCGGCGATGCCATTTCAAAAGCTTGTCAACACACCCACACAAGGGCGACTGTTGCCTTAATGGCGTCTCAGCCTTGTCAATAGATGCAGGTAGCACCAGCACGGAATGCCGAATGCAGCGCTGCAACGGCGTAATATCACAACGGCTATTACTTAAAACACAGCCCTCGCAGTTTCACCACTACGGGCCAGTATTACCTCTCGATATCAACCACCGTGCGGATAAGTAGAATAAGCTCGGTAGAACTCGTCTTACCGACGTTGAAAAGCCCAATTATTACGACTATTGATGAGTTCCACGCAAATATCTCGCTCAGTTTCGTGGATATGTTATGCTCAACTAATACCCAGTTTTTTATTTATTTTTTATTTTTAGCGTATGGCTTTTAGTGCCGGGAGTGTCCGAGGACATGTTCGGCTCGCGAGGTTTGTAGCTGCTTCGAGACGGACACCCAATGGGTGAGCTACAAGTACCGTTGGGGAGGGAAGGAGGGAAGTTGGAATGTAAGGACGAGGAGTTGGAAGGTAGCGGCTGTGGCCTATAGTTAGGGACCAACCCCGGCATTTGCCTGGAAGGAAGATGGGAAACCACAGAAGACCATCTTCAAGGTTGCCGGCGGGGGGATTCGAACCTCCTCGCCTCCCGGATGTGAGCGACTGCCATCAGTCATGCCGTAACCACCACGGCTAACTCACCCGGTACTAATACCCAGTGAACGTGTAAAGAGTTGATTCCCTTTAATAAAATTAAAACAAGCTTAACATTAATGGGAATTGCTAGTTTATCAAATCTGAGCGATTAGAAGTTGTATTAGAAAAAACGAGTAGTTCCGTGAAGAACTATACAGTCTATTTTCATATATCCTACTCATGTTAATTGCCTCTATCAACATACAAAATTTCAATTTTATTGTTGTGATAGATTCGAAGATATTAAGAAGCGTCTAAATATTTCTGATGGTCGCCAGATTGGATTTTTATTTACGAACTATTACATGAAGATTATTGTGTACGTGTGGTATTTAAACTTCAATCGCATGATTAGGACCCATGAAGTAAAACCAGGATTTTAAAATTTCGCACAGCTGCCATCTTGTGGTTATGAAAACAATTGAAATACATTAGATGGCAGTGGATTAACATTTGTATATGCATTAAACGTGCAAAGTTTCACTGCACTCGGATGGTTAAATTGCGAGAAACGTCCATTTAAATATTTATACTTCGCATCCCCGCCATGTTGGATTTGTGCTCACCAGGTTACTGAAAGTCCTATAGGTGAACTTATGTCCGTAGACTCTATGAACATAAAAAAATCAGTTTGATTGCTGTAAAAGATTCGTAGATATTGAGAACCGTCAATATATTTCGGGTGCTCGCCATTTTGGATTGTTATATGTATAGGCCATAGAGTTATGTACCATTAAAGGAAAATAATTGCGTAGCTTCATTATTCAAACTTTCATTTCGATCGCTTGATTACCGCACAAAAAAATCTTAATTTTAAAATTTCGCACAGCCACCATCTTGAGGTTATGTAAACATTTGAACTAAATGATATGCCAGTGCATTACAATATGTATAATCATTTACTGTACCACATTTCACTGCGCTCAGATGGTTAAATCACGAGAAAGGTCTATTAAAATGTTTCAAATTCGCTTGGTCGCCATATTCGTTTTGTACTTTACAGATTTTTGAATGTTTCATAGATATACTTGTAGCAATGCCCTTTATCACCGTACGAAATTGCAGGGTGATATCTGCAATAGTTTCGGAGATATAGAATGCCAGTAAAATATTTCGGACAGCCGCCATTTTGAGGTGATGTAAACAATGGAACTAGGTTAGACGTCAGAGCATTGCAATGTGCATAAACACTTGCTGTACCATGTTTCATTACGGTTGGATGCATAAATCGCGAGAAAAGTCTATTTAAATATCTCAACTTCGCTAGGCCACCATGTTGGTTTTGGAGTTACCAAGTTTTTGATCGTCTCATAGGTACACTTCTAGTAGTGACCTTTATCACGGTACAAAATTTCAGGGTGATATCGGTAATAGTGACGGAGATATAGAATGCCAGAGAAATATTTCGCATTGCCGCCATGTTGGATTGGTGCAACACAATACAATTTACAGGGTACGGTCGGGGTTGTCCAGAATGGTGCTATGATCTTATCGAGTTTGATTGAAATCGCTCCAGCCGTTTATAAGTTATTAGGGGGGACTTACACACGAATCACACACACAGACACACAGACACACGGACAAAAGGTGATCTCATAAGCATATTTTTTGATAAAATGAAAATAGGCTAAAAAATATATAAACATTAATATTACAGAAACTAAAAATAACATTATTTATGATTATAATAATTAAAATAAATTAAAATGTTAAAGCACTAAAAATGTAAACTAGTTTTGCCCTATAAAGGGTTAAGAGTCGTTTGCCATTAATAAACTTAAAACAAGCTTAACATTAATGGGAATTGCTAGTTTACCAAATCTGAGAAGTTAGAAGCTGTATTAGGAAAAATAAGCGAGATATTTAAGATCAACATCTGTTATTCTCTACGGGCTATTCCCTTGTAAAGTCGTCCATCTCCCCTTAACGAACACGACTACACCGCGGGAACATTTGATATGAATAATCACAGGGCAGCTCGCTAAGAGAAGCCGTGCTGCTTATACAGACCATTTAACTGTTTGATGGACAGGCTTCATGCTACATAAAATGCTTCAATTCCTCCCCCACAAACAGCGTTATGATTTCACGTTTCAAGCATTTCGTCTCAGTCTTATTTCCAAAACGTTCTGTTTAATGCTGCTCCAAATTGCACGAAAGTTAAAAACAAGTGATGCCACCTTTCCACTTCATTCAGGTGATGATAATTGTTGTTTCGAGGGACCTAACATCTAGGTTATCGGCCCCTAATGGTCTGGGCGATCGTGAAGATGAGAATGAAAGGTAAATTATAACTAAAACTAACTACTAAATTATACCAAAAGAAGAAATGGAAAACAAAAGGACAATAAGGCAAATAAAGGACAGGAGGAAAAGAAATGCCCCCAACCCCCTAAGAATGCGCATCGAGGGAATCGGATGGAAGAAGAGCCACGAAAGGCAGAAGGAAAGTGAAAGAGGAGAGGGTCCGCCCCAGAGGCAACGGATAAAAGAGGGAAAACCAGACCCAGTTCAGGAATCCCTCGGGGTCGCCAACTCCCCAACTCACCAGCCGTGAGCCCCTGAGGGTGTAGCAATATCCAGGGTGCACCAGAAGTGGTGGGGCTACATACACCCTGCTTCCTTGAGGGCCTTGAGCAGAAGGCAGGAGATGACATGAAAAAAAAGAAGCCTGACCCCTCGCAGAAGGAGGGTATCAGAAAAGATGAGACAAGGATCAATTTAGGCGGGAAAGGAAGAGACTCCCTAGGCCTCGGATACCCTAATACCATCGGGGTCGGAAGAGAACAAGAGTTGACCAAGTGAGGTCGCCTGGAAAGAAGACTGAGAGGAGCCCGGAACAAGTAAGTGGGAGCAATGCCGGACTCAGCTGGGGCTCCTTGGTGGGTAGATTATTGGCTGAGGAATAACCTAACCACCAAGGGAAGATGATAAAGAAAAGGAAGTGGGTTTCGGACTGGAGAAAAAGGATGGAGAAATAGGAGGAGAGTCCCACAAAAGTTATAAGTTTAACTTTAAATGTACTCAAAGGTGGTTGCCATTGCAAATCCTCTCTCCGATACCTATAGTGGGTAGGGACCTGGGCAAAGCTAACGGGAACCGCAGCTAGGACTTGGGCGGTTTGCAAGAGAGTGGCTTTAGAGTATTCCCTCTCAAGCATACATATGTATACTATGGGGAAGGGTGATGGTCTGGCAAGACAAAGAGTAACAGATTTATTGTATATCTGTTCAAAGGAATTTGTTTTTGAACAAGTAATTCGAAGAATGCCAATAATTTGAATCGGTTTCGATATTTCTAGTTTTCGGAATTGTAGAATTCCTAAAAAACGACCAAGTGCTTCCAAGAAGGATGGAGATAAAACAATTATACCTTTGGGAATAATTTTGGTAAGTAAACCAATAGTTGCATTTGGAAATGGCTAAGCTTTTACCCAGCAAGGAGCCGACTAAAAGTTTAGGCAAGGAGAAACACTTATAATTTGAAAAACCAACCATAAGTTTCGGAGAGAATCTCCATAAGCAGGAAGCTGGCGTAGCGAGCTATGCTTGCCTTACTGGCCTGTTAGAATTAGCTATTAAAGCTAAGAGAGACTTTACCAAGTTACCAACTAAGAGTTCTTGCTCAAATGCAAAAAGTGGTGAAAACCCTATCAAGAGATTTATTTTCATTAAGTGGGAAGAGCCAAGGAAGATAGGATCTTGCCTAACTGTTATACTAGAAAAATGAGAAAGCGAAAAAGGACAATTTAATTTATTTAACAATGCAAAAAAGTGCAATGAATTTAACAATATTGGATAGTAGTTTTTTGACAAATATATAATTCAAAGTTTGTAACAAATGGGGTCACAGACCTCCGAAAAACGTCTAAAGTTTGCGCCAGGCAATTAACAATTCTTTTGGTTTCAAACCTTTGTATGTTTTAAAATCCTCGCAAGATTTTGAAATGGCGAAGATAAAATAAAAAATTTAAAGACAATTAAATTGATTAAAGTTAAGGTGGGTAGTTTAAGGAATTTCTAAGTAAATATCTAAGAAAGAGTAACAACTTCGAAAGTAACAATAACAAAAACAGGAAAAATAGAAGTTCCTATAACTTCTTGTATTGAAGCTGAATTACTTTTTTTGTAATTATACAAATAGGGTAGGTCACTTACTGTGAAACCTGAAGAGAAAGTCGAAAGGAAGGTTCTAGACTTCCTATGTTTAAGTAGGAATCACGAGACAAATGGGGCAAGTTTCTCTTTCGTGAAACCTAGAAATAACTCACTTATGAGTTGAAAGAATTGTATTCCCTAATTAGAAGGGAGAAACAAGATAATTTGAGACGTGTACCAGACACGTAGTTATGCAGGCATTAATTTATGATAAATAAGCAAACGAGGGAGGGCACGTCTTTAGAGTGACACCTCATTGAAAAAGACCTAATGTAACAATTTTATTATTATGATTTGTTAGTAAGAGGTTTGGGAAAGATCAAATGGGATTGAGGATAAATGTTCATGGCCGTATTTATAATCATCGGACGAGCGCGACGCGGAAGAAATATTGAATAAACACTATTTTTCACTATAGTCTGTTGGAATAGATCAAAAGTTCACTGTAGTAGCACAAAAGTTTATGGCAAAGAAAGTTATTGCAATTATGAAAAATAACTAGTTACACTAGATAGGCGACACTAGATAGGCGAGAGTCTATTGCTTGAGAAAGTTGTAGATTATCGTACAATACGCCAGAGAAAATTCCAACGGAGGAAGAAAAATTAGCTATTGATCAGCAATTCAAGGAAGATTCCTTAGTTAGAAATAGTATTCACACATGTGAGTGGAAAATACATGACGGTATGACTGGTAGATAGAGTACAGATTCTGGAAAGTTCCAGAGCAATCCTGACTGAAGAATGGGGCCAAAGTTATTCCAGCGGTGGAACGAACTAAGTATTTTATAGACAGTGGGTATTCATTAGTATCCCACGTTGTGAGAAGATCTCTCATTTAATGAGCATAAGAAATGCTGCTTTCTATTAATATTGGCTTAGACAGACATAAGCCCCACATAGGAAATCCCGCGAAGGATGATTATTGCCCCAAATATAGTAATCTCACACTGCCTATAAAATGATCATTTAAAGCATGTAGTTATTAAAAGATGATGAGAATGAGGTTAAGACCTGAAGTCACTACTTATCTTTGCTTCATGGCGAAGGTGAAGTTCCCTTTGACGGTTTACATTAAAGTTCCAACATGGCGTGGAATTAAAAGAATGCCTCTTTAGTAGAAGAGGCTAGCTCTAGTAGAGCTCTGACTGAATCGACTGCCGACGTACAAGTGAGACACACTCAGCGAAGCACAGAGGGACCAGGGAAGGGAAAAGAGTGGGGGTAGGAAACAAAAGGAATACATATAAGCATAACCAACATTGAAAAGTTAATTTCTCTTGATGAGATGGTCTTCAAAGAGTTGATAGTAGGCGACACTATCGCAGCCTGGTGGGTGAAAAAGTAGACGAAGTTCTCTGGATCACGGAGATGATAGCTGTCGATGGCGACAAGATCTGGTGGCCAAATTGAAAAGGAGGTCCTCATGCACAGGGAAGAATTGAGGAACTTCAGGGATTCGCTGCTAGATGACGCTAGGTGGGTCATGGAAGATATATATCTAGAACAGACTCACAATTAACATGAGAACCCTAAACAGCAAGGAGAAATTAGAAGATCACTGTTGGTGTTTGAGAAAAAGGAAGGAATGAACAAGCACAAAGCAGTAAAAGTATACTCTATCTTACCGTGTATTCCAAGAATACACCACTTGGTCGCCAACCCACGTCTCACTCTGATGTGAGCCCCTGGGGGAAAAACACGTTTTGAACTCCAGTATCAAGCGCAAATATGGATGGAAAGGCTGGCTGCCTATGGACTGTGCCTTAACATCCAAAAGACAGAATATCCTGAATATGGCCCGCAAACCGATGGCACTGTCCAAATTAGCGATCAAGATCTGCCCTAGACAAATAATTTTAAATATCTAGGGTCGGTTATCACGTCAAATGGTGACGTCACTTTAGATACACGGGCGAGGGTAAATGCGCCTGGCTCAAATGGAAACAGGTCACTGGTGTCCTCTGCGACAAAAAGATGCCTAAATACCTAAAGGCATAAGTTTATAAGACATTTGTACGTCCGGCAGCAATTTATGGGGCAGAATCCCGCCCAATGACAAGAAAACATGAACAGGCTCTGCACACGATGGAGATGAAGATGCTCCGTTGGACACTTGGACTGATTAGATAATTATGATAATGTCAGAAATACAGATGTTCGACAACTATAAGGTGTCACACCAATTACGGAGAAAGTGAGGGAAGCTCGTCTCCGTTGGCATGGTCATGTTATGAGAATGCCGGTCGACTCTGTCGCCAAAATAGCTTTCAAACTGGACCCAGGTGGAATGTGACCACGCCGATGACCTGCGAATCGTTGGATCGACAACATTAAGACAGATATGCACGATGTTGGCTTACAACCTGCAGATGTCAACCACAGGAACAAGTGGAGAAGGTGTAATAGAGCAGCGGACCCCGTACTGGCATGAACGCTAGGAAAGAAGAATGATTACCACACTTACTGAGTCTCCCGACGATGTTATTTATTTGGAGGACAGAGACTGTCTGTGGGTGTCAATGTAGGTTTGGTAGTGTTTTGTAGAGATATTAGGCTGGTAGATTTAGATCTGATGATGATTGCTTTACGAGCGAAATATATCATCCCCTATTTTTCTCCATCTTAATTACTACATAACAATTTATATAGATAAACCTAGGTATTATAATGTATACAACCACAGAAGAATTATACAGAAATACTGAACTATCACGACACTCATCAGAAAACGCAGAGTGAAGTTCTTTACACATATCGCTAGAATGAACGACACAAGACTAGCTAATAGAATATGCAACATCATCTCTCCGTCGAAATTGGGTACTTCTTGGTACAAAAAAACTATGGAAGACTTACAATAATCACATATCGCCATAGAAGACATTGATGACCGTAGCATTTGTAGAGAAAAAATCAAAAACCAGAAATTTGTATTCAGATCACAATCCAAAATAAATAGGCGAACTGTAAATGGAAGATGAATGTACACCAATAATAATAAATAATAATAATTATCATTATAATTATTATTATTATTATTATTATTATTATTATATTTACCTTCAGAAAGCATACAAACTCGCATGTTCACATTATAATAAGGAAAGCATACTGCCCCCGTAAATTGAATTATTCTGGGACAAAATTAGAGTATTTTCCGTCCCCATGATAAAATTTATCCAGCAAATATAATTTCTGGAAGTGTGACACAGGAGGGTAGTGTTACAAGCTGGAGGCAGTGGGAGAGCCCGATCACGTGATACAGGGTGGCGCAGAGAAACGGGAAATTTTGAAATAATCATAATTAACCAATTAATTGAAAACAAAATTTTTAATGCTGAAAATGTGTAAGGCAAGAGTGGAAATTACAATACTCGTTAAGTTAAAAATCACTTTTTAAAAATCACATCATTTAAGTGCTGTCCATTATTTCTAACACATTTGGCGACGTGTTCTTCAATCTGAGTCTTGAGTTCAATAAGATTTCTTGGCCTAGTCTGGTACACAACGCTCTTTAGATGTCCCCATAGAAAGAAGTCGCATACTGAAAGGTCTGGAGACCGTGGAGGCCAAGCGATGTTAGCGTTCCTTGCAATTATGCGCTCTCCAAACAAACGTCTCAATGCAACCATTGACAGCCTGGCAGTGTGTGGGGTGGCTCCATCTTGTTGAAACCAGGTTTGCTGAATGTCAATATCTGGAAAAGCATGAAGCCGTGGAGCAAAAAATGTCTCCAGCATTTGAATGTAACGTTGAGATGTGACAGTTACAGTGGAACCATTTTCATCTTCAAAAAAGTCCTTACAAGCTTCAGATTGTTCAAGATTGGACCTTACTTTTTTGAAGATGAAAATGTTTCCACTGTAACTGTCACATCTCAACGTTACATTCAAATGCTGGAGACATTTTTTGCTCCACGGCTTCATGCTTTTCCAGATATTGACATTCAGCAAACCTGGTTTCAACAAGATGGAGCCACCCCACACACTGCCAGGCTGTCAATGGTTGCATTGAGACGTTTGTTTGGAGAGCGCATAATTGCAAGGAACGCTAACATCGCTTGGCCTCCACGGTCTCCAGACCTTTCAGTATGCGACTTCTTTCTATGGGGACATCTAAAGAGCGTTGTGTACCAGACTAGGCCAAGAAATCTTATTGAACTCAAGACTCAGATTGAAGAACACGTCGCCAAATGTGTTAGAAATAATGGACAGCACTTAAATGATGTGATTTTTAAAAAGTGATTTTTAACTTAACGAGTATTGTAATTTCCACTCTTGCCTTACACATTTTCAGCATTAAAAATTTTGTTTTCAATTAATTGGTTAATTATGATTATTTCAAAATTTCCCGTTTCTCTGCGCCACCCTGTATATTGCACAATGGACGCTTCTAGAAGGCTATAATTGGCATAGCAACAGCGAGTTTGGAAATTAATATTATAAATATTGTTATAAATTATGCTATTGGATCCCAGCCCAGAGCCAAAGAGAAGAGGTCTTATTGAAGACGGGATCAACTTTAATTACATAAAATGATGAAATTTTGCATTTAGACCCTTAGAAGAAGATTTTCTTATTTGGTAAAATATTGAAAGAAATTATGTCTGATACTTTAAAAACCACAGATCGGTTAATCTACGCAGTAATAAGCATTAGTAACTTACGCGCTAAAATTATGGTGGGAGTTTGATATGGCCGCCAAAATTTCGACTTGGAGGGGGAGATCCAAGGATCGACGTTCTTATTCCAGCAGTCTTTGAAGAGTGAGGAAGTGTTTATACTGGGTTAACGGAGATCCCAAGGCTTAATCCGAGTGAGACGACTGTCGACTTGTGGAGACGCGAGGATAGCTAGGTGGAACGTAGGAGATCACCGCACTTCCATTCTATGTGAAGTTGCGAGGAACATTGAATTAATTATATCTCTTATATAATTGAGATCTGAATTTAAATAAGCGAATATATATAAAGAACAGGTCGCATACTACATTCAGCGAAAAGTCGAGCGTTTTAAAACTCACCGTTTCGACAATATAAGTCTGTTAAGTCAGATTTTCAAATGTGTTGGAAATAAAGCTGAATATCATTTTAAATTGCAACGTGAAGTTGACGAACGCAGTTCAAGTGAACTGTAGCGGAGAACTTTTCATATTGGCGCAACACATGAACATTAACAGTATGACTATTATTATTCTTCAAATGTTTTCATTCGACACAATTAACATTGTTGATTTGATGAACTAAATAGTCATGCGCCAGAGACATATTCGATAACAGGAGTTAAGATACAACGATGGAGCTTCGTTAGACAACGTATAGTTGAATACAGACGTAGTGTACGGTCCATTTTCGTCAGTCTACGAACACTAATGTAACATCAATTAGCAATGGAAATATTTCATTCACCATTTATATGAATATTTCTATAAATTATTCAAATGATGAGGCTGATACATATTTACGACGGAGAATGAAGACTCTACAGAAGATATTTGTCAAGATGCTAGGGGATAGCCCAGCAACATAGAAGAATTTGCCAGAAGGATGTCGTTCGAGCCCAGGCGAATTTTGGTGAATTCCAGAGAGGGACGTTTCCTATCTCTGAGGTCGCAGATCCGAGGTTCGAATGCAGATCCATCTCAGTGTCTTGTACTGAGGAATTATCTTAAGTATTGTGGGAATACTTACATAGATCTTCACGTTTTCGTCCAAATGAGGTAGCAGTGTATCTCATTTGTAGTATAGAGCTTGATTAGTGACATCCTGAGCCAGCGATCTTACTCCATATTTTCATGTTTCCTTATTCCATATTTCTATATTTTCACATGTCATGTATTCCAGTGTTTTCATGTATTTTACACTTCAGATGTGTGTTAAGATTTTTATGCTTCAAGATTATTTAGGAGATGATTGCCTTTCATCTATTTTTCAATTTTACTCTACGGATAAGTTGTGGAACTGACATTAAAAATTTTGTTTGAGGAATTATATTGCCTCATAGAAGACTAGTCGTTTCGACTCTCGAATTTTAATAATTTTATTTTAAACCAAGTATTCTGACATTGTGTCATAGCTTCATATTAAATTCTTATTAAATTTAATTTGAGCACTTTAATGTAACGACATTAAACTTCAAGAACAGAAGAAACATAGAATGATATTGTTATATCATTATTGTACATAAACTATCGACGATCTAGGAAATACTAGTCGTTTGATAAGACCGAAGTCTTAATCCCTATGAACATTGTTTGTGTAGAGTGGAAAAACATTACGACATTGACAAACCTTTTTTTATTATTTGTAAAGCTAAGAGCTTTGTTCATTTAATAGGTTAGAGGAAAATACCTTTTGATAGAAGATTATTCAAATCTTTGGCTAGGAATTCAAAGCTAGTTTATCCCGGTCAAGATTGAATTCTATCCGACACTATAAATAACATGTATGTTATTTTATTCTATTTGTGTAACATCACGTCATTTTGTCGACATGATATTACAACGATAAACAATTTAAAGCTTGACAGGTGAGGTGAGACAGGAGTATTATTTTTATTATATATATTTGCGACAGACGAGTTAACAGTTAGTTATCTTGTTGTGGAGTAAAATTTAGGAGGTTAATCACGACTATCTAATATCGTTCATTACAATTGGAAGTTTCGTTTGAAGAACTTAAGCATGTATAATTGTAGTCCAGTAGTCACGTGGAATGATACTGAGAGTCATGCCATTATTTGAGAGAAGGGCCTACAGAAGATATGTCAATAACAATTAATTCTTTTTGGTTATTGTTTAACATAGTGGATGATAATTGTTTATGCCTTATATACTGTTATATGAGGATTTGTAGAGCTATAGAGTGCTCATGCGAGGGAGTTCCGCATTTTAAAAGGAAGTCAAAGTATTGTTGTTCTTTGATAAGAAGGCATGGATCATGATGAGAGCCGTCGTTTGTAAGTAGTCCAGTTCTTGTGAAGTAACAATTTAGCTGTGTTAACAGGAGGGTTTCAGCGGAAATACAACTTGAGAAAGATTGTCTACTCATGTCTCTAATACAATTATTATATTTTATTTAACCCGAAGTTATGTAATTACGTACAGTTAACTTTAATTAGTCGACTGTATTATACCGACAATGTAATGCTACCTACATAAGACGATGTGTAAGCAGTATATCAAAACTACGGAAAGTTAGAGAAGGGTTATGTGAAAAACCAGTGTATATAGTTAGTTGAGAATTGTATTGTAACCGGGAAGCCAGAATCTCGAAAGTAACGTGTTAGCAACACTAAATAATGTATATTATTAGGAACATATTACATGTAAATAATTCTTTGAAAATGATTTAATTAGTTAAATAATTTAGTAGGATTTATTAATCAATTGTTTTGAAATAGCGTGTGTTTTATGAGCGGATGTTTTTGGTATGAATGGTTGTTCACTGTTAAGAGTAAATGTGGAACCGAATTGGTCATGAACAATTGCGGGGTGCGAATGAAAGAGTGTATAAAAATTTTCAGGATGACTGTTTAAGAAACAGAGTAGTTATGTGAACTTTTGTAAGATCTAAATGTTAATTTTACGTGTATTATAAACGCACACACAAGCAGTCTCAATGTGGGCTGGATAGAATGATTCACCGTTAGGGTTGGAGAACGGTGTGACATAATATAAGCAGGTGGACCCTCACCGCCTTGTATATATTGTATAAACCAGTTCCGAGTGCGGCGTGGTGTTAGTATTTCATTGATGAAACAAGGCCACTGAATGTGCGTTCTACAAACGCGAGCTAGTGAATGAAATCAGGTGTCTGGAATGCCACGAATGCAAGAGCCTTCATTAAACGGTTTTATTTTTACGCTGTGTAGGCCTAAAACAAGCCAAGATTTTATGCTAATAATTTGTATACGCAGCATTGTAGTAAGATGTAGAGTTGAAAGGAAGTGTGAATGATTGCGTGTTTTTATTTGAATTTCTATTGTTAAATTAGTTTATTGTTATTTTGTTTATACTAGATTAGTTTACACTATTGTTAATAAATTTTATTCAGTTTGTTATCCGTTGTGGTTGGAGTGTGATTCATTTTAAATATAAGGAGAAGAGTATTGTGGATGTATTGTAGGCGAAGCTGAATTCCCAGTCCCCGAGGAGGTACGGTAAGTAAAGGTAAGTGCCCCGTGTAGTTGGTTGTTAATCCACAATATTCTTGTAACTGCTGTATGTAAATGTTGGAAGCGATTTCGAATGTAGTATTTGCCGGTGCTGTTAGAAATAGGCAATCCAGCAGGGGCAATGGATATTCCAACAGGATCCTTTCCGGTTTTTCGGGTACAGTACCAAGACAGGCCAAACTTAGACACTACAAAACAGTCGTACTACCAGATGCATTATATGCGTCAGAGACGACAACAATTGGAGTATCAAGGATCATAGAAACTGAAAATATAAGGAAAATAAAAAGAAAGCTGATCCCTCGAAGAATGAGGGATGAGAGAAGGGTCAATTAAGATGGGAAAGGAAGAGACTCCCTAGGCCTCGGATACCCTAATACCGTCAGGGTTGGAAGAGAACAAGAGTTGACCAACAGGGTCGACAGAAAAGAAGACGGAGAGGAGCCCGGCACAAGTAAGTGGAAGCAATGCCGGACTCAGCTGGGGTCCCGTGGTCGCCACCCCACCTCCCACAAGTTGTGAGCCCGTGGGGGGGTCTTAAATATAAAGGACTCATTGTTGGTGCGAAATGTCGTTCAAAGTGTGCACAACATCCTTCGCCAGCAGCACATTTCAAAAAAGAATCAATCTTTTTCTGGTCTTTAGCTAAAGGTGTGGCATAAAAAAACACTATTTTGTTTCGTTTGCTTAATTATGGACGTGGCTAAATAGTCAGCGTGCTAGGCTTTGGCCCGAACTGCCCCGGGTTCGATTCCCGGCCGAGCCATCAAGGATTTTAATCTCCTGGGGTTAATTCCCGTGGCCCAGGAACTGGGTGTATGTGACGTCTTCAGCATCACTTCATCCTCATTACGACGCGCGGGTCGCCTAAGGTCGTCAACTAGAAAGACCTGCACTCGGCCTCCCCGGAAGCCACACGATCATTCATTCAATTATGGACGTGTTATACAATACTGCAATTCGGGTTCTGAAGGGGATGTAAGTGAAAGTTCTGAAGAGGTATTGAAAATATATAGGCTACACTGACATTACAGCTTTAAATTTAGCTTCACTCTAGGTCAATTTCTAGGTCTAATAATACTATAAGGCGTGATCAAAAAGTTTCCGTTTAAGGGCGTTGCCGCAGCGAAACCCAGGGCGTTGAATACTTGAACAAAAAGCACACTGGATGCCTATTTGCCTGCAGCACCTGCTACATTTCCTGGAGCGCGTTGTTGGTGGCGCCACCGCTGCACAGTGGGTCAAAATCGAAATCTAGGGGGACAAAACTATCTTTACGTTTTAATCATGAATTTAGAGTGAAAGCAACGTATATAATTTGTTTACTTCATAATAAACATCAGTTAAGACCTTTTTAAGCTACGTCTACACATGCAAGAAATTGTCTATGACTAGGAGTTGGATAGAGCATTCAGTTATCTCTTCAGAACAATTTTCTACCCCTAATTTACTTTTAACAAAGTCACAAAGTTCAACTTTTGACAAAATCGTCGAACCCAGTGCTTCAAACAGTTGTAAACGTGTGAGAACTGGTAGCGCGGCATCTTCTAAAACGTAAAATAACTAAGTAAGTTGCAAAAAGATACAAAAAATCTTATAACAGGCGTAAACTACAGAACTTTATCTACATTTTAATATTAAATAGAAAGTGACGCAGAGTGACGCAACATACTAAAAATCTAAGTGATAATATAATTTTAAAAATAATAGTTAAATATTATATAATGCAAATATAGCTAAAATTACGTAACAATTACGCCCATTAATAACTGAAACACGTTACAAAGATCATACCTTCAGCTGCATGTTCCATCTTAAAGCATCACACTAACCACAAAGACAACCAAACCACAGCCACTTACATTCACCCTCCAATTCAGACTGCTCGAACAGTGGTGACAGATTTACACTAAGATGCGTTTATATCCCAGAATAGGGGTGCACGAAAGGAGCCTCCCCGAAGATTGTGACATAAGAGCAATCCGGCGTACCCTGGGCAACCTCAGAAAATTATTAAAAATAATCTGACGGCTGATCCTTTCACTACCAAATCAATTAAAACCAGTGGGCCTTTATCAAGGTCAGCACTCGTAGTTATGTCCATAAACATCGAGGGACTATCCAGCCAGAAATAATATCTACTAGCATATCTGTGCAATCAATGTAACTGCAATGTCATTGCTGTACATGAAACCCATAGAGGACCATCGGGACGAAGACCGAAAATCAAAGGTATGAGACTTATTCTGGAACGGCCACACAATAATTATGGTAGTGTAATATTCTGTAAGAGCGGATTAAATATCACGTCTGTTGCTCTGTCAGAGGAAAACAACATCGAAATCCTCACTAACTAAACAGCACAGTTCTCAGTAACATCTGTTTACAAGCCACCTGAAGAGAGCTTTGTGTTTAAGGAACCTATCAATTTCAAATATAGTAACGTCAACTTAATAATTGGTGATTTCAACTGTCATGGAACTACATGGTGGTATACATCTACAGATGAAAATGGTGCAGAGCTAGAAAAGTGGTCTGAAAATAATGGACTCATTCTGGTTCACGACCCAAAACAACCACCATCGTTTAACAGCGGCCGATGGAGAAGAGGATATAATCCTGATCTAATTTTTATTACCAACAAATTAGCTGAGCAGTGCACCAAAATTGTTGGTAAGGCTATTCCCCGCTCACAGCATCGACCCTTACTATGCAGAATCGAACCAATTGTTAAACCAGAAAATGCACCTTTCCAACGTAGGTTCTACTTCAAGAAGGCGAACTGGCCAAAGTTCAGTTGTGAACTTGATGTAGCGATAGGGGAGGTGGAACCACAACCAGAAAACTATGACACCTTTATTTCCGTAGTGAAAAAAGTCTCGCGAAAGAACATACCAATAGGATGCAGAACAGAATATATCCCAGGTCTTTCTGATCAGAATATATCTCTTTTTGATAACTACCGCAACTTGTATGATATGGACCCCTTCTCTGAGGAAACAATGGAAGCTGGGCATGCACTGATGATTTCTCTCGGTCAGACACGCGCAGACAGATGGAATAGCTTGGTTTCTAATATCGATATGAAACAGAATAGTAGACAAGCATGGCGTCTTCTTAAGAATCTCAGTGGAGATCCAACTAGCCCGCCTTTTAACTTTACTCAAGTAACTGCTAATCATATAGCACACCAGCTGATCTTAAATGGAAAGACTTCAAAATCTAAGTCAAATACAGAGAAACTTGAACGGTGTATTGAAGAGGAGACTGATTTGCTTAAGGACCTGTTTACGATGGAAGAACTTATGAAAGCAATCGACGGTCTGAAATCGAACAAGGCAGCTGGGTTGGATGATATCAGAGCGGTGCAAATAAAACAATTTGGACCAGCAACACTGCAATGGTTACTTTCATTGATGAACAACCGTACATCCAGGCTGAAGATTCCTAAGGTATGGAGAAAAGCACGCATAGTTGCGATCCTAAAACCTGGGAAGACTCCTGATAGCCCAAAGAACTTTCGACCAGTTTCACTTCTGTGTCACACCAATAAGTTGCTGGAGAGAATGATTCTTAATAGAATATCTGATTCTATAGATAGCAAACTGATTTCTGAACAGGCAGGCTTTAGACCAGGCAGGTCATGCTGTGGACAAATTCTGAACCTTACTCAGCACATAGAGAATGGATTTGAGGAAAAGTGCATTACTGGTGTAGCCTTCATAGATTTAACTGCTGCTTACGACACTGTTAATCATAACACACTACTTCACAAGATTTATGAACTGACAAAGGACTACAGGCTGACCTCACTGCTAAGAACTTTCCTTGAGAACAGAAGATTTTACGTATCTCTCCTTGGGAAAAAATAGTCGTTGGCGCCTCCAGAAGAATGGACTACCTCAAGGTAGCATCTTAGCACCACTGCTTTACAATGTATTACACCAGCCCAGAACAGAAGGCACCAGGCGATTTATCTACGCAGATTACACTGCAGTAGCCGTGCAAGGTCGTAGCTTTGAAGAAGTAGAACTTTCTTTGTCCTGTGGTTTGGAAGAACTTGGTCGATACTATCACAGAAATAATTTGAAGCCAAATCCAGCCAAAACGCAAGTTTGTGCTCTCCACTTGCGAAATAAAGAAGCAAAAAGGACATTGAACATTAAGTGGCAAGGTGAAACAATCCTTCATTGTTTTACACCAAAATATCTTGGTGTCACCCTCGATCGAACTCTGTCTTTCAAGCAACATTGCTTGAACACCAAAAGTAAAGTATCGGCACTAAATAACATACTAAGATGCCTAACAGGAAGGACATGGGGTGCTCACCCCACCACTCTCAGAAATTCAGCCCTTGGACTGAGCTTCTCAGCTGCTGAATATACAGCACCAGTTTGGCTTTCTTCTCCACAGTCCAAAGAGGTGGATATAGCTCTGAATGAGACTTCCAGGATTGTATCTGGGTGTCTTAGACCAACACCACTTCAGAAGATCTACCCTCTTATAGGAATTTATCCACCTCATGTCCGAAGAATGGTAGCAGCAGCATCTGAGAAGAAACGGCAAGAAACCTATTCAAGGCATCCACTTTTCGGCCAACAACCAGCCCGACAGAGACTCAAGTCCAGAAACAGCTTTTTGAGGGGAGTAACAGCTCTCGAAGGCTCACAAGAAGCTGCCCGTGTGAAGATATGGAAGACAGAGATCACAGACCCAACTGTTCCTCTATCAGAAAAAATGGCACCTGGTCACAACTTGCCATATGGAATTTGGAAATCATTGAACAGGCTGAGGACGGGGGTTTCACGCTGCAAGAACAATCTCAAGAAATGGAACATGCTCGTCAACAATGATGAGTTCTGTGACTGCAGCATGTTACAAGATCCAGAACACCTGCTGATCTGCCCCTTGATGGAGGACATATGTTCAAAAGACGATCTTTTGGCTGCAAATGCTAATGCTATAACTGTTGGTACTTACTGGCAAAATATAATTTGATTTGGACAAAGAAAATAAAACAAGTAGTTCCGTGAAGAACTATACAGCCTAGTTTCATATATCCTACTTATATTAACTGCCACTATCAACATAAAAAAAATTCAGTTTGATTGCTGTAATAGATTCGTAGATATTGAGTACCGACTAAATATTTCGGATGGTCGCCCTGTTGGATTTTATATATGTAGGTCCTAGAGTTTTGTAATGTTACATGAAGATTATTGTGTACGTGTAGTATTCAAACTTCAATCGCATGATTAGGACACAAGAAGTAAAAACGAGATTTTAAAATTTCGCACAGCTGCCATCTTGTGGTTATGGAAACAATTGAAATAAATTAGATGCCAGTGGATTAACATTCGTAAAAGGATTTACTGTGCCACGTTTCACTGCACTCGGATGGTTAAATTGTGAGAAACGTCCATGTGAGTATTTATACTTTGCGTCGCCGCCATGTTGGATTTATGACCACCAGGTTATTTAAAGCCCTATAGGTGAACTTAAGTTCATAGCCCCTATGGACATTAAAAAAATCAGTTTGATTGCTATAATAGATTCGTAGATATTCAGAGTCGTCTGAATATTTCGGATGGTCGCCATGTTGGATTCTTAAATGTATAGGTCATAGAGTCATGTACCATAGAAGGAAAATTATTGCGTAGGTTCATTAATCAAACTTTCACTTCGATCACTTGATTACGACACAAAAAATATAAACTTAATTTTAAAATTCGCACAGCCGCCATCTTGAGGTTATGTAAACAATTGAACTGAATTAGATACCAGTGCATTGCAATGTATACAAACATTTCTTGTACCAGATTTCATTGCGTTTGGAACATGTATTTAAAGTTTTCAAATTCGCTTGGCCGCCATGTTCGTTTTGTAGTTAACCGCTTTTTGAAAGTCTTGTAGGTGAACTTCCAGTAGTGCCCTTTATCTCCGTATAAAATTTCAGGGTGATACAGCTAATAGTTTCAGAGATATAGAATGCCGGTGAAATATTTCGCTCATCCGCCATCTTGTGGTTATATAAACAATTGAACCAAGTTAGATGTCGGTGCATTGCTATGTGTATAAACATTTACTGCACCAAGTTTTATTGCGTTTGGTTGGTTAAATCCCGAGAAACGTCTATTTAAATGTCGCAAATTCGCGTGGCCACCATGTTGGATTTGTAGTTACCAGTTTTTCAAAGGTCATATAGGTGAACTTCTAGTAGTTCCCTTTATCACCGTAATAAATTTCAGGGTGATATCGGTAATAGTTTCGGAGATATTGAATTCTGGTGAAATATTTCGCACAGCCGCCATGTTGGATTGGTGAGACGTAACAAAATTTGAAGGGCACGGTCGAGGTCGCCCGAAATAGTACTATGAACTTACAGAGTTTCATTTAAATCGCTCCAGCCGTTTAAAAGTTGTTAGGGGGACACACACACACACACCTCACACACACACACGCGCACACACACACGGACAAAAGGTGATCTCATAAGCCTATTTTTTCAAAATTGAAAATAGGCTAATAAATGCCAGAATAGTGAGCGGCAATTATATGAGAATGTTGTAGAAGTAATAAATTTTGATTTTTTAATTATGAAAATAAATAATTTGTCCTCCTGGATTTCTTTTTTGACCCACTGTGCACTGACTGGGAACCGGAATTGAAAGCATCGACAATGCAGTGGTGTCGTCCATTGTCCCAAGAAGTTCAAGAGACAGCCATCCTCAGGAAAGGTGATACTCGCCCTGTTCTCTGCTTACCAGAGCGCATTGCTTATTGATTTCAAGGAACCTGGTGTCTCCATCACTGGGGAACGATTCTGCGGAACACTGGAGAAATTATGGCGTTCAATTGACCCACGAGAACTGGCACAAGGGTATTTTTGACCCAAGGTAAAGTAATTCTCTATATTTTCATCTTGGTCAGCCCTTATTTCCTGTCGCTTACTGTACCTTCCTTTCTAGCCTTGAACTTGCCCCTTGCATAAGAAACATGTCCATAGCTTTTTGAACACTCAAGTTATTTCTATATTATTTACGGTTGGGTCAGATTTACCCATGGCGCCATTCCTCGCGTGACAATTTTCGGCTTACGTTAGGGGGATTTTTTTTTAAATTAATGCAGCCAATGGCCATGTACTTTTCTTTTCAGGACGGGTCAGGGAAGATATATTCCAAGGAAATCGACCGTGGACCTGTTGAAAGGAACCACCCGGCAGTTGCCTGGTGGTGAAAATGGGAAACCACGAAAACCATTTTCAGGACGGGATTCGAACCCACGCTCTCCCGATACCAGCGAGGCACGAGGTAGCGAACAAGGGGGGTAATTAAACCTATTTTGGTGCAGCACAATGACATAGCTCACGTTCTTGTTCATTCATGTTTAGGGTCTAGGGACACCTTGGTAATCAGCTCCTTTGTTCAAAAGAATTGACATGAATACTTTGCCACCACTATTATATTGTTACGAAAATTAGTGTACTTTTTCAAATTTGAAAAATATAAATAAATCTCATTTTATATTCGGAATACTTCATAGGAAGACACCAGGTGTGTCATTGATTTCCGTACGACTACGACAAAAAGGAAGTAACACAGTATGGGTCAAAATGATCCGTCGACAGTCTTCGTCTTATATCTTTTCACGCAAGTTCTCAGGGGTTAAGGTGAAACGCCCGGGATAACTGTGACAAGGGGTGCTGCTGCTTCATGATAACGCACGTCCTCATACCACAAAGGTCGTAACGCAGAACGTACACTACCTCAAGTGGGAGATACTTGGACAATCGCCCTATAATCCTGATCTCTCCCCATGCAATTATCACGCCTTCACTCCCTTAAAACTGGTCTGGAAGGGTTAATGATTCCTGTGGAACGAGGTTGTGCAACGGACTTCTTCACGCAGCAGGACATGTGGTTCTTCAACCTGTTGCGTGAGTGGGATGAGTGCGAACTGATTCTGGACTGCAAGCCATCAAACGGAAACTTTTGGATCACCCCTTATATATATATACCAGTAATACAGCCAATGGCATTGTTGTTTGAGTCTTCAGTTTTTTGACTGGTTTGATGGAGCTCTCCATGCCTCCCTGTATTGAGCTAATCGTTTAATCTCTACATAGCTACCACACCCTGTTTAAACTGTTTAAGGCTCTAGGTACAGGTTACCATGGTAAAATGTTAACAATTATCTTTTTTTTCCCTTCGATACCACAACAGTTACGGGAATTAAATTTTGTGCACATGAAACACTGGTATTATTCCATAACAAAAACAGCATTACATTCATGTCAATAAATAATTGGTTTGGGTATATTTTCAAAATTCAAATGGTGGTTGTTCATCAAACAAGGCTGCAGGGTTTTAGTGATAACTTCTGTAATGTTGAAAAATTTTAGGTTCTGATAATGTTATTTTATTGCAACGATATTCCTCTAGAAATGCAAGTACTTTCAGCAACATACTGTTACAGCTGTGAGTTTGTGTCATCAGTCGCCGCGTGAGTCACAACTGCCCCAGGGCTGGGCTGTGCCCTGCCTCCTGTATTGCGCGCGCCTTATGCAACAGGGCTACTAGGACAAAGGGATAGTCCAGAACATTCGTGACTGGACCAGCGCTGGAAACCTCGAGAAGCCGTGGACTCTGGATGGATTTAGAAGCATTTAATGAGTCACCGGCCGGCTATATAAGAGTCACCCGTCAAGCAGTGGTTGTTGTTGTGTTTTACGAGCTAGTGTGGCGATTATCGTGAGCGACAGAAGTGTGGTGACGAAGTGCTGTGCGAGTTACGAAATCCTGTGACATTGTTTCTCCCAGCTTGTGAACAGCGTACATCAGGTGCTCGTAAGTAACTGTATTTGTTGTACCTGAGGAAGAGGGGCAGGTAGCTTCTGCCAAGGCCACCGGACTCATTAGGACGGATTAACTTCTGTGGTCTGTTGCAAGTGAAAGGGGCCAAGAGCGCATAAGGAAGAGACTTGAGGAAACTGGAGAAGGCTCCTAATTGCTTGTATTTGCTGATTAGTGTAATTTTCTGGCCACAATAAAGTTAATTATTTCTTTAAGCAGTAAATGGTGTTGTGCTTCCTACCCACCGTAATCCAGTTAACAAAAGTGCCACTAGGGGGTGGCACGTAACAACTGGTGTCAGAAGCCGGATTACGAACTCAAGCACAACACCTGACGGTCCTGGTTTCAAAACCCGAGCAGGTCATTTTCTCTAATTTTCCTGTGAGTGCATGCCCTTTACAAGACAAACAACTAAAATGGAGGAGAAATTGGCAGCACTGCTAGAAAAGTTAAATGGCATGGAAACCAAGATGGAGGACGGCCAGAAGAATTTAACCAAGGACCTAACTGCCAAAATGGAAGACGGCCAGAAGAAGATGGAGGATGGCCAGAAGAAGTTAGCAGAGGACCTGACGGACAGCCAAAATAAGTTAGCAGAGGACCTAACTTCCAAGTTAGAAGAAGGCCAAAATAAGTTAGCGGAGGACCTGAAGCAGATGGAAGACAGCCAGAATAAGTTAGCAGAGGACCTAACCGCCAAATTTCTGGATGGCCAGAAAAATCTGGAAGAGTGTCTGCTGAGGAAATTAGAGGAGAGCCAAAGGAAATTAGAACAGGGCCTACGTGAGGAAGTCGCGGCAGTGGAGGAGACGTTCAACACCTTGCAAGTGGAAGTTGCCGAGCTGCGCCAACGCCCGCTGATGGGGGTGGAGGAGAAATTCAACGCCTTGCAAGTGGAAGTTGCCGAGCTGTGCCAACGACCGCTGATGGGGGTGGAAGAGAGATTCAACGCTCTACAAAAGGAATTTGCTGAGCTGCGCCGACTCCCGCCGACAGGGATGGAAGATAGATTCAAAGCCCTACAAGAGGAAGTCGCCGAGCTGCGCCGACGCCCGCCGACCGGGGTGGATGAGAGAGTCAAAGCCCTACAAGAGGAAGTTGCCGAGCTGCGCCAACGCCCGCCCACCGTTACACCGGGAATATCAGGAACGGGACATAGCAGAGTGACGCCCCCAACCTTCGACGGAAAGGTCCCGTGGAGCACCTACTTACGTCAGTTCGAGGCGGCCTGTTCCATAAATAACTGGAACAACACAGAAAAGGCTACAGCTCTCATTGCAGCGCTGAGAGGTGACGCCCTTAACGTCCTTCAGGCCATCCCGACTGGATCCCAGGACTACGCTTCACTGATCGCCCATATGGAGTCCCGATATGGAGATAGCCATCTTCAGCAGGCCTACCAGATGCAGCTCCGGACCCGGGTACAGAAGAACGCGGAAACCCTGCAGGAGTTCGAGATGGACATCGCACGCCTCGTAAGGCTCGCCTACCCAACAGCGCCGGCCGACTTTCTGGAGCAGATAGCGACGCAGACGTTCACCGACGGGCTACGGGACTCGGACACTCAACAGGCGCTGCGACTCGCGCGCAATAAGACCCTGGCAGATGCGCTGAGCCACGCACTTGAGTTCGAGACGGCAAAACAGGCATCCAGAATGCACGCGCGGGTGCGTCAAGTGGACGTCGACGAACCAGTAAAAACCAACGAGACCAAGCCCCTGGCCGACGAATTGATGGAGGCGCTAAGCCGTTTCTTCAAGAATCGCAGTACCACCAACAAAAACGTAGCCGAAGGACATCCGGAGAGGCGGCCCGGAAGAGGACTACCGACCTGCTGGACCTGCCGTAAGAGAGGCCACCTGAGCAAGGACTGCGGTGATCGCCGCCGCCAAGGGTTTCCGTCGGGACAGTCAGTCGTAGGGAATCCGCGCGGCCCAGGAAAGCAAGTATCAGCCAGCCTAGGGGGGCAAAGGTTGGCTTGTGACAGTCGTCAAGCCCCGGCAGACCAAGTTCGTGTGACGCAGTTACGGAGGGATAATAGCAGCCTGATGGTCGACGGAGTCGTCAACGGAGAGAGCTGGCCCATGCTAATCGACACGGGAGCATCGAGGACCATCGTCAGTCCCACCGTGATCCCGAAGTGGAGAGTTCAACCCACACAAAGGAACCTCCTGCTAATAACCGCGACCGGAGAGACCGCACCGGTACATGGCGAAGCATCACTGGAGTTCGTCATTGGTCGACGGGCGATAAAGCATCCAGTGCTTGTGGCTGACGTATCAAATGAAGTGATCATCGGACTGGACTTCCTGGACCAGAACAACATCATCTTGGATCTGAGTACCAACACTCTGCACTTCGGAGGTGAGGAACTTGCTTTGCAACCTGCGCACGAGTCCATCACCGCACGACGAGTAAGGCTGAGAGAAGACGTCATCGTTCCCGCCAGGACGGAGGTCAGCGCTGCCGTAATTGTCGACGGAACTGCTGAGGGAGTGGCGGCTGTCATCGAGCCAAAATATGAGGACATCCTGACAAAAGGATTGCTAGTTGCCAAGACCCTCATCAACACGACGTCTCGGCCGTACGTCCGCTTGTCCAACCTGAACGACTACGACATTACGGTTCACCGCGACACCAACCTAGGAGTCTGCGAGCCCGTTACCTGGATTGCCCGCATCACCGACACGACGGACGGACACCTGCAGACGGACAACCGAAGATGACGCACACTGCCAGAAGAACTACAGAAGCTGTACCAAGGATCCCAGGACCATTTAGACGAGGAACAATCACGCCAACTTCAGGACCTGCTACGCGAATTCCAGGATGTCTTCCCCGTGGGGAGCAAAGACTTCGGCAGGACAAGCTTGGTCCAGCACAGAATCGACGTTGGGGACAGCGCACCGATTAGGGCCCCATTCCGACGTGTCCCGCTCGCCAAGCAAGCCGAAGTCGACCGGATGGTAGAAGAGATGAAGGAGCAAGGGGTGATCGAGCCATCACATAGTCCTTGGAGTTCTCCGGTCGTGCTTGTGAAGAAGAAGGACGGTTCCACCAGGTTCTGCGTGGACTACAGGCGGGTGAACGACGTCACGAAGAAGGACAGCTACCCTCTACCCCGGATCGACGACACGCTGGACACCATATCAGGGTCAAGATGGTTCTCCACCTTGGATTTGAAGAGTGGCTACTGGCAGGTGGAGGTCCACCCTAAGGACCGCGAGAAAACGGCGTTCTCTGTGGGCAGCGGGCTCTGGCAGTTCACCGTCATGCCATTCGGTCTGTGCAACGCCCCTGCGACCTTCGAAAGGCTAATGGAGTCCATTCTGAGGGGACTACACTGGAAGACCTGCCTGGTCTACCTAGACGACGTCATCGTTCTGGGGAGAAGCTTCGAGGAGCACTACAGCAACCTGAAGGAGATCTTGTTGAAGCTACGGGCTGCCCAGCTGAAGTTGAGCCCCAAGAAGTGTCAGCTCTTCCAGAAGCGGGTCCAGTACCTTGGGCATATCGTCTCCGAGGAAGGGGTGCACACCGACCCAGAGAAGACCGCAGCTGTGAGGGGGTGGCCAGTTCCGAAGGACAAGTCCCAACTACGAAGCTTCCTGGGACTCTGCACTTATTACCGTCGCTTCGTGAGGGGATTCGCCGACATCGCCAAACCTTTACATCGCCTGACTGAGAAGGACCAACTCTTCACGTGGACAGCAGAATGCCACAGTGCCTTCGAACAACTCAAGCAGGCTCTGTGCACCGCGCCTATTCTGGCCTACCCCAGACCTGGAACAAGGTTCATCGTCGATACCGATGCCAGCGACTTTGGCATAGGGGGAATCCTGTCGCAGGTAGTGGATGGCGAGGAGAGAGTAGTGGCCTACTTCAGCAAGGCCTTGTCAAAGCCAGAAAGGAACTACTGCGTCACCAGGAAGGAGCTGCTCGCCATCGTGAAGACCATTGAACACTTCCACAAGTACCTGTACGGGAAAGAATTTCTCATCAGGACCGACCATGCATCCCTGCAGTGGCTCCTGAACTTCAAGCAGCCCGAGGGTCAACTCGCGCGGTGGTTAGAGAGGCTTCAACAGTATAACTTTGAGATTCAGCACAGGAAAGGCCAACTGCATTCTAACGCCGACGCCCTGTCACGAAGACCGTGCCCCGAAGACTGCACCTTCTGTGCCTGAAGGGAGGAGAACACCGGGATACAGTGCCGAAGGACTACCGTGGAACTTCAAGGGAGCTGGAGCCGCGAATCTTTGACGCGGGCGCAAGCGGAAGATGATGACCTGGGACTGATAGCCGAATGGAAGAGGGCCTGTGTCCCCAGACCCGGGTGGAACATTGTGAGTGACTGCAGCCCAAAGTTTAAGTCCTACTGGGCACAGTGGGACTCGCTGATTGTAAGGGATGGCCTCATCTGCCGTACCTGGGAGAGCACCGACGGGAAGACATCTCGGGAACAAGTCGTCGTTCCAAAGGCTATGACGGAGGAAGTCCTGAAGGAAGTTCATGGAGGATCATCTGGTGGACACCTAGGGATAAAGAAGACCCTGGAGAAGCTGAGAGAGCGGTTCTACTGGATCGGATGCCGAACAGACGTGGAGAACCACTGCGCGAGGTGCCACGATTGCGCAGCCAGCAAGGGCCCAGGACGAAGACGACGGGGTCTACTGAAGACCTACAACGTGGGCGGCCCCATGGAGAGAGTGGCCATCGATGTGGCTGGGCCATTCCCGTTAAGCGAGGCAGGGAACCGCTACATATTAGTCGTCAGCGACTACTTTACCAAATGGCCGGAGGCGTATGCGCTCCCTAACCAAGAAGCCACGACGATCGCAGAGACCCTGGTGAAGGAATTCGTCAGCCGGTACGGAGTACCCCTGGAGCTGCACTCCGACCAAGGGAGGAACTTCGAGTCGCAGGTGTTCCAGAACCTATGCCAGCTGCTGGGGATCCGGAAGACAAGGACAACGCCGCTACACCCTCAGTCCGACGGGATGGTAGAGCGATTCAATCGCACCGTCGAGAACCATCTCCGAATAGTCGTCAGCGAGCACCAGAGGGATTGGGACAAGCATCTTCCACTATTTCTCCTGGCCTACCGCGCCGCCGTGCATGAAGCCACCGGGTGCACACCAGCCCGGGCCATGTTTGGGAGGGAGCTCCGTCTACCTGTCGATCTTGCCTTCGGCCGACCTGGGAATGATCCGATCCCGGTAAGCCAGTATTGTCAAGAACTGGTCGACCAACTGGAGGACGTACACGCGTTCGCGAGGAGGAAACTGCGGATCGAGACCGACCGAATGAAGACCCGATACGACCAGCAGACGGATGCCGGCGGATTCCACGAGGACGACCTGGTCTGGCTCTTCAACCCATTACGGAAGAAAGGCCTGTCATCCAAACTGCAGAAGTCCTGGGAGGGCCCGTACCGAGTCGTGAAACGGATCAACGATGTCGTCTACAGGATCCAGCGGAGCCCGAGGGCGAAGATGAAGATCGTGCATCGAGATCGCCTGGCAGCCTACGGAGGGACACAGACGGACCAATGATTGATCGGGACGATCAGCCTTTTTAGGAAGGGGGTGGTGTTACGGCTGTGAGTTTGTGTCATCAGTCGCCGCGTGAGTCACAACTGCCCTAGGGCTGGGCTGTGCCCTGCCTCCTCTATTGCGCGCGCCTTATGCAACAGGGCTACTAGGACAAAGGGATAGTCCAGAACATTCGTGACTGGACCAGCGCTGGAAACCTCGAGAAGCCGTGGACTCTGGATGGATCTAGAAGCATTTAATGAGTCACCGGCCGGCTATATAAGAGTCACCCGTCAAGCAGTGGTTGTTGTTGTGTTTTACGAGCTAGTGTGGCGATTATCGTGAGCGACAGAAGTGTGGTGACGAAGTGCTCTGCGAGTTACGAAATCCTGTGACATTGTTTCTCCCAGCTTGTGAACAGCGTACATCAAGTGCTCGTAAGTAACTGTATTTGTTGTACCTGAGGAAGAGGGGCAGGTAGCTTCTGCCAAGGCCACCGGACTCATTAGGACGGATTAACTTCTGTGGTCTGTTGCAAGTGAAAGGGGCCAAGAGCGCATAAGGAAGAGACTTGAGGAAACTGGAGAAGGCTCCTAATTGCTTGTATTTGCTGATTAGTGTAATTTTCTGGCCACAATAAAGTTAATTATTTCTTTAAGCAGTAAATGGTGTTGTGCTTCCTACCCACCGTAATCCAGTTAACAAAAGTGCCACTAGGGGGTGGCACGTAACAATACCATAACAACAAATTTTTACTTTTTACTTTTGTATTGAAAAGAAATGTCAAAATTTTGCAATGTTTTGTTACATTTTTTTAAGAAACTATTTTAGAGAGAGACATGAATTTACCTCATTTTGTAGATATAGCAAGCAGAAATATACACAAAAAGTTTCATTATTGTATGTCAATTCTGAGAAAATGAGCGATAAACATTTGAGAATAAATAAATCTTAAATACCATTAACCAATTTGCCTTTTCAATTATAACTCAAAAAGACATATTTCTTTCACCAAAATATTCTTAAAGGACAGGACCATAAATTTAAAAGATCTTTTGAAAATTGAATTTTGAATGTGATAAGCTGTACCTAACCCCTTAACATCTTCTAACCTTGGTCTACCCCTACAGTTCTTGTCCTCGACCCTTCCTTCCATGACTAAGCTTGCAATTCCTGGGTGTCTTAATAAGTGTCCTACCAACCTATCCCTTCTCTTCATTAGCAGTCGCCAGAAACATCTCTCCTCTCCCACTCGGCTTAATACCTCTTCGTTTGTAACCCATCTGGTCTTCATTATTCTTCTGTAATACCAAATTTCAAATCCTTCAATTCTCCTCTTTTCTGCTGCACCAATAGTTCAAGTTTCACTTCCATAAAGTACCACGCTCCAGACAAAGGCTTTCAAAAATGACTTCCTAATACCTAAATCTATATTCGATGTCAAGAGATTCCTTTTCTGTCAAAATGCTTTCCTTGGCAGAGCTAACCTTACTTTTAATATCCTCTTTGTATGGTCCATTTTGCTTCCTAAGTAACAGAAGCCTCCTACCTCCTTTAACCCGTCTCCTGACAATTTGATGTACATAGAGCTTTCTGATTTATTTCGGCTGCATTCCAATATTGGAAGGTAAAATACTAGGAAAACGTTCTCCTGGAAGACCAACTAAGACATTCATGATGACACTTCTTGTGAACTCAGAATGCAGGAGCTATGCTGACGCCAAACGTACAGCACAGGATCGACCCAGTTGGAGAAGACTCGTCGCAGGGGCAAACCAGTCACCAGACTGAATTACTCCAAGAGAGAAAAGCAGGAGTAACAGGTAGAATAAATAGCGTTCTTAATTCTTCAATGAACGACGAGTACAGCTTGAACCCAATAGTTGCTGACATAAGGTCAATAACTCAGCATGGTTTCCATGCCTGTCTCTACTGGGTTTGCAGGCACACAGGGACAATTGGGAGTGAACGAGCTGATGAACTAGCTAAAGAGGATGCACAATCAGCAATGGAAGTTTCATATGACAACTCAAATATGACATCTGGAAAGTAAGATAAAAACCTCGTAACTAAGACATCCGGTAACAATCCTGAACCGATGAAATACACCCTCTGTCTGAAAAGTTCGGTGAATGGGCTATATTACGAACGGATTGTTGGCTTCCGTGAAACGGCCGTTACTGTCCTTCGCAGTAATCCCCTTGGATGGTTATGCACTTCTGAGAACGACTGAACAAGTCCTGGAAACTCCTGGCATAGTCTTATTAAGGAATATCATTCAGTTTGGGTCGTCAAAATTCTAATTTGAAAGCAAGAGGGAAGCGTGAATTTATGCAACCTGCCTTGCACACCTGATAGACGGGCGGCAGTGGGAAGGGTGAATTTATGCAACCTAACGTGCACACCTGTTCTACGGGTGGCAGTGAGAAGGGTGAATGTTCCGTGGAATGGAATGGTCCTGAAAACCATCGTCACGGGTGACGAGACCTGGTGCCTGAGGTGCGACCTCGAAGGCAAGCTTCAAAGTATGGAGTATCGGGGTCCAGGGTCACTGAAAAGAGGTTTTCGGACATTTCGAACATCCAACGTAATATGACGACCCAACTGAAGGCTATCCCTCAGGAATACTATGCCAGGACTTGTACAGCCGTTCTAAGAAGTGCATAACCATCCACGGGGATTACTTCGAAGGATAGTAACGGTTGTTTCATGTAAGCCAACAATCCGTTCGTAATATAGACCCATTCACCGAACTTTTCAGACAGAGGGTGTAGCAGTATAGCACGTAGTAGTCTATATTTTCCTTACGCATCTAAATGTTACTACGGGCGTAGCCTGGTGCTGGTCTTCAACGTTTCCTTCGCTACTATGCGCCTATCCCATACACTGACCGTAAAGTATCCAATATTTCAGAATATGATAGCATGCATCAAAGGTTAAACAATTCGGTTTTCTTGTTTCGATGCATACTATTATCACGTCGTAAAATATTGGATACTTTTTTTTATTTTACATCCTGTATACACCTGCTGCTGATATATATTTGTGGAGAGAGATAAAAGCAGAATACAAGCAGTGGAAATGAAGTTTCAGAGGAGTCGTATAGGTGTAACTAGAATGGACAGAGTCAGAGAAATATTAAAGGAAGAACCCCTACAGGATAGGATTGAAAAATCAAGGCTACAGAGGCATGGACACGTGAAAAGAATGGGAGAAGATAGAATACCGCGGAAAATATTGGAAATGGAGTGTAAGAAAAAGAGACCTAGAGGATGCCTAGGTGGATACAGGGGGTGAAGAAAAGTGTCGATAGAAAAAAGAGTTAATAGGACAACAGTGACAGGAGAGAAGTGGTGGATGGACAGAAAACGATGGAGAGGCTTGTGCTCCAAGCAGACCCAACCTGCGGTTGGGAACAGCTCTAGTTGATGATGATGGTGATGATCCTGGCAAGGTTGGGTAAGTTTGCTATTACGAGTAACTCGGTTAAGTTACCCTTACTTAACAAAACAATGCAAAGTTACAGTTAGCGTTACTCCACGTGGAAAGTAACTGTCACGTTTACAATGGTCTAAGTAACGCATTGTTACCTTAGCATTACTTTTATTTTCAAAAAATGTGTTTTTTTAAATTAATTTTACAATCAGGTAACAATATTTATTTCTGAAGGCAGGAGTGAAGGAAGTTTGTAGTTTTAATTGACCGTCATTCACGCGATCTTGAGCGGGATTATCTCCTTTTTCACGTGAAATCCGAACCACAGGACATGCCAGTTCACTTTGAAAATCTCACATGAATTGACCGGGAATCGAACCCAGTCCGCCGTGGCGAGAGACCAACAGCTTGAGCGCTGTGCAACCATGCCCCCTCATATTTGTTTCTCAGAGGACACGCTTCTCTAACAAATGGCGGGAGTTTCATTGGATTACATGTATCGCTCATCGAGTGAGCATCATCAGATCCAAATATAGGCTACACCACAAAATAACTCTACAGAGCACAACCAAACTCAAAAACAGTCGCTGCCCTTTAACAATAATCCCCAAAAAGCACGATAAATGTCACAGCAATACCGAGTGGCTACACCTGTATTGTTTAGTTTGTGGAGGAAGATGATGTTGATGATGATAATTGTTGCTTTATGGGGCCTAACATCTAGGTTATCGGCCCCTAATGGTTTGGGTGATCATGAAGAAGAAAATGAAATGCAAACTATAACTAAAACTAACAACTAACGTATATACAAAAGAAGAAATGGAAAACAAAAGAAGAATAAGGCAAATAAAGGACAGGAGGAAAAGAAATGCCTAAAACACTCGAAGAATGTAGATTGAGGGACTTGGAAGGAAGTAGAGCCATGAAAGGCAGATAGGAAAGTGAAAGAGGAGAGGGTCCTCCCCACAGGTAGGGACAAAATGGGGAAACAGGACCCAGCTCAGGAATCCTCGCAGTCACCAGCTCTCGAACCCACCAGCCGCGAGCCCCTGAGAGTGTAGCAATATCCAGGGTGCACCAGAAGTGGTGGGGCTACATACACCCTGCCTCCTTGAGGGCCTTGAGCAGAAGGCAGGAGACAACATGAAAAGAAAAAATTCCTCTCGGCACGCCGGAAGGCGGAGGTAGATTTCACCGGGCAAACTAGGGGATAGGCTATAATAGGCAAAATATGCAGGTTTTCGTAGGAGGATCAGACCTCATTTATTGCGAGAAAGTATTTTACAATTGGAGGTTAATTAACTTTTTTCGTCTTTCTATGCATATTTTTAACATTTTATTGTCTTATGGGGATGGTAACCTTCTTGTCATTTGGGATTCATTTTTATACTTGTGATCACACTGTCCTTATGCAAGGTTTGGAACTGATGTGTAACTATCTAACAGTCTTTTACTTCTTCACGCAGAATTTTATCTCCCACAGAGATGTTGGTTGGTTCCTCAGTTTAGGGGCTGCAACAAGGTGGTCATGTAACCTCGTGTACATTGGGTGTGTGTAGAATCTGTCTGATAAACGGTGTTATTTGTGTTGACTGTATTAGTCTGTAATTCAGGTAAGGTCTGCAGACGGTCAATTTTAAGTAGTAGTACCTAATTTTGTACCAAATACTACCATCAACGACACCTAGGTGTGAACTTGGCTGCTAGATGCCACCGCAACCAGCAACTTGCAACGAACGTTATAACTTCCCCTCTGAAGGAAAGCATGCTGAGGAATTTTTAGCGCTCTTAGAAAATCCGACGACTTTGGCCGGTTTTGAACCAGCGACCTTGGGCACAGAAGTTCAGCATGCTACCATTTAGCCGCTTCCCACATAGTCAGATGGAACAAGAAGTTCCGTGACGATCTAAAGAGCCTACTTTTCTTAATATTAAGATTCATGCCAATGATTAATCTACAGTATATGAACCTATCTAGAATAATGACGAAATTAAGTTGGTAATATGGGAATGTCTTAATTAGTTCGAAATACTGTATACTAGGCATAATGTAGCCTAATAGAGCAATACAGTTGGCAGCCCTGGTGACGGAATATATTCTTAATTCCATCTCTTAAGGTACAGAATACAAAATGTGGTTGAAGTCCCAAGGACGTTACATTGGATCTATCAGCACACGTAAAAGCGCGTTGGCAACAATGTCATGCGTGTGCTGGTCAGAAATAATCGGAAATATTATGATATCCTTTTGTGCCAATTTTGGATGAAATCCATTTGTTAGTATAGAAGTTACATGTATTTTAAAATTGGAGCTATCAACAGGCATAGAATCATGTTGGCATCACTGACTTATATTAATTACTCCAAATTAATCTAGAATGTCAGGTGCTATACGTATGCAAAATATAGACCTGTTGGCTTGCATACTTTCTGATATATTGATAATAGGGTAAAACAAGATGTTCAGTAAGGAACATATAGCCTACATAAAACCTAACTCTGATAGGGTTTAAACCATAGCCTTAAGATTGATAGGCTAACGCTATACCACGGAGCCAAACGTGCGAACGGACATTAAACGATATCAAATGAGTTACATAGAACGTGTTAGCAATTAATGATTTACACTAAACGATTTCATCAGTGGAGTATATTATTTATATATGAAGCATTTCATACAAAGTTTATTTATTTTGTATCAGTACGCTATATTGCATGCAATACTCAAATTAGTGAAATATAAGTCAGGCACAAGATATCCGCTGCCATCTTGCCTTTAACTGAGACGGCTCAGTTTTTTAAAATCACTTCTGCACTATAGTATTACAAAATAAACTTTTAAATTCTAACGTGCCTCTTCCTTTTGAACAGTTAAAACGATTCTCGGCTCGATATTTCACGTATTAAGAGAGTTATAGCGAAATTTCACTTTTTCGAAAAAAAAAAGCCCCCCATTTTCACCCCCTTCGAACGTTTTTGCCCATTAACGAACCCGACCGAGATTTTAATGGGATACGTATTATGTAAAAAATTCAAAGTGATTGGGGCAAAATTACGGCAGTTATCGTGTCCACAAGAAACTGATACATATACATATATATATATATTGTGCCCGCTGGCCGAAGGTTTCGAGGAGCCACCGGTCTCAAATGACCCTTCCGAGACCCTCTTCCAGTCAACACACAAGTATAGGGGACGATACAATCATAGGCTGGTGTAGCACAAAGTCTGCACTCGGGGGTGTCGGGAATTAGTGAGGTTCGATCTTTAACCAGCTCAGAGGAATGCATCGATAACAAAACTTAACAAGAAAAGAGAGGTCAGTCTTATGTTGAAATCACAAATAAATTTTATTCAGAATAGATCCCTAGCCTAGCATGATAGTTGCAAACGGCTAGTCCGATACTATTCTGCCCTGAAAGAAATATAAAATACGTCCTAAGCAAGATCTAAATTACTCTCATTGTCCTAATACAAAATTCGACTAAAATGAACAAGCTAAGAGAATGGCACGTAAGATCGGCCCTAAGCAATTACATCGAAATGACTTACGGGAGGATCAAACATCAAAAGAATCTACAGTAAAGCAAGACATTTACTTGTTTACAAATACTAGAACATTTACATTTAGTAGCAAGGGGAAAATTTGTCCTATGCTATGATGATGCCATCTCTAACATTTATCTTTAGAGTTAAGTGTTTATCTAGTCCTAAATATCATTAATTAATAAACGAGATGCGTTTATTACTAAGAAAATCAAGCTATATGCACAATGTTGCTGAATTAAAAAAAGCTATACTAATACAACACGAATGCATACAATAATTCAGCACTCCTAAGGTTGTGCAATTGGCACTGCCTGCGTACTCGATTTGTTACTGTTTGTAACAAACGGTCATAGTGTCAAAGTGTTAAGAAAATAGAAAATATAGGAAAGCCTGCAAATGCGATAGTAATTAAACAATTACCTCGACTCATATTGCTACTAATCTGATGTGTGTGCTTCTGTTATCAAATCACCAATTAGTTGTCGACTATTCTTGTGAAAATGTATCAAAATGTATCTAAAATAGCTTAACAATATCTAAGTGTTGACATTTGGTCCAGAAAAATAGTTTATTTTTAATGTTTATAAATTTTATTTAGATTCAGGGGGGAATTATAAGATTTGTTAGTTTTCAAAACCCTATTTTGATTATTAAAGTTTCACACAATTATTTATCCCTGACAGTATTGTTGTTTAGTTTATGGACCCTTTAAAGCGTTCAGTGTATTTAGGTAACGTGTGTATCCAACTTAAGCAAATAACTCAATAGTTTAATAGTTTACGAGACACCCTGTGTCTTCACCAATATTTCATCATACTGATTAGACATCTTATGTCCCCTTAAAACAACAATTATCATCATCTTCACCAATTACTTTACTCTTATTTTGGATTCATTGATCCAGGCGCCCTCGGTTTTGGTACGACTTTAAATAGTTCATTACCCCCGATATAACCACAATAACAATGTCGAGAGTTATTAATCCACCGTCACGACTCATATAATACTCTTATAACGTTAATTCACAAAGTGTGGATTCCTAATTGATACACGTTTGAAATGCTGGTAATAAAGATTATGTGTACAGAAAACACATCCTGACAACGCTTTAAATAAACATGAAGGCTTCTGATACAAGCTAACAGTGTGTGTGAGCATTTATAAAACTGCCTCTTCCCTGAATAAGGTCGAACCTGCGTTCATTTGGTTACAAAATACAGTTGCATTCATTGCCTGTGTGGCTTCACTTAAAGAAATAAACCTGTTTTCAAGTATTGATCTGGCCAACAAATGTGAATAACGGAACTCTGCATTCCACTTGTAATAATGCCAAGAATCTCACAGCCTTCTAAACAAAATATTGATCCACTGCCTAGAATCGAGTGTGCTGTGTAGTGAACTTGGCTCGTAACCTTGGCCTCGATTTAACATTTGTCAAACTAGTGTATTTGTCATCAGCCTGACAAAATAGAAGTTGATAATAACTGTTTTGAAATGATACGAAATGAGCGTTGAAAATCCAGCCTTCCTGGCGTCTACAAATGTTTAATAAAACTATTACTTTCCACATGCGTCTTATAATTAACTACCTGCATTGTGCACTAAATAAATGAAACCAAATTAAACTAATGTACTGTTTTCCAACTCTTACAATACGCTATAAATATTTGATCTGACTTACAGATGCAGCGTCACTTGGTTCGAGTCCCGCCATGAGATGTTATATGCGGTCTCGTGTATGGCTTCTAGATTATCTCCTCATTGTGCCTGGAAATCTTCCGCTGCCAATTCCCCACGCATGATTTAGAAATCACATGCCATCGCGTGGTTGGGGTTGTATTTGAAGATCTGCTGGTTTAGCATAATCGTAATATTAGCGTTGGTAATAACGTAGCACATAATTAAAGAAATCTTTCGCGCACTGCAGCTAATATGCGGTAAAAAAATAGCCCATTTTCACTCCGCCACTGGCTCTAGCTTTGTCGCTTGTGCGACACTCACTCGTGCCTTTGCACTGATATTTAAACAAAAATATTAACACAAAATTAAATCAAAATACTGCCCATCTGGCAAATAAAAATTGTACTCGTAGATTTTGTACAGTTATACAGTTAATTAAATACACAGTTTATATAACACTGAAGTGTGTGTGTGCGCGAATGAGACCATGCGGTCGTAAAGTTCACTTCACACAAGTCCATCATTTCACCTCGGATAATGAAAATATTTTACAGTTTATGTAATGATGAATGTCTTCAATCTTTGATGTATTAAACAATGCCATGATGGCTATCCATAAGAAAAATATCTACAGATTTTTCATGCCACATGGTTTCCTTCACGGACGTACTTTCACTTGTGCTCCAACATGCACATCGATGTTGTCTCATCCAAAGACAAAAAGGAACTGGTGTTACCAAATATGGCGTGCTCACAGTATATGAGCTGGCCGCGTAAACTGATAGTTTCTTTGATTTACGAAGTATGCTGTACTTCAAATATGCAGAATTTCTTGGTTATAATTATAGTTAATTTTTGGAATGTCCAAAATATATAAAAATATGATCCTTAGCGATATTACTTCAGCTTCTTCCCGCCGCTCGCAGGGTATGCTCAGTTACATTTCAGCATAAGTTTTAGTCTCTCTTATCTGAGCAAATATGCGTCAACGGGCGCAATATATACATAAATTATATATAAACTTTTGAACTGACGGTGGTTTTGGGGTCTGGGGGATGTGAAACGCGAAGATATGTCAAAATTTTCCGGAAGTCGAAACATGGTACCCATTGCAATAGTTAGCTTTCTAATGAAATCTACCTAAAAGAAGGCTGACTACTCGCAGAAGGAGGGTATCAGAAAAGAGGAGACAAGGGCCAATTAAGGCGGGAAAGGAAGAGACTCCCTAGGCCTTGGATACCCTAATACCGTCGGGTTCGGAAGAGAACAAGAGCTGACCAAGTGAGATCGACAGGAAAGAAGACGGAGAGGAGCCCGGCACAAGTAAGTAGAAGCAATGCTGGACTCAGCTGGGACCCCGTGGTCGCCAACCCACGTCCCACGACGTGAGCCCCTGGGCGGTGTGGAGGAAGACTGTTTATGGGTAGAATAATTGTCATTTCTCAGTCTCACCACCTCGTAGATATTAAAATGAATTGGTGTATTTTCTTCGATACTTAGTGCTGAAGTATTTATCAGAAGTAGGGCCTAGTAGCCGTACATTTTTTGCGTTGTCTCAAGTTACTAAAATAATTTTCTGAAAGAAATACACATCTTTTTGATTCATAGAGTCGCCCATTTTTCCGTATTGACTTGCTATAATAATCAAAAGATTTCCTTAGTTCCGCCTCGTCAATACAATTTATTCAATTTTCTGTGATATAATCACATGTCACTTAATTTGCATCGGTACATGTTTCGATGCCTATTTGCATTGGCATCATCATCAGCCTTTCAAAGTATTGGCAGCACTTTAAAAAAATCACTTTGTACATGTTAACATAAAAACACACTAAAATCATTTATACACTAAATCACTTTAAACGTTTTTAAATAGTACATTATGCAACGAGCCTATCATGGCTATAATTAAGACACGAGTATGTTTATAAAATGAGCGTAAGCGAGTTTTATAATTTCCATACGACTGTTTATGTTCGACGAAAATTATAACGTTATTATATGTTTTAACATAAATATTCATAAATATCTGTCCAGTCACTAGAATTTCATGATCGGGTGCTTCGCTGGGTAGGATATCTCTATTCTCCAAGCTCTCTGGCCGACCGACGCTTGCGCTCTGTGTGCTTAAATGCCATAAGTGCAGATTTTGCACCAGTATTCAGTAAAACTGTCACCGAAGTCGTCGATTGAAAACAACGCGCTGTGTAAAAATTTGAATTGGGGATATTAAGGTACAGTGCTATTTCTTGGGTCATATTCACCAGTTTATTTATGCGAACATATGGACGGTGCACTTTCGGTAATTTATATAGACATGTTGGATTTTGAGCGCATGCGCGAAGGTATCCTTATATAATTGGTCAAACAACTGTTTCGTGAGCTGTGATTGGTGGGAGAAAAATAGTGTTATAATGAGCCTCATTAAGATACAGTTTTCTGACACATAATAGTCAGGGTCGAACATAAAAGTTTTTAAAACATTATGGTAGGCACTCATTACAAAACCCTTGAAGGTTTTTATTTCTTGAGGTTTTCAAAATTCCTGATATTATCTCCGAAATTTCTGGTCAAGGGTTTCCATTCCCAACTGGAAAGAAATGAAGCTAGGAGTAAGAAAATTTGAATAATAGAATGAAAAGAATTTAGAAAAGTATTCTTACTTATTTGCAAAACTTACGTAATTTGAGGCAAGAGTCAAACATAGCCGTGTTGTGCTAGATGGAGACTGTGCTACACTGAGTTGGAATGCCAGCGCAGGAAGTAGCAAGCGAGACTGTACGAGGTAGAGGAAGTGATGAGTAATCTTTTGATTATTAGAAATACGCATGTCTCGATCATCTGATATCCGATTAACCAAATGTCCGAATAAACCGAATCAAAAAGAATAAACAAATTGGCTATTTAATTTGAGATTCTTTACTTAACGAACATAATATGAATTGCGTTATTTTACTGTTTCAAAACCTTCATTTTAAGATTGATTTATAGATGGTAACCGAGTGCGTATGCTCACTATATCGCGGAAATAGAATCTTTCCAGTTTGTCCGAATTTTTGGTCAACCTAATGGCAGTCAGACCCGTCAAGTTCGGATAATCGGAACTCTTGTGTACTATACTTAGCTTGATTTGAACGGAATAGTAGTTCCAGTAAGTTAGGAAAACAGAATGAATTGGTAATAACCAATAAATCTCCACAAAGATGGCTTTGGTTCGATTCAGGTCATTGTCATGAATTCTAATCCTAGTATGAGGTTGGTGATCCTTTATGGTAGAGGACAATAATTGAGAAGAGTGGGGGGTTCGTATCCTACTGTCAGCCTTCGTAGAAATGGTTTTTCGTGGCTCCCGGAAGTAGATTCAGACCATGGCTGCCTACTTCCCAAGCTTAGCCCTAGTAGAACCACATCAATAACGCAGTTTATCACATAGATTTTACACACATACAGGTACTGGGGCTGATGGCTATAAGGTCACAAGTTCTAAATGAAGCGACAAAAAATCACTCAGGCTGACCTTGTTAAGGTTATTCACCACAGTCCTGTCAAGTAAATATGAGTTCACTGTCTGCCCGTTTCAAAGATCTAGGAAAATGTTGTTATGTTCCTGTATAAGCAATCAAATGAATTGCTCTCCAGTCGGTCAACGCAATTGGATGACGTGTTTCACCTGTGAAGTGAGCATCATCAGATCCAAAATATATACAAGACAAAATAGCTCTACAAAACACACAAACAGTCGCTGCTCTTTAACAACAACCCACTAAAAGTACGGCAAAGTATCACAGCAATAGATCAGTGATTAGTTGCAGGAGGGAGACTGTTTGTGAGTGGGATCGTCATTTCTCAGTCTCGCAACTATTTAGATATTAAAATAAAAAAGTTCTTAATGCTTTAGTATTTATTAACAATAGTTGCCGCACTTTTTAGCCTATTTTCATTTATAAAAAAATAGGCATATGAGATCACCTTTTGTCCGTGTGTCTGTCTGTGTGTGCGTGTGTATGTGTGTGATGGTGTGTGTGTGTGTCCTAATAACTTCTAAACGGCTGGAGCGATTTAAATGAAACTCGGTAAGTTCATAGCACTATTCCGTATGACCCCAACCGTGCCCTTCAAATTTAGTTACGTCTCACTAATCCAACATGTCGGCTGTGCGAAATATTTCACCAGCATTCAATATCTCCAAAACTATTCCCGATATCACCCTGGAATATTCTACGGTGATAAAGGGAACTACTAGAAGTTCACCTATGTGACTTTTGAAAACCTGGTAACTACAAAACCAACATGGCGGCCAAGGGAATTTGCGATCTTTAAATAGACGTTTCTCGCGATTTAACCAACCAAACGCAATAAAACATGGTACAGTAGGCCTATATGTTTCTACACATTGCAATGCACTGACATCTAACTTCGTTCAGTTGTTTACATAACCTCAAGATGGCGGCTGTGTGAATTTTATAATTAAGTTTTTATTTCTTGTGTCGTAATCATGCGATCAAAGTGAAAGTTTGAATAATGGACCTACGCAATAATTTTCCTTTAATGGTACATGACTCTATGGCCTATACATTTAACAATCCAACATGGCGACCATCCAAAATAATTGGATGGATCTCAATATCTACGGATCTATTACAGCAATAAAACTGAATTTTATATGTTGATAGTGGCAATTAACATAAGTAGGATATATGAAAATAGGCTGTATAGTTCTTCACAGAACTACTTGTTTTTTATATTTTGCCGTTCTTTTAGCGTGTTGTTGTTGGAGGACAGCGACCGTTTGTGGGTATGGTAGTGATTTGTAGAGCTTTTATATTTGGTTGTGATGTTGCTCGTCCTTTATACCACCACCATTTGTTAGAGAAGTATGTTAATGTGTAAATTATGCATGTAGCCTTTCTTTCAGATAATAGAGAGATAAAATAATAGTAACTTTCTGCCAATCAAATTTGTGTTGACCGACTGAAGATTTGCTCCACGTTCAAAAAGCTTCATCATATTCGTTACTGTTAAAAGTATCGTCGAAACAGTAACTTCATTTAATTAGTAGCAGTCATTACTCCCTAGTTAATGTATAATAATCCCTCCCTATATTATTCTGCTAAGGTCCCATTCCAGTTTTGTACCGAACTTAAGGTCCCATTAACACCAACCTACACATATGGGGTACCTACAGGTTCAGCATAACCCAATGCGTAAGCGAAACGCACTCACTTACTCTTTAAATGCCTCACAATTAAATAAATACCTTAAAACATGTATATCTTATCTTATATCTTATATCATACTAATATATAAAAATGAGATGGTGTGTGTGTGTCTGTCTGTCTGTCTGTCTGTCTGTGTGTTACTCAATAACGCAAGAACCACTGGTCCGATTTAAATGAAATTTTGCATGGATGTAGCTAATTTACCATGTTTACATATAGGATACTTTTAATTTCGATATTTTGCACTATTAAAACATTGCGACCATTTTAGTGACGTCACTACACCCTTTGGTATCAACATTTCTAATTTCCATTTCAAATAAAAAGAGAACGGTAAGAAATAGCAACCTTTTGATGCATACACGAGATTTAACATTTAATTTTCTATCCAAAAGGTCCTGATCACTTTTCGTGTATCTCCAACGGTTAGCGAGTAAAACCTAAATTTGTGCAATAAAACACGGTCAACACCGAGCGGTGCAGTATATCTCTACATACATAACAAGATGTTCAGTAAAGAACATATAGCCTACTTTCTCCTAAATGCATGGGTATTGTTATAACTCTTTGTCCTTTTCAAGGAGTATAATTGAATGTTGGTTGTAGTAGCTTGTTGAAATACAACGCGCTATAGGGATATTAAACATGAATATGAGGTGCCCTTTGCTAGTGCTAACTCTATACCAAATTTCGTACAATTCGGTTTCATCGTGTTTGAATGGATAAGGGGAATCGATTTGCACACATACTTGGCCACCATCTGCAAACTATTGGGCTGATGATCTTGCAGTTTGGTCAGAATATGCTCCCCACATAAAGATATGTTGTTGCAAAATTTAGTCAAATTATTAGGTTGGTCGTAATTACATTTTAACTTTTAACATTTGGGTGGCCGCGATTACGTTTCCGTCAAGATGGCGGTGATATAAAACATGACACTGAGGTGCCCTTTGCTAGTGCTACCTCTGTACCAAATTTCATTCCATTTGGTTTCACCGTGTTCTTATTGATAGGGGAATCGATTTTCACACAAAGATGGCCGCCATCCGAAAAATATTAGGCTAATGACCTATTAGTTTGTTCAAAGAATGCTCCCTCCATAAAGGTATGTTGTTGCAAAATTTGGTAGAGATCGGATGATTATGTTAGTCGTAATTTGATTTAAGCTTTGAACATTTTTGTGGCCGCCATTATATTTCTGTCAAGATGGCGGCGATATAAAATATGACACTGAGGTGCCCTTTGCTAGTGCTACCTCAGTACCAAATTTCGTTCCATTCGTTTTCACCTAGTTTGAATTAATAGGGGGAATCGATTTTGACACAAAGATGGCCGCCATCCGCAAACTATTAGGCTAATGACTTATTAATTTGTCAAACGATGCTTTCTCCATAAAGGTATGTTGTTGCAAAATTTGGTAGAGATCGGATGATTAGGTTAGTCGTAATTTGATTTAAGCTTTGAACATTTGTGTGGCCGCCATTACGTTTCCGTCAAGATGGCGGCGATATAAAACATTACACTGAGGTGCCCTTTGCTAGTACTACTTCTGTACCAAATTTCGTTCCATTCGGTTTCACCGTGTTCGAATTAATAGGGGGAATCGATTTTCACACAAAATGACCGCCATCCGCAAACTATTAGGCTGATGACCTATTAGTTTGGTCAAAAGATGCTCCCCCCATAAAGGTATGTTTTTGCAAAATTTGGTAGAGATCGGATGATTAGGTTAGTCGTAATTTGATTTAAGCTTTGAACATTTGTGTGGCCGCCATTACGTTTCCGTCAAGATGGCGGCGATATAAAACATGACACTGAGGTGTCCTTTGCTAGTGCTACCTTTGTACCAAATTTCGTTCAATTCGCGCTCATCGTGTTCGAATTGATAGGGGGGGACAGACATTCAGAGTACACACATTCACACACACACACACACACACACACACACACACGCGCATACTCACACACACACATACACACACACAGACAGACACACTTTTTTCGCCCTGTGTTGATCTCATAAGTCTACTTTCATTTTTTGCAAAAATCGAAAGTAGGCTAAAAATTGAAGTTTGTTTGTTTTTTTTCGCAATTCCTACGGAAATTTGAGTTATTTACGTGGTTGGTTGGTTGGTTCCTTAGTTTAGGGGCTGCGACAACGCGGTCATGTAGCCCCGTGTACTTTGGGTGTGTGTAGAATCTGTCTGATAACCGGTGTTAATTGTGATGACTGTATTAGTGTGTGTATCTGTTTTTTAATTCAAGTAGAGACTGCAACTTTGAATTTTCAAATAGTTCCTACTTTTGCCGCCAAACGCCACCGTCAACGACTACTAGGCCTAGTTCAGAACTAGCTACTAGACGCCACCGCAGTCGGCTCTTGGCAACGAACGTAGCAACCTAAGAGCGTTGTTTACATTCTTAACCTATCCAATTTAGTTTCACACAGGTGTAATTAGTGGAAAGATCTTTAACATGCCATAAATCTATGACATGGGACCGCCGGCTTTACTTCCCCTCCGAAGGAAGGCATACTGAGGGATTTTTAACGCAGTTATTTACGTGTTTCAGACTGTTTTATTATGGATGCGCGCGAAAATAATTTTTTGGTCTGTCTGTTCGTTTGCTGTTCGTATGTTTGTCTGTAGACAACTTTGTTCCCTTATAACTCGAGAACGGCTGGGTGTATCAACGTAAAATTTGGTACAGATATCCATCAGAGGCACGACACTAATCATTGATGTAAACCTTCTCCGTACCTCTCATAAAAGAGGGCCTACCCCCTTAAAATACATGCTGAAATAGGAGTCGAAGGACGAGATAAAGATCATTTTCAGCCCCTCAATGTGAGAGACAAAACTCGGGGGCCCCACTGGGTCCCCGAAATTCACATTTTAAGGCCCTAAAACCAACCGTTTTTGAGATATTCCCAGAAAACTAAATTCATTTAATAAACTAATGAACAAATGCAAGCCAGTAACCATGGCAACAGATTCTCAGAGGTCCATCTATTGCTGTAAGACGCAATGCAATTCCATTAATAACATTGGTGTGAAAGTTTGCAAACGGCTAGAAGGTTATCACGGAACCAAATTAAGCTGTAAAATTCATCAATGCGTATAATGGGCTTAAGGGGGTCAAGGGGTACACTAGAATTTTTTCACGCGATTTACACCTGCGGGTTTGGTACGGCAGGTCTATTATATTCCTATCCCTATATTATATTATTATTATTATTATTATTATTATTATTATTATTATTATTATATTACGGCGTACAACGAGGAGACAAAGCCCTTCGGTGCCAGAAACAAAACTTGTGTCCTCGAAAACTACATTATATGGCTTTAAAACCAACAGTATCTGAAATATTCCCAGAAAAATAATTTAATTTAATTTAACAAACTAATGAAGGAATGGAAATAGGTAACCATGACAACATTATCTCAAAGGGTGGCGTCCAACTTTCCATCTATTTCGGTAAGAAGCAATGTCACTCCATTTATACCTTGCCACGGTGGGTGAGTGTAGCGTGTCGGTCTACTAACCCCAAGATTGTAGGTTCACTCCTGGCCGTGGTAAGTGATTTTTGAAAGGCGGCAAAAATACGACTCGCATGTCATACGATGTTGGCATGTAAAAGAACCCAGTTGAATTCAGTAGGCCGTGTTCGTAATGGCAAAATTATTCTCAGAAGTTTCCGCCAACAAAAAGTTCCTATTTCTCTACTAGAAAGCGCTATAGTGTTCAAGGAGCTTAGATAACTACCCTCCTTGACTTTCATACTGATTCAAGGAACAACGAAATTTCGACGTGCAAGCTACCCTCTGGGTGTCAAATTACGAAGCTTGCACCCAGCACCCGAGGCCGTAGGATATTTCTATTAGGCTACACCATTTATTACATTTCTGTGAAAGTTTGCAAATGGCTATAAGGTTATCACGGAACCAACGTACACGGTATAATTCGTCAATGCAATTAAGGGGGTCAAGGGGTAACCTAGAATTTTTTCATGCAATTTCACGTGCGACATATAGTACAGAAAGTCTATTATATCTACAAACAGCAACATTATTTTCAAAAATTCCTGAATTGAATCAGCATTTTTTGCGGCTTTTAGGAATTTGGGCCATTTGAGGCTAAAGAACCTGAATTTTCATGCACCACAAGCCTTCATAATTTATGAAAGAGGTCTTCCTGTGTATGGGGACCAAACACAACGTAGAGGGTAATTTTTTATGTGACGTGTATTGCGTTTCGTCTACAAGGCTTTCAAATCTATTTCTCGTCAGGAAGTACACGTTAGGTGAATTTAGTCTGAGAGCACATTTTAACTTTTTTTTTTTCGACATACGGGTTCATCGTAAGGATGATTTTGTTTGATACTGTATGGTAGATACAACTTACCCATATTGGGATATCTGGGTTATATGTTGTAGACAATAGAATTGTCTGTCTGTCTTTCTGTGTATCTTTATGTACGCCTATAAATCGTGTTCGGATGCTTGGTGCATCGTAAAATTAGGTATGGTAAACATGGGTCAATACACCAATCATTTATAAAACTCCTCACCATACCTTTCATACAGTAGAAGGGTGGATATAGGGAAAAACTTCTCAAAATACATGCTAAAACAGGCGAAATATAAAAATTATCATAGAAGGACGATCAAAGCATATGTTGCGCTTCTCATTGTGAGACACAAAATTCGCGAGTCTATAAGGGGTCTCCGAAAACTACATTTTAAGGCCCTTAAATTAACAGTGTGTGATATTCCCAGAAAACTAACTTCGTTCTGATAAATTTATGATGGAATGACAAACCGCTAACCATTGCAACAGTAGCTCAATTGATAATGTCTGGTGTTAATATATAACACCGTTCGAAGAACGGGTACTTCTGCTAGTATATATATAAAAAGGAATGTCTGTGTGTTCGTCTTTTATGCGTTCATAAACCATTCATCCGATTGCGATCAAATTTTGGTGAGTTGTTGTAAATACTTCCGGGATGATCATAGGCACAGTTATTCCATTTCACAATAGATAGCGCGCGAGTAGTTTAAACAAATGCGTAAAGGCGATGCGTTCATGTACAATTCGTCCGATTGCGATCAAATTTTGGCGAGTTTTTGTGCACAGTCCCGGAAAAGTAATAGGTGTAGTAAATCCAATTTACAATAGATGGTGCGCGAGTAGCTTTAACAATATGGCGTGGGTTTGTTTCAAGCAAGTCCCACATGTGTCCATATACCATTCATCCCATTGCGTTGAAACTTGGGTGAGAAGTTCTGTACACTTCAGGCGAGGTTTATGGCTTAGTGAAACCACTTAACAATAGGTAGCGCACTAGTAGATTCAACAAATGAGCGACGACGGGCGAAGCGATTCAACCAAGTCCTGTATTTATTCACATACCATTTGTCCAATAGCTACGAAACTAGGGTGAGAGGATGTGTACATTATAGGCAAGGTTTCTGGCTTCGTAAATCCATGTTATAATAGGTAGCGCACAAGTAGATTCAACAAATGAGCGAAGTCGCGCGAAGCGTTTCAAGAAAGGTCCGTATGCGTTCATATACCGTTCGTTCGATAGCGATGAAACTTGGGTAAGATGTTGTGTACTCATCAGGGAAGGTTTCTGGCTTAGTACATCCCCTTTACAATAGGTATCGCACAAGTAGATTCAACAAATGAGCGACGGCACGCGAATCGTTTCAAACAAGTCCCGTATGCGTTCATATGCCATTCATCCGATTGCTATGAAACTTTGGTGAGTTGTTGTGAACACTTCCGAAATCATTATAGGCATAGTCAATCCAATTTACAATGGATAGCGCGCGAGTATTTTAAACAAATGAGTGTGGCGATGCGTTCATATAGCCTACAATTCATCCGATTGCGACCAAATTTTGGTGGGTTGTTCGGCACACTTCCGGGATGGTTATAGGCATAGTTAATCCAATTAACAATAGATAGCGCACCAGTAGTTTAAACAAATGAGTGTTGGTGATGCGTTCATATACAATTCATCCGATTGCAATCAAATTTCGGTGAGTTGTTGTGCATACGCCAGGAAAAGTTATAGGCATAGTAGATCCAACTAACAATAGATGGCGCCCGAGTTACTTCAACAAAATATCGTGCATTTGTTTCAACAAAATCCCACTAGTGTTCATATACCATTCACCCCAATGCGATGAAACTTGGTTGAGATGTCGTATACACTCAGGGAAGGTTTCTTGCTTAGTAAATCCACATAACAATAGGTAGCGCACTAGTAGATTCAACAAATGAGCGACGACGCGTGAATTGTTTCAACAAAGTCCCGTATGCGTTCATATACCAGTTGTCCGATAGCGATGAAACGTGGGTGAGGTGTTGTGTACACTTCAGGGAAGATTTCTAGCTTAGTAAATCCATACCGGGTGAGTTAGCCGAGGTCGCTGCGGCATGACTGTTGGCAGTCGCTCACATCCGGAAGGCGAGGAGGTTCGAATCCCCCCGCCGGCAACCTTGAAGATGGTCTTCTGTGGTTTCCCTTCTTCCTTCCAGGCAAATGCCGGGGTTGATCCCTAACTATAGGCCACAGCCGCTACCTTCCAACTCCTTGCCCTTACATTCAAACTTTTCTCCCCAGACAACACTCCACACGCGACGGTACTTGTAGCTCACCCATTGGGTGTCTCCCTCGAAGCAGCTACAAAACTGGTGAGCCGAACAGGTCCTCGGACACTCTCGGTACTAAAAGCCATACGCTAAAAAAAAGTAAATCCATGTTACAATAGGTAGCGCAGGAATGGATTCAACAAATGAGCGACGACTCGCGAAGTGTATCGGCAAAGATCCGTATGCATTCATATACCATTCGTCCGATAGCGACTAAACTTTGGTGAGTTGTTGTGTACACTCCAGGGAAGGTGTGATTTAGTAAATCCATTTTACAATTGGTAGCAAACGGGTAGATTTAACTAATAAGCGACAGCGCGTGAATCGTTTCAATAAAGTCCCGTATGCGATCATATACCATTCATCCGAGTGTGATAAAACTTTGGAGAGCTGAGTACAGTCCTGCGAAGGTTCATGAATTAGTAAGTCCGTTTTTCAATTGGTGGCGCACAAGAAGATTCAACAAATGAGTGACGGCGCAAATCGTTTAAACAAAATCCCGTATGCGTTCATATGCCATTCATCCGACTGCGATGAAACTTTGATGAGTTGTTGTGTACACGTCAGGAAAGGTTTTCGAGTTAGTAAATCCATTTTACAATAGGTAGCGTACGAGTATATTCAACCAATGGGTGACGGCGCTCTAATTGTGTCACCAGTCCCGTATGCGTTTATATACCATTCATTTCATTGGTGAGTTGTTGATCACGCCCCCGTGAATGTTTCTGAGATAGTAAATTATTTTTTTATAATAGTTTAGAGGTGGTTAACGGAAAAATAAGAAGAAAATATTGGGAATCCAAAAGCACTGCAACTAACAAAGTCAAAACCCCAACACTTTCTTTGATTGGCATTGCAACGCATGCCGGGTACAGCTAGTCTACAATGAAATAATGAAAGAATGCAACATGGTAACCATGGTAACAGAATCTCACAGGTCCATCTATTTCTGTAAGACGCAATGAAATTCCAATTATTACATTACTGTGAAAGTTTCCAGACGGTTATTAGGTCATCACTGAACTAAATTAAGCTGTAAAATTTATCAATACATACAGTATAATGCATATAAGGGGATCAAGGGGCACTCTAGAATTTTTCACGCAATTTACACGTGTGAGTGTGGTACGAAAGGTCTTACTCACCCGACTATAAAAGGTCTCCGAAAACCACATTTTAAGGTCCTTAAATTAACAGTATCTGTGATATTCCCAGAAAACTAACTTCGCTCTAATATACCTATGAAGGAATGACAAACCCCTAACCACTGCACCAGAAGCTGAATTGATAAAGTCTGATTATTCATACCAAGGATAAATCAGTCATAGCATTCATGATTGAGATTTTGCTGAGTGTACTCTTTACAACTAGAATATTCGCGGGCGAAGCCGCGACGGGTAATGCTAGTAATAATAGACTAATAATATCGTATGGCCTCGGCTGCCGGGTGCAAGCTTTGTTATTTAACATCCATAGGGTAGCTTGCATGTCAAATTTCGTTGTTCCTTGAAGCACTATGAAAGTCAAGGAGGTAGATATCTGAGCTCCTTGAACACTATAGCGCTTTCGAGTAAAGAAATGAGGAACTCTGTGTTGGCGGAAACTCCCGAGATCAATTTTGCCATTATGAACACGGCCTACAGATTCAAACATGCCAGCATCGTATGACATGCGTGTCGTGATTTTTGCCGCCTTTCAACAATCACTTACCACGGCCAGGAGCGAACCTGCATGCTTGGGTTAGTAGACCGACACGTTAACCACTCACCCTTCGTGGCAAGCAGTTAATGCATAGGCCTAAGCAGTAGTTACTAGAAACAGTCATTCCTTCCTAGTTAATGCAAAAGTAGCAGTTATTTATAACGGGACGTTAGTTCCTAAACGTACATCCTGGATACGCACCTTACAAAAGGGGAACACCGAGCAGTCTCATGCGGTCAACGCCTGGTGGTGTAGCGGCTTGCATTCTTCGCTGTCGCCCCGGAATCCAGGTTTGATTCCCGGCTCTACCATCCTGGAAGTTGTTTACGTGGTTTCCCACTTCTACTCCAAGCAAATGCTGGGGTGGCTTCCTAACTAACTTAACCCTGGAACCACACTGCCACACTTCCAGGACTTAAACCTTGCAATAGTTTCATTGGTGGTCCAGTTCTAAAACATGATAGGAATTCATTTGATATTTTTTGTAATTTTCCATTTTTAGCCTATTGTCATTTTATGAAGATAAAAAAAAGCTTATGAGATCACCTATTGTCCACGTGTGCGCATATGTGTCTGTCTGTCTGACTGCCTGTGTGTGCCCCCCCCCCCCTAAATAACTTCTCAACGGCTGGAGCGATTTCAAAGAAACTCGGTGAGTCATAGCACCATTTCGGCCGACCTCGTCAAGCCCTTCAAATTTTATTACGGCTCACCAATCCAACATGGCGGCTGTGCGAAATATTTATCCAGCATTCAAAATCTCCGTAACTATTACCGATATCACCCTGATATTTTGTACGGTCATAAAGGGCACTACAGCATGTTTATATATATAAGTTACAAAACGCTGTAGAGTGCAAAACCAACATGGCGGCCATGCGAATTTGACACATTTTAATAGACTTTTCTCACGATTTAACCATCCGAGCGGAGTGAAATATGGTACAGTAAATGTGTATACATATTGTAATGCACTGGCATCTAATATATTTCAATTGTTTACATAACCTCAAGATGGCGGCTGTGCGAAATTTTAAAATTAAGTTTTTATTTCTTGTGTCGTAATCGTGCGATCGAAGTGAAAGTTTGAATAATGAAACTACGCAATAGTTTCCCTTTAATGGTACATAACTCTATGGCCTATACATATAAAAATCCAACATGGCGACCATCCGTGTCCTAATATTTAGACGGTTCTCAATATCTACGATTCTTTACAGCAATCAAACTTAATTTTTTATGTTCATAGGGGCTATGAACACAAGTTCACCTATAGGAATTTCAATAACCAGGTAATCACAAATCCAAAATTTAAATGGATGTTTCTCGCGATTTAACCATCCGAGTGCAGTGAAACTTTGTACGGTAAATGCTTATAGAAATGTTAATCCAGTTGCATAAAATTTATTTCAATTGTTTTCATAACCACAAGATGGCAGCTGTGCGAAATTTTAAAATCTCGTTTTTACTTCTTGTATCCTAATCTTACGATTGAAGTTTGAATACTACACGTACACAATAATCTTCATGTAACAGTATATAACTCTAACACCTTCATATATAAAAATCCAACATGGTGACCATCCAAAATTTAGACGGTTCTCAATATCTACGAATCTATTACAGCAATCAAACAGAAATTCTGTATGTTGATACAGGCAATTAATATAAGTAGGATAGGCCTATATGAATATAGCCTTTAGTTCTTCACGGAACTACTTGTTTCTCTTCACATCAAGAGCAGGGATTCTCAACCGGTAGGTCGCAACCCCCTTGGGGGTCGCAGAATGTGTCTTGAGGGGACGTGAGATACGGAGGAAAGTTTTAAAAAAATTAGTTATTGTTGTAGTTTTTTATTTTAAAATAGAATAATTTCACATTGTATTTAACTTTTACGTTTTTTTTATTCTATTAATGAGAAACGTGAGCTTGTTTGGAATTTACCAATTTTTGAATGTCTGGAATAATTTTTGTAACACACAACACAATGTCATTTTCCAGTGTCAAACGATTTCTTGATTTGGTTTTTAAATTCACCATTTGGAAGAATCCTTGTTCACAGTTGTTAGATGTAGAAAATGGCATCAAAGTTTTTAACGCTGTTGTGGATAGTTCTGAATATTCCTTTGTAATACTTTTCCAAAATTTGTCGGCACAAACATTGTTAAAAGTTATTTTCACTGACTAATCGCTTGAAATTTTTAACGCTAAAACTTGGCGGGTCGCCAAAATACTCTACCTAAAAAGAGGGCGCAGTGTCCAAAAGGTTAGGAACAACTGATCTAGAGTAACGAATTAATGCTCTTCCCTATTTGTAGGCACTTTATCCATGTATTATATTAATTAATAAAGCTGGCTTGTTAGAAATAACAATTTACTGAATACAAATTTTCAATTTAACCCTCTTAATGCCAAGCCATTTCCTGAAATACTTGCCAAGGATGCCAAGCTATTTTCAATGATCATGCAGACTATTCGAAAAGAAATCATTAATACCACATTTTCAATGATAGAATCATTACCTTTGCTTTGCATTATAACCAATACCTCATTCTTTCATACATTATGTTCATCTAAACCTTTTTAATGGAGGTTATTCTGAAAATTTTTCAATTTTGTTATTTAAAAACAATTTTGTGTCTAAATTAAGGTCACCTAACAGTCATATTCGAAGAAGATGATGATGATAATTGTTGTTTTAAGGGGCCAAACATCTAGGTTATTGGCCCCTAATGATCTGGGTGATAGCGAAAATGATAATGAAATGGAAACTAGAACGAAAATTAAGTGAGACGGAATATACTTAACAGGAACTCAGATTGAAACTACTCACAAAATGTTCTGACTAAAGGGAATTTAGAACGAAAAAAATGCACCAAAAGAATAGATTGAAAAATACCCACAAAATGTAGACTAGGTTCAAAATACGTACAAAATGCAATGTAGCGTCGAAATACTTACAAAACGCAACTGAAATTCAAAATACTTACATGATGCAAATGAGATCGAAAATACGTACAAAATGCAATTGAGGTTCAAAATACTAACAAAATGCAATTGAAATTGAAAATACACAATGCAATTCAGATTGAAAGATCCCAGTTCCAATCCAAATTATTCACAAAATGCAATTGAAATTCAAAATACTTACAAAGGTCCCTCCACCATATTGAAAGACTTACTAAAGAGCAATTTAGATTGTCAATCTTTACAAAATGCAATTGAGGTTGAAAACAATCGCGAGATGTAATTTAGATCGAAAAAACTTTCAGAATGCAACTTAGATTAAAAATACTTACAAAAAATCGCTAAACGGGAATTTAGACACACGGGGAACCAAGTAACAAAAACAGTGCGGGAATCTTAAAGAGAAAAGAAAATATAATGAAAAGAGGAGAGAAGAGGATAGGGTCCACCCCGAAGGTAAGGGACAAAAGGGTAAAACGGACCCAGCTCAGGAATCCCTCGGGGTCGCCAACTCCCGAACTCACCAGCCGTGAGCCCCTGAGGGTCATATTCGAAGAAATACTACGTTTCCAGCTGTAGACTGTTCTTAGATACATCGGTAGGCAGAAAAATTCAACAAGTAGAGAATAACTGCACCGCAATTTTGGCGGGAACGCGCTTGATTGGGGGAGTGCAAAGGGAGCGCGTGAATACAAACTCAAACTTATCCCATAACGGACTTCGAAGGAAAAAAGCAGACACCGCACAGGCAAGCTTGAAACCTCACCTTTCCAACAGTATGAAATAATCACGGACATATGGCTACAGAAATCTGCAAATAAAAGATAAACAGCGCGCCGATTGAATCGGCTTTGGTACTTTTGGCGCGAGCGGCGAGAGTCGATCTGATCGGCGCGTCGCACTAAGGGGATTTTAAAGTTATCATATGAAAATCTTAATAAGTAAAATAGGTAACAAAATAAAATAAAAAATATCAAAACGTAAAACATATTTCGAAGAGTAAAATGTAGCCCAAATGGTAAAAAGTTAAATATAAAAACGCAAAACAAATTATAAAAAATAATATAACTTACTGTGTAATAAAAAATAAAAAATGAAAATTTACAAAAAAATATATGGAAAAAATCATAGAAACTAGAAATCAAAATCAAAAAGTATATTAATACAAAATTAAAAATTAGAAAGCAAATTGAAATTTAAATTAATGAAAATTAAATAAAATTATAAAAACGTAAATGTTCAATATTGTAGCCTAACGCATGCAGAAGCGTATTTTAAAACGTATTCACACAAAATAACACGCGATTGATCTTTTCAGCCATTCTGAGAAAGATAAGAAAAACAAGGCATCTTGTATCAAGTACCCTAAAAACAATACTTTGCAACAAAATATTATAAGCAGTTAAACGATGTAGTTACATCAACAAATCGCTCAAACACTAAAATAAGAGCAAGCTAACGGTATTTTTTTTTTTGCAAGTGCAGGAAAGATCATAAAACAATTGGGGCCTGGCGTTCCTAGGGTTAAGGCCATGGCCATCTCCTTCCCAATCCTCACCTGAATTACTAGTCGCACACTAATACAACCATCACAATAACACACGTTATCAGACAAAAATAAAATCTGACCGGTGCTGAATGACCATGACGTCCAAGTCCCTCGAATGAACCAACAACAGCAACAGCTTTAACCGTTTATAAGTCAGTGATCTGCATAACAAACACCTTAAAAGACCAATCTTATATTTATTTAATTAATACTACATTTGTAAGGATATCCAATTTATTACTATATTTTATTTATTACAAATATTATCATTAATTTTTCATTTTAATTTTGATTTAAGTCACATATGCTATTTTAGTTTTCAATTCTTAATTGATTTTCTTTTTAGGCTGAGGAAGACCCCATCGTAGGTCGAAACATGTACCAATATATAAAATATATATTTGTTTTTGTATTGGTTCGGCGTATAATTTTATACGTTTAATTCTAACATCAATAGGGATATTTAAAAACATTTGTTTTCAATGGCAAATGTGTTTGCATTCTATAATAAACACCTACCAAGAGGACAATTTATTTTAATTTTCAAAGATGCTGACGGATAAATCTTGGAATATGAATATTTTTGGAAGTGTTACTATTTCTCAAAGACAAATATTATTTCTTTATCTGCCTGACCTATGACGCAAAAAAAAAATTAATAAAAAAAACAATTAAAATTAAAAAGGTAAAATATATGACAGTAAAAATTACAATAATAATAATAATATCAATGTTCTTTCTAATTTTTAATTTTGTATTAATTTACTTTTTGATTTTTTTCTTGTTTTCTTTTTCTATTTTTCATTTGCTATTTTTTCTCACTCAGTAAGTTATATTATTTTTTATATTTTGTTTTGTGTTTTTATTTTTAACTTTTACCTTTTAGGCTACCTTTTACTTTATTTTTTTTTTGTGTTTTTATATTTTTTTATTTTATTTTGTTACCTATTTTACTTTTTAAGATTTTCATTTAATAACTTGAATATTTAAAATTAAATAAGCTTACAAAATTAAAAATGCTTTAAAATTTTAAAATCAATCAGCTTGTAAAAAATAAAAAAGAGGGGGCCGTGGTGGCTCAGCGGTCTAGCTGTATGTCTCTCACCAAGGCGGTCTGGGTTCGATTCCCGGTCAATGCATGTGAGTTTTTCGAAGTGAAATGCCATGTCCTGTGGTTCGGATTCCACGTAAAAATGAGGTCCCGTGGCTCATGATCTCAAGATTAACGGTCACGTTAAACTACAAGCATCCTTTTTAAAATTATAAAAATAAATATGAACGTTAATAGGCTTATGTTAAAGAAAACAAGTAGTTCCGTGAAGAAATATACAGCCTATTTTCATATATCCTGCTCAGGTTAATTGTCTCTATCAACATACAAAATTTCAGTTTAATTGCTGTAGCGGATTCGTAGATATTGAGAACCGTCTAAATATTTCAGATGGTCGCCAGGTTGGATTTTTATTTTTGTGCTATTACATTAAGATTATTGTGCACGTGTGGTATTCAAACTTAAATCGCATGATTAGAACACAAGAAGTAAAAACGAGATTTTAAAATTACGCACAGCAGCCATCTTGTGATTATGTAAACAATTGAAATAAATTAGATGCCAGTGGATCAACATTTGTATAAGCATTTAACGTGCAACGTTTCACGGCACTTGGATAGTTAATTCGCGAGAAACGTCAATTTAAATATTTATACTTCGCGTCGCCGCCATGTTGGATTTGTGCTCACCAGGTTACTGAAAGTCCTATAGGTGAACATATGTTCATAGTCTCTATGAACATAAAAAAAAACAGTTTGGTTGCTGTAAAAGATTCATAGATATTGAGAACCGTCTAAATATTTCGGAAGCTCGCCATTTAGGATTGTTATATGTATAGGCCATAGAGTTATGTACCATTCAAGGACAATTATTGCCTAGGTTCATTATTCAAACTTTCACTTCGATCGCATGATTACGACACAAGAATAAAAACTTAATTTTAAAATTTCGCACAGCGCCATCATGAGGTTATGTAAACAATTGAATTAAATTAGATGGCAGTGCATTACAATCTGCAAAATCATTTACTGTACCACATTTCACTGCGCTCAGAGAGTTAAATCACGAGAAAAGTCTATTAAAATACTTCAAATTCGCTTGGTCGCCATGTTCGTTTTGTACTTTACAGGTTTATGAAATATACATAGGTAAACTTATATCGGTACCGTTTATCACCGTACAAAATTGCAGGCTGATATCTGTAATAGTTTCTGAGATATAGAATGTCAGTGAAATATTTCGCACAGCCGCCATTGTGAGGTTATGTAAACAATTGAACTAAATTAGACTCTTAGACTCCAGTGCATTACAATGTGTATAAACAATTGCTGTACCAAGTTTCATTACGTTTGGATAGTTAAATCGCGAGAAAAGTCTATTTAAATGTCTCAACTTCGCTTGGCCGCCATGTTGGTTTTGTAGTCACCAGGTTTTTGAAAGTCTCATAGGTGAACTTTTAGTAGTGCCCTTTATCACCGTACACAATTTCTGGGCGATATCGGTAATAGTTTCGGAGATATTGAATGATAGTGAAATATTTCGCACAGCCACCATGTTGGATTGGTGAGACGTAACAAAATTTGAAGGGCATGGTCGAGGTCGCCGGGAATAGCGCTATGAACTTACCGAGTTTCATTGAAATCGCTCCAGCCGTTTAGATTTTATTAGGGACACACACACACACACACCTCTCTCTCTCTCACACACACACACACACACGCACACACACACGGACAAAAGGTGATCTCATAAGCCTATTTTTTCAAAATTGAAAATAGGCTAAAATAATTACAATTAAAAATGAAAAAATACAAATACAAATATAATATTTTTAATAATTATTCGCTGTATGAAGGGTTAACTTACCGGTTCAGTTGCGGACCGCAAGAAGGAGACGCGACGCGACGCGAAGAATTCAGTGTGGTGCGGCGGGCGGAACAACACAATAGAAAAACAAAACAACGCACTAGCAATGACTACCAGACGCTAACTGAATGACATTACTCTGAAATAGTTACGCCACTTAGCTAGGCTTCAAAGGAGCGGTACATTTCTTCTATATGAGCCAGGTTTTATTTTCACATTCATAAACATGATAAGACTATAACGACTAACATTTAAATATTTTATGGATTTCCTATACTCTTATAATATTATTATTATTAATATTCCAATAAAACATCGACAGAACGGAATTCTATTCAAACAATAAAAACTGACGAATTAAGACATAAAATAAATGCCAGTGTAAAACAAAAACAAAGGTATTAGTCGGTGGGATTCCAACCCAGGTCTGCAATTTAATGGTCAATTAATCAAGGCATTGAGCCATCACGAACTGCCAGAAATCTCTGGCCATTCGTAATGCCTATTGGATGCATCTACACCATTTAATGGTTCATTTTTTTATTCTTCACTAATATTTTTTTTCTTTTTTTGCTCAGTTTGACTTTACTCTGGCAAGTGTTGATCGGCAATCTTCATTCACGTCTCCAGGAGTTTAAAAGCGAGCCACATCCACCTGCTTTTGGTCGAACATCAATTCCGCCCGATTTTCCTCAATTCCACCCGGTCCTCCAAGGGACCCAAAAATAAGTTCCTCAACTCCGCTCAGGCTTTGACAAGGGGTCGGCAAAGGGGTTACCCCCAATGTCGTATACAAATATCATGACCCTCCTGCTCGCATACCAAGGGCCGGGTCAAACACATTTTGCAGCGCATGAGTGAATTCTTAATGCAGCTGATTTCCGTTCTAGGCTGGAAAACAGTATTTTCAGCATCCGCAGCTGATATCGAAAGTATTCTTTTAGGTACAAATTATACACCTATTATTATCTAAATTTAATTTAATAATGTGTGACGAGGTCAAAAAACATACAAACATTTAATTATGCACATGTTAAAAACAATGTATAAAATTTGTAGAAAAAAATAGAAAACTTGGCAGACTTATTTAAAAGAATATTATGATTAATTTTAAATCACTTGTATTTTCTGCCATATAAGTTATAATGTGCCAAACACTTTATACCTGATTTAACGAATGAGCGGACTTGACATCAGAGCGGTTGACCAATGGCACACCAATGTCTTGCGAACACCACCACGCCATCGGTCAAACGCTCTGAAGTCAAGTCCGCTCATTCGTTAAATCAGATATAAACATAATACATAAAGAGCAAGATATTAATCACTGTTGTTAAATAAAAATACGGGCAGGAAATTTAATAAAATAAGAAAAATCAGTATCTTAAAATCACATAAATCTTTACTTCATTTCAAACTATAACCCCGGCCCTTGATATGCGAGCAGGAGGGTTACGACATGTATTTACGTCATTGGGGAAAAACCTGGGCGGAGTTGAGGAACGCATTTCTGGGTCCCTTGGAGGACCGGGTGGAATTGATGCCCGCCCGTGCTTTTAACCCTCCATCGGACGCAACTAACTTGTGAGATTAAACATCGAAATATAATGTTTATTTACCGGAAACTAGGTAGCCTCCGTGGCTTAGACGGCAGCACGCTAGCTTCTTACCGCTGGATCCGTGGTTCAAATTCCGGTCACTCCATGTGCTGGACAAAACGGAGGCAGGCAGGTTTTTCTCCGGGTACTCCGGTTTCCCTGTCACAATTTAATTCCAGCAACACTCTCCGCTATCATTAAATTTCATCTGTCATTCATTAAATCATTGCCCCAGGGGAGTGCTACACGCTTCGGCAGCCGGCAGAGTTCATGTCCTCGCCGCAAGATGGGGGCTTCATTCATTCCATTCCCTGACCCGGTCGGAGACTGGAAACAGGCTGTGTTTTTTTTTCATTTACTAGAAACTAGGTCTGGTACTTTAAATCGAGCGGCATCGGTGGCGTAGTAGGTAGCATGCTGAGCTTCTATGCCCAAGATCGCGGGTTCAAACCCGGCTGAAGCCATCGGATTTTTTAAGAGCGTTAAAAATCCCTCAGTATGCCTTCCTTCGGTGGGGAAGTAATGCCGGCGGTCCCATGTCATAGAGGTATGGCATGTTAAAGAACTTTCCACTAATTACACCTGTGTGAAACTAAATTGTATAGGTTAAGAATGTACTTTAAACAACGCTCTTAGGTTGCTACGTTCGTTGCCAAGAGCCGAGTGCGGTGGCGTCTAGTAGCTAAGTTCTGAACTAGGCCTAGTAGTCGTTGAAGTGGCGTTTGGCGGCAAAAGTAGGAACTATTTGAAAAATTCAAAGTTGCAGTCCTTACTTGAATTTAAAAAAAAACCAGATACACACACTAATACAGCCATCACAATTAACACCGGTTATCAGACAGATTCTACACACACACCCAAAGTACACGGGGCTACATGACCGCGTTGTCGCAGCCCCTAAACTAAGGAACCAACCATACTTTAAATCGACTAACTTTATAGCTTTTCCCAAATAATTGCGGTCGCCGGAGCCAGACGGGCTCATTTCGGTTTTCGCCGAGGATTTAAGGCCGGATGCCCTTCCTGGCACCATGTGATTTTTCAGGTGAAAATTCCACCCCACTGCCACCGGGATTCAAACCCCGGCTGTTGGGGTGAAAGACGAGCAGCTAAGCCACTGCGCCTTCACCCTCCCCTGGTACTTTAAATCGAAAAATTTCAGTTATATAATAATCGATTTATGAAAGCAGAAAAATCGTTTATATGCAATAAATAGCGATTAATCGATTGTGTATTGAATAGATTCATCGTTTGTAAAATAAACGCTCTCACGGAAGCAAAAACAGACATTTATTTAATTAAAACACAGTCTCATATATGTTTGAATAAAGTACAGGGGTAGGAGGGTGATCTACAATCTATACAGAAACCAGACAGCAGTCATTCGAGCTGAAGGACATGAGAGAGAAGCTGGTATTTAGAAAGGTGTAAGGCAAGGCTGCAACTTATCACCCATACTCTTCAATCTTTACATTGAACAAGCAATGAAGGAAATTGGAGAAAAAATTTAAGTGGGAGTGAAGATTCAAGGAGAAATAATTTCAACTCTGAGATTTGCCGATGACATCGTCATCTTGGCCGACACGCCTGTGGATTTGAATGAGTTTTTGAATGGTATGGACTCCGTCTTGAGGAAAGAATTCATGTTGAAAATTAATAAATGTAAAACAAAAATATTGGAATGCAGCCGCAATAAATCAGAAATTTCTATGGACATCAAATTGGCAGGTGAAAAGCTGAATGAAGTAGGAGACTTCTGTTACTTAGGAAGAAGAATAACCAGTGATGGACGAAGCAAAGAGTATACAAAAAGTAGGTTGGCTCAGGCAAGGAAAGCATTTCTACAAAAAAGGAATCTGATGACATCGAATATAGATTTTGGTATTAGGAAGTCATTTTTGAAAGCCTTTGTCTGGAGCGTGGCGCTCTATGGAAGTGAAACTTGGACTATTGGTGCAGCAGAAAAGAGGAGAATGTAAGCATTTGAAATGTGGTGTTATAGGAGAATGATGAAGATCAGATGGGTAGATAGGGTTACAAACGAAGAGGTATTAAGACGAGTGAGAGAGGAGAGATATTTCTGGCGACTGCTAATGAAGAGAAGAGATAGGTTGGTAGGACACATACTATGACACCCAGGAATAGCAAGGTTAGTTAAGGAAGGAAGGGTCGAGGACAAGAACTGTAGGGGTAGACCAAGGTTAGAATATGTTAAACAGATTGCCTCGGATGTAGGGTGTGGTAGCTATGTAGAGATGAAACGATTAGCTCAGGACAGGGAGGCATGGTTTGCTGCATCAAACCAGTCAAAAGACTGAAGACTCAAACAACAACAACAACCTTTTTTTTGTGTAAAAACTTGGCTAAAACAAGTATAACAAAAATGTTGCTATTGTAAATTGTAAACTGAACCCTTTATCCACAGGCTGTATAAAGGATTCTAATAAATTATTCATCATCTTTTGATACATTTCTACAGACAGCAGATATGAGAGCCAGACGGTGTTGGGAAATATTGAGAAATCAGTGGCCGAGAGGACACAATGGTTTAAGCTCCTGTGGTATTTTAGGAAGTAGCATAATATTCATGACACATAGGACAGGTGCAACTTTTAGCGCGGAGATGGCTTGGGTACGCACAATATGGCTTGTTGCTATGAGTGTTGGCGCCAAGAAGAAAATCGAATGCTACGATGTAATTGGTCAATCTTCATGTTAACCACTCCCTGTGGCAGAAATACTAGTAAAAGCGCGCAAAGATCTACAATAGTCTGAGCCAATAATATCAAGACGCCTTGTTTTAGCGGCAACTCGGCTTGGTAACGCACCCTGGTAAATTAACGCGGGAGTTATCTACGGATTAATTCCACGATCGATTCGAGCCAGCTACAGCATAATCGTAACCTCCACACTGCTACGAACTCAATGATACCGATCGCATGCTAGTCTGATAATTATTATGGAATATTTTTCCACAAATCCCCTTCCACACCTACTCTAGCCAGTTTCATTTATAATGGTCCAGGAAGCTTCGAGAGATGACTTTTATTTGTGCGTCTGAGGACGTAACGTTGACTTTTATTTGTGCGTCTGAGGACGTAACGTTGACTTTTATTTGAGCATTTGAGGACGTAAGGTCTGTTATTCAGGTGTCGGAGGACACGAGGCACAACTTCATATTTTTTATGTATTTGAACATGGAACATTTTCGTCAAGTTATACGTGTAACTTCAGTGATGTATTTGTAGTCCCAGTACTACCAGATAGGACCAGTTCATCGAAATAATTCACCAATAGATTGTCAAGGAATTTAGTACTTGATCGGTGAATTTAATAGGAAATATATCGTGAGTGTATCTGACAAACTTTATTTAATTAAGCACGAGGTGACGTCTAGGAACGAGGTCGGATCTTGGAACCAGCAGGACATTTGCCAGAAGATGTCGATGACGAGCTAAGCATTTTAAAGGAGTGATGGCTGCAGATGTTTCCTTGACGCTGTTTTAAAGGATTGAGTACAAATGAATTTATTTATTTATTAAATCAGCTATGGTATTATGGGACATATTTTTGTAGATATTTGTTTGCTTGTTTGGTAATGTAGATTCTTAGTTCTTGTTTACTGACACATTAAATATGGGACAAGCCGAGCGCTTTGTATTTTGTAAATATTGTGATTTTGTTTGGTTCAACTATACGGGGCGACGCGCAGCTCGTCTCGTATTCGCTTGCGTAAATCGCGGTCAAACATTATAATTCGGAAGTATGCCTTATAACAAAAATTGGACTGAATTAATTTGAGACTAAAAATAGAATTTGGAGGGTAAAGATTATTTGTGAGCAGAATTTTATGACGGATCAGGATTATTTTGATAGTTGGTTTTCTAGCAGATCTGTACGGGATGGCACTTTGCACCCGAGTTTTTGTTGTTTATTTTGTTTAATGTGTCTATGGACGCAATATTGTTGATCTGTTTTGAGCCGACCCAGTTGGTATGTTTATGAGTGAGTCAGTCCAAGCTTTATGGTGCATAGTGTGATTTTATGATGTGTTAGCGAGAATTTATCATTGTGATTATTCTGACTTGCTCCACATCAGCCCAGTTCATAACCTTGCGAGGCTGGACTCGTGGTATATTTTGTGTTTTCTTGCCATCCAGGCGGATGAGTGAGATATGTTTGCGTTTCCAGATGGAAATAGCACCTAGCTTGAAGGACTGAGAGAGATAGTTGAGGCAGCGATGATTCAAACAAGAAGGGTGCGCTCAAATCAGATAACGCGACTTGTCATTAGTAACAGGCCAGGTTCCTGTACTTCAATTTAAGACGTTGTTTAAAATTCACAAAACCTGATCGGTTATAATGAGTATTTGATTGATTAAATGGGTGTTGTCCATAATTGTAAGGTAGCTCCCGAAACTCCTGTTTGTCTGGCGTTTTATAAAAATATAAATATAGTTTTCAGCCGTTAGGCTTGTATTTTGTTGCTGTTGCTTCAATTCTTGTGTGTTTATTTTACGCGTTCAATGTCCCCGTGTGGCATTAGGATGTGCGAGGCTGTGTTCCCAATTTGTGATGCGAGCGTTCTGGCCTATTTTTTCGAAATGCTCTTTTTATTTTGTGTGCGTTGGCACCAGCTAGAATCTCAGGGAGATTCGTCATCTTTTTGTATTATTAGATCTTGCATGTGTCAGTAGTAATTATAGTGTGTTAATTAAGGGTGGGTCCCATAGCCGTAGTGTGATTTAAAAGTTGCAACTCCGTGAGCAACATGACTGTTTCAGTTGTAAATGGACTCGCATCAGTACTCATTTTTTTTATTAACGAGCAGTACACCACGCATTATATAACTTCTTGACCAGGAAAAATGGACTTGTATCCATAAGTTGTGACGAGCGAGTTCTTACCGCTCAAAATTTATGTTATGATTAATCATTTTGAGTGAAGCTGTATTCACATTGTTTTGTTGTGTGGAGCGAGTCTTACCGCTCAGTAATATATTTATTTCTTGAGGGGGTGAAAGTCAGGGAGGATTTTCTTTTTATTTATTATTATTATTATTATTATTATTATGCACATAATTTTTCAGTCATTAAATTTCTTTTATTCTACTTGTTATTCATTTTATTTCTAGTATAGCCTCTGTCATGGACCTTTCTATTCATTAGAGCATGTTGTTTTTATGTGAACTTTGCTGTGAAAAGCAGTCAGGACTGAACACGACACCGTAGATGAATCTTGAGAAAACCATGCTTTATTGAAGGGTGCCAATCATTGAACAAGAATATTCGTTTTCTCTCTTCCAATTTAATTGATGTCTGTTCTTCCACAGTACTTATTCTTCTTAATATCACAGGTTATGTTTAACAGATGGAGGGTTAACTCTTCATAGGTTGGTACTCAATAAATATATTAAACACCTACCAAAAGGACAAAGATGCAGATGGTTGAATCTCTCACTCATATTTCAACTAATTCTCGTGGAAGTGTTAATGTTTCTGTAAACCAAATAGGCTATTATTAGTTTTTTCCTTGACCTAGGGTGCTAGATAAATGTTTTAATAAAAGCAGTTAAAATAAGAAAGTAAAAAATTAAAAAAATGGTAATAAAAATATAGCATTTTAAATTTTAATTATTATTACCCCAGTTTTCTTTACTATTTAACTTTAATTGTTTACTATTTTAATTGTTTACTAATGTTTAATATGCCTCTAAATTTTTAAAATAAATAAGCTTATAAAAATGAAAATTCTAATAATTTTACCATCTTAATTGTGAGCATAAAAATATTAAAGAAAACAAAAATTAAAATCGCTCAACTGCGGAAGTTTGCTAGTGACAATACAGTAGATAAATTAACGGACATCATACATGAAATTTGGAATACCGAAAGACTTCCAAGTGACTGGACTTCTGCTTTAATCAGTTCAGGGATTGCAATGGAAAACTAGTTTATAGCGACAAAGAAAATTGTCAGGTGCTTGCAAAATATTTTGAGTCCCTTCTTAACTGTGAGACTCGAAGTTCCAGATTCACATTTAATAACCAAGCGCAAGTCCACCCAGATTCTTCTTCACCCACGAAAGAGGAAGTCAAACAGAATATCCGATCTCTAAAGAACAATAAAGCTCCAAGTGAAGACTCGATAATCGCTCAACTATGAAAGTTTGCTAGTGACATGAAATTTGGGATACCGAAAGACTTCCAAGTGACTGGACGTCTGCTTTAATCCACCCCCTTCATAAGAAAGGTGATAAAGCAGATGTTAACAACTATCGAGACATCTCCCTCCTACTGATAACTTACAAAATCCTCTCAATAACTCTTCAAACTAGGGCTGAAGAACAGCTAGACACAGAACTGGGTGATTATCAAGGAGGTTTTAGCAGGAGACGGTCATGTGTGGAGCAAATCATGAATCTGAAATCTATCTTTCATATCTGAAACTAAGGAGCAAAAAATTCGTAGTAACCTTCATTGATTTTAAGAAAGCTTATGACTCCATTGATTGGACTAACCTACTTCAGATTCTAAAGGAGTTCGGCCTAGACAACAAAACCAGAGCGATCATCCAACAGACTCTCACAAACACCACTTCAAAAGTTAAGTTTAGAGGCGAGATTTCCAATGCCTTCGAATTAGGACAGGAGTTCGACAGGGAGATGGTCTCTCGCCTTCGCTGTTCAGCTGCGTTCTTGAGAAGGTCATCCGTGAGTGGCGCAAAGCAATGAGTGATGAAGGAGTCCAAAATGGAATCAGACTTGATCACAAGAATAAGAACCTATCAATTGACTGTCTAGCTTTTTCAGATGACCTTGCGGTTTTTGCGGATTCATTGGATACGGCCAGGAAACAGATCAACCAGCTTCAAACACAACCTTCAAAGTCCTGATCTCTTTCGAGAAAACAGAATTTATTACTAACATCAAAACGGCTCCAAAACATATTGAAGTGAATCATGGGAAAATCAAGCGGGTTGTGAAATTTAATATCTCGGGGAATGGATAGACCCTACAATGTCCGAAAACGAGGCTTTTGGGTCACGCTTGAATGAAACTGAAATGGCTTACCATCTAACTAAGAATGTGTACAACAAAAGATCTCTATCCCTGAATGCAATACTGAAGCACTACTGCACGGTCATCCGGCCAGAAGCTTTGTATGCAGCGGAATGTCTCTCCATGAATAGAGTAGGCATAATGGAAAAACTGGAGACCATGGAAAGGAAGATATTGAGGAAAATCCTGGGTCCAGTCAAAGAACACGGCGAGTTCCGAAGACGCCACAACCAAGAGTTGTACACACACGTCGAGAATATAACTAACGTGATGAGGAAAATGAGGATATTTTTTATGGACATATAAACCGAATGAAATCAACACGGCTATCCAACCGAATTTTTGCTTTCTCCATGAGAAACAAGGGGGCCTGGTTCAGTGAAGTAGAGAAAGATCTGTTGGAGAGTGGGATAGCATGTGAAGATATCCAGGAGCGTGGGAAAAACTTCAAAAACATCGGAGATTTCAACTTAAACCGAAACTAAAAGCGGGAAGGCGTGGACGACAGAGAGAAAGGTGCAACATCGATTGCGAATGAAACAGTACTGGGCTAGGGAAGAGGAAGAAGAATTAGGCTAAAATAATTAAATGTAAATAAATACAAATAAAATATAGTAGTGGGCCCGTGCGAGCTTTCACAATGTGAATGTACTGCCCTGCGCTCTAGTGGCAGGCTTGCCTAGGAGTATGCCGCGCTGCCCTGCGCTCTAGCGGCAGGCTCGCCTGGTTACGGTGCTCCCATTGTAAATGTACGTTTTGTAAGGTATTTATATAATTGTGAGGCATTTAAAGAGGAAGTGAGTGCGTTTCTGGCACACGTGGGGTTATGCGGAAACTGTAGTTACCCCACATGTGTAGGTTGGTGTTAACAGGACCTTATTTTCGATTTAAAAAACGAAATGGGACCTTAGCAGAATAATATAGGAAGGATTTACTACTGTACTAATCTGCCCTATAAACGGTTAAGGTCTGAGGTGGGACGTTTTGGTGATGGTAGTAGTAGTAGCAGTAGTAGTAGTAATGCTACCTCGACAAGAGAGATCACATTTGGGACACAGCACGGGAATATAGTGAACCCTTGCGAAGAAGCATATGAGACTCGATTTGTTTCAGTTTGGCGGCTACCATTTCATCTAACTGTACTAGTTTGTAGTCAAATTTGTATTCGAGTTTCTTAATAATAATATCGTATGGCCTCGGGTGTCTGGTGCAAGCTTTGTTAATTGACACCCAGAGGGTAGCTTGCATGTCGAATTTCGTCGTTCCTTTGAACGCTATGAAAGTCAAGGAGGTTAGATATCTAATATCCTTGACACTACAGCGCTTTCAAGTAGAGAATGGAGGAACTTTGTGTTGGCGAAAAATCCCGAGATTAATTTTGCCATTGAACATGGTCTACTGAATTGAAATGGGTTCTTTAACATGCCAACAACGTATGACATGAGTATCGTGATTTTTGTCGCCTTAAAAAATCACTTACCATGGCCAGGGGCGAAACTGCAATCTTGGGGTTGGTGTCCGTCACTATAACCACTCACCCACCGTGGCAAGCTTCGAGTTTCTTGATTTCGCCTAAATGACTTGAATTATTCTCTGCCACCTCCCCCGCCAGTTTCTCAAGTTCTATTTTAGTACTTTGATTTATTTCAAGGGTTATCCTCTCTAACTGAACTGTTTGTAAAGTTGCCTGCTCCGATAACTTGTGGTTTAGTCCAACTAACTGTTTATTATTATCATCACTTTGTTCACGTAATTGAGTAGTTATGTTATTTAATTGTTTGTCATTATACTCTCGCAACTCGTGTAATTGTTTATCGTTATCCAATTTCTGGATTTGCAATTGGACCGTAATGTTACTGTTCACGTCCTGTAATTGTTTATCACTCTGTTCACTCATGCTTTTTAACTGTTCCTCCGTCTTTGCAGACAATTGCACAGTCAACTGCGCGGACATCTGCTCCATCAACACTTTAATCCCCTCGATGCTAGCCATCGCAAAACACACGAATATACTGTGAGAAAATAGGGTCATGCAATGGGATTTCAGTCGTACACACACACATGTCTTGATATTTAAATATTACATTGATTCTAATTTAAATAAATTTTCAGTAATCAAACTCTTACTGAATAAAGACTCTTATTTCCAAACAACAAATAACTCCCTTGTGATCTGGTTTTAAATTCCCAACTAACAGAATTGACGAAAAGCACTTTAATTAACCGAAGTTAATTAAATGTTAAGTAAGGCAACACCTACCTGCTTTTGACTGAGTTCACTAAATATGCAAATCTTCTAATTTTAAGCTGGGCGCCAGAACAAGTTATCATCAAACACAATATCAACTTCTAACCTTGTTCAACATTTCTAACTTTAAGAACTCAGTGATTTTACTAATACACAAGGCGGTACAACTTCGCCTCAATTTACTGAATTTACTTTTGTCCTGCTAACCTGGCATCATTTCTCAGCGAAATAAGTATGAGGTCAACAACACAACAACAACAAACCCCTCTTGGGCAGCCATTTTAGATATATGAACCCTTGCGAAGAAGCATATGAGACTCGATTTCGGGGGTGTAACGGTCCATTTCGTAAAGTTGTTGCTAAGCGCTTCTTATAACAAGCAGGGTAACATATAACAAAATAACATGCAGGAAAAAGTGAATACCAGGATAAAACAAATGAATTTAATTAACAGATCAACAAATTTACACTATTTACAGTAAAAACAAGTACTCCCAAATGACACCCACTTGAATTAATAAAAGTGCCAAACAGGCCTGATCTCAGGAGAGATCGTAAACATCTGGACCAAATGTCCCAAATTTCTGCAATGACATGTGCGTGTGCGGCTTCTCTGAATGCGGTACGATGTGTACAATTTCATGTGGGATTCGTTACCATCCAGCCTTCAGGGGACGAATCTGAATTGACTTAGAGCTAGACAGACACTAGGAACACAAACTAAACACTAATTAAACTATCCGACACCCCCTACACTGAATAAGACAAATAATTTCCGCATGAAATTGGAATAAAAGAATTGCCGTAGCAATCAACACTAACGCCTAAAAAAATCTAGGACTTTTAAAATCAACACAAGTAAATCAACAAGTGACCAATCAAGAAAAATACACACATGGCCGCTTGCCATCTTTACATGAAATACTACATACACCCAACGGTGTTACAACAAACCAAAATATAACGTATAAGCAAATGAAATGAGTCACAGAAATCACTAGGCTCAAGCCAACATTTACATCATAACAACAAATATTTCATTTCATACGATATGCGGTAATTCGTAACGGACATGGCGAACTCTCAATTTAATATTATGATCCAAAGATCATTACAAGAACAGGTTTGCTACAGATAGCTTACAAGGGTCAGTCGGTCGTAGCTGGACTGCCTAAACGATGAATCACCAGACATAGACGGGCGCAACGTGGAATCTGCAACATCTGTCAACCCACGTGTCAAATACCTTGACCTGCCGTAGCAATGGCTCGAGTCTCGAAGAAGCGTGCTCCCAATAGCACATAATATACGTGTGTGTGTCAAATAAAAATATCTTAGCATTTCCCACGGAAATCCAAGAATCAGCACCGGACAAGGTAAGCTTCCCAGAGCGCTCCTCCTTTCAAATCAAAAATACAACCACAATTTGAGGGCGGTAGGCACATTCTACCCCTCATCACGAAGAATCAATTACACACACATTGACACGATACACACACCAGGATCACACGTATGGGTTTGGCAGAAACCTGAAATTAAAGACATAAATATTTCCACTGACTTGCGTTCCCAGTCTAGTCCGTGACTGAAGATCCTGAAAAGGGATATAAAAACTCACAAATATAGAACTAAGGTGTTCTACAGTGACATCTTAACGTGTTGCGCTCGGCAACCCTAGTATGAATAAAAACCAGTTCGTAAAACATCTAATCAAATTTACCCCCTTCTCCTAGTTAAAATGAATTCATCATCCATGACGAACTTCGCATCCGCATGAATAAAATCCCAATGCACGCGCCGTGAATACTGATAATGACTCATAAGAAAAATATACAATCAAACAAAATTTTGGCCACGTGCCAACGTACATTTATAAGATATGAGTGTCGGAGCACGAAATCTAAAATACACAAGAAAAACTAATGAACAAAAATTATTTACAACGTTCCCGCGTCTAATCTAGCTACATATTGAATAAATCAATGGTTTGTGCATCACCGTCCAGCTTGCAGAAAATCAACCTCCATCCCAGAGCATTCCCCGCGGGAAATTTACTCCGTCATCGTCGACATTCTGGTAGAGGCGTAGCACATCATCCCACCAATCGACCTTTCTGTAGACATCTTGGCGTGGCTTCTTAAAAAGATATGTTCAAAATTAAAATTCTACCCTGCTAGAATCGCTATGAGCTACTGACTTTCACTCAAGAGTCCTGGGCGATTACCCCACGTAGAACTGGCCCTCTCTAAGCATTCACACGCACATATACATCACAGAATATAACACAAAAATATTACAGAAAAATATTACAGTCTAGTCAGCCACGCAGCTGGCATTTAAAGTCACTCAAATTACTTATGCCGAGTAGTGCTTATCTCAACTAGAGATCTCTACTCTACTTGGCGTGAACTCCGCTCCCAAGAGCACAATAAAATTTTCGTTCAAACTGACGTGAACTATGCTCCTCAGAGCTCCTTCAAAAGTGTCTCAAACTGGTGTGAACTATGCCTATCGGCGCCTGATCAAATTGTGTCCCAAACTACTCATCACCGATCAATTTATTAGAAACTGGCAGAATGGAGTGGGGTGGGGGCAATCTGAGAAAAGAATCTGTAGTTTTCAACTCACGGGCTTGGGACTAGTATCAAACTACTTCTTTTTATATGAACGTCTCAATGCACTCATGCGGAATCCTATCGGATCGGCGGTTCTTCATACACGTGTTTTCAGCGTCTTTTTTATAGCACGCTTATCTCCGCGTGGGTCAGGCGTCCTCTCTTCTGATTCGATGATTCAATCGGGTATCGGTTGGAAATTCACCTCTGGCACGCCCATAATGACGCAAAATTGTATGCGCGTTCACTCTGAGTTCAGCCTTGAACTCGGCTTACTAGGTCGTCCCCAGGAATAACTATCACGCCACCTCTGTATCAAGCGTTGCAAAACACTACCTGCCTTCCGTAGCCTACTTCAACATGCACTGCCTGTATAAGTAATAATAATAATAAAAAGCATGAAGACTTATTGATCGGCAAATCAATAAGGGTTTAATAGATAGGCAACATTGACGTGGATCCGTGCTGACAAAGTAAGCATAATAAGCTTTCTGTCAGAACTTTCGGAATTTTTCTCTAAAACTTTGTAATTATCCCAGATGAGTTGGATAATGACAAAATATAGGCTAGCCTCAGTTACATTTTTTGTCTACTTTTCTCATTTTGCAAAAATGAGAAAAGTAGACTTATGAGATCGATCCGGGAAAATATGTGTGTGTCTGTCTGTGTGGCTGTGTGTGTCTTCCCCCCCCCCCTATCAACTCCTAAACGGCTGCAGCTATCGAAACCAAAGTTGGTAAGAGTAAAGATCTACACCTGAATATCTCATGGCCACATTTGAAATTGACGTCGTTGCTACGAACTGCTGAAAAATCACAATTGAAATTTTAGCTCTATGTTGGATATCTGAGAAGTTATGGACGTGAACTCTTCCAAAATCGGCACACAAATAGACGATAACATTCCAGATTAATTTTCAGAAGTTCATACATGCCAGTGTTGCCAACATGATTCTAAGTCTGCCGATAAATCCATAATATAAATGCATGTAACTTTTTATACTATCAATTGAATTTCAACCAAATTCCGTATGTACTCTGTGTACTACAACAAATATGACTGTACTTATTCGAATGAGCCGCCAGGGCTGCCAAATGTTGATAAATTCTCTCTCTATGTTTCAACATTAATATCAATGTACCAGGAAGTATGCAAGCCAACAGCTCTAAACTTTGCACACGTATAGTACCTGAAATTCTACCTTAGTTTGGCGTAACTTATATTCATCAGTGCTGCCAACACGATTCTATGCCTGTTGATAAGGCTTCACTATTTCAGGTGTATTTCAAACTGTAGTACTTATAAATGTTAGTATTACCAACTTGATTTCGTCATTATTCTAAATAGGTCTATTTAGATTGGCATGTATCTTAAAATTTAAGAAAAGTGGGCTCTTCGTCACGGAACTTCTTGTGGTCTGTTTCTTATGGCTTGTCGTCAAAACTACTGAAGTGAATGTTATAAAAAATCGTATTCAAGTGGAAGGGGGTTGGAAGACTTATCAAGCTTGAAGAAGCAGCTATTAAATAAGTAAGTCAGATCAACTTTGGTCTATTCTAAGGTGTGATGAGCGGCTTCAAACACGGCCGATGTCATCGGATTATTTAAGAGCGTTAAAAATCCCTCAGTATGCCTTCCTTCGAAGGGGAAGTAAAGCCGGCGGGCCAATGTCATTGATTTATGTCATGTTAAAGAACCTTCCACTAACAACAATTGAGGGGCAGATGACCTCGTAGTTCCGCCCTTTAGAACCTCATAAACTAACTAACTAACTAACTAACTACAATTGTGTGAAGCTAAATTTGTAGGTTAGATTTGATTAGCGCGCTATTAAGTTCCAACGTTCGCCGCCAGGTGCCAGTTGCGGTGGAATCTATTAGCCAAGATCACAGCTAGGTGTCGTTGACGGCATCATACGGTAGCAAAAGTAGGATCTACTTGAAATTGATCGTCTGCAGTCCTTACCTCAATTACAGATAACACACTCCAATACAGCCATCACAATTAACACCGGTTATCAGACAGATTCTACACACACCCAAAGAACACGGGGCTACATGACCGCGTTGTCGCAGCCCCTAAACTGAGAAACCAACAAACCAAGGTGTGAGGGGGTTAGGATGGGGTCCTTCCTTCGTTGTGGTAATGCGGAAACATATGTCCAGGGTTGGATGACCTAGCAAGCTTGATGAAGCAGCAAGTGGTCACCATTATGGGTCCTCAATCCACACCACACCTGCGATGACGTAGGCGAGACAGTAATAAATCATTGACTTCTTACAGAGCCTCCACGCACAAGCTAAAAACTTAATAATTCGATGATGATGATGATGATGATAATTGTTGTTTCAAGGGGCCTACATCAAATGTATCGGCCCCAGTTGGTTTGGGTGATAGTGAAGATGAAAATGAAATGCAAACTTAAAACTAAAACTAACTACTCCCTACATACTCAAAAAAAGAAAAGTCAACCCCTGGCACTATACAGCCCATGACGGGCTAAGGCCGACCAAGCGACCGCTACCCAGCCATTTGGCCGGCAGATATTGGGGTGACGCGTGATCAGCGCGTCGGGTCCCCTCGGCGTTATCTTGGTATTCGTGATCGGGGCGCTGTCTCACTCTCAGACAGCTACTCAATTGTCCTCACGAGGCTGAGTGCACCCCGTTCCAACCCTCACGTCAGTTTTAAAATCCCTGACGGAGCCGGGGATCGAACCCGAGGCCTCCAAGTGAGAGGCAGGCGCGCTACCCCAACTCCACGGGGCCGGCGTGTACTAGAAGAAGAAATGGAAAACTAAAGGAGAATAAAGAAAAATAAAGGACAGGAGGAAAAGAAATGCCCTCAACCCTCGAAGAATGCGGATTGAGGGACTTGGAAGGAAGGAAAGCCACGAAAGGCGGATAGGAAAGTGAAAGAGGAGAGGGTTAACCCCACAGGTAAGGGACAAAAGGGGGAAACCGGACCCAGCTCAGGAATCCCTTGGGGTCGCCAACTCCCGAACTCACCAGCCGTGAGCCCCTGAGGGTGTAGCATTATCTAGGGTGCACCAGAAGTGGTGGGGCTACATACACCCTGACTCCTTGAGGGCCTTGAGCAGAAGGCAGGAGATAACATGAAACGAAAAAGAAGGCTGACCCCTCGCAGAAGGAGGGAATCAGAAAAGATGAGACAAGGGCCAATTAAGGCGGGAAATGAAGAGCCTCCCTAGGCCTCGGATACCCTAATACCGTCGGGGTCGGAAAAGAACAAGAGTTGACCACGGGAGGTCGACAGGAAAGAAGACGGAGAGGAGCTCGGCACAAGTAAGTGGAAGCAATGCCGGACTCAGCTGGGGTCCCGTGGTCACCAACCCACGTCCCACTATATGTGAGCCCCTGGGGAGAGTTCATAATTCATTTGTGTGTGTTTAAGGGTGAGGAGGGCGTAATACAAGCCATGGTGGCTCCGACAGGACGGTCCCGTATAATTGGGATAAAAGTTTCAACTGCCCTGGGATATTACCAGATGAACGTTCAAGGACAATACTCACACTACTACATACACCACAATAAAACTGGTTACTTACTTAAGTCCTGTTGATCGCATCGTTGGAACATAGGGCTTCGACGAAGCATCGCCATCGGTCTCGGTTCAGGCGCGGATCTAGAGTTTGGCTTGGGGGGGGTCAGAGAATCGAAATTGTTAAGAAAAATGGTATCGCTAAAAACGCAATCACAAAATAACCAACCGTACAAAACCAGACCAATTTTTTTGCAAGCTACCTGGATAGATATATGATGCGTTTAGCGCACCAAAAATATTCGTACAAATCGCAACGGCGTGTTTTCCGCCTTTTACATCGAGCTTCGAGAAAAGTATCAAGGTACGTTACAGTTTCGGCAAGTCGGGTTGGTACCGACAAAGGGAGAAAGTCACAGCTTAAATTGCCAACCAAGCTTGCAGTTTGGACGACGGCAAAAAATTTTGGTGCGAAAAAAAGCCCCAAATTCCTATCCGTGCATTGCTGCACATTCATCGTGACATCACTATAGACATCGATTCGGTAATCACAAGGTTTGCTAAACAAAATAGACGAGTTGATTTTGTTATATAAATATAATCGTTTTTATATAACAGGTATGAAGTTGTAAATATGTACAGTTGTAACAGAACATAATAATTCCAATATAGATAAATCAGTATTGAATAAAATGAAAAAAAAACTATTTTTCAGTTAAAATTCGTTAAGTTTTATTTGTCTGGGCATTGTGTTTTCGTTTTTTGAATTTACAAAAAAAATGCTCTCCGTTTGGGGGGTGGGTCATGACCCCCGTGACCCCCCCCCCGGAATCCGCGCCTGTCTCTGTTTCGTGCCATTGCCTTCACTTCTCCCCACGTTCTCCCCGCTTCTGCATCTTCCTTCTCCACTATCCTCCTCCGAGGTTCCCTCGGTCTTCCTCTTCTGCGAAGTCCCTGAGGATTCCAACTCTCTATTGCCGTCTGGTTTTTGAGCAGTGTATGTCCGACCCACTTCCACATTCTTGCCTTTAACTGTAAATCCACGGGCTTCTCATTTGCAAGATTCCATAGTTCTTCATTGGATAATACATTTGGCCAAAACACTCAAGATTCTTCGTAAGCATCTGTTTATAAAGGTCTGAATTTTCTTTATGATTGATTTTGTTACTTTCCAATTCTCACACCCATATAGCAACACTGATTTTACATTGCTATTGAGTATTCGGGGTTTAGTTCGGGTGGAATTCTCATTGCTTTTCCAGATAGGATGCAACTGGATAAAGGCTGCATTTGCTTTCTTGATCCTACTGCTCACATCCTCGTTTGCTCCTCCAATTTTCGAAACGATGCTGCCAAGATACGTAAATTCTTTAACGTCCTCTACGTTTCTTCCGTTTATTTGAAACTTCATATCGCTTGTTACATTTATTAAAACAGGTTAGTAGATATTTTTTTTTCGAATTTGGCCAACTGTGAACCGCAAAGAACTTAAGAACTTTTGGCCTTTCGTCTTTGCTCCTTTCAGAACCTCTTCATCCGTTCGGTTCTTTTTTTTTCTCTCTCCTCATCGGAAATGATACTCATTGTTGTTTTCTGCTGAAATGCTTTTATACTGTCTACTCTCCTTCAAAACTCTCTTCTGTTGTGGACCATCTGTAGTGTGAAACCAACTTCTTCTGCATCCCTTTTCACCTCATCTACCCATTTAGATGTGGCCAGGACACCACGTACTCTTACACGATGAAAAAGTCTATTTTTGTGGCATCGCTTTACTAAGTATTTTCTGGATTTATGCTAAAGGTACAGCTATGATTCTTGTCACATATAAGAAGCGGTATACTCTGAGCTGTTTTTTGACCATTTAGTGCTACTTTGCTTTTATAGGATGTGTGAAATGAATACAAATTTGGACAGACACATTTTCAAAAAAATGTTGTACAAGTTACTTCAGGTGCACATTTCTCAGTTGTTTTTCAATCAAATACTCTTAAATTTTGTTCACATACTTGGAATGGATCATGGCAAATGAGTAACCACTTTGTTTCATTATTATTGGGACAGAATGCAAAAAAAGAAATCCGAACTCTTTCTTTTTAAATTTATTCAAAAATATGTATCAATTTTTCTCCTCCCAATCCATGCCTACTATGTTTTGGAAGTGAAAATAGGTTAACATTCAAGTACTCCATTAGGCAAGTTAATGTAAAAACAATAGCCCTCTATCTTAAATGGTTTCCTAGTTATTGCTACCTAAGTATGAAAAATGAGTATTAACGGAAAACAGCTGGCAAAGTTAAAAGTGTATATCTACTTGGATTCAGAAAAGAATGAAAAATTTTATGGCGCCAAAATGAAAACATCGAGTTTTTCATCCTTCAAGAGTACGTGGTATCCTTACTCCATGATGTAGTTGAAGATCCTTTAGGTCAGTCTGCAATCATCCATTCTTAGTAGGTGTCCGTAGAACTTCAACCTCCGCTTACTCATTGTGTCCGTGATCTTCTCAGTGTACTTGTAGACTTCTTCGTTTCTCCTCCTCCTCCAAGTCCCATCTGTAGTTTTCTGTGGTCCGAGTATTTTCCGCAGAATCCTTCTTTCTTTTATAATTCTTGAAGCTCCCCCTTTTATTTTAAAATAAGACACTCCGAAGCGTACAATCCGTCCGGTTGTACTACCAATCTAAAGTGTCTGATTTTGGCCTTGTACGATAATGCAATTTCTTCTTCTTTCTTCGTGATGCCCGACTAAGAAGCGCGATGGAACTTATTTAGCTGATGGCATTGCCTTTCTCTTCTCCCAAAATCTCTTCATCTTCTCGCTGTAGCTTCCCTTGCGATTTTCTGACCAGGTTTTGTTGGTGATAGTGCTTGGATGGTCTGCAAAGCGGTGATTATCGACTAATTCTCTGAACTTAGTTCTGTCTAGTACAATGTCATATGTGAAGCCTATTTCCTGAAGATCTATTCTAACTTCAAGCAGCCAGGTGTTTTTAACCTTCATTGACAGGGTAAGGTTATGAATCCTTTTGGTCAGTCTCTGATTGCCCATCCTGAGGATATGCCCGTAAAAGTTCAATCGTCTTCTTCTAAATGTGTCTGAAATTTTCTCCGAGTGCTGGTACAAGTCTTGTAATTTTCTTATCATCCAGACTCCCCCTGTACAGACTGGTCCAAAGATTTTTCTTAGGATTTACCTATCTTGCTTTTCACCACGTCTTTTTACTTAATGATCTGGGCCCTAATAATCTGCGTTTCTGAAGCATATAGTGCTTCAGGCTTGATTACAGTGTTGTAATGCCGTAATTTTGCATTTCTGGATATTGATTTTTAGCCTATTTTCAATTTTGAAAAAATAGGCTTATGAGATCACCTTTTGTCCGTGTGTGTGTGCGTGCGCGCGCGCGCGTGTGTGTGTGTGTGTGTGTGTGTGAGAGGTGTGAGGTGTGTGTGTGTGTCCCCTAATAACTTTTAAACGGCTCAAGCGATTTCAATGAAACTCGGTAAGTTCATAGCACTATTCTGGGCGACCCCGACCGTGGCCTTCAAATTTTGTTACGTCTCACCAATCCAACATGGCGGCTGTGCGAAATATTTCACCAGCATTCAATATCTCCGAAACTATTCCCGATATCACCCAGGAATTTATTACGGTGATAAAGGGATCTACTAAGAATTCATCTATGTGACTTTTGAAAAACTGGTAACTACAAAACCAACATGGCGGCCACGCGAATTTGCGACTTTTAAATAGACGTTTCTCACGATTTAACCAACCAAACGCAATAAAACATGGCACAGTATATGTGCATACACATTGTAATGCACCGACATCTAACTTCGTTCAATTGCTTACATAACCACAAGATGGCGGATGTGCGAAATATTTCACCGGCATTCTATATCTCTGAAACTATTAGCGGTATCACCCTGAAATTTTGTACGAAGATAAAGGGCACTACCGGAAATTCATCTATAAGACGTTCAGAAACCGGTTAACTACAAAACGAACATGGCGGCCAAGCGAATTTGAAAATTTTAAATAGACCTTTCTCGCTATTTAATGTTCCAAACGCTATGAAATCTGGTAAAGGAAATGTTTATACACATTGTAATGCACTCGTATCTAATTTAGTTCAATTGTTTACATAACCTCAAGATGGCGCCTGTGCAAATTTTAAAATTAAGTTTTTTATTTCTTGTGTCGTAATCATGCGATCGAAGTGATAGTTGAATAATGAATCTACACAATATTTATTTATGGTACATAACTCTATGGACTATACATTTAACAATCCAACTTGGCGACCATTCGAAATATTTAGACGGCCCTGAATATCTACGATTCTATTACAGTAATCAAACTGAAATTTTGTATGTTGATAGTGGCAGTTAACATAAGTAGGATATATGAAAATAGGCTGTATAGTGCCCGTTTAGACCGGAGTCCGCACGACCACATATGCATTTTACCAAGAATCAGTCAGCACGAGAGTCAAAATATCCCGGGGCGCCAGATGGGTTAAAGCTAATCGCAAAAACGACATCAAATGAAAAAAATGCTTTACTGATTTTTGGCTCAATGCAACAATAAGGATAGGAGATTCAACTGGGCATAACACATCATGTAAAATTATCTAATTTCATTCTGAAGTTAAAATTGACTGCAAAATAAGATACTCCAAGCAGCATCATTCACGTGTGGCGACCCACATCGCTATTTACACAATGTACAGAAATTTTCCAACACATTGGACAATTATCTTTGGAAACACAAGTCTGATTATTAGTCCTGTAGACTGTGTTCCAAAATTAAATCCATTAATTATGATTAAATCCAGTTCAAATTTAATTGTCTCTACTGGAAATACCGTAGTTCACTGATTGAATTTTTACATAATATTAACACACGTAGAATGATTGTTCGTAGAATTTTTAACTTTCACTTATTTTTCCAGTTTCAAAAAAATATTGTCAAAAATATTATTATCTTTGAATCAACACAAATTATTTACACATGTTAATAACAACTTCTGAAAAGTATTTGACCTTGAGCATAGTATCGAAGAACTGTGCGAAGCACAACAAAATTAATTGTTCTTCTGACATTAAACATTTCGAGAAGTGACTCGATTATGAACTTCAAGTTCCAAAAAAATATACACACATCAAAAAAAGTTTTGCATCACCTCGGTTCCCAGATCTCCGGCATATAGACGTTGACTGTGTATATTGTATCCAAGATACAGTCCCTTTGACTGTTCATAGATGTCACTAAAACTGCTCAAAGATGTAAACAACCATGCATGAGCAGGGCCTATTAGACGGAGGGGGTACGACAGCCGATCAGTTCCAGTCATTCCACCAGGACGAAGGTACGCTGATCATGTTGTCTGTAGTTCTACCATGCCTAGAAGGTCAATACCGCAGTTCGATCGCGTCCGCATTGTTACTTTGTGTCAAGAAGGGCTCTCAACAAGGGAAGTTTCCAGGCGTCTCAGAGTGAACCAAAGCGATGTTGTTCGGACATGGAGGAGGTACAGAGATACAGGAACTGTCGATGACAGGCCTCGCTCAGGCCGCCCAAGGGCTACTACTGTAGTGGATGACCGCTACTTACGGATTGCCGCTCGGAGGAACCCTGACAGCAATGCCACCATGTTGAATAATGCGTTTCGTTCAGCCACAGGACGTCGTGTTTCAACTCAAACTGTGCGCAATAGGCTGCATGATGCGCAACTTCACTCCCGACGTCCATGGCGAGGTCCAGCTTTGCAACCCCGACACCATGCAGCGCGGTACAGATGGGCCCAACAACATGCTGAATGGACCCCACGGAATTGGCATCACGTTCTCTTCACCGATGAGTGTCGCATATGCCTTCAACCAGACAATCGTCGGAGACGTGTTTGGAGGCACCCTGGTCAGGCTGAACGTCTTAGACACACTGTCCAGCGAGTGCAGCAAGGTGGTGGTTCCCTGATGTTTTGGGGTGGCATTATGTGGGGCCGACGTACGCCACTGGTGGTCATGGAAGGCTCCTAAACGGCTTTACGATACCTGAATGACATCCTCCGACCCATAGTGCAACCATATCGGCAGAATATTGGAGAGGCATTTGTCTTCATGGACGACAATTCTCGACCTCATCGTGCACATCTTGTGAATGCGTTCCTTCAAGATAACGACATCGCTCGACTACAGTGGCCAGCATGTTCGCCAGACATGAACCCTATCGAACATGCCTGGGATATGTTGAAAAGGGCTGTTTATGGACGTCTTGACCCACCAACCACTCTGAGAGATTTACGCCGAATTGTCGTTGAGGAGTGGGACAATTTGGACCAACAGTGTCTTGATGAACTTGTGGATAGTATGCCACGGCGAATACAGGCATGCATCAATGCAAGAGGACGTGCTACTGGGTATTAGAGGTAGTGGTGTGTACTGCAATCTGGACCACAAATGCTGAAAGTCTAGCTGTATGATGGTACAACATGCAATGTGTGGGTCTCATGAGCAATAAAACGAGCTGAAATGTTGTTTGTGTTGATCTCTATTCCCTTTGTATTTAACGGTTCCGGAACTCTTGGAACCGAGGTGATGCAAAACTTTTTTTGATGTGTGTATATGATTTCTGAATCATCAACTTGATCAATAAATTGTTGGACCATTCAACTATTCGATTCTCCACTTGGAATCATCATTAAGAAAAATATTTATATTCGTGGCCATTTTTAGTAACTTTCACAACTTGCAATTCTTCGACAGAATGCGGAAATAAGAATTGTAGCTTCATAATAAATTCATTTAGTTCATGGCACTAGGATTGAAAACATCCTTCAAATTATTCGTGATTATAGAATTATTTTTAATTGGCAGTGGCCCATTCTATTATTTGTGTAAGAACACAACATTCCAACAACAACGGCAAAGGTCTTCCTCTGAAGAAGAATAAAATACTATCATGACAAATCCGGGTTCTAGCAAGATCAAAGTCTTAATGGAATCCGTAAACAAGGTTGAAATAAGAACTGATGGTTTTTAAGAAATAACCTTCGGGTCATTCATACGACGCAATGTGTAGTTCCAATACTCCTTTAACACTGAGTCATCGAACCTGCTATTTGATTGATGCTCAAATAAAAACCTCCTCATTCCTGCGACTTAAACATGCGCACCTGGGAATGCCATTTCAACTACTCCACACACATACATTTTCTTCCCAAAATTTATACAATAAATCAAGCCTCTGCTTGTTATCAACACTGGAAGATTAATAAACTTACAAGTATATTTTATTTTACCATTCAGTTCAACCCGTGAATTTACCATACTTATGATCATCTTTATTTCACTTTCGAGTGTGTATTTACGTCATGATTTTATATAAATACAAAAATATCCTAATTGATACAAATATCATTTGCTTCCCGTTTCATGCCTCTCCGTGTCATCTGAAAAATATACTTTGCTCATTGCAAATATTAACTGTTCAACCAGAACTGTAATGTTGGTTGAATGCGGGCTTGCGCTAACCACTCTCCTTCGGAAAATCACCTGTTCCAAACTAGAAATGATTAAACTACTTCATAGGCTCTCTCTCAATAAATGTGATTATTAGAAAATATAAGATCCAAGAATTATTTAGAAAAATTATGAAAATCATTTATTATTATTATTATTAGTGGATTATTATTATTATCATTATTATTTATATTATTATAAATGTGTTTAATTATTATTTCATTATGTGAGAATCCACATGTTCGATTCTTCGAATATGGATAAAATATCCATCTCTCAACAAAAATAATTATTAACTTTTACAGTTACATCGGTTGTTTTCCGTGATTACCCAAAAATATGAAACATTCAAATAAATGCTCGTTATGCTCGGTCATCGATCCTAAACTGTTCTGAGTGCTGAAAATACTCAGAATAACTCTAATATGTCTTGCGTAAATCATTGCAAGATTTAAATACGAAGAAAAATAAATGTGTTGGTCATCTGCAGAAAAATAGTTTGTTCCAATTAGCTAGGCATAGTATAAAGTCAAAATGTGGCTTACATTTCTTGATGGTCTTGAAGCGTATTGAACCTGGTCTGTACCAGATTTATCCAGATACATGCCCTGTCGGACACGCACGTATAATCCTTGTATCGGCCGCCATTATATACCCACAATCTGTCTAACACGACATAGTGGAGATATTACTTGAAGTTTGAAGTAACTGCATGATCCATTTTAATGTTGACTTCTGTTAAAGCCATAGCATTACGCTTAAATGGGGTCAGATCTAAGTGATCTATTCTCAAATATGTCAGTTGTAACATAACTCACGGTAATCTTCTCAGTACAAGAAAACACTGACAGTCTAAACCAATCAACGGCTGTTCTGAAGATCGTTCCCTGGGCATGGCTTATCACCATCTATCATGCGCGAAGCAACATATAGTTTCCCTGCGTTGGCTAATGAACAACACCGTGATAGACTGGCCTTCAATATACTGAAAGATTGGAGTGGTTATCAAGTTACAATTATGAAACTGACTAAAATTGGACTAAAATATCCAAGTATTGAATGATTATTACTGGACTGTGACAAAGTACTTTCTAGACAAAGTCTAGCATATGTCCATGTAGAAATAAAATATTTCACCAGTGTCCGTAGAAAATCAATCACCTTAGTGATTCTCTCCTGCCGGATACTTACTAAGTTCCACTTGTAACGCAGCACTTTTGTGACTATCACAACTTTGAAAATTTGGGCTGGCCGGCTTTTATTCAAAACGGTCAGGGTCACGCTGCATCACGCTGAAATCTAGAAATCCTCATATCTCTGGTATCCCTGGTCCGATTTACTTGATACTAAGTGCATTCTCTTTCATTTGGCCGTGCCAGTAATCTGATCCAAGTCTCAAGTCTCTACTCCATGGCTAACTATTTAATCAATAAATAGTCTCGACCTCTGCTATTACTCGCTACGTCACTTGACATGCTCTCGGCTGCATATTCTTTCCATTTCCTTCTGGAAGTAATGGAGCGCGATATTCAAATATCTCAACTTTCAAAAGCGGCTGTAGCCTTTCCATTGATATCTAGGTGTCTGAATCTTGGAATACCCATTCCTAGAGTTGGGCACAGTATAGTTCTTTACGGAACTACTTGTTTATTATATCTGTTCCAAGTGAGTCTGTAAGCTTTTTGCAGTTTAGAGATCCCTTCCTTGATTGCTTCACGATTCAGTCCAGAAAGTTGGATGACTTCTCCCAGGTATTTGAATTTAGACACTTATTATTTTATTTTTATTTCATTTTTAGCCTACTTTTCACATTTTGAAAAAATTAGGAAAAAGTAGACTTATGAGATCGATCCGGGAAAATGTCTCTCTGTCTGTCTATCTGTGTGTGTGTCCCCCCGTATCAACTCCTAAACGGCTGCAGATATCGAAACCAAATTTGGTATGAGTAAAGATCTTTACCGGGACATCCCAATGTCATACTTGAAAATGATGTCAGTGCTACCAACTGCTAAAAAATCGCAATTGAAATTTGAGCTCCATGTTGGATATCTTGGAATGTATACATGGGAATTATTCCCAAATTGGTACACATATAGATAATAATACTTCAAATTAATTTTCAGGAGGCCATACATGGCAGTGTTGCCAAAATGATGCTAAGCCTACTAATAATTCCAAATTTTAAATGCATATAACCCCTACACTATCAAATGGATTTCAACCAAATTTCGTATGTACTATGTGTACATAAACAGATATGACTGAGTGTATTCTTAAGAGCCACCAGGGCTGCCAACTGTCAATAAATGCTCTCCCTATTTTTTTAATCCAAATACCAATATATCAGAAAGTATGCGAGCCACAGCTTTAAACTTTGCACACGTATAGTGCCCGACATTCTAGATTAATTAGGAGCAACTAATGTATGTCAGTGCTAACAACATGATTCTAAGCCTGCTGAAAGGACCAATTTTTAATTACATGTATCTTCTATACTATCAATTGGATTTCAACCAAATTTCGTATGTGCTATGTGTACCATAACAGATATGACTGTGCATATTCCTTACAGCAATCAGGGCTGCCAACTGTTATTAAATGGTGTTTATATATTTTACCCTAATATCAATATATCAGAAAGTATGCAAGCCAATAGCTCTAAACTTTGCACGCGTATAATACCTGGCATTCTAGATTAATTTGGAATAACTAACATAGGCCTACGCCAGTGCTGCCAACATAATTCTAAGCCTGCTGATAGGTCCAATTTTAAAATGCATGTAACTTCTAGACTAACTAATGGATTTCATTCAAAATTGACAAAACAATAGATCATATTATTTCAGATTATGTCTGACCAATACATGTATGTCATTGTTGCCAACATGATTTTACGCACGCTGTTAGATCCAATATTTAACTGCATGTAACGTCCATGCTATCCATTGGACTTCAACCAAATTTTGTATTCTGTACCTTAAGAGATGGAACTAAGAATATATTCAGTCACCAGAGCTGCCAACTGTAGTTCTCTATTAGGCTACATTATGCCAGGTATACAGTATTTCGAACTGATAGGGATGTAGCCTGAGAAAGTTCGCGCCAGATAGCGCCCGTGTAGTACTGGGTAAGCGCAAGGCGATCGTCCTATGTTTCCCCCTGTCAGCTGCGAGGAATGTATAGATTGTGACCGAGTTTTCTAAGCTAAAGTAAATTATATCTTGTCTAATATTTCTCCAAGACTATATTAATTAATTGTATAGGTATATCCTCAAATATATTATGAACGATTTTCAGCGTTTAAGCGTTAAACAGCTGCAAAATGAGCTACGGACTAGAGGGGCTAAAACTAGTAGGAGGAAGGAAGAATTCATAGGCTACAACGGTAATAACAAAATTCTAACACGCTTTATTATTCAAATAATGAATAGGAGTCAAAATGCTTGAGTATTGTAGGCCTATATTGATAAATATATCTCCATAAGACTTAAATCATAAATAGAGATTTAAATATTCACTTGCTCCCCTTGCTTATAGACTTCGATTCATGTCTTTTTTTGGTGGGTAGCTTACATGAAACTGTCATGTTTTAAGGTGTAAACATTATCAAAGAAAGTTAATACCGGACCGGTATTGTATACCTCAAAATTCATCGGAACGTTTTGGTTCTGATGTAATTTTGTCAATTTCTCAATACGAATCGTTCTCGTACCCCTTGGAAACGACTAGGTATCATTGATATCTGGTGGCGAAAGTTGGAACTACTTGAACTACTTGAAATTGAATGGAACTTGTAGCCACAGATTACCTACTACTACAGATGGCCAACAGCCATGCTAATTCTTGGTACCTAAGACTTCAGCGCTGTCTGGTGGTTGACTGATGTACTAGCAACACGTCGACCGGTAGCGCCACCTATGAGCAGATCTCGTAAACACTAACCCTCCCGCCCCCTCCCCTCCACCCTGCCCCATCCCCTCGTTCCGCTAAATATTCCCGTCCTAAATGCTCTGCCCACTTCAATGTTCCGAAAATCACAATCTCCCAATACTTATGGCACGTTTTTAAGTGTGGAGATAATAATATGATCTACAAGAAATAAATCACATTCAAAATACCAATAACAGAAAAAAATAATAAAAATAATAACAAAGTGGGAAATTGTGAATTCCAGAACTTTGAAATGAACAATCACAGCATTTAGGACATAACCTCATCACTAATATACATGTTTAAATTTCTTTCAGTTGCAATTGGAGCATATTGCATTGGTGACAAAAATTAGGCTACTACAAGGCCCGCAGCATATTATTACTCAGCTTAAAATATGGCCCCAGTAGGCCTATAATCAATTAGTTATTAGAAAAAACTACAAAGGAAAAGTACTGGGAAGGGAGAAAATTCATATTTTAAAATGCTTGATGCTGTTATCAATAACAGTAAAATTTTAAGAGAGAATGCTAAGGATCAGGTGGTGTAACCAGATCCTCATCACACTAAAATTGTTAGTGTAATTAGTGCCAAATACATTAGGGGACAGAAAAAGAATTGGATATCACAAAATATCTATACAGTAGTTCATTTCATATGCCCTTTAAAATATATCCAGTTAAAAATGTTGAAGGGTGAAATGCAGTAAGTAGGCTACACTAAAAATTATCATCACACACTAATACAGTACATTCCATGACGTGCTGTTAAGGGGAAGGGAGAAATAGGACTTTCAATGAAACAAAAGAAAAACACTCAATTCTGCTAGAATTCATCATGTTTTATTTAAAAAGTTGTCAATGAAGAGAAGATAACAGCAAGAGCCAAGATCAAACTTAGCAAAAATACAGTAATGAAACCTGGTCCTCCTAAAAGTATGTGTTGAGGCATGTTCCTTTCTTCTTTCTTGCCAAAGTATAACAGTAGGGTCCAGCACATAATAATGGACCTAGTTCCTCCTTGATGTAATGGCTGACACCGATGAACCGCAAATTCCTACAACACATACCAGTGTGTATGTTGAAACAGTAAACTTAATAAATGTGTAACTTAATGCTTGAAACGGGGAACTTGAATTTGCTGACATGTGTATGTTTGCACCTACTATAAGTTAACTACATTTTAAAAGAATCATTGTGTTTTTGATATTAATTCATTTAGGGCTTTCGATAACATATTCATTTAGCCCCATGTATTTGGAAGTGTGTATGATTTGTTGATATTTGTTGTTTTAACGGGCCTAACATCTTGGTTATCGGCCCCTAATGGTTTGGGTGATCGTGAAGATGAAAATCAAATGTAAACTATAAATGAAACTAACTACAAACTTATATAGGCTACTAGAAGAAGAAATGGAAAACAAAAGGAGAATAAGGCAAACAAAGGACAGGAGGAAAAGAAATGCCCTCAAACCCTCGAAGAATGAGGATCGAGACACTTGGAAGGAAGGAGAGCCACGAAAGGCCCCAGAGGCAATGGAAGAAAGGGGAAAAACCGACCCAGCTCAGGAATCCCTCGGGGTCGCCATCTCCTGAACTCACCAGCCGTGAGCCCCTGAGGGTGTAGCAATATCCAGGGTGCACCAAAGGTGGTGGGGCTACATACACCCTGCCCCTTGAGGGCCTTGAGCAGAAGGCAGGAGATAACAAGAAAAGAAAAAGAAGGCTGACCCCTCGCAGGAGGAGGGCATCAGAAAAGATGAGACAAGGGCCAATTAAGGCGGGAAAGGAATAGACTCCCTAGGCCTCGGATACCCTAATACCGTGGGGGTCGGAAGAGAACAAGAGTTGACCAAGTGAGGTCGACAGGCAAGAAGACAGAGAGGAGCCCGGCACAAGTAAGTGGAAGCAATGCGGGACTCAGCTGGGGCCCCATTGTCGCCAACCCACGTCCCACTAGATGTGAGCCCCTGGGGGAGTGTATGATTTGTATGATAATCTGTGTTATTGTGGTATCTGTAGTAGTGTGTATACTTCCTGTAATTCAGGTGAGGACTGGAAAGGAGGCAGCCGTAGCCTTAAGTTGGGAACCATCCCAGCGTTAGCCTGGAGAGGAAGTGGGGAAACCTTGGAAAACCACTTCTTGGATGGCCGAGGTGAGAATCGAACCTACCTCTTCTCAGTTCTGCCTCACAAAGATGAGTGTGCACCGTTCCAACAGTCAGACCAGAATTAAATTGCTTAATCAAGCTTGGAAACTAGCCCAGGACCTCAGGAGTGGCAGCAACCACACCACAAGGTGGTCTTATTACAGAATCAATTGATGAAAAAATCCCTCCATGTAAGCTTAGACATTGGCATCCTACGTGTTGAAAAATATTGCAAATAACGTGTGGGAATAAAATACTACCTATAGGTATATCAACCATTACATTGGCATACAATAAATCAATTATATTTGTCTTGTATCTATCTCGCGGTTACAGAATATCATCGACAGAACCTAACACTTATTAACTTACCAAGAGTATAAAATAAAAATTGGCAGATAAGGGTGGGGTTATCGGGCCAATGGTTCCATGGTTTTATTGGATTTTCACGTTGGACTTAGTTCCACAGGATATGACGTCCGAAACGGGGGAGGAGCTTACGGTCAGCTGTTTGCAATATGGCGGCGAGATAGTGACGAGACGTAAGCAAGACAGTGATAGGGTGTGCGTTTGTTATGGATTCTAATTTATGATGGCAAAATACTACATATTTTCTTTTATTGATAGAAATATTTTTATAATCAATTTAAATACAGTGCCTAATTACTACCAGTTAAAAATATTACCCACCTGTAGATAGTTAATTTACTGTCTGCCGTTACATTTATGAAGCCTGTACTTGGGAGCTTAGCGGTGTCGATGTTTTTATTAATTTCACAATATATATATCCAGGGGCGGATCTAGGGGAGGGCGACCGCCCAGGGCTCCGCGGTCTGGGGGCCCCGCGCCAAGGATTTTTAAAATTTAATTAATTAATAAATTATACGTTTCAATCTTTTCAAACTAAGTTATAATTCATAGTCTTCTTTTCAGTGCAGCTATGCCCTCCCGTGACCGTTTAGCAAGTTTAGATTTCAGTGAAATAATATAAGACTTCAGCCGGGAAAAGAAGTCGCAAAGTGATATTTTAATATTTCATAGTTTACATAATCTTCATCAAGGGGACTTAAGGTTTCTTTCATTTTCTTAAAATAATGTACTGTAGTGTATTCAAAGTATGGTAACTATTCTTTATTTTATTATTATTGCAAAACTATTTTCCATTTGATTTGATTTTTTTATTATTACCTATTGTTGTCGGCCCCACCTTATCATATCGCCCAGGGCCCCGCAAGGCCTGGATCCGCCACTGTATATATCTCACATAACACAAAGGACGACTCCCTGATAATAAATTGAATCCAGCAACCCTGAATTTGCATGAATGTTTTGGGTTCAAAGAAGCGTTACTTGGGATGCTCAAATCATACTTCAATATTGCTAATATTGACCTACATACTTGCCGTTCAAAGGCAAGAATATAAATTTATTAATCTCTTGCCACAGACAAGTTAAAATGGAGGCATCCTCTTTATCAATATATTTAATTAAATATTTAAAATACAGATATTTAACAAAGCTGGAGTCTCCATTTGAACTTGTCATAAGCAAGCGGAACAGATCTAAAACTACACTTTAAGCTAAATCAAATTCACTCCCCAGCTCTACATAAACCATAATACCAATTAAAACCTATACAAAACATACTCTCCTTACTGTTGTACAACTTTCAAACCAACTATTCGCACTCAAAACTGAAAAACCTTGAAATGGAAACTAATTAAAGTTAGAATAGCCTAGGCCGATCAGGTCTCCTGCTACATTACCGCATATGTATACTTAAAATCACTACAACTTCTAAATTACGGCTAAGTGACCTATCTGCCTGAGTAGTATAGGTGTTACCGGCCTGCCTGGGATGATGGGTTTCCAAACCGGTACTTAAAACTAAGATTTTACACATTAATTAACAAAATTCAACAGTAAGGAGATCATAGACAAAAACACAATTTAAGCCAAATAATACTTCAATATTGCAAATAGTGAGCTATATAGGCCTACTTGCTGTTTAAAGGCAAGAATATAAATTCTCTGGCAAATTAAGGCTAGGGACAGCATTTTTCTTAAGTTTTCTAACCATTCGACTATTGTCAATCGGAAGAACCCCTAAAATAAGTTTGCGAAGAACGGATTACATTCTATGTACGACACAGAAGTATTAGGCTACAAGTTTATCAGTATTTTTGATGTAGCTAAATCCTTGTGAGTACAATTAGAGACAATAACTATCAATAATCAACAGTATCGGTGCTTACGCTGTGGAAAGAAGTCGTCTTCACAAAAATTCAGACTGCACACTGTCATGTAACGTGTAACACGTTTTCCAATTGACAGCGCCGTATCCCATCTTTCTCTCTGAACTTTTTGTACAGTGAAGAGATTTCGTACCCATTTTATACGATTTGCAACCGTATACAGAGCAGTACCTCCTCGAATTTGACAAATTCCTTTCTGTTTCCATCACGACATCAATGTTTCACCATGAAAATAAACCTCACCAGTCACAATGTTACAGCTTCAACATTCTACCGCGTGGCTGCGCCATCCAACTTTTCTGACGTCAATAGTTACACATTGGTAAGACTATAATATGATCCTAGGCCATTAAAACTATTAGACCATGGGGGTGTATGTTAAGTTTTAATAACCTGTAATTACAGTCCTACATCAGTATTGCCATTACTACCAATTCGACCAACTGAACACCCAACCCAAACACTGCATTCCTACCATAACATAAACCGTACAGCTTATTTTCCTGTGTATCTACAAAAATAAATACAAAGTGCCCATAGCATGAATATGCAAGGAAACACATCTACACATTTGTTTGTTCTTGGCTTATTAGAGGACAGGTGCATTTGAATGGTATTTGGGTCGCAGAACATTACACGAGTCGACTACTTTAGCACCATGACTTAGCATAAGTATATTCACGTTGGACTTCGTTCCACAGGACAAGAACACATTAATGTATATAGTTACACATTGGTAAGACAATATGATATAGGCCATTAGACCTATTAGACCATGGGGTGTGTGTGTTAAGTTTTAATAGCCTGTAATTACAGTCCTACATGGCATTTACCTATTCTAACTGAACTGATCTGTTTTGAAGACTGTAATAATTTGAAATTCAAGGAAGGGGAAAAATTAAAGCTTAGACACGTTGTCATGAATCATGAGATTTATATTCTATTGCAATGTGAAATTAATTAATTGATTATTCACACTCCTCAAGATCTTCAGTACACACATGCAATAGGCTCATTTAAATATTTCTGCGAGTTGTAATCAAGTTGTTGCAATGGTTTAAGGAACCCAACCTTATTCATCTTGTACTCTACCGTAGTCTACATTATAGGCCTATTAAAAAAATCCATTACGAGAACCCACAGTACCTAGTTCCACTACCCACTGCCAAAACATTACGGTAACACAGACTTCTTACCTGGTCATAGACTGGATCATTTCTTAGGAGAGTAATTGCCATATATTCCTCTGCTATTTCGAGAACAGCGATTTACGATTTGTTTTTTTCCTTCTTCCGGTGATAGGCACAGTTCACAGAATTTGGTAGGTCTACCTATGGGATAAATAATAGTGAAAGTTAATTGATATGTCAAGTAGAATGTCACCTGCGTCGAATATCAATTCAAAACTAGGCCTATATTTTTCACAGCCACTACAGAAACACAAAACTTAAAATAAGCGTACTTACTCGCCGTAGCAGAAGAAGAACTGTTCACTTCTCATTACCACGAAGACAATTTGATATAAGAAAGATGAGATAGAACACAACATTAGCTTATTTAGCTTTATTACATACAACTCATAAACAGAGCCGCCATGGCATGGTCAGTGCCGCCAACCTAGTAGAAATAATGTTTATTTAATGATAAGTGCCGTAATTATCGTCTGTGGGCAAGATAATTGCAAGGAAATGTCAATTAGGAATTATGTGTATATTTATTGACTAAATATAGGGATATGTTTGCAATTTAATTACAACGTTGTATCATGCATATGTTGGCGACACGATAAACACGACATACAGCGCTCCATACGACTGGCACGTGCTACTACACCGATGGTGCCAAATGATCCCTATCTGGTTGACACCCCCTGCTTGTAGCTCACCCTGGAAGCAGCTACAGACTAAGGCGAGCCGAACATGTCCTCGGACACTCCCGGCACTAAAAGCCATACGATAAATAAATAAAATAAGGGGTACAATATTTGAAAAGTTTGAGAAACCCTGCTTTAGGGCCACGAACTGTTTCCATTCATTGACTAACTTATGTCTCAAGAATGTAGAAGTCAGTCACTACCGGTACCACATTCTCCGTCGGGCAGATGGAAGTTGACGATTAATTCTGATTACAAGAAACCAACCATAATACGTTTGTGACTGTTAGGCCTAATGTTGTGAAATGTATTCTTGAAGTATTTGTCCGAGTATTGATGCCTTTGAAAATGGGAGTTACAAATGTTACATTCACTTCTTCCTGTATAATGACGATTTCTTCCTGTACCGTACTTCAATGGAGATAATTTATGCAGATTCCGATATTGTAGGCTTATCGTGGTAATCCGGCAATTTTCTTGTGTATGGCCTCTTCCTTATATTTGTTGTGTTCGTGGTCCACGGAAAAACCGATAGAACAGCGCCCGGTTTTAATCTTGCTCTCTTACCTTCAGATACAAACGCATAAATTCAGTGGTTGTTATCGAAATGTCTAATCAGTTTATAGGTAGGAATTATTTCCCTTTGTAAATCACACTTGCCCATCACAGTTTTCGTAAAGTCATCGAGTTGAAAATGATGGGAACACACTATAATATTTTCGGTCAGATTTTCTTCACCGAAATGTTTCCTTCTAATAGCATGTAACCATTTCTTCCTCATTTCTTTATTTTTGTTAAAATTGGTGAAACGATAACGGGCTTCCTTGATTTTTTCAATGAGGAACACTGCAATAGCTCGGCATAGTCACGAAAATAGCAATTTAAACGACTTAAATTCGTGGATATAAGCGGCATGAGAACACAGGAGACAAATGAAGACCGCCTTGCGCTTACCCAGTACAACAACAGTGCGCTCTATCGGTGCTAGTTCTATACATCCCTATTAGAAATTTCGATATTACCAACTTAATTTCGTCATTATTCTAGATTGATCCATATAGATTAATCATTGGCATGAATCTTAAATTTTAAGAAAAGTAGGCTCTTTAGTTCGTCACGGAACTTCTTGTTTAAATTCTTTTTTACCCCCCCCCCCCTCTCTCTCTCTCTCTGGTATATCCTGTGTCGGAGTATTGCACAGTGGTTCATAATGATATTTCAGAAACAAAATTCTACGAACACACAATGCCTGTGGTAGATTCAACTTTGATTTACACACAGATGAGTATGTCACACCATACTTCATTCAGCGTCAGTGGCTTAAATTATATGAGCGAATATTACTGGCTATAGCAATTTTAACTGTCAATAATTATACTTAAACACAAGTCCCCACCATTATCTCTATAATCATTCTTCCCGTATGGACGACGTTCATGGTCGATGTAATACTGTGGATTCACTAAAGTTACGATGCACAATTTCAATAAATCATTTACCGGTATTTGTACTGCATCACGCATTTATAATCTGTACAAGTTGTACAGTTAATCAACGAGATTTCTCATCGATTAGTATTCAGGAGACACCTTACCAGTGCATTAATGCCGGGCTAAAAATGGCAAGTACATCATGGACTCACATAGACATTTTAGTGTAGATTATAGTTTCTTAAATTTATTGTTGATCATGCTGCATTTTTAGCCTACTTTTCTCAAAGTTTAAAATTCATGCCAATGATTAATCTATATGGATCTACCTAGAGTAATCACGAAATTAAGTTGGTAATATCGACACTTCTAAGCTGTCGGCTTGCATACTTTCTGATATATTGGTATTTGAATAAATAAAATAGAGAGAGCATTTATTAATAGTTGGCAGCCCTGGTGACTCTCAAGAATACGCTCAGTCATATCTGTTTATGTACACATAGTACACATGGAATTTGGTTGAAATCCAATTGATAGTATAGAAGTTATATGCATTTAAATATTGTACATATCAGCAGGCTTAGAATCATTTTACCAACACTGTCATGTTATATGGCTTCCTGGAAATTAAACTGGAATATTATTATCTGTATGTCTGCCAATTTTGGAATAGCTCCTATGCATACCTTCCAAGATATCCAACATGGAGCTCAAATTTCAATTGCGGTATTTCATCAGTTGGTAGCACTGACATCATTTTCAAATATGACCTTGTGATATTCAGGTATAGATCTTGACTCATACCGAATTTGGTTTAGAATAGCGGGCCCGTGCGAGGAATCTCACATGTTCATAAACCACACTTTCCCCAATAGGTTTATAATGGGAGACTTAAGGAGAACGGTTATGTTTGTATTTCAACCAAATGACTATAGAACACTATTTACATTTCAGGATAAAGGAAAGTCCTCAGAATGTTAATATTACATGAAACAGGCGTCACAGTGGCCCGTGGGCAGCAATTATGGAGAGTATTTTCCTACATCAACGATGTTTGCAAACCGCATACTTCGTACAATTTTTTAAGTCACTTTTTTAAAGAAATTATAGACATTTATGAAATAATAGTGCAATAAGTCACTGCTAATGTCTATTCTCTTTCATTTGAATGCTCATTTGTTACGATCGGTCCCTTGTGAGCGCCGCAGGACGGATGCATACTACTGAAATAATATATGATTGCTGCAGCCGATTTGGAGTTGATATGGGGGAGGAAACACCGAGACAGACAGACAGACAGAAGGACAGGTAGACAGGCAGACGTTTGCCCGGATCGATCTCATAAGTATACTTTTTCCTCATTTTTAGCCTATTTTCAATTTTGAAAAAATAGGCTTATGAGATCACCTTTTGTCGGTGTGTGTGTGCGTGCGTGTGTGTGTATGAGGAGTGTGTGTGTGTGTGTGACCCTAATAACTTCTAAACGGCTGAGCGATATCAATGAAACTCAGTAAGTTCATAGCACTATTCCGGACGACCCCGACCATGCCCTTCAAATTTTGTTACGTCTCACCAATCCAACATGGCGGCTGTGCGAAATATTTCACCAGCATTCAATATCTCCGAAACTATTCCCGATATCACCCTGGATTTTTTTACGGTGATAAAGGGAACTACTAGAAGTTCACCTATGTGACTTTTGAAAAACTGGTAACTACCAAACCAACATGGCGGCCACGCAAATTTGCGACTTTTGAATAGACGTTTCTCGCGATTTAACCAACCAAACGCAATAAAACTTGGTACAGTATATGTTTATACACATTGTAATGCCCCGACATCTAACTTGATTCAATTGTTTACCTAACCACAAGATGGCGGATGTGCTAAATATTTCACCGGCATTCTACACAGAAGAAAATGGAAATTTCAACACCCAGAAGGAGTGGTGCTACATTGCTGCAATTGAATATGCAGGACGAGTGTTCGGTTGTGATTCGATGATTAGACTTTCAAGTCCCTCTGACCGCAAGTTTGGACAACAATCAATACAGGATGTGCCCACCACGAGCTGCAGTACATTCATGAATTCCGCCAGGCATGGAGTCAATGAGGCCCTGGATCGCTTCCTGAGGAATTATGGCCCATGCTTGCTGCACTGCACGGGTCAGTTTTTCCAGAGTTGTGGGTGGCTGAGGACGGTTGGCCAGTTGTCGACCCATCATGTCCCACACATTCTCAATAGGACTGAGGTCCGGGGATCTGGCGGGCCATTCTAAGGTTGTGATGTCGTGGAGAGCTTCTCTGGAGATGCGTGCAGTGTGAATCCGGGCATCGTCCTGCTGAAACATCACATTAGCAATGTTCGCCATCATAGGGACAACCACTGGATTGAGTACCCTATCAACGTACTGTCGAGCAGTCATAGTGCCCTCAACAAGCACTAATTGTGATTTCACATTAAAGCCAATAGCTCCCCAGACATAATGCTTGGTGTTGGCCCTGTGTGCCTCTCAACAATAAGGTCTGGGCGGCCCCTCTCCCCGGTACGTCGGCGCACACGATTCCGGCGATCACTGCGGGCAATACAAAAGCGCGATTCATCACTAAAGACGACCTTATGCCATTCGTCGACCCACGTCGATCGTTCTCGACACCAGGCCAGCCTTACACGTCGCTGTTGTGGGGTCAATGGAACACCTTCTGCAGGGACACGGGATCGTAATCCAGCTGCATGCAGGCGATTACCAACTGTTTGTTGTGAAACGTGGGGTGCCACAGCTGCTCGAATTTGCGCTGCTGTTGCATGGGGTTCCATCCGGACCATCCGAATGATGCGGCGATCCTCTCTCACAGTTGTCTGTTGCGCTGGGCCTGTGCCAGGTCTATGAGTGTGGGTACCTTCATTTGACCACTGCTGCCATACACGTTGTACCGTAGATGCATGTCGGCCAACACGTGCAGCGACAGTCCTTAGCGATAATCCAGCCTCACACATCCCAATTATCCGAGCCCTCTCAAACGGCAACAGTTGTTGATAGCGTGCTCTTCTCTGTCGTCGAGGCATGTTTGACGGGGAACATTTCACTGCACAGACGGCAAGTCAACTACGCTACACCAGAGTCCGTATACTAGAGTTGATTCCTCCGCGACCAATCACGTGGGGAGACCTGTAGCAACAATCCAATGGGTCTGAAACTTTGGTCGTTTACATACCTACATGGCATCGTTCCATATCTTGAAAATCAACACAAACGACCAATGCTTTCATGGTGTTGCAATTTCCATTTTCTTCAGTGTATATCTCTGAAACTATCAGCGGTATCACCCTGAAATTTTGTACGGAGATAAAGGGCACTACTGAAAGTTCATCTATAAGACTTTCAAAAACCGGTTAACTACAAAACGAACATGGCGGCCAAGCGAATTTGAAAATGTTAAATAGTCCTTTCTCGCGATTTAATGTTCCAACCGCAATGAAATCTGGTACAGGCTATGTTTATACACATTGTAATGCACTGGTATCTAATTTACTTCAATTGTTTCCACAACCTCAAGATGGCGGCTGTGCGAAATATTAAAATTAAGTGTCGTAATCATGCGATAGAAGTGAAGGTTTGAATAATGAACCTACCCAATATTCTTCCTTTAATGGTACATAACTCCTTGGCTTATACATATAACAATCCAACATGGCGACCATCCGAAATATTTAGACGGTTCTCAATATCTACGAATCCATTATAGCAATCAAACAGAATGTTTTATGTTCATAGGGGATATGAACTTAAGTTCACCTATAGTACTTTAAATAACCTGGTGATCACAAATCCAACATGGCGGCGACACGAAGTATAAATATTCACATGGACGTTTCTCGCAATTTAACCATCCGAGTGCAGTCAAACTTGGTACAGTAAATCCTTATACGAATGTTAATCTACTGGCATCTAATTTATTTCAATTGTTTCCATAACCACAGGATGGCAGCTGTGCGAAATTTTAAAACCTCCTTGTTACTTCTTGTGTCCTAATCATGCGATTGAAGTTTGAATGCTACACGTACACAATAATCTTCATGTAGCAGTACATAACTCTAGGACCTACATATATAAAATCCATCATGGCGACCATCCGAAATATTTAGTCGGTTCTCAATATCAACGAATCTATTACAGCAATCAAACTGAAATTTTGTATGTTGATAGAGGCAATTAACATGAGTAGGATATGTGAAAATAGGCTGTATAGTTCTTTACGGAACTACTTGTTTCAAAATGTGAAAAGTAGACTAAAAAAAGCTTATGAGATCACCTTTTGTCCGTGTATGTGTGTGTGTGTCCCCTAATGATATCTAAACGACCGAAGCGATTTCAATGAAACTCGGTAAATGTATACTTACCTTGACCGTGCCTTTCAAATTTTAATACGTTTCACCAATCCACCATGGCGGCCACCCGAATTATTTCACTGACATTCCATATTTCCGCAAAAGTACGAGATATTACCCTCAAATTCTGTCCGGTGATTGAGGGCACAACTAGAAGTTTCTCTACGTGACTCATAAACCTGATAAAGAAGAAAACGAACATGGCGGCCAAGCGAAGTTGAAACATTTAAATAGACTTTTCTCGCGATTTAAACATCCAAGCGCAGTGAAACTTGGCACAGCAAATGCTTATACACGTTGCAATGCACTGGCATTAAATTTATTCCAATTGTTTACATAACCTCAAGATGGTGGCTGTGCCAAATTTTAAAATTAAGTTTTCAATTCTTTTGTCCTAACCAAGCGATCGAAGTGAAAGTTTGAATAATGACCCTACGCAATAATCTTCATCTAATGGTACATAACACTATGGCCTACATATTGTTCCATTATGGGCAGGTACAAGGGTCGAACCCGAGACCTTTTAAGAAAAGTATATAAGATTATTTTATATAAATGAAGTTTCGGCCCAGGCTAGAGCATGGAAAAGGCTGGAGATGTATTCATATTGAGACATGGCTTGTTTATCAAATTTACGACGCAGCTGCGCGGTGACTCAGGCATGACGGCATGGCGTACGTGAGCGGCGATATCAGACCCGTGATGCACGTTGAGCAACGTTGCAAAGGAACTATTTTCGGTAAGAAGGTCTAGAAGCAGAGATCGGTTTCCCCGAGCAATTGCTGATATGGGAGAATTTATCAGTGGGAGTACCCGAAACTATGGCGCAATTTCTACATTTTGAAAAAAATATGCAAAATTATAAACATTTAGCTTCACCAATATTAATGATAATTGAAATTAGAATTTTAAAAAGACTAAAAACGTATAAGTGCAGTACAGGAGAGAACTGTCAAATCAGCACTAGGTAACTCCGCCCAAGTGTAGGAATACCGCGGAGTTATTTGAGTAAATAGTTCACACCCACACAGAATAGGAACATTTGGAAATTATTAACAATTAAAAGTATGATGGATTTATTTGAGAATAATTTTGGAACTTACTCTAAGGAGTATGGAAATAATTTTATAAGCCAATAGGACCATTAATTTGAAAGTTAGTTTCAAAGTGGGAGGAGTCATCGAGCAGGAATTATGCAGTCTACAGTTAACATCTAGTGAGGAAGTGCTGCATCAAGAAGTATTCAATCTACAACGGACCTTAGTGGAGGTCACGCTATTTCAACGAGTGGGTCCAAATCAAGACCACGTTACACCGACAGTCACAAATTCGAAGCCCCGAGAGGCAAAGTGAACTTTGTAAAGTATTCAGCAGTATGTGCGAAAGACATTTAAACCCGTGTGGAGTTTGTCAGAAATAATAGTGTCAGAATTGGTCCGTGCTTGGGAAATTCTTGACATTAGGGCGTTCGTGCAAAGTGTCGCAAGTCGGAAAGTAGTAATAATAATTTGAAGCGTATAGAAATCTTCAAATCACTAAATAGAGGAACTTTAGTGGAGGAACTCTGGTGAATACATTAAAACGTGAATTCTAGTGGAAAGCCACTTATATTTAGAGCGTTAGTAAGACTACGACTCTAGGGAAGAAGTCTCTGATAGAGGCACACGGCGGATAAGTACCGTAGCCATATATACAAATAATATCGTGCCCGTACGAGCAAGTCAAGGCCGATAGGACTGAAAGTACTGTATATTTGGAGGGAAGACTATCCGAGATGAATAGTGAAACAACGGGTAAGCAGATCAGAGACTTTCACACTTCTCAAGTTGATGCTAGGACCAGGATAGGGATCCGGGAAAACCTGCAATTCTCGGCGGAGGCAGAAGAAAGAGTGGAACGTGTGACTTAAGAGCAGATCACACATTTGTGTAAAGCATTAATTTGTGCTAAGTGTATTAATAACGTGTGAAATATTTTTTTTAAAGTGTTTATAAGTATTTTAAGTGTTTGCAAGTGTCTTGTAGTGTTTAATATGTTAGAAAATCCTAATAAAGGGAATTTAGGTAAAAGAAAAATGTGTGTAATTATTGAAATATACGTGGAAAGTGCCACAGTAGTAATGTTGGAAGATTAGATACAAGATGGTGGACGAACAAGTCTTTCTCCATTGGCGACCACCACCGAGATAGAAATGTAAGTACAACCCTTATATTTTATTGTGTATTTTGGGGTCGCGAGTCCTTGAACGATCGAAATGTTCCACATGTGTGAGAATTTGAATATTTATATAATTGAACCTATGGTGGGTTTTGTACACCATATTACTATAGTTGAACCGATGGTGGGTTGTGTACACCATATTTATATAATTGAACCGATGGTGAGTTGTGTACACCTTATTGTTAAAATAATACGGATCAGAATTTATTTTGCAAGAGGAAATAAAATTGTGAAATGTGTAAATTGTAAATTCTAGCAATTTGTGGAAAGAATTAGAAATTCTAAAGTAATGATGTAAAGTTATGGAATAACTGGTCAACGTTAAATAATGAGTGAGGGTGCAGATAAGTCAGTAATGGGAATTACGTAATGGCGTGGAATAAGAAATTCTTCTCGAAAAGCTTTACAGGAATATTGATTGATACGCTGAAAGAAGCGAATGTAACTTATAGAATCCAATGATTGCTATAAACCATGCTAGGAAGGATTAATGATGGGAGAAGTTGTCTGTGGGTGAGTGGAACTAATAAAAGTATCCGTGAAGGGAGCACTCTTGTTTGTTATAAATGCGCCCAGATGTCTGAATGCAATATGGCTCTGTAGGTAGCAGAAATGTGGAGGATAGAGGTTAAATGTTCCCACTCCAAAATATGTATCGTCGAATCCTCTGAAGATGGGGTATTCCTAGGAGTGGATTATACGTGAGCCGTGGGCCACGTCCAGGTGTGTGTCCCTTATAAATGAAAGTCTCGTCCCACATACCAAGCAATGCGGATCCTCATCCATTAAATACCTTACCTGCATAAGATAAATATCGGCTGGTGTGATAGCCGCGTTAAGGTAATGTCTAGACTGTAAATTTTAAAGCTTTTCGCGTTAAGAAACACATTGAATGTTGTAAGGCCGCCAGCGGTTGAAATCCCAGTATCATCGAGCCAGACAGTTTGTCTTGGCCTCATAAATCTCGTTAAGAGCGCTGCACTTCAGAAGAGGGGTAGCTGGCCGTGATATTGCCTGGGCCAACAACATGTTCGTTTGTAAACACACCAGTGTTAATGAACTGGTAAGATAGGTCAGTAGTGGCATGGAGATATGATCTCGTGACTTAATTATTAGTCGAGTTCCTTGCAAATCTTATGAATTCAGATGCCGTCAAATAAGATTATTATCCGAAGGCAATTATAAATTATCGTGTGTGACAGATCGAAGTTTAAAGGTGTCCTATTGTTTAAACAAATATGAGTAATTCAGGGAGTTTTATTCATTTAACTTTGCCAGTAATTTGTATGAAAAAGGACAGCGAGATCGCCATGGGTGGAAGTTGTACTTAACATAAGAGAGAGAGAGAATTTGATGCGTGCAAAAACCTAGATTTATATTATTGAATTAAATAAATGTTGGTTGCACTGATTTTTAGGAACCAAAGGCTAAGAAGGGAAGAAATTCATGTTAAATAATAAAAATAAAGATGTTATATAATATTGCAGTTATTGAAACACGTCAAATAAACATCAAGGTGGGACGCTATATGGAAGCGAAACTAGAAGGTTATAGGTTCGTGTGGAACCGAAGTAACAATGAGCATTGTGTTTAGTGAAGATTCCTATTGTAAATGAATGAATATTCATGCATTAAGAATTATGAGTAATTTTATAGTGATTTGTGTCATTTATTTGGATTATGTGTATTTGTGTCGTAGCGTCATTTAAGCTATAAAAATATTTCTTTTAAGTGAGGTTTTTGAGTTCATTTTTGAAGTGTTGACCTGATACTTATGATCCTAAATGTATGTGTCATATGTCATATGTGGGAATGGATGTACCACCCCCGGCGTGACTGAGCTAATCGAAGTATGACCATATATTATGTTTTCAAGGGGTGCAATATATAAAAATCCAACACGGCGACCATCCGAAATATTTAGACGGCTCTCAACATCTACGAATCTATTGTCATTTAGACTTTCACGTCCCGTGTTATTATTCATAATGTTGAATTTTGGGCTTATGCCGTGTTTTATTATATTGAAATTCGACGCGTTTCGAAAGAAACCATGTCTTTCATCGTCAGAAATAATCTGGAATACGACAATGTTGCTAAGAGAAAGCAACGAAGAACATATAGAAGGTGCCCAAAGATGGACGCCATTATAGCCCCATGTTAGGGACAACGGAAAGCAGCAGTGAATTACTTTCTCAGGGTTCTGATAATAGGTAGCCAGGATTCACTGAGATTGTAGCCGGTGTCGCGGTTGAAATTATCTGGGTGTTTACGTATTTCAACCGCCTCCCTGATGATTCTGGGACGATATTGCTTGATACGGGCAAGAACATCCACTTCTTGGAACATGACATCATGGCCAGGTGTTAAAGCATGATCGGCAACAGCTGATTTATCAGGTTGAATGAGCCTGATACATCTATTATGTTCCTTAATGCGAGTGCATATTGTTCTCGAAGTCTGCCCGATGTAAACCTTGCCACAAGTACAGGGAACTCTGTAGATACCCGGTTGTTGCAATTTAGGCAAACTGTCCTTAGTTGGTCGCAGGAGTTGCCTAATCTTAACAGAAGTTCCAAATACAGTCCGTATGTTGTATCGACGTAGGATTTTTGCAATACGATCCGTTGTGTTATGTATGTACGGAAGGTAAGCAGTTCCTCTTACAACTCTTTTCTCAACTGACGTCCTATTAATATTTGTTGGTTTCAGAACCGTAGAAATCAAAGCCTTGCTATAACCGTTGCTCTCAAAGGTGGTTCGCAGGGTGTTAATTTCTTCTTGTATAGAAGACACTTCACACATCCTCCTAGCCCTGGTAGTTAGAGTTGTAAGGATACCATGTTTCTGGCAGGGTGATGGTGAGAACTTGCGTGGAGATATCTATTGGTGTGTGTTGGCTTACGAAAAACGCTGTGTCCTAAAGATCCATCCTCTTTCTTGGTGACGAGAACATCTAAAAAAGGTATTTTGCCGTCAGATTCCTTTTCCATGGTGAAACAAATAGAAGGGTGCTGGAGATTAAGGTGATCCAGGAAATGGCTAAGATTTTCCTCACCTTCCGTCCAAACAACGAACGTGTCATCCACATAACGCCACCAGATCTTCGGTTTGAAAGGAGCCGACGACAAAGCTTTCTCTTCAAAGTTCTCCATGAAGAAATTAGCCACAACAGGAGAGAGAGGACTACCCATGGCCACACCATCAGTCTGCTCATAAAAATTCCCATTCCATAGAAAGTAGGAGGAGGTCATGCAGTGATAAAAAATCAAGGTGGTTAGATACCTAAGCTTCTTGACACTATAGCACTTTCTAGTAGAGAAAGGAGGAACTTTGTGTTGACAGAAACTCTCGAGATTAATTTTGCCATTGTGAACACGGCCTACTGAATTCTAATGGGTTCTTTAACATGCCAACAACGTATGACATGCGTGCAGTGATTTCTGTCGCCTTTCAAAAATCATTTACCATGGCCAGGAGCGAACCGGCAAGCTTGGGGTTGGTAGTTCGACACGATAACCACATTGATAAGTGCAAATACGTACAATGTACTTAATTATTTGCAAACTGTTCCGTCTTTTCAATACTAGTTGTATTCTAGAAGTTAACAACGGTACATAAGTGTCCTTCTTCAGCCAGAGATACATATTAAAACACTTATAAGTTAACTAAGTTAACAAAACACACATTTAAATACATTGTAAAACACTGAGTAGTCATGAGATTTAAAATCAAGGTGTCCTTTAGTTCATGCATCTGGAAGTTGTCCCATATTATAATATTAAGCATTTCAACTCGGCTAGTTGACAGTAGTCATTTAGTTCTTATTGGCTCCTTCCTGTGTCAATACTTATTATGATAAAACTTTAAAAAAACTTGCTGAAGATCTTGTCAGTTGTATGTTGATGAAGTTCTATTTGTTGAAATATTAAAAGTAGAATTGACATATATTTGCACTTTTCCCTTAGTCTCTGGTATTTGGTTGTAATCATGCACCAACCGTGTTTTTGATAGTTTGGAACTTTAGGGTTCCTTATGTGTTACTAATGAAGAAGGAAAAAGTCTATTATTGAGTGGATTCTTTGAGATCCGATGTTTGATCTGAGGTGGACTTTGTTGCAAATCTCTGATGTGCGTGTTTTTGCAAATTTTGAGAAACCCCCTATGAACCTTCGTCGTGGTGCGGCTAGGAAGTGTGATGAGAAAAATGACCATCTGGTGTGTGCGGGAAAAAAGACCTGCACTGGCCGCTCTCCAGCCTGCAACTGATTGCGTTGAGTGTCACAACAACGTAAAATGTATCAAATCGCAATAAAATCAAACATGAAAAACTATATACAGTAGATAGGAGGTTTTGAAATGTTGCTACCGTGCATTAACTTTTAGTCCGAATCCTCCCCCCAATGCAATATCGACTCTACTAATTCCCCTCCAAAAGCAAACTTTAGTTATGTTGGGGAATTTACGCATGTGAGGCCTATATATCTGTGCATTGAAACTCTCCGTGTTAGACCACTGCTTTATTCTCACAACAACACAATAATACAAAGAATATGTATAAGGAACCACACTAGACTTATTTAGTCTAGTGTAGAGTCGCAATCTTTCCGCTAGTAAGCGCTTCTGAGATCCTCCACATCCTCCCCACCCTGGTCGATCTCCAAGGGAATCACCAGTTGGATCGGTCTGCTGATTCTCGAACCGTCTGGCAGGCGTAAAAGGGCTGTTCGTATTCGTCCGTCTCGTCCTTGAATTACTTCGTCCACTCGAGCCCTTTTCCACATATGTCTGGGTAAAAGTCTTGTTGTAAGAGGGCCACATCTCCTACTCTGAGCCTCGCATGGTTGTTGTGGGGACGTTTTACTTCGTGGTAGCATCGTAGGTGCAACAGGTATTCTTTTTGCCATCTTCTCCAAAAATCGTCCACCATCTTCATCATCAGTCGGTACACTTTAGGCAGGGTCTTCTTTCCTTCTGGCACAGATCTATTTTTATCAATCGTGACGCCACCGTTCAAAAATGAGCAGGTGTTAATACGTCGAAACTGTTTCCATCCTGCATAAATGGATGGGTGTTCAGGGTGGCTTCAATTCTGACCAACACCGTGTTCAGTCCCTCTTCATCTACTTGTGACTGGCCCAGTACCTTTCTGAGGCAGCGCTTGGTGGAGCCGATCATTCTCTCCCACCATTCTCCCCCAACACAATAATACAAAGAATATATATAAAGAACTACAGTAGACTTATTGAGTCTAGTGAGTCTAAATCTCTCCGCTAGTAAGCGCTTCTGAGATCCTTCACAAGTTTCGCCACTGGGCCTAGATGACGAACGCTTGTTGCCATGGTAACCACCGAATATCCATGTTATTAGCCAATGCACGGGCATCTAATTTAGTTCAATTGTTTACATAACCTCAAGATGGCGGCTGTGCGAAATTTCAAAACTAAAGATATTTACTTCTTGAGTCGTAATCATGTGATCGAAGTGAAAGTTTACGCAATAATTTTAATTTAATGGTACATAACTCTATGGCCTATACTTATAACAATCCAAAATGCTGACCATCTAAAATATTTAGACGGTTCTCAGTATCTACGTATCTTTTACAGCTATCAAACTGATCTTTTTTATGGTCATAAGGACTTTCAATAACCTGGTGAGCACAAATCCAACATGGTGGCGACGCGAAGTATAAATATATAATTCGATGTTTCTCGCGAGTTAACCATCCGAGTGCAGTGAAACTCTGTATGGTAAATGCTTATAGGCCTACAAATGTTAATCCACTGGTATCTAATTTATTTCAATTGTTTTCATAGCCACAAGATGGCAGCTGTGCGAAATTTTAAAATCTCGTTTTTACTTCTTGTGTCCTAATCATGAGATTGAACTTTAACATGCATAAGGATCCAACATGGCGACCATCCGAAATATTTAGACGGTTCTAAATATCTACGAATCTATTACAGCAATGTTCATAGAGGTAATTAACATAAATTATGAAAATAGGCTGTATAGTTCTTCACGGAACTACTTGTTATTTGTTTTTATACACCGGTACTGTATTTATTCTAAAAAAGGAACGATTTTTATCTGCTCTGAATTAAAATGTAATCAAGTGCTTAATTTATAGTTTCTGTTAGTGATTGAGGTACGTTTTGTAGGCGCAGACGTAATACACACGTAAAAAAAAGTAGACAATTTCTTATAAACATTTTGAACGCACCTTAGGCTATACAGTGGAATTTGGATAATTCGAACATCGTGGACATGACTGATATCCTGAGTCACTGTGATGTCTGTACTAGGGAGTGTATTTGTACCTGAGGTAGGATTGGCTAGCAGTCGGCCGTGGCCTAAAATTAGGTAACATCCCGTCGTTTTCCTGGAGTAGAACTGGGGAAACCACGGAAAACCACCTCCAGGATGGCTGAGGTAAGAATCAAACCCGTCTATTCTCAGATTTACCTCACGAGGCTTAGTATTCATCACCGTTCCAGTCCTCAGACCCTAATTAAATTTCTTGGCCGGGAATTGAACCCGGGCCTGCGCGGTTATAGGCAAGAATGCTAGCCACTACGCTATGAGGCAGACTTAGGGGTCTGATGAGAACAAGAGTTGACATAGGTAGGTCCACAGGAAAAACGACAGTAAGGAACCCTGCAAAATGTTGATGATGATCATGATAATTGCTGTTTTAAGGGGCCTAACATCTCGGTTATCGGCCTCTAATGATCTGGGTGATAGCGAAAACGAAAATTAAGCTGGACTGAAAATTCGTACAAATTGGAACTCAGATTGAAATGACTCACAAAATGTAGAAGGAAAATACTCACAAAAGGAATTTAGATTGAAAAATACGCACAAAATGTAGTTTAGGTTCCAAATACTTACAAAATGCAACGTAGATTCAAAATACTGTACTGACAAAATGCAATGTTGATTGAAAATACAAAATGTTGTTGAGATTCAGAAAAAGAAATCAAATCTCACAAAATGTAATTTAGAGACACCGGGAGCCAATTCATAAAAAGCAGGGAGGGAATCTTAAAAAGAAAAGGAAATATAATGAAAAGATAAAGAATGCTGATCCCTAGAAGAATGAGGGATCAGGAGAGATGAGCGAAGGGTCAATTAAGACGGGAAAGGAAGAGACTACGTAGGTCTCGGATACCCTAATACCGTCGGGGTTGGAAGAGAACAAGAGTTAACAAAGAGAGGTTGACAGGAAAGAAGACTGAGAGGAGCCTGGCACAAGTGAGTGGAAACAATGCCGGACTCAGCTAAGGTCCCTAGGTAGCCAATCCACGTCCCTCTTGACGTGAGCTCCATGAGGGAATGTTACTCAAGGATCCAATTCCCCCATCACACTTATCTCAGTTAAGGTAAGAAATATGACTTCACGCATTATTAAAATTAACTACACCCATAGCAGTACGTAATGATCATCAATCTAGATTGTTTCCCCAGAATGTTAACGTCATTTTTCAAACACATTAAAACAAGACAAGAGGTTATTAGGTCATTCATAACAAGAGTAGATGAAGAAGAAGATGAAATAAGAGAAAAAAAAAGATGGATTTCATAATGGAAGACAACAGGATAGCTTTTATGACTTGTATAACATGTCGTAATGCACGGGTCCTTTGTTAATTCTACAAGACGTCAAAGACTAATGGCATTATTACGAGGCCTGGCATGGCGTGGCAGAAAATGATCCGAGTGAGAGGGAAGAACAGACAATAAAGGTAGTGGTTATATCATTCATCCAATCGGTACGACACAGAGGTGGAATAAACAGTCTTGGACTGACGAATCATAAGCCAGAGTTATAATTTATTAATAAATTTATGATAGCACTAACTCATTCCTATTGGCAGTACCAATAGACTATCCCCCATCAAGCTCGTGTCCGCCCATTGGACATTTGTAAGTACACCCACCTCACTTAGGAAACAAAAAGAAAACCAAACATCATTAATAACAACTCCACCATATTCGTAGGCGATGGCCATCCTAATTATGAACGATAAAACAGAAATGATCACGTTAAAAACATTATCAAACAAAACAAAATAGAAATTCAGTAATAAACACTTAAACAAAGAAATAAGGAATGGTTTCGAACAGTGGCTGCTATAAAAATCCGACAAAAGATGGGGGTTTTAGGGTGGATTTGGGACATTAGAGGGTGGTGATCACTATTGTTGTTGTTTTATTTAGAGGCTTGGATAACGTGTCATCAGCCCCGTGTACTTGTATTTATTTATCGTAAGTCTTTTAGTGCCGGGAGTGTGTTTCATGCACCTCGCCATTCTTAAATTAGGCCACATCTGACATGAATTCGTTGTACATGCATCTCCATGATAATATAATTAATAGTCCAGTCAGTGATTTTAACACATCATGCCGAGACGTAAAATGGATATAGGTCGTAGTTCATTGACATCGAAAGAAAAGCTCTAGGCTAATGCATTCATAACTGTTCCCGGGCGAATCCAGATTTGCAAAAGAACACACTGTCCAGTGCTAAAACTGTCACAAAAACAAAAGGATCAATGTCTTCTCCAATAACAACAGAATCGTGTTCGGAAGACAACGAAATGGCAGTTCTCACAATTCCCACATCTATGCCTGCTTGGTGACCATTCGTGATCGCAGAAATTCCCTCTGAAGCCATGAGATGAAGCGTGATTTGTCTTTTCTTTTATTCGATAACAATTTATCCTTTGGCATCTGCGGAAACATTGTACCGTCGTAGAGAAGGTCTGCACAAGATTGTAGCCTGAAACGACGAGCTCTTTCGGTGCTTTTCGTGTTTGTTTAATTTTTAGCCTATTTTCAATTTTGAAAAAATAGGCTTATGAGATCACCTTTTGTCCGTGTGTGTGTGTGATTCGTGTGTGTGAGTGTCCCCCTAATAAAATCTAAAGGGCTGGAGAGATTTCTATGAAACTCGGTAAATTCATAGCTCTATTCCGGGCGTCTCCGACCGTGCCCTTCAAATTTTGCTACGTCTCACCAATCCAACATGGCGGCTGTGCGAAATATTTCACCAGCATTCAATATCTCCGAAACTATTACCGATATCACCCTGGGATTTTGTATGGTGATAAAGGGAACTACTAGAAATTCACTTAAGCGACCTTTGAAAACCTGGTAACTACAAAACCAACATGGCGGCCAAGCGAATTTGCGACTTTTAAATCGACGTTTCTCGCGATTTAACCAACCAAACACAATGAAAATTGGCACAGTATATGTTTATATACATTGTAATGCACCGACATCTAACTTCGTTCAATTGTTTACATAACCTCAAAATGGAGGCTGTGCGAAATATTTCACAGTCATTCAATATCTCCGAAACTATTTATGATATCAACCTGAAATTTTGCACGGTGATAAAGAGCACTACTACAAGTTTATCTATGTAATTTTCAAAAATCTGTAAACTACGAAACGAACATGGCGGCCAAGCGAAGTTGACACATTCTAATACATTTTTCTCGTGATTTAATCATATGAGCGCATTGAAATGTGCTATAGTAAATGATCATACATATTGTCATTCACTTGCATCTAATTTAGTTCAATTGTTTACATAAACTGAAGATGGCGGCTGTGCGAAATTTTAAAATCTCGTTTTCACTTCTTGTGTCCTAATCATGCGATTGAAGTCTGAAAACCACACGTACACAATATTCTTCATGTAACAGTACATAAATAAAAATCCAACCTGGCAACCATTTGCAATATTTAGTCGGTTCTCAGTATCTACGAATCTAACATAGCAATCAAACTGAAATTTTGTATGTTGATGAAGGCAATTAATATGAGTAGGATATATGAAAATAGGCTCTATAGTTCTTCACGGAACTACTTGTTCTTCAGTGGGGTAACCATTCAAGACTACCACAGCATCCTGGCCATAATGTAGTAGTTGTACGTAGGTCACATACTTCTTAAAAATACCAGAAAAACAATCGCTCGGATTCCAGTGAACTCAGTGTAGGAACAACTTTGCGCTTTCCCATTTCTGTGTCACTTGGCAGGGGCGTGAAAGCAGAGTAAAATGAGGACTTTGTCCCTTTGCAAATGCCTTCCTCTGAGAAAAGTGACAATGGAAAGGGAGCGAGTCCGTACTAGAAGTATTTTTTCAGATCATCGTCAGACTCCTTAGAAATGATCATGCTGTGATAAAGCAGACCTACTTTTCCTTAGTTCGTGTCGATGTGGTTATCAACTGTTGCCAGAGAGACCACTGCATCTTTAGGTCGGAAATGTACGTTCTCAAAATTAATGTTCACAATGCCATTCATTATACTAGAACCAGGACAGGTAGCAGTTGACGTAGGCTATAAGTATAAGTGTAAATGTGTTGAAATGTTGTGTTTTTCTATTTTAAACAAGTAGTTCCGTGAAGAACTATACAGCCTATTTTCATATAGCCTACTTATGTTAATTGCCCCTATCTACACACATCAAAAAAAGTTTTGCATCATCTCGGTTCCAAGAGTTCCGGAACCGTTAAATACAAAGGGAATAGAGATCAACACAAACAACATTTCAGCTCGTTTTATTGCTCATGAGACCCACACATTGCATGTTGTACCATCATACAGCTAGACTTTCAGCATTTGTGGTCCAGATTGCAGTACACACCACTACCTCTAATACCCAGTAGCACGTCCTCTTGCATTGATGCATGCCTGTATTCGCCGTGGCATACTATCCACAAGTTCATCAAGACACTGTTGGTCCAAATTGTCCCACTCCTCAACGACAATTCGGCGTAAATCTCTCAGAGTGGTTGGTGGGTCAAGACGTCCATAAACAGCCCTTTTCAACATATCCCAGGCATGTTCGATAGGGTTCATGTCTGGCGAACATGCTGGCCACTGTAGTCGAGCGATGTCGTTATCTTGAAGGAACGCATTCACAAGATGTGCACGATGAGGTCGAGAATTGTCGTGCATGAAGACAAATGCCTCTCCAATATTCTGCCGATATGGTTGCACTATGGGTCGGAGGATGTCATTCAGGTATCGTAAAGCCGTTTCGGAGCCTTCCATGACCACCAGTGGCGTACGTCGGCCCCACATAATGCCACCCCAAAACATCAGGGAACCACCACCTTGCTGCACTCGCTGGACAGTGTGTCTAAGACGTTCAGCCTGACCAGGGTGCCTCCAAAGACGTCTCCGACGATTGTCTGGTTGAAGGCATATGCGACACTCATCGGTGAAGAGAACGTGATGCCAATTCCGTGGGGTCCATTCAGCATGTTGTTGGGCCCATCTGTACCGCGCTGCATGGTGTCGGGGTTGCAAAGCTGGACCTCGCCATGGACGTCGGGAGTGAAGTTGCGCATCATGCAGCCTATTGCGCACAGTTTGAGTTGAAACACGACGTCCTGTGGCTGAACGAAACGCATTATTCAACATGGTGGCATTGCTGTCAGGGTTCCTCCGAGCGGCAATCCGTAAGTAGCGGTCATCCACTACAGTAGTAGCCCTTGGGCGGCCTGAGCGAGGCCTGTCATCGACAGTTCCTGTATCTCTGTACCTCCTCCATGTCCGAACAACATCGCTTTGGTTCACTCTGAGACGCCTGGAAACTTCCCTTGTTGAGAGCCCTTCTTGACACAAAGTAACAATGCGGACGCGATCGAACTGCGGTATTGACCTTCTAGGCATGGTAGAACTACAGACAACATGAGCAGCGTACCTTCGTCCTGGTGGAATGACTGGAACTGATCAGCTGTCGTACCCCCTCCGTCTAATAGGCCCTGCTCATGCATGGTTGTTTACATCTTTGAGCAGTTTTAGTGACATCTATGAACAGTCAAAGGGACTGTATCTTGGATACAATATACACAGTCAACGTCTATATGCCGGAGATCTGGGAACCGAGGTGATGCAAAACTTTTTTTGATGTGTGTACATACAAAATTTCAGTTTGAGTGCTGTAATAGATTCGTTGATATTGAGAACCGACTAAATATTTCGGATGGTCGCCATGTTGGATTTTATATATGTAGGTCCTAGAGTTATGTACTGTTACATGAAGATTATTGTGTACGTGTAGCAGTCGAACTTCAATCGCATGATTAGGACACAAGAAGTAACTAGGAGATTTTAAAATTTCGCACAGCTGCCATCTTGTGGTTATAGAAAAAATTGAAATAAATTAGATGCCAATGGATTAACATTCGTATATGGAATTACTGTACGAAGTTTCACTGCACTCGGATGGTTAAATTGCGAGAATCGTCCATGTGAATAATTATACTTTGCGTCGCCGCCATGTTGGATTTGTGATCACCAGGTTATTTAAAGTCCTATAGGTGAACTTAAGTTCATAGCCCCTATGAACATAAAAAAAATCAGTTTGATTGCTGTAATGGATTCGTAGATATTCAGAGCCGTCTAAATGTTTCGGATGGTCGCCATGTTGGATTGTTAAATGTATAGGCCATAGAGTCATGTACCATTAAAGGTAAATTATTGCGTAGGTTCATTATTCAAACTTTCACATCGATCGCATGATTACGACACAAGAAATAAAAACTTAATTTTAAAATTCGCAAAGCCTCCATCTTGAGGTTATGTAAACAATTGAACTAAATTAGATACCAGTGTATTACAATGTGTATAAACATTTCCTGTACCAGATTTCATTGCGGTTGGAACATTAAATCGCGAGAAAGGTCTATTTAATATTGTCAAATACGCTTGGCCACCATGTTCGTTTTGTAGTTAACCGGTTTTTGAAAGTCTTATAGATGAACTTCCAGTAGTGCCCTATATCTCCGTATAAAATTTCAGGGTGATACCGCTAATAGTTTCAGAGATATAGAATGCCGGTGAAATATTTCGCACATCCGCCATCGTGTGGTTATGTTAACAATTAGATCAAGTTAGATGTCGGTGCATTACAATGTGTATACACATATACTGTACCAAGTTTTATTGCTTTTGGTTGGTTAAATCGCGAGAAACGTCAATTTAAAAGTCGCAAATTCGCGTGGCCGCCATGTTGGTTTTGTAGTTACCAGTTTTTCAAAAGTCACATAGGTGAACTTCTAGTAGTTCAATTTATCACTGTAAAAATATCCAGGGTGATATCGGTAATGGTTTCGGAGATATTGAATGCTGGAGAAATATTTTGCACAGCCGCCATGTTGGATTAGTGAGACGTAACAAATTTTGAAGGACACTGTCGGGGTCGTCCGGAATAGGTAAATGAAACACTAAGAAAGTACAACACAAATGAATAACAAAATGTGCCCTCCTATGGTTTGCGCAATTGGCGCCACTGCCTTCCTGCACACATTTGCACTGTTCGTGACAAATGGTCACGAGTATATGGAGGAAAAAATATGTTGACAACTGCTATGACGTAACGTCATGACTCACGTTGCAATATCATGTTAACGACCGTGGTTTATAATTTTCACGTCCTTAACTGGCCGTCGTCTCAAAATAGGGAATAATCACCAACTTGTATCAAAGTCGTCGAAGATAGCAATAACTAAGCATTGGTCAAGAAAAGTAAATTAAGCTTAGCATATTTTTAGTTTTTCAGACCAGTAATTTGTTTACTTCACGTTTAAATTGAAAATTCCATCACAATATTATTATAAACATCATTACTATCTCATTTTTATTCCTATGAGTGTATCTGTAACGTTTAGTGACCAGTAAACTCGTATAGAGTAATCATTAGTGTGTGTAAAGAACATCTAATATTACCATCAGTACCATGTGAATTTCCGTTCACTCCAATAACATGCACCCTTAAGTGTTTCTCAATAACACATAAATAACACACGCCCGTCAGCTACTGGGCTTAGATGACAAGACAAAAGTCGTACATGCCACTAGCAAAATATATGCATAAAACGAATACAGCTCGACTACGGGTAATTAATTCCTCTGACAATAACAATAGCATGGTCACCTAAATGATACAAATGTCGCAAATTGTGGACTAAAAATTCAATGGTCTGTAAATCAGAAAACAACTCTTGGCTGACTGCTTAAATCATACAAATAGTGTCTAATACACTTTAAATATGCTGCGCTTTAATAACAGGGGAGCATGAATGTTTATTATGGCCCCTTTCGAACCAATGATACCTTGCTTAGCTCAACATTTCTCTCTGATTATGAAACTGGCACTCGCCTTTGTCAACTCAAAAAAATACGAAAGAAAAGACCCCTACACTCGCATTGCAGCAGTATCACAAAGTAAACAGGTTGTCAGCTGGTTTGACACAATGGCATCAGCCACTGCCTTCCTGCACACATTTTCACTGCGTAACGTAGACTGATTGAAAGCATTGAAAGATTGCTACAAAACTTATATACAAGAAAATGGTGACACCAGCCTTTCCTCCAAGCTAGTGCAAACGATACGTTGATATGTCCAGCTTCTAAACAACTAAATTAAAGTTGCCTGCCTAAAAGAATGTGCAAGTAAGACCTCTCATATTAATCTACCCCTGCGTCCATCCGTACATAAAAATGATTGCATGTCGTCTCACTTACAGGTCTTCAGATTTTGTTCACATTCGAGCCTCGCCTGGGATGAATGTGGCGAGTTGCTTGGCTTGGCTGCAAGCCATCTCATCAGGTATTGTAAGCGTTTTTCATTCTGCGCTCGCCCAAACCATTCCACAATGATTCCATCGCAGCTTCCTGGGCAAATGGATAATCTGGTACCACGTGTAGTTGGGTTCGACTCAGTGTCGACATCATGGTGAAAAATGTGTCGATTTCACAGAATTTACAGCTATTACTCGTGATTTTAATACTCACTGGCTCTACACTGTTGCGGCAATGTAGCGAAAATGGCCATGGGGCACCGCTGCACAGAATTTATAATTATCACGTAAGTGATAACGTGCTCACTAAAAATTGGGTGTATTTTACGCACGTGATCTGACAATATCTCGTTAATCAGTTTTCACACAAATAAATCAGCCCACTGTTCAAGATCACAAAGTTTATAAATCACGTTTTATACAATGTCAAGACGAAGAATACTTACCAATTAGCAGATTTCCAATTTTCACAGATGGCCATGTGGTCGCAAGATGTCCTGGGTTCTGACACGAAATATCGCAATTCTGTTCGTTCAAAAACGTTGATAATAATAAACGACGATAAACAACAATTATTATACGCCATACAGGCGATAATTTCACAGTTCAGCAATTATTTGCGGCTGCAATAGTACTTCAAATACAGCGTCCACGTTTTGATGTCGGACAATACGACGAACACGTCCTTACAGCACGAGGCATGATACAAGAAGAACTTGGGTAGGTGACGGAAGTTCGGTCGGTGCCACATGAGTCAATAGCGTAACCAACTAATCCTTCTTCGCATATCTGCGAGGTTATACCTTAGGTTTGCAACATTCAAAACAATTCAAAATAATTCAAATATTGCACAATATCTTCTAATAATTCCTTCAATCAGGATTACACAAAATATAAATTGCCAGCCAAATCGACTCAAATTAGTACTGCTTCCAAAGAGATAATAAAACTTCCCGGAAGTTCTTGGTGCGGTCCATCAACCATAAATCAACATGAACCATTTATTCTCGATTCGAAGATGCGTTATAGGGCTCAATATATTGACTTTTTTTTTTTTTTTTTACATGTTCGCAAATGTTCACGTCCCCGTTTCTCATTACCTGTTCCAAACGTTTTAACATATTACACACGAAACCTGGGAGTCTCCGTGGCTTATGCGGCAGCAGGCCGGCCTCTCACCACTGGGTCGGTGGTTCAAATCCGGGGCACTCCATGTGAGATTTGTACTGGACAAAACGGAGGCAGACAGGTTTTTCTCCGGGTACTCCGGTTTTCCCTGCCAACATTTCATTCCAGCAACACTCTCCACTATCTTTCCATTTCATCTGTCATTCATTTAATCAGTGCGACAGGCTTCGGTAGCCGGCACAGTTCATATCCTCGCTGCTAGATGGGGGCTTCATTTATTCCATTCCCTGACCCGGTCGGTCAACTGGAAGCAGGCTGTCGATTTACACATACGAAACCTGCAGGAAATTTAACGCTCTTTACAATTGGTAATAGCAATATTTTGCCTAAAATGGACTGGAAGTGAGTTACTGAGGAAAACTTGAAATAAGTTATTTTTTTTAGCAGTATTTTCAAGAAGGTGACAACACACAAGGAGATGGAGGTCGAAAACTAGGATTTTCACGAGAGGGGCAATAGATACAACATACCTGAAAAGGAAACAAGATGTTCAGTAAAGAACTTATAGCCTACTTTATCCTAAATGCATGGGTATTGTTACATCATTGTCCTTGTCATTGGAGTATAAGTGAATGTTGGTTGTAGAAGCTAGCTGAAATGCAACGAGCTATATGGATATTAAACATGAATATGAGGTGCCCTTTGCTAGTGCTACATCTGTACAAAATTTCATTCAATTCGGTTTCACCGTGTGAGAACTGATATGGTGAATTGATTTGCACACATACATGGCCGCTATCTGCAAACTATTGGGCTGATAACCTTGTAGTTCAGTCAAAAGATGCTTCCGACAGAATGGTATGTTGTTGCGAAATTTGGTAAAGGTCAAATAATTAGCTTGGTCGTAATTTGATTTAGGCTTTTAACATTTGGGTGGCCGCCATTCCGTTTCCGTCAATATGGTGGCGATATAAAACATGACCCTGAGGTGCCCCTTGCAAGTGCTACCTCTGTACCAAATTTCGTTCAATTCGGTTTTACCGTGTTTGAATTGATAGTGGGAATCAATTTGCACACACATGGCCGCAATCCGCAAATCATTGGGCTGATAACCTTGTAGTTCAGTCAAAAGATGCTTCCGACAGAATGGTATGTTGTTGCGAAATTTGGTAAAGGTCAAATAATTAGGTTGGTCGTAATTTGATTTAAGCTTTTAACATTTGTGTGGCCACCATTACGTTTTCACCAAGATGGCGACGATATAATACATGACACTGAGGTGCCCTTTGCTAGTGCTATCTCAGAACCAAATTTCGTTCAATTTGGTATCACCGTCTTTGAATTGATAGGGGGAATCGATTTGCACACTTACATGGCCACCATCTGTAAACTATTGGACTAATGACCTTGTAGTTTAGTCAAGAGACGGTCACTATATAAATATATGTTGTTGCAAAATTTGGTAGACATCGGATGATTAGGTTAGTCGTAATTTGATTTAAGCTTTGAACATTTGGGTGGCCGCCATTACGTTTCTGTCAAGATGGCGGCGATATAAAACATGACACTGAGGTGCCCTTTCCATTGCTACCTCTGTACCAAATTTCGATTAATTAGGTTTCACCGTATTCGAATTGATAGGGGGGGGACAGACATTCACAATACACACACTCACACACAGACTCTCTCTCACACACACACACGCACACACACACACACACACACACACAGACACATTTTTTTGCCCTGTGTAGATCTCATAAGCCTACTTTAATTTTTTGCAAAAATAGAAAGTAGGCTAAAAATACGCCACCTTTTGCAACCCCAAAACCTTCTTTTGAGCTATATCTAATGGTTTGGGCGAAAGCGAAAAATGGGAATGAAATCAACCTACTGCTAGACTACTTCCAAGTACAGACTTATAGCATCGGTGGTCGTTGTTTCATTAGAAGGGCTTGGACAACGTGGTCATTTAGCCCCGTGTACTTGGGTGAGTGCAGAATTTTGTCTGATAACGTGTGTCTTCTGTGATGGCTGTATTAGAGTGTGTATTTGTAATTGAAATTAAGCACTAAGGAACCATCCCAGCTTTCGCCTGAAGTAAAAGTGGGAAACCATGTAAAACTACTTCCAGGATGGCCGAAGTGGGAATTGAACCCAACTCGTCTCATTTTTGCCTCACGAGGCTGAGTGGGCCCCATTCCAGCCCTAAGGCCAAAATTAAATTTCTTGGCAGAGCCGGGAATCGATCCCGGACCTCCGGGGTGAAAGCCAAGAATGCTAGCCGCCACGGCACGTAATGGACGACTTATTGATATTAACTGACAGACTAGAAGGAAAAGGGAAATAAACGATAGAAAGAAAAGAAATGAGGATTGAGGAACTTGGAAGGAAGGAAGGAGAGTCACGAAAGGCAGTTACGAAAGAGGAGAGGGTCCATCCCGAAGTCAGTGGAAAGAGGGGATAACTGGACCCAGCTCAGGAATCCCTCGAGGTTGATAACTCCCGAATTCACCAGTCGTGAGCCCTTTAGGATATAGCACTACCCAATGTGCACCATAAATGGTTGAGCTACACACACCCTGCCTCCTTGAGGGACTTGAGCAGAAAGAAGAGAAGAGATTTGAACCAGTGGCATACCGACAGGGGGAGTTTTAAGGTTTAACCCACAGAGACATTTCTCTTTACTTGAATCCACCCTAGGGGCTCACATCTAGTGGGACGTGGGTTGGCGACCATGGGGCCCTAGCTGAGTCCGGCATTGCTTCCACTTACTTGTGCCGGGCTCCTCTCCGTCTTCTTTCCTGTCGACCTCACTTGGTCAACTCTTGTTCTCTTCTGACCCCGACGGTATTAGGGTATCCGAGGCCTAGGCAGTCTCTTCATTTCCCGCCTTAATTGGCCCTTGTCTCATCTTTTCTGATACCCTCCTTCTGCGAGGGGTCAGCCTTCCTTTTCTTTCCATGTTATCACCTGCCTTCTGCACAAGCCCCTCAAGGAGGCAGGGTGTGTGTAGCCCCAGCACTTCTGGTGCACCCTCGATAGTGCTACACCCTCAGGGGCTCACGGCTGGTGAGTTTGGGAGTTGGCGACCCCGAGAGATTCCTGAGATGGGTCCTGTTTTCCCCCTTTCATCCATTACCTCTGGGGCGGACCCTCTCCTGTTTCATTTTCCTATCCGCCTTTTATGGCTCTCCTTCCTTCCAAGTCCCTCAATCCGCATTCTTCTTCAAGGGTTGAGGGCATTTCTTTTCCTCCTGTCCTTTATTTGCCTTATTCTCCTTTTGTTTACCATTTCTTCTTCTAGTATATAAGTTAGTAGTTAGTTTTAGTTATAGTTTACATTTCATCTTCACGATCACCGATACAATTAGGGGTCGATAACCTAGATGTTAGGCCCCTTAAAACAACAATTATCATCATAATCATCTTTACTTGAATCTTTATATTGTCCCAACTATCACCTGTTTTACGCTACCGCTTACTCTTATAAATGAAAATCCACGGCCTGTTTCCAGTCATCGACTGGGTCAGGAATGGAATGAATGAAGCCCCCATCTAGCGGCGAGGATATGAACTGTGCCGGCTGCCGAGGCCTGACGCACTCCTCTACCGCTTACTCTTATACATATTTTAAATGTGATCACGTTCCTCACTTGGTAAATGTCCTGCACTCTACTCCTTCAGTGTTGGAGCTAGCCATGGATAAGTTTTGCTGTTAAGTGTGTGATCGGTAACCATTGTCACGTCGCTACGGGTTGCTTTAATTGTTTGTCCGTTTCATTATCATCATCGTCCTTTCATGTGTTAGTTCTAGAAGAACTGTTACGGTCTACACAAAAGATTTGAATTTTCACGCCATCTTTCCCTGGGGCGACCTGGAGATCTCTTCCCACGGGGACAGTAGTTGACGACTGTTTTAGGGATCCTGCTTCTGTCCATCCTGTTGAGGTGTCTTAGCCAATTTCTTTGGTATTCATGGATATATTCCAATATAGGTCTGCTGTTAAGACCATTCAGCACTTCTGTGTTTCGTTTGTGATCCCACTTAGTGACTCCTGCTGTTCGTCGCATTTATTTCATTTCAGCGGTAGTGAAATATTTCGCACATCCGCCATCTTATGGTTATGTAAACAATTGAACGAAGTTAGATGTCGGTGCATTTCAATGTGTATAAACATATACTGTACCAAGTTTTATTGCGTTTGGTTGGTTAAATCGCGAGAAACGTCTATTTAAAAGTAGCAAATTCGCGTGGCCGCCATGTTGGTTTTGTAGTTACCAGCTTTTCAAAAGTAACATAGGTGAACTTCTAGTAGTTCCCTTTATCTCTGTAAAAAATTCCAGGGTGATATCGGGAATAGTTTCGGAGATATAGAATGCTGGTGAAATATTTCGCACAGCCGCCATTGTTGGATTGGTGAGACGTAACAAAATGTAAAGGGCACGGTCGGGGTCTTCCGGAATATTGCTATGAACTTACCGAGTTTCATTGAAATAGATACAGCCGTTTAGAAGTTATTAGGGGAACACACACATACACACACGGATAAAAGTTGATCATATAAGCCTATTCTTTCAAAATTGAAAATAGGCTAAAAATACTTGAGATTAAGAAATACACTTGGATGATCAGTTTCGACCGTCAAGCGATCATCATCAGATCCTTTACACTTAGGCTATTAAACCTAAGTCTGAAAGTATGGGTGAAAAAATTTACATTTAATAGACTTATTCATTTGTCGTTGGGAATAACCCATCTCATTTGGGTACAATCATGTTGACCAACTGAAAAGCACCAAACTTTTGTTTACTAAGGCAACACTGAAAAAAGGCTTCAACCACCATAGTGTTTACATAACATCAAGATGGTGGCTGTGCGAAATTTCAAAATTATGTTTATGTTTCTTGTGTCCTAATCATGCAATCGAAGTCAACGTTTGGATAATAAAACTACAAAAAAATCGTAATCCAATAGTCCATAACTCTATGCCTTACATATACACTATATAAGAATTCAACATGGTGACCATCCGAAATATTTAGACGGATCTCAATATCTACTAATCTATGACAGCAATCAACCTGGAATTTTGTATGTTGATAAAGGCTATTAGCATAAGTTCACCTATGGAACTTTCAATAACCTGGTGGGCACAGTTCCAACATGGCGGTGACGCAAAATTTAGATACATGGGCGTTTCTCGCGATTTAACCATTCGAGAGCAGTGAAAGTTGGTACGGTAAATGCTTATACAAATTTAAATCCACTGAAATCTAATTTATTTCAATTGTTTTCATAACCCCAAGATGGCAGCTGTGTGAAATTTTAAAATCTCGTTTTTATTTCTTGTGTCCTAATCATGCGATTGAAGTTTGAATAATAAACCTACGCGTTAGTCTTCATCTAATAGTACATGGCCTACATAGGGTCTATATAAGAATCCAACATGTCGACCATCCAAAATATTTAGACGGTTCTCAATATCTACGAATCTATTACAGCAATCAAACTGAAATTTTGTATGTTGATAGAGGTAATTGATATAAGTAGGATATATGAAAATAGGCTATTAACACCTAATCTTTTGATGTCAACAAATTTATTTTCTGTAGAAATGCTTTACTTGCCTGAGCCAACCTACTTTTTATATCCTCTTTGCTTCGTACATCACTGGATATTTTGCTTCCTGTGTAACAGAAGTCTCATTCTTACTTGAGCTTTTCACCTGCCAAATTGACGTTAATAGGGAATTATGATTACTTTCGGCTACATTGAATTAATAGCCTACTTTCTATTTTTGCAAAAAATGAAAGTAGACATATGAGATCTACACAGGGCCGGAAATTGTGTGTCAATCTGTGTGTGTGTGTGTGTGTGAGTGTGTACTCTAAATGTCTGTCGTCGTCCCCCCCCCCCTAGCAATTCGAACACGGTGAAACCGAATTGAACGAAATTTGGTACAGAGGTAGCACTATCAAAGGGCACTCCAGTTCCATGTTTTATATCGGCGCCATCTTGACGAAAACGTAATGGTGGCCACCCAAATGTTAAAAGCTTAAATCAAATTACGACCAAACGAATAATCTGATCTCTACCAAATTTTGCAACAACATACCTTTGTACATAGAAAATATTTTTACCAAACTACAAGGTCATCAACCCAATAATTTGCGGATGGTGGCCATGTATGTGTGCAAATCGAATCCCCCTATCTTTTCAAACACGGTGAACCCGAATTTAACGAAATTTGGTACATAGGTAGCACTAGCAAAGGGCACCTCAGTGTCATGTTTTATATTGCCGCCATCTTGATGGAAACGGAATGGCGGCCACCCAAATGTTAAAAGCTTAAATCAAATTACGTCCAAACCAATCGTTTGAACTGTACCAAATTTTGTAACTACATAGACTACCTTTTTGTGGGAAGAGTCTTTTGATTGAACTACAAGGTCATCAGCCCAATAGTTTGCAGATAGCGGTCATGTATGTGTGCAAATCAATTCCCCATATCATTCAAACACCGAATTGAATGAATTCTTTACAGAGGTAGCACTAGCAAAGGGCACCTCATATTCATGATTAATATCCGTATAGCACGTTGTATTTCAACAAGCTACTACAACCAACATTCAATTATACTCCTTGAAAGGGACAAAGAGTTATAACAATACCCATGCATTTAGGAGAAAGTAGGCTATATATTCTTTACTGAAGATCTTGTTTATGTTTTACATTTATTGACATTCATCATGAATTCCCTCCGGAGTATATACCAAAAAGGCATCCCAATTCTCTGGTGAATCAGCTAAGGTGACAATGTCATCAACAAGATTCAGATTTGAAGTTATATCTCCTTAAATCATTATTCCTACTGTATATTTTTCTCTTATTTCCTTCGTTGGGTGATGAGTTGAAGCCTTGCCTTACACTTTTCTGATTACCAGCTTCTCTCTCATGTCCTTCGGCTCGAATAACTGCCGTCTGTTTTTATCATTTCAAATGGTCTTGTCGTTATGCATGAGTCTAACGTTATGCGTTACGGTTACGGCGTGTATGACGTCATCATGTTGTTCAGTGCGTATGCACCGAGTGTGAATTTACTCCTGGAGTCTGGCGTTATGCGATACGGAGTCGGCGAGTGTGTGACGTCAGACAGGATTACAGGGTGACTCCTAAAGAAGTGTGCAAGATGTCAGATAGGAATACAGGGTGACTCCTAAAGAGATGTACACGATGTCAGATTAGAATAAAGGGTGACTCCTAAAGAGGTGTACAAGATGGCACACAAGAATACAGGGCGACTTTTAAAGAGATGTGCAGGATGTCAGAGCAAAATACAGAGTCACACTTAACGAGGTGTACAGTATGTTAGATTCAATTCAAATACAGGGTGACACTTAAAGAGGTTTGCAAGATGTTGTTTGAGTCTTCAGTCTTTTGACTGGTTTGATGCAGCCCTCCATGCCTCCCTGTCCTGAGCTAATCGTTTCATCTCTACATAGCTACCACACCCTACATCCGAGGCAATCTGTTTAACATATTCTAACCTTGGTCTACCCCTACAATTCTTGTCCTCGACCCTTCCTTCCATAAATAAGCTTGCTATTCCTGGGTGTCTCAGTATGTGTCCTACCAACCTATATCTTCTCTTCATTAGCAGTCGCCAAAAACATCTCTCCTCTCCCACTCGTCTTAATACATCTTTGTTTGTAACCCTATCTACCCATCTGATCATCATTCTCCTGTAACACCACATTTCAAATGCTTCAATTCTCCTCTTTCCTGTTGCACCAATAGTCCAAGTTTCACTTCCATAGAGCGCCACGCTCCAAACAAAGGCTTTCAAAAATAACTTCCTAATACCTAAATCTATATTCGATGTCAGCAGATTCCTTTTTTGTAGAAATGCTTTCTTTGCCTGAGCCAACCTACTTTTTATATCCTCTTTGCTTCGTCCATCACTGGTTATTTTGCTTCCTAAGTAACAGAAGTCTCCTACTTCCTTCAGCTTTTCACCTGCCAATTTGATCTCTATAGAGGTTTCTGATTTATTTCGGCTGCTTCCAGTATTTTTGTTTTACATTTATTAATTTTCATCATGAATTCTTTCCCTAAGACGGAGACCATACCATTAAAAAACTCATTCAAATCCTCAGGATTGTCGGCCAAGATGACGATGCCATCAGCAAATCTCAGAGTTGAAATTATTTCTCCTTGAATCTTCACTCCCACTTTAAATTTTTCTCTAATTTCCTTCATTGCTTGTTCAATATAAAGATTGAAAAGTATGGGTGATAAGTTGCAGCCTTGCCTTACACCTTTCTGAATACCAGCTTCTCTCTCATGTCCTTCAACTCGAATGACTGCAGTCTGGTTTCTGTATAGATTGTAGATCACCCTCCTATCCCTGTACTTTATTCCAATCGATTTCAAAATGTCAAACAATTTAGTCCAATCAACGTTATCAAAAGCCTTTTCTAAGTCTACAAAAGCCATGAACGTTCTCTTATCTTTGCAAGATATCAGATTCAAATAATGGGTGACCATCAAAGAGTTGTAAAAGATGTCAGATTCAAATACAGGGTGACCCTTAAAGAGGTTTCCGCGCGGGAAGCCTAAGTTAATGGGTAATGGAGTCTGTTGAAAGAGCCCTCCTGAGCCTTTCTAACATGTGTAGCATTTGTAGCATGCGTCATTTGAAATGATATAAAGTCTAGTCTCTCAGACTGACTGTATCTTTTTTGTACAGATTGTAGATCACCTCCTATCCCTGAACTTTATTCCAATCCTTTCCATTATGTTGAACAACTTTCTCAAATTAACGTTATCAATAGTACTTTCTAAGTCTACAATTGCCATGAACGATCTTCGTTGGATTTTTTAAGAGCGTTGAAAATCCCTGAGTATGCCTTCCTTCGGAGGGTAATAAAGACGGCGGGCCCATGTCATAGATTTATGGCATGAAAAAGGACCTACCACTACAATTGTGAGTGTGTAGCCAAATTTGTAGGCTATATTTCGTTAGAGCAACGTTCGTGGCTAGGTGTCAGTGGCATCTGGTAGCCAAAATTGGAACTGATTGAAATTTAACTTACTCATTCATCTTGTAGCTCACCCCATGGGTTTCCGCAAGGAAGCAGCTACAAACTGGCGAGCCAATCATGTCCTCGGACACTCCCGGCACTAAACGCCATACGCTAAATAAATAATTATCCTGATGATCAGAGATTGAAGCTTGTCTTGAGGATATAATTTGTGATGAAAATCAATAAATATAAAATTTAAAAAATGGAATGCAGACCAAAGAAAGCAGAAACCCCCATTGGCATCAAATTGGTAGCTGAAAAGTTAAAGGAAGTTGGAGACTTTTGCTACTTAGTAAGCAAAATAACCAGTGATGGATGAAGCAAAGAGGATATAAAATGTAATTTGGCCCGCGCAATGAAAACATTTCTACGGAAAAGAAATCTGTCGGAATCAAGTATTTAGGTATAAGGACATCGTTTTCGAAAGCCTTTGTCTGGAGCGAGGTGCTCTATGGAAGTGAAACGTCGCTTGATGGTGCAGCAGAAAAGAGGGTAAAAGAAGCATTTGAAATTTGGTGTTATAGGAGAATGTTGAAGATCAGATGGGTAGATAGAGTAGATAGAGGTATTAAGATGAGTGGTAGAGGAGAAATGTTTCTGGCGACTGCTAAGGAGAAGAAGGGATAGGTTGGTAGGACACAGGCTAAGGCACCCAGGAATAGCATAGGTATTGAAGGAAGGGTCGAGGACAAGAACTGTAGGAGTAGACCAAGGTTAGAATATGTTAAACAGATTGCCTCGGATGTAAGGTGTGCTAGCTATGTAGAGACGAAATGATTAGCGAAGGACAGGGAACCACGAAGTGCTGCATCAAACAAAAACAACTGTGCATAACCTACTTGTATGTTTCTGACACGAGATTATTAATAGAAACCTACATGGCATCAGGCAAAAATTGCGTTTGTTGCTCTTGTTGTTGCTTTAAGTGGCGAAACTGCGAGGTCATCTGTCTCCAATGTGATCACTTCCGTCCCCTACATTTTGGGTATGTGTGTTTAAAATGAATTGTCTGATAACCTGTGTTATTGGGGAGTCTGTAGTAATGCGGTGTATTTTTGGTGTGCGCATATAACATTTGATAACCTGTATTTTTTTGGTCTTTGTAGTAGTGAGCGTATTTTGTAATTGGGGCCAGGATTGAGAAAGCGGTGCCCGTGACCATAATTTCAGAGCCATCATTTTCCAGGAGAAGAGGAGGAAGAAGATGATGATGATGAAGAAGAGGTAGGGTAATAACGGCAACCCACTTATCGGACAGCAGAGGTTGGAATAGAGTTTTTGTTGTTAATTCATTTAAGGGATTTGAGACATCTTGATCATCAGTCTCGTATAGTTTGGTGTGTTAAACCTGTCTGACAACCTGTATTTATGTGACGACTGTAGTAGTGTGTTCAACTGTATTAGGGACAGGGATGAGGTAGGTGCACTAGGACGTAAAGTGAGGTAGTGCCTCCGAAAAATGAATTATTTGGGATAAAAATGAGATTATTTTGAGACCCATGATATAATTTAACATGGCAATATAGATGCTGGAACTTGACACAAACCAGTTGTGTTAGAGTGTTGAGCAAGGAGGGAGATTCCATCACGTGATATGTTGCGCAATAGAATATTCTAGAAGCTTGGAAATGACCTAGCAACAGTGGATTTATCACAGAAAATGTTTAATTATTGTTATAAAATATATCATTGGATATGAGCTCACAGCCAATAAGGAGAGGTCTTATTGAAGACGGGATTACCTTCAACTAAATTATATGTAGAATTATTACAATTAGGCCCCAAGAAAGATTTTTTATGAATTGGTAATAAGAAGAAAAATATAATAAAATATTTCAGATACTTTGAAAATCGCCGAAAGTTCGAAATATGACGTAATAAGCATTTTTCTAGTGAGCGCTAAATTTCTGGGGAGGGATCAGAAATGGTGGCTAGAACTGTTGTCTTGGAGGGGAGAAGCCAAGCAACAGGGCTCTTGTTCCTGCGAAGTTTGAAGTGTGCAGACGTCTATTCCGGGAGAGTAGTAGTCCCGAAGGTCTTTACCGAGTCCAGTGTTTGAACGACTCGTGGAGACAGCGAAATTGAGGCTAGATAGTGGAGATCGCCCGTGCTTCCATTTTAGGTGAAGTTGAGAAGAGACTTCAAATTGCAATAACTGACTATTATTTGTGAATAGAACAAATCTTTTAGTGCAGATTATAGTACCGAACGCATAGAAGTATTATACAAATTTTCAGCATTAACAACGGAAGACTTTAATAGATATAGCCGTTTTAGAAGTCAAGAAGAAAAGTGACGGACTCCATAGCCGTAAAGCGTTTTAGTTACAGCCAGACTGCAGCGAACATAGATTCATTTTATGAACTCCACGTGAGTAACAGTGATTGACATTAACATTGAAGCAGTATATTGTTACACTAGCATGATGAAATATTATTCATGATACATAATATGTTTGAGATGATGAACTAAGAACTTATATGCGCCGGGGATACTTTTGAAGCAGAGTAATAGATTCAACAATGGAGCTTCGATAATGAGATAACTCTTGATTGTCAAAGCATCAAGTATACATGAAACGTTATGTACACCAAAGTCTCGTACATTAGTGTTATTCATGAAATTTAACATAACATCTGCAAGCTACATAAATATTTCATAGTACACCTTTATGAATATATTTATCAACGAGTGAGGTCCAGAACTTCCATTACGAAATTATTTGTGAATATGAAACTGAACCTACAACATTACTCGAAAATATAATGAAACTCTATCAAGACGGAGAACGAATATATAAGAAGAAAGTCAAGATGCCAGGGAAGGACCCGGCAACAAAGAAGTTCGATGAACGGGAGGTTGCTGTTCGATCCCAGATGGAGCTTGATGTTTTCCGGAGAGGATTTCCTTCCTTGTCCGAGGTCGTTGGTTCGAGGGGATGGACTAGGGTCCAGCTTAGTTTCTTGGAGAAGGAAACAGCTGAGTATTTCCTAATACTTAACCAGAACACCGAGAAATCTTCAGTCAAGGTAGCAGTGTTTATTTTGCATGTAGTTAGAGCTTTATAGTGACATTCCAGAGCAAAACCTATATGCATATTTCGATATATATTTGTATTTCATGTATGTAACAACATTTAATTCTACGACATCATGTGAGGTAATCGTTTTTCGTCATTCACATTGCTATACTACGGTCCAGTTTCTAAACTGAGATAGTTAAATTTGTTTAAGGAATTAGTATTCCAGTATTTTTTATTGAAGATCAGTAAATTTATTTTCAATGCTTTTCAATTCATTTTGAATTCAAGATTTAGACATTTTGTCTAGGATGCCAATTAAATTATTATTAGTAATTTAATTTGCGCATCTTAATTGTTAAGAAGAAACATGTAGAGAAGAAGAAATAACGTGTGATACATTGTTGTAATATCACAAATCATTATGAACTTTACGTCGATCTGACAAGAAACATTCGTCATAATTTCGATAAGAAGGCATATACTCATATACATTCTTTGTATAGAATGTAGACACATTCCAAATTTGATAATCTTTATTTTATTAGAGAAAGCTAAGAACTTTCGTCTATTTAAATATTATAAGAGATATATCTTCATGGAAGATTTTTCATCCGACGGTAGGGAATCTGAAGCTAGTTTATCCCCGTCGAGATTGATTTTTATCGGACACATAAATAACATTTGTGGTTATTTATACACAATGTGTAATGTCACGTCATATTGTGGACGTGATATTGCAATACGTGTAATTTTGAGACCAGATGAGTACGGTAGAACATTAATGTATTTTTATTAAATATATATGTAACATTTAGTCGATATCTAAGTAACATTTTAAAAGTAAACTCATGGAGGTCTAACACGTTATGTCTAAGGTCGTTAGTATGAACTAAGGGTAAGTTTAATAACAGATGGAGCTGTTTGAGATGCCAGCGCTTGATTGTAGCAAAGCTGATGTGTATGCCAATTTTATGTAAATGCTAGTTTTGTGGAAGAGAAGATGATAACAGTTAATTTGTGTAATAGATTGTTTAACAAGTAATGATGAAGATTGTATTTCCGTATATAAATGTATGCAGGCTTTTAGAGAAATATGTGTATAATTGCGAGGTGTGTTTCCGCATGTATGTGAAGTCGTTGCAAGGCAAGACTATTTTAGTAAGCATTTGGCATTATAGTAAAGGAATTGAGTTGTGAAGAACTCCAATGCATAAATACACGATTTAGATGTGAAGACAGAAGGTGTGAGCGTAAATTAAGATGAGAAGAAGGATATTAACTTCTGATATTATATTCTAATTATTAAAATTTTATTAAACACGATTTGAGTAAATACGTGTGTTTTATCTTTGCTGGTTGAACACATTAGACTGAATTCGACTACAAACCTGATATGACAATGTGCAATAGTATTTCGAAAGATGAAGGAGATCTTTGAAGGATCCTGATAATGTGTGGAAGGATTTAAATTAGGATCAGAGCTAAAGCTCATATATATATATATTCATATAACGAATTTACATCGTTTTGATACCGAATGCTATTAATAATAACGAAAATTATACTGTAAATAAGCTTCCAATAATTATTTCATCAAGGGAATAAAATATTAGGAATAATAATTTATTATATGTTTTTGAATTGTACTGTATGTAAGGGATGATATTTTTGGAATGAATGTTTTCACGATGTTGTGTGTGTATGCACAACTACGTTGGTCGCGAACAATGCGAGGAAATGCATGGATTGGTGTGTCAAAATTTGAGTGTATTTGATAAAGAATTGTATGAGTTATAGCAAGTTTTACAAACAGAAAATATAACTTTGAGACAATGATACTGTTCACGCTAGCAGCGTGTTTGCAGCGAACGCAAGGGAGATGTGTATATCCAGTTAAAAAGTCAAGGCCAGTATATTTCATAAAATGGAAAGACTTGTTAATCAAGCCACATGTATGAATGGAAACAGATTCACGACTGATTGTAAGTGTATCAATCTATGAATGGGTCGACTGACCAGATGTGTAATTCACAGCGCGTGCCGGTCTTAATAGCTTCCGTAGGAACGCCGGAATTTTTGTTAAGTATTTTATTACTTGTAATAGACTTAGGCCGTTCAAAATTTATTTCTGTATAACTGACAGTATTGTAACTTCAGTAGAGTGTGTGTTGTTAGAGAAGAGTGTGTGGATGTATTAATTAATTTATTAATTTAGGAATGGTTATTATGTGTTTAAACTTTAGATTTAGTTTACATTTGTAAATAAATTTACTTAGTTCGTATTTTATATTGTCTTGTGAGTGATTTATTTTAAATATTAAAGGGAAATGGTATTGCGGATCCCCTTTCAGGATGGAGCTAAGTCTCTTTATAAGACCCCGAGGATAAAGGTAGGTGTTCATCTGAGCCCAGTGTATTTTATTGTATATCCATAATATCATTGTAGAATACTGTGTAAATTCCCGAAGACCTTGTTGGAGCGATTTCTGATGGAATGTTTAGCCGGAGCCTTTTAGAAATTAGCAATCCAGCTTGGCTATGGATTTCCGGCAGGCAACGTCCAGAATTTACGGGTACTGTAGTATCCTGGCATTTGAATGGAAGGAGTGTGGGGAAAACCTCACTCATAATAGCTGCTGTCAGTGCCACGATTCGATCTTCCGATATCCGTTCTTGCTTCAGCTGCCCTCACAAACGTGGTGCACGATTTAACGAGCATGCCTACGTCGTAGGAGCCGGGAATAGAACCCAGGACCTTCATGATCGGAGTCTCAACGTGCATCCCAAGACTACAGAAGGTGGTGGATTATTATTCATGAATCGGTTTTGACATGTTGACCAACACAACCGTCGTCTAATCCAGTAGCGATTAATGGTTTCGTATCTGTGCGACACTGCAGATAATTTACCAATCTTATTATTTCCCCTATTCATCTCCAACCTCATAATCTCAACATCTGCCACAGTACCACATAGGTCTCACATTTTTCAAGCCTTTGGAGTACGGTATGATTGTAGAAAAATTTAAAGTGGGAGTGTAGATTCAAGAAGAAATAATTTCAACTTTGTGATTTGCCGACGACATCGTCATCTTGACCGACACGCCTGACGATTTGAATGAGTTTTTGAATGGCATGGACTCCGTCTAGAGGAAAGTATTCATGATAAAAATTAATAAATGTAAAACAAAAATATTGGAATGCAGCCGAAATAAATCAGAATCCTCTATGGACATCAAATTGGCAGGTGAAAAACTTAAGGAAGTAGGAGACTTCTGTTACCTAGGAAGCAAAATAACCAGTGATGGACGAAGCAAAGATGATATAAAAAGTAGGTTAGCTCAGGCAAGGCAAGCATTTCTACTGAATAGGAATCTCTTGACATCGAATATAGATTTAGGTGTTAGGAAGTCATTTTTAAGGCCTTTGTCTGGAGCGTGGCGCTCTATGGAAGTGAAACTTATACTATTGGAGCAGCAGAAAAGAGGAGAATGGAAGCGTTTGAAATGTGGTGTTAGAAGAGAATGATGAAGATCAGATGGGTAGATAGGGTTACAAACGGATAGGTATTAAGACTAGTGGGAGAGGAGAGATGTTTCTGGCGACTGCTAATGAAGAGAAGAGATAGGTTGGTAGGACACATACTAAGACACCCAGGAATAGCAAGCTTAGTTATGGAAGGAAGGGTCGAGGACAAGAACTGTAGGGGTAGACCAAGGTTAGAATATGTTAAACAGATTGCCTCGGACGTAGGGTGTGGTAGCTTTGTAGAGATGAAACGATTAGCTCAGGACATTGAGGCATGGAAAGGTGCATCAAACCAGTGGAAATCAGGCGGACTATAAAATATGTGGAAATAAATTGGATACGGTTTCTCAGGTAAGAGATTTACGTATTATTCACGATGATAAACTGACATTCTCTCCCCACAATGACCATATCAAATCTCGCGCAATGCGCAGTCTCGGCATTCTAAACAGATTCACAGAAATTAAAGACATCATTGCACTTAAATTATACTTCACCACATATGTTCTCCCTATCATAGATTTCTCTTCTCCAATCTGGTCTACTTCGGCTATAACCAATATTTCTAAATTGAACAGTGTCTTTAATTTCTTCATATCAATTGTCAAAGCTCGCAATCCTTCACTAAGGCACTTTGCCAAATCCGACATTCTAAATCAGCTCAATTTACTCGACCTGAGAAACCGTCTACAATTTCCTGACCTGTGTTTCCTACATAAAATTATGAATGGTTACACAAAATGTAACATGCTCTTAAGCTACTTCCCACTCCATGTTCCCTCCCGTTCAACACGCCAGAACCATTTACACCACATACCTCGCCCACGTCTTGAAGTACAGAAGCGCTCTATTTTCCACCGTCTACCTACCCTTAGTAACTCCCTTCCCAATATAGACATATTCTCTCCCTATCGAACATTCAAACATAACATTAGAAGATCCCTTTCACCCTCAATTCCTAACCCCTCACCCTCCTAATCTCTCACTACCCCAATCACTCCCTGCGTCCTTCCCGAGATTTGTCCCTTCTGTCATCACTGCCAATTGTTACCTCTTATTGTTGTTGTTGTTTTTGTTAATATTATTTGAAATTGTTAAAATATTAGTGTAAAATTACCTTTTCATGGTTGTATCTAATAATTATTAAATAAACAATAAATAAAAAACAACCATCTCTCCTCTCCCACTCCGATTAATACCTCTTCATTTGTAACCCGATCTACCCATCTGACCATCATTCTCCTGTAACACCACATTTCAAACGCTTCAATTCTCCTTTTTTTCTGCTGCAGCAATAGTCAGAGTTTCACTTCCATAGAGTGCCAAACCTCCAGACAAAGGTTTTCAATAATGACTTTCTTATACCTAAATCTATATTCGATGTTAACAGATTCCTTTTCTGTAGAAATGCTTTCCTTGCCTGAACCAACCTACTTTTTATATCCTCTTTCCTTCGTCTATCACTGATTATTTTGCTTCCTAAGTAACAGAAGTGTCCTATTTCCTTCAGCATTTCACCTTCAATTTGATGACCTTAGAGGTTTCTGATTTATTTCGGCTGCATTCCCATATTTTTGTTTTATATTTATTCATTTTCTTCATGAATTCTTTCCTCAAGACGGAGTCCATACCATTCAAAAAGTCATTCAAATCCTCTGGTATGTTGGCCAAGATGACGATGTCATCAGAAAATCTCAGAGTTGAAATTATTTCTCCTTGAACCTTCACCCCCACTTTAAAGTTTTCTCCAATTTCAGTCATTGCATGTTCAATGTAAAGATTGAAAAGTATGGGCGATAAGTTGCAGCCTTGCCTTACACCTTTCTGAATACCAACTTCTCTATCATGTCCTTCAGTTCGAATGACTGTTGTTTGGTTTCTGTACAGTTTTTGGATCACCCTCCTATCCATGTATATTATTCCAATCGTTTTCAAAATGTAAAACAATTTATCCCAATCAACATTATCAAAACCGTTTTCTAAGTCTACAAATGCCATGTACGTTCTCTTATCTTTCCTTATTCTACCTTCCAAAATCAGCCTAAGACAGTACAGCTTCTCTTGTTCCTACATTTCTCCTGAAATCAAACTTCATTTCTATCTGGCTTTCCATCCTCTGTGAATTATTCTAGAAAGGATTTTTGAAGCATAAGTAATAAATCTGATTGTACGGTAATCTTCGCATCTGTCAGCTCCTACTTTCTTCGGTAGGGGATGATAAATTTCTTCTTGAAATCAGAGGGTACCTCACCTGTCTCATAAATCCTACACACCAAGTGAAATAACCTGATCAGACCTTCATCTCCTATGCAGCGTAGCAACTCAATCGGTTTATCATTTATGCCTGGTGCTTTGTTCCTGCTTAAGTCTTCCAATTCTCTGTCAAATTTTGATCTCAATATTAAATCTGCTTCCGCATCCTCAACTATTTTCTCCTCCCTTTCCATGGCATGATTCTCAATCTCCTTTCCCTTTGATAACCGAAGTTAATTGTGTTGTCTGTAATTCAGGTAAAGACTGCAGACGATCAATTTCTCGTAGTTACTACTTTTGCTACCAAATGCTACCGTTAACGACACCTAGCTGTGAATTTGGCTACTAGACGCAACCACAACCGGCATCTGGTGACGAACATTGGAACGTAATAGAGCCATAATCAAATCTGACCTACAAATTTAGCTTCACACAAAGGTAGTTAGTGGAAGGTACCTTTACATGCCATAAATCTATGACATGGGCCCGCCGGCTTTAATTCCCCTCCGAAGGAAGGCCTACTGAGGAATTTTTAACGCTCTTAAAAATCCGACGACTTCGGCCGGGTTTGAACCCACGATCTTGGGCATAGAAGTTCAACATGCTTCCAACTACGCCAACGAAGCCGCAGGATCCATTTTTGATAAGTCATTTTATTTTCAATTTTTTAATTCTATAAGCCGACTTCTCGAAGTCATTCCTCCAGGTTGTAGGCTTTCTTCTGTCTTTTCACACTGTTGTCTCAAGACATGCCTCCAGGGCTGCATACCTGTAACTTGAACACACCGTTTCAATGTCGTATGATTCTTTACCATATGTTGGCAACTATTTTAACTAATGTACTGTACTTAGATCTTCTTTGGCTGTATCCTTGACAACCTACATAACAAACAAGCACACAGTCTATTATAAATAAAATATGTATACAGTTCATTGCTCATCATTATACAACCTGTGACAATAAAGTTCGGGGAATAGTCCTATACTATCAACATAGATGAACAATGCACGACAGTGACCCCACTGTCCTTCGAAATAGTCCCCTTCCGTAATTATGCAATGCTGAGATCGGCGATACGTGTCCTGGAAACTTTGCAAGAAGGCGTCTTTTGGGATGGTGTTCAAAAGCCTTGTCACGTGACTGAAAAGTTCGTTGAATGGGTTTATATTACGAACGGATTGTTGGCTTACCTGAAACAGCAGTTACTGTCCTTCGAAGTAATCCCCGTGGATGGTTATGCACTTCTGAGAATGTCTGTACAAGTCCTGGAAACTCTTTAGGAATAGCCTTCAGTTGGGTCGTCACATTACGTTGGATGTCCGAAATATTTGAAACCTCTGGCCCTTCAGGGCTTTTCGGTGGCCCTGGACCTGGACCCCGCCACTACATACTTTGACGCTTGACTTCGGTGTCGTATCTCAAGACACCAGGTCCCGTCGCCCGTGACGATGGTTTTCAGATAAGCCATTCCATTTCGCAGAACATTCACCCTTCTCACTGCCCCAAACAGATGTGCATGGTAGGTTGCATAAATTCATCCTTCTCACTGCAACCCGCTGAACAGGTGTGCATGGTAGGATGCATAAATGCATTCTTCTCAACAAGCACTGTGTCAAACAGGTCTTACACGTTGCGTTGTGTGTCGCCAACGTAGTCAGGTCGACCGTTCTGACTTTATTCACCTAACACAACGTGACGAGCCTATTGTCCTTCGAAATAGTCCCCTCCCGTAACTATGCAATGCAGAGGTCGGCGATACATGTCCTGGTAACTTTGCAAGATGACGTCTTTTGGGATGGTGTTCAAAAGGCTGTCGTGCATTGTTCATCTATATTGACAGTATAGGACTATTCACCGAACTTTATTGTCACAGGTTGTATTTACCATACACTGTTTGGAATTTCACATGAATTATTTCCATGTAGGCCTGTAGTAGGCTATTTCTGTCTAACAAGGGAAGTATCAGGTAAGACAGGTCGAAACCTACTTTGAAACTTTGTGGACGCAATCGTTGTAGTATTCGAGGACAACGTGCGAAAAATCAGCTGCCAGATTGAACTGCTAGGCTCCGAAATCGTACCTGACATTCTGGTTCGCAGGCATTACGGCTGATGGAACTGGGCATCCCTGAGGCACACGGAGTTGTCACTACGTGGTGAGGCGACCGGCTTTGAGTGCCTGGGCAGTCAGGGCTGTCCCTGCCAACATGTACGGTACTCGGTACCTCCCATTGATTTATATGAGAGATTCGCCACATGATTTTGGAGCCTTGCAGTTCAATCTGGAGACTGATTTCTCGCTTTTTTTTCCTCTTATAGTACAACGGTAGCTTGCCATGGTGGGTGAGTGGATAGCGTGTCGGTCTACTAACTCCAAGATTGCAGGTTCGCTCCTGGCCGTGGTAAGTGATTTTTTTTTGAAAGGCGCAAAAATACGACACGCATGTCATACGACGCTGGCATGCCAAAGAACCCATTTGAATTCAGTAGGCCGTGTTCATAATAGCAAAATTAATCTCGGGAGATTCCGCCAACACAAAGTTCCTCATTTCTCTACTAGAAAGCGCTATAGTGTTCAAGGAGCTTAGATATCTAACCTCCTTGACTTTCATAGTGATTCAAGGAACAACGATAATCGACATGCAAGCTACCCTCTGGGTGTCAAATTACAAGCACCAAGGCACCAAGGCCATACGATATTATTATTATTTATTATTATTATTATTATTATTATTATTATTATTATTATTATTATTATAGTACAGCGATTGCGTCAACAAAGTTTCTAGATAGGTTTTAACCTGTCTTACCTGATACTTCCCATGTGAGTTTCTTATCTATCATGTATACAAACATAATCCGTCTGCATTGTAGCCATTGTTTGTGGTCTGTGGAATATTTCAATTTGTTGCCCACTGTTTAACGTTGTTGTTCGAGTCTTCAGTCTTTTGACTGGTTTGATGCAGCCCTCCATGTCTCCCTGTCCTAAGCTAATCGTTTCATCTCTACATAGCTACCACACCCTACTTCCGAGGCAATCTGTTTAAGATATTCTAACCTTGGTCTACCCCTACAGTTCTTGTCCTCAACACTTCCTTCCATAACTAAGCTTGCTATTGCTGGGTGTCTTAGTATGCGTCCTACCAACCTATCTCTTCTCTTCATTAGCAGTCGCCAGAAACATCTCTCCTCTCCCACAAGTCTCAATACATCTTCGTTTGTAACCCTATCTACCCATCTGATCTTCATCATTCCCCTGTAACATCGAATTTCAAACGCTTCAATTCTCCTCTTTTCTCCTGCTCCAATAGTCCAAGTTTCATTTCCATAGAGTGCAACGCTCCAGACAAAGGCTCAAAAATGACTTCCTAATACCTAAATCTATATTCGATGTCAACAGATTCCTTATTTGTAGAAATGCTTTCCTTGCCTGAGCTAACCTACTTTTTATATCATCTTTGCTTCGTCCATCACTGGTTACTTTGCTTCCTAAGTAACAGAATTCTCCTACTTCCTTTAGCTTTCCACCTGCCAATTTGATGTCCATAGAGGTTATTTTAGTTCTCAACGTAACCGAACATTATATTTTGGCTTGACAATATCCAAATTTTTTCAGACGTCTTGCACATATAAAATACTAGGTCAGTTTGGATTAAGAGTATGTACTGCATTACCAAATTGAACAGGTAACTTCAACAGAAATATCCAACTAATAGGAGTCTTCTGGTTTATTTCAATGTTAGATAATTTTATACCATCAAAATTTTTCATCTTTCACCAATATATTAACACTAGCTGTTACCCGCGGCTTCGCAATAACATTTGGAATCCCGTTATAACATTAGTTATGCAGATTTTTCCTGTAGTGGAAGATAATCACGGCAACATGTAGCGTTGAAATTGAAAATCGGGTGCAATATACGACGGGGAGCTTTGATTTAAGCCAGGTCCCCCAGCTTTCTGCCATGTCTATCGCGAGTGTTTTTTACGCCTAAGCACTTCTCGGTAAACTATATTTCTGGTCTTTCTCTCAGGCTTCAGAATGACTAAGCCACCAGAAGAACTTTTTTTTTGTCGTGTGGCTTCCTGAGAGGCCGAGTGCAGGTCTTTCTATTCGACGCCCGTGGGCGACCTGCGCGTCGTGATGAGAAACTGGGCAAGGATATGGAAGGAAGTGGCCGTGGCCTGTCAGAAGGTACTGTCCCAGCATTTGCCTGGTGTTGAAAATGGGGAAACCACGGAAAACCATTTCAAGGAGAGCTGACGGTGGGGCTCGAACCCATGCGTCTACCGAATCAGCAGAGAGCTTGACCCCATGGCCTAACGCAGCGCTTTAGCCTGCGCAGCAACTACTGTCGGTACCAGAAGAACTGACTCTGGAGCATGTCACGTACAGTTGACTTCTCAGATCCACGCCAGCTACTTTTAAACTCTGCCCCTGAGCCTTGTTAATTGTCATGGCGTAGCAGACTTTCAAAGGAAACTGCCGAAGTTTGAATTGAAAATGGTATCTGATGGGATTATAGGAATGCGGGGTATGAAGACAGTTTCGCCTTGGCCAACACCTGTAAATATGGTGGCTGGCTGCGTGGCTCAGGGGTAACGTTCTCGCTTGCTGGGCCCAAGGTTGCAGGTTCGTATCCTGGCGCAGTCAGCTGGCATTTGAGGGTGCGCAAATGTGAGGGAGCCGTGTCCGCAGATTTACGGGCACGTTAAAGATCCCCTTCGGGGCAAAATTCTGGCACTCTCTAAAAGCCAGTGTTGTTAAAAGGGACGTAAAACCAATAACATTATTATTATTATTATTTTTAAATATGGTGGAAAAGCCAGGGTAGTTAAAAGGGACGTAAAACCAATAACATTATTATTATTATTATTATTAAATATGGTGACTTCAATCACAAATTTATGCAGAGCTTTAACCTGCAGCCTGGTTCCATTTCAGAGTTTAGGAGGGTTTAGATTGCGCAATAACATGACAGGAGCACCGACCTTCAGGATCAGGACATGAGGCGGTATTCCGGGAGGGTTAAGAGTGTTTAAAAACTCCACAGGATAATGAACTGCATCTTCAACCTCTACAACTGAGTCTACTGATTCGTATACCATTTTTGTTGTTGATAACTTCTTAAGGATGGCGATATTTATACTATCAGCAGAGTCATTTGTTGGGGTAAGAATAGCTCTTTCTTCCATCCATGAATTATCAAGGTTGGAATTTACAAACACTTGGGGATAGATCTTTTCGATCAAATTCTCTAAACTGTCAACAACTTCGCACAGTTAAGCTGGAAGAGTTATTTTTCCGTCATTTTCTTCCAACTTTCCATCGCCAGTGCTTAGAAGGAGACGGGAAAATTCCTCAGCAATAAAATCACCATGGAGGTGTACGCGCATGTTGACAGTCAAGGGAATTGATTTGACTTTGGGACATATGTAAGACGATTTTAGACAGGCATTTACTTCGTCAGCCCGTGTTCCACGGGGTATAATAGGGAGGGTCTGTCTAAAGTCACCGGCAAGAAGTATTGTGACTCCACCCATAAGTTGGTTGTTACCCATAATGTCCCTAAGTGGTCTGTCCAATGCCTCGACTCCCCCTTTGTGCGCCATCGTGCATTCATCCCAAACAATGAGTTTTGTCTCTCTCAGCACGCGAGCTGTGCCACTTTGCTTAGCGATGTTACAAAGGGCAGATGCAGCGTGACAGGTTAAGAGGGAGCTTGAAAGCAGAATGAGCTGTTCTTCCACCATCCAGTAGTGTTGCTGCAACACTCGAGGAGGCGACTGCGATGGCAATATTCTGTCGACTTCTAAATGTACTGAGCGGAGATTAATCAGGAAGGTTTTGCCAGTTCCGCCTGGTGCATCTAGAAAAAAGAGCTGACCACATTCTGAAACAACACTTCGAACTATTTCGTTATAGGACAATCTCTGCTCGTTGTTCAATTTTGGAACATTATCAGCAACCGCTTTGGACAACTTAATTGTGTCGTAAGATAGTTCACTGACATATTCTCGGTGAACAACGACGGAGTCTTGTTCTCTAGAAGGCGACGGAAGTCCAAAGTGTTCTAGTTGTTGACCAGACATGTTTAGTACTAAATCCTCAAGAAGCACCAGACACCTGTTGTAGATAACGCCCATGACCAAGTTAACATCAGCACACTGCATCTGAACCTCTCTCGCCACATCTTCCGCGAGGCTGTCTTTGTGTTTTTTCCAGAGCATGATGGGATCACTCACTTGACAAAACACCCGTAAGATGGCAAACAGCTCGCGTATCTTGTGGGGAGAGTCGGTGGAGGACGCTTCCTCTAGTGTGCGGTCCCAGTGGGCATCATCCTGTAGCAAGCCAAGTGCTTTACATGCCGCTTGAAATGTTGGTTGAACCACCCCTGCCATGGTTTTGAGGTCAGTAAAAGACTGAGGGCCAGGGATTTTATGTAAAAGGAGACGGAGGTAATAGCACTCGGCATTACCTGGGTGAACGGTGTAAACTCTGCCAAGGGTCTGATCTTTTTTCAAACCAGGATAACCTGGGACTGGCTTTCCTTGTTTCCTTCTACAAAACTTCTTACCTTTCCAAACGAAATAGGATGGACCTTCACAATATAAAAGTGTTGAAGCAAATTTATCGGATCGGCATGGTTCGAAGAAAGCAAGAAGAGTTGTGTTTGGAGGGCTGTTAAACTGATCACGACCGTCGTCTTCATTAAAGTAAACCCGCTGGCCGTTCTCGAGGTGGACGGCAAGTTGCATGACCGAAGGATAGCGTTCATGTATGAGGAAGCAGAATGTGCGCCAAGCCGCCTCTGAGCTGCTGATGTAGCGTCCTGATTCATATCTCGCAACTTCGTCAAACTCTCGGATGTTAAAAGTAGCTTGGTCGGAACCTTTGTTAACATACTTGCAAATGTATTTTATTTACTTTAAAGAGTTGCAGTACTCAATATTGATATGAGATAAGAAGGTGCGAGATAGGACTGGGTTATAGGGTACCACCCAGCTATTGTCAATTTCCACTCCCTTTTTAATTATAGAAACCACATCGTCCGAAGTGGGCAGCCTGCGATTTTTGGAATACCCATCTTCCCCAGTTTGGGTTTCCTTGATGAGTGGTCTGGGTTACTTCTTGTTGCATACTCCTTCCACCATGCAAGACGAAATCCTGTGAGAACTCCACATGGACCGTGGATCATGGTTGCCTAGACAATTTCATGGAGAGCAGGGTCAAGATTTGGGTCAGGAATCTCAGCACTGATCACCTTGTCGATGTCTTCAGGCCTTAGCTTTTCTTCCAGCCACAGAAGTATGTGAACGTAAGATAATCCTCGCTGTTGACATTCAATGGAATACATGTGACACCTTGAAGGACCAAAGATACAACCCTTAGTAAGAAGTCTTATCATGTGGTTAACTTTCAAATGGAATACCCGCGCTACCAAATCATGCCTATCTTGAGGTTGTTGACCTTGTTTCAGGTGCTCGACTACTTCGGACCATTTTGGATTGCAGGTGAATGTTATAAAAAGATCACGTCCAAAATGGCGCACGTAAATCATAGCATCCTGAGTGCGTTCATGCATATATGGAGGTCTACCCCCTTTACACCCCTTTAGAACCTGGATATCCAAAAATACTTCCTTATTGGACGTTTAAGACATAGAGCGAACATAACCCCAAAATTTCATGTTTCTAACTTCAATAATTTTGGCTGGGCGATGATGAGTGAGTGAGTCAGTCAGGACATTATCTTTCAATTATTTTTCAGAATTTCACTCCTCTCATGAATCCCTTAAATTGGATTTATGAAGAAAAAACGGTCGAACATCTATTTACTTATTTTTGAGCTGTTGTTCCCCCCTGAGTTTGATGAGTGAGTGAGTTAGTCAGTCAGTTAGGACACTTTCTCTCCTTTTTTCCCCAGAATTTCACCCCACCCCATTGGCCCCTTAAATTGAATTTATGAAAAAAAAACGGTCGAACACCGATTTACTTATTTTTTAAGCTGATTTTTTTTCGCTGAGTTTCAAATTTCGCGCCTATGTCGTTTAAGAGATAGGCCTACACGCTCCGTTAGGAATCCTTCAACCCCCAATTTTCACCCCTTTCACCTCATAATAATACACCACATCGAAAAACCCTTGGACACATGTCTGCTTATTTTTAATGATTAGTTTATATGCCAAGTATCACATCCACAAATGAAACCACTCGTGAGATATTGTTATTCAATGAAATGCAGGTTTAACCCCTTTAAGACCCCTTTAGAACCTGAATATCCAAAAATCCTCCCTTAGTGTACGGTTTTGACACACAACGAACATATCCCCAAAATGCCATGTTTCCAACTTCAATAATTTTGGCTGGGCGATGATGAGTGAGTAAGTCAATCAGTTAGGACACTTTCTTTCCTGTTTTTCCCCCCAGAACTTCACCCCTCCCCATGTGCCCCTTAAATTGGATTTATGAAAAAAAAAACGGTATAACACCTATTTACTTATTTTTTATGTTGATTTTTTCCGCTGAGTTTCAAACTCCTCACCTATGTCGTTAAAGAGATACACGCTCCGTTAGGAATCCTTCAACCCCCACCTTTCACCCCTTTCACCTCATAATATACACCACATCGAAAAACCCTCAGACACGTGTCTTCTTATTTTTAGCCTACTTTCGATTTTTGCAAAAAATGAAAGTAGACTTATGAGATCAACACAGGGCGAAAAAAGTGTGTCTGTCTGTGTGTGTGTATGTGTGTGTGTGAGTCTGTGTGTGTGTGTGTGTGTGTGTGAGTCTGTGTGTGTGTGTGTGTGTGTGTGTGTGTGAGTGTGTGTACTCTGAATGTCTGTCCCCCCTATCAATTCGAACACGGTGAAACCGAATTGAACGAAATTTGGTACAGAGGTAGCACTAGTAAAGGACACCTCAGTGTCATACTTTATATCGCCGCCATCTTTACCAAAACAGAATGGCGGCCACTCAAATGTTCAAAACGTAAAATCAAATTACGGCTAAACTAATCATCCGATCTCTACCAAATTTGGTGACAACATACCTTTATATAGGACGCGTCTTTCACCCAAAATTCAAGGTCATCGGCCATGCCATTTCAGGATGGCGGCCGTGTGAATTATGCAACCATTTTAATAAATAGCTTAAGACCCACCAATTCCGATTATCGAGCCTAGGGGGGTTTAAGCTATCCTGAAGGTCGTGATCCGTTATTTATTATAATTTAATATTATAATATTATACAGTATGAGTGGCTTAAAAGAGCTGAGCCGTTTGTGTCACACGACAAGATGGCAGCTGTCCTCATGTGCCTGTTTTATATTTCAGTAGTTTTAGTATGTTGTATGTGATATACCGTACTGATACAATAATATAAACTTTGTATGAAATGATCTTTAATGAAGATGTACTGCAGTGAAGAAATCGTTTATTTAAAGTCATTATTTGCCAACAGTTTGTATCTAATATGTCAGTTAAGAACACCTGACGTCATGGATACGGTTAGCTCTGGGCTAGCATGTTAGTCTGACACGCAGTTGACTGGGGATCGAATACTGCTACAGTTAGGTTTTTTTTTCTTGAATTCTTTTACAAATGATGTGCACGAGCTTTTCCCACAGATACTGAATAAAATGTCATTTAGCTCAAAGGAGAGGATAAAGTATACACTCGTATATTAATAAAATCACAGTCCCAGCATCGCACATAAACAGAAGACATTAGAAAAAGGAGAATAGAAGAACTAGATACACGTTGTCATTAACCACAGCCTTCTTAATGCCTCTGTACGGTGCTGTCCTCTTGTGGGTTATGTGGGTAATATTGTTCCAAACATAACGCTGTGTAAATGCCTGAGCTGGCCTCCTGAAGTATGGCAATTTTGTAATACTGGTAGTTCAACTATTAGCCACGATCGCGCTCCGAATACCTTTAAACACTGCCAGCTGGATCGCCTCCCTCTTGGCTACTTTAAACTACCTACTCATTCAACACCCATAGAACACTGCCATCGTAGTACATTACGATGGCAGTGCATAGGCGTACAAGATAAAGATTAATTCACTGATAGGTCGCAGCACCACCTACTGTGATTGGGGCGGAAGATGATTGGGGCGGAAGATTCTTAATTTTGCAGGCTGGCTTAATATAGAGATTAACGGACGTGAATGCATTACAATAAGTTAGTAGTTTTGTTATTCAATCATCATAAAGTATATAATATTGATCTTGACACTTACTGGCTTATTATCAATATAAAAGAAAACAAACAATACATTGTGGTTGGGGTGATTGTTTTAGGGATGAGGACAAAGAGTCATAAAGATACCCATACATTTAGGAGAAAGTAGGCTATATGTTCTTTGCTGAACATCTTGTTTTTATATATTTTTTAATGATGAGTTTATATGCCGTGTATCACATCCCCCAATGAAACCAATCGGGGGTATTGTTATTCAATGAAATGCAGGTTTAACCTCCTTAAGATCCCTTTAAACCTGAATATCCGAAAATCCTCCCTTAGTAGACGGTTTTAACATACAATGAACATATCCCCAAACTGTCATGTTTCTATCTTCAATAATTTTGGCTGGGCGGTGATGAGTGAGTGAGTGAGTGAGTGAGTGAGTGGAGTGAGTGAGTGAGTGAGTGAGTCAGGACATTTTCTTTCAATTTTCTTTTATCATAATTTCACCCCTCCCCATGAACGCCTTAAATTTGATTGTTGAATAAAGCTGTCGAACAGCTATTTACTTATTTTTAAGCAGTTTTTCCCCCTGAGTTTGATGAGTGAGTGAGTCAGTCAATCAGTTAGGACACTTTCTTTCCTGTTTTTTTTTTTTCTCCCAGAATTTCACCCCTCCCCATGGGCCCCTTAAATTGGATTTATAAAAAAACGGGCAAACACCTATTTACTTATTTTTATGCTGATTTTTTTCCGCTGAGTTTCAAACTCCTCGCCCATGTCGTTTAAGAGATACACGCTCCGTTAGGAATCCTTCAACCCCCACTTTTCACCCCCTTTCACCTCATAATATACACCACATCGAAAAACACTCAGACACGTTTCTTCTTATTTTGATTGATGAGTTTATATGCCGAGTATCACATCCCCCGATGAAACCAATCGGGAGATATTGCTATTCTGTGAAATGCAGGTCTACCCCCTTAACACCCCTTTAGAACCTGAATATCCATAAATTCTTTCTTAGAGGGCGTGTACGGCCCTTGAGGAAGCTGAACACCAAATTTCATTCCAATCCGTTCGGTGCTTTCGGAGATTTCGTGATGGATGAATGTGTGAGTGAGTGAGTGAGTGAGTGAATGGTATTTGAGAAATATATAGTAGACTAGCTGTACCCGGCATGCGTTGCAATGCCAATCAAAGAAAGTGTTGGCATTGTAACTTTGTATGTTGAAGTGCTTTTGGATTCCTAATGTTTTTCTTTTTCCGGTAACCACCTCTAAACTATTGTAAAATTGATTTACTATATCAAAAAATCATGGGAGCGTGCTCAACAATCCACCGAATTTTCATCGCAATGAAATTAATGGTATATGAACACATACGGGACTTTGTTGAAACGATTCGAGCGCCGTCACCCATTTGTTGAATATACTCGTACGCTACCTACTGTAAAATGAATTTACTAACAAGGGAACGGATCGCGGTGTAAAATTCTGATCTGGTTGAAATTTAGTACACAATAATCTTACAAAGTTGTAGAATGACGTAGTGAAAACCGCATGGGCCGATTTCAATTTTGAACGCCAATATTGAACGCCGAAAATCTGCCGGACGACGGCATGAGCGAGGAGGTGAGAAGAGGTAAAGCTGACCTTCAATCCTAGCAGCACGCGATGGCTCCCGGCCACTAGGCAGCAACCTGCCGTGCTGCGATGCATTCCCCACCTTAAACGTTCCCCCTCACTCTTCTACCCTCTCGCTTAGAGTATAAAATGCAACATAATGTGATGTTTTGCACTTGGCCATACTGTAAATAAATAAAACAACTTTTTTTCTGTTTATTCTTTGTAATCTTTGCAGTAGTGAATGCTTACAAAAAAGTGGTCAATGCAAAGAGATAGCTTGTACCACGCGCACCTTGCAACACTTCCTTTTATACACATATCGCGAGCATTTTGGATAGCATCATCCTTGCTACAAAATTGAACGGGGTTCGCAAAGCAAGTGGCTACATTGTAGTACAATGTTGTACAAGTTGTACGATGACGTAGTGAAAACCGCACGGGCCACTTCCAGTTTTGAACGTCAAAAACCTGCCGGGCGGTGGCATGAGCGAGGAGATGGGGAGAGGTAAAGCTGACCTTCAATCCAAGCAGCACGCGATGGTTCCCGGCCACCAGGCAGCGACCTGCCGTGCTGCATTACATTCCCCACCTTCCACCTTCCCCTCATCCTGTCACTTCCTTATCAGTTCAGTGGGGCTATGCAAAACAAGAGTTATGTTTCGGATGAACAAGTCCCAAATCGTTCCGTCATCTAGCCATGTATTATGACAATTTTATTGTGTCTGTGTTTAATTTTACTGGTACAGACAGCAATTAATGTTAAATCCTTTACTTTACAGTCAGAATATTTACAAAAGTCAGAAAGTGACGACGACGATGTTCAATTGGAACACCTTCCAAATTTTAATCATTGGAATGTGGTAGATTGTCTATAAAGCTGCTTTGCTGAAAGTGATCGCTGTGAAAGCCAAATAACACCTGGTGAAAGAGAATTGGGTTTTGAACTGTACCGTAAGTAAAAACTTTGTTTACATTTTCTCATGGCAAAGGCAGACATGCACCAAGACTGAATCATGATCCTCGTTTACAGGCCTTATTGCAGAAAGGGTTGGTGATGTGCAGGTCACCATTGAACATGAGGATACGTTAGTTTTGCCTGACAATAACAATGTTATTCAAGACGATGAATTTGCAATATCCGACACTGAGAGTGAAAAACATGCTACCACAACACCTGCAATAAGTGTCACATAAGAAAGGTGGTTGAATATTGGCTGAACAAAGGAGGAAAAAAAAGTCATTTAAAGTCATTCAGCACAAATTTAAAAAGCTACGGCACCAGTCGGAATTTTCTAGATGGAAGCTACAAGTTGAATCAGGCGGTACAAAGGATGATAAACTGAAATTTATCACCAAAGAAACATTTGAAGATTTTAAAAAAGCGAGGCTGAATAACAACAAAAACGCCCATGACGTACACATTAGGAAATGGGCCCTGAAGAATGCTCGGCGTGTTCATGACGATACCTTCCGCACCTCAACTTTCTGGCTTCGCAAGTTTGAAAAGAAATGCAATATTGGTTCCCGAAAAGTTACGAAATTTGTAACCAAAAGTTACACAGCCGATCAGCTTGACCTTGCGACCAACGCAACAATTTTTGTAGGAGAGGTATCCGAATTAATAAACACTCACTTTCCAAAGTGTGTTTTTAACACAGATCAAAGCGGGTTTAACGAAGAGTTCCATGCAGGACATACGCTACATGTAAAGGGAGACAAAAGAATTTTCGCAGAAGCGCAATCGTTGAACTCATTAACACGCAGCTATACAATTCAGCCTGTAATATCTGCCGATGGAGAACTGTTACCTAAACTGTTAGTTGTTTTAAAAGAAAAAGACGGTGAATTTGGCCCTATTGTTAAAATAATTTTGTTTACAGCAGATAATTTATTTGTATTGCCGTCCCCGTCTGGAAAGTTAACTAAAAAGTTACTTCATAAGTGGTTACAAGATGTTTATTTTCAAACTGTACCAGACGACAGTGTTTTACTCTTGGATTCGTGGACAGCACAAGGTGAAGCAAATATATTAGCAGCAAAACCCGCCAACAAAACTGTCATTGTTAAAACTATTCCCCAGAGAACTACTGGAATGATTCAGCTGGTTTCCGGACATGGAAACAATTTTTTCGTTATTTTTATGACCTAATTGTATTATACAATTTCGACAATAACATTCATTTGCGCAACAATATTTAAAAAACCCAATCATTGACCCACAACCAACTATCTTCTCCGCGGTTTCGTAACATGTGGAAGTATAGTTGGTACAAATCCGGTTATGTTGAAACACAGCCCGTTTGCTTTGCGAACCCCGTTCAATTTTGTAGCAAGGATGATGCTATCCATAATGCTTGCGATATGTGCATAAAAGCAAGTGTTACAAGGTGCGCGTGGTGCAAGCAATCTCTTTGCATTGACCACTTTTTTTTTTGTAAGCATTCACTATTGCAAAGATTACAAAGAATAAACAGAAAAAAAGTTGTTTTATTTATTTACAGTATGGCCAAGTGCAAAACATCACATTATGTTGCATTTTATACTCTAAGCGAGAGGGTAGAAGAGAGAGGGGGAACGTTTAAGGTGGGGAATGCATCGCAACACGGCAGGTTGCTGCCTAGTGGCCGGGAGCCATCGCGTGCTGCTAGGATTGAAGGTCAGCTTTACTTCTTCTCACCTCCTCGCTCATGCCGTCGTCCGGCAAATTTTCGGCGTTCAATATTGGCGTTCAAAATTGAAATCGGCCCTTGCGGTTTTCACTACGTCATTCTACAACTTTGTAGGATTATTGTGTACTAAATTTCAACCAGATCAGAATTTTACACCGCGATCGGTTCCCTTGTAAGTGAAAACCTTCCCTGGCGTGTACACAACAACTCATGAAAGTTTCATCGCAATCGGATGAATGGCATATGAACGCATACGGGTTTTTGCTTAATCGATTCGCGCGACGACACTCATTTGTTTAATCTACTTGCGCGCCACCCATTGAAAAACGGATTTACTAATTCATACACCTTCGCAGGACTGTGCTCAACTCCCCAAAGTTTTATGATAATCGGATGAATGTTATATGAACGCATACGGGACTTGGTTGAAACGATTCGCCCATTAATTGAATCTAATCGTGCGCTACCAACTGTAAATTGTATTTACCAAATCAGAAATCTTTTCGGGAGTGGAAACAACATTTCTTCAAATGCCATTGCAATCGGATGAATGGTATATGAACGCATACGGAACATTGTTTAACGATTCACGTGCCGTCGCTCATTTGCTGAATCTACTTGTGCGATACCTATTGTAAAGTGGATGTACTAAGCCAGAAACCTTCCCTGAAGTGTACACAACATCTCACCCAAGTTTCATCGCTTTCGGACAAATGGTATATGAACGCAAACGGGACTTTGTTGAAACGCTTCGCGCACCTTTGCTCATATGTTGAATCTACTTGCCCGCTACCTATTGTAAAATGGATTAATTAAGCCTGAAACTTTCCTTGGAGTGTACACAACAACTCACCCAAGTTTTGTCGCTATCAGACGAAAGGTATATGAACGTATATGGGACTATGTTGAAACACTTCGCGCGTCGTCGCTCATCTGTTGAATCTACTCGTGCGCTACCTATCATGACATGTACTTACTGTGCCCTTGCAGCAAGAAATATGCAAATCACAGTATGCCAGCATTGCTCAATTCGGGATTTTTCGGGGCTGCGGTAAGTTCTCCCACTCTGTGACTTACATATTTTGGATTAAATAGAGGATACACTTGCAAAAATAACAACAAAATCAACTCCTATTTTAACACATTTAATTAATAAAAATTATGGCGCTACAAACAAATAAACACATAAACTACTGACCAATATCATTCTACTTGTCCAAAGTGAACAAGGAATAGCATAAAAATAAAACAAATATTAGATTAAAACACATGGTTTTCTTTAAAACCAATAATTCACGATTATTTTCACTTCCATAAAGTACTTATCTTAAAGTTTCAAATAACTACGAGCTTCTTTGGCTCGATACTTTCCCATAATAATGGTGTCATATTTTTGTACACCTCAAGAATTATTTTTATCTTTTCTTATCATCAAAACAAATATATAATTACATTTAAAATTACATGTTAATTATTCACTTCAATATTTGGGCATATCACATGTTCTCCGTATTTACTATCTCTCTCAAGTTTTGCAAATTCACTACGGTGATCGGGAAAACTATTTGTGTACTCCAGAGTTATAAAGATTACTTGACAAAGTCAAAAACTATGATCACTCCCGAAACCTAGTTATCTTCACAAAACTCGTGGAATCCTTATTTTCCATACAATATTTCAATAGGGATTTTATTTAATTCCTTTTTTTCTTATAAGACCATTATCACATAAGAAAACTACGATCTGAATTGGCAAGCGATAATATCAATCTACAAGGACCTCGGTTCAACGCCCGGGTCATTAACAACTTTAAACACTCACGGTGTATTTAACACATCTTACAAGACGGTTTTTACCCACCCTCGCTCGATGAGGGTCAGGCCATTATACTCGGGCGTGATTTATGACAAGGAAAGCGACTCTCTGCCTACCCTACGGTGGCAGCTCTCTTCAATGCTTTAAAACAAACCTTCACATTATTCTCAGTTCTGTGGAGAGACCTGGCTTTTACTCGCTTATTTTCATTCAACAATATTCTTTGGCTCATAAACCATTTTCGTAACCTTGGCATTTATTAATTATGAGAGGGTCCTCATTGATTGGGAAGATTCATACACATTCTACGACGAATAATTAGGGGCTTTTACAACAAGAGAATTCTAGGTTCGAATCTCTTAACATGCCTCGGGAACATTTCCACATCAGAGGACTTATACAAAACGCGATTTAGGGTCAAGCCGTAGCTTACAGGACCTACGCTCAATAATACCATACATTAGCTCCCTTTTAAATAATACACACATGGCCTCGTGATCCACGTCACAATTTAGAGGACTTACAACATATCTCAATTCACTGCAATCAACTACCCTCCATAAGTAATTTACCAAGTACTTTAACTTTTACGCGTTCCTAGCGTGACTTTTTATTTAATTGCGTTCCATTACGCAATACATTACTTTACGGCCGAATGTCTTCCAAAGAACTGATAAATTTCATAGTAACAATTGATACATATCTTAATTCTTATATTAATCTTTTCCGTTGACAATAAATCGCCCCCTTTTTAAGAACATGCATTTACATCATGTCTTATACATTTGTTAAGGCTTCAACGCTCTATATTTTTATATCATTCAATCTAATCTTTATTTAGATTTCTTTACCTTGTTATTCACATCATGTTTTCATTCCTTACAAAAGCTCAAAAGCTATTTCTTTCATATAATTCAAATTTACCTTTATGTAAATATCTTTCTTATAATTATTATTATCACGCTTGCCTTTATAACATTCATTAAATACTGACATTTTATTCCACGCATTTCCTCTACAGGATTTATTATTTCACATAATTATTTATTATTTCTTAAAACTTTATTTTCGTTCAGATCGCGTTCTTATTTAATTATTATTCATTTAAAAACATCCCTTCCAATCAAAACTCCGGTGGAATTGTACACAAAATTTTTCCCGACACCAAAACATAATGAAAATCTTTACTTACATGTTTAAGGTCGCTTTCTGACCTTTATTCTCGTTTGATGTGACATTTTGGCCCACCTTCTTGACCTACTCCATATTGTACAATCTCATCTTATGTACAGAAATTTCTTGACACATATTCACTATATTTAACACTGACAACATTTTTTTTTATACACTGGTGTATCCGTTTTGAACACACATTAAAACACTAAAAAATATTACTCTGGTACATATTATAACACATATCACTGTGCATAAAACGCTTTCACTTTACCTAAAACACTTAAAATGATACTCTTATTTCTTTTCTTACAATATTTACACTTCACTCCTATCACACGGGCGTATCTCAACGATTTTTACAATTTCTGTCGGCTGTTGATGATCCCTGATGTGAATCCTATCGACCTGCATTGGACGTGTGATTTTACTCGTTCAAAGTTTCTCTCTCCTACAATGGAAACTACTGGTTTCAGTCTCTCAAAACCGCTTCTATTGTCTATTACTCGGCTTTACTTTATCTGCTTTAACTAGGCGATAAATGTCTTTACTTTGCCGTCACCTCTATTTATATATGGTGGTCTATCGTACCCTATAGTTTCTATATCTTAGCCTCCCTTCGAGGACCGTATACTGTCTATCGTACCGTTTAGTTTCTATATCTTGGCCTCCCTTCGAGGACCGTATACTGTCTATCGTATATTTTTGACGTTTTCTCACTAGAGTACGTTTTCCCTCTGGTTTCGAACCTAAGTTCCTAAGTTCCTTTCGCTTGAACTTCTATCTTTCGCGATCGTAATTACTGTAAAGTTCCTTTACAGGACTTAATGTCTTTAACAATGCCTTTACTAAACGTAACGCCGTTTATTTGTTGGAGTTTTTATAAATTCGTAACTGTATTGAACTAGTATTCTTCTGGAACTCGAAGTTCCCTACTGATCGCTGTGTCTTACTTTGGCGATATTGCTTTAAAGTCCGTATATTTAATGTTCTTTATATTTTAGGACTCTTCAAAGTCTCGAACTGCTAACCCTCAGCGTAGCGTACTTATATCGTAACTGGTCTACACTCGGTGAACTTGTAGCATAGCCTCCCACAGGCTCTGGATTGATGTCTGATACAGCTTAACGTCCCCCCCTCGGGCTCTTGAATACTGTTCTTCCGGCGTGATGCAGAGTAACACCCCTCACGGGTTGTCGAAATGACTGCATGCACTGATGCAGAGTAACACCCCCTCACGGGCTGTCAGAGTAACTGCATATACGATATGGTGCGGCACTTCCGCTCACGGAATGCTCGTAGACTGATGATTATGATGCTCCAGCGTAACGCCCCCTGGACGGACTAATACTGCCTGCACTGATGCAGAGTAACACCCCTCACGGGTTGTCGAAATGACTGCATGCACTGATGCAGAGTAACACCCCCTCACGGGCTGTCGGAGTAACTGCATGTTTGGTCTGGCTCTGCCAGGAGCTTTATACTATTCAGCCACAAAAAGATAAAACTCTAGTCCTTTTCGTGACCAACCTTTGAACTAATTGTCGCACAACTATAAAAATTATATATCCAGAAAGCTCGTCTTCCAAACGTAAAATAATCTTCCTGTGCATGGAAATCGATCGTGCATTTCCGATATATTAATTAATTTCTCGTCCTCAACTGTGTGGGTGGTGCTGTTCTTTTTTAATTCTCCCCCTCCTTGGGTCTCGGTGAATCCCAAATGACGTATACTTGCGTTTGCAGTTCTTTCCTGAACTATTATTACAAGGTTTTTCTTTACACAAAAATCTCTAATCCAAAATGATTCACCGTACTGTATCTGTTTACTTATTTTTATACTCGTAAACGGGTTAAATTTAATTATTCCTGTTCTGACTAAGCAGCGAGGTTGCCATATTCCTGCAACGTAAGAGCAATTTCCGAGTCCAGCTTCTTCGTCTTACAGTCAAATCTTTCCACTCGTTCTAATAATATCCATGACTGGCTCCTTATAAATGTCAAGAGGCATGAGCTCATCTAAGGAACACCTGGCCCTAACGCTTGCACAATGTTAAGCTATAATCCTGGCTTGAAATCTCTCTCCGTTCCCTTAGAAACTGTATGATTCTTTCATTCCTTTCTCAAAGTACATGGATTCGACTCCCTTTTGAGGCCATGGTACATGGGTTCATTACTAACACAGAAACCTTGCCTGTAGAGTACACAACCTCTCACCCAAGTTTGATCGCTATCGGACGAATGGTATGTGAACGCATACAGGACTTTGTTGAAACGCTTCGCCCGTCGTCGCTGATTTGTTGAATCTAATCGAGCGCTACCTATTGTGAAGTGGATTTACTAACCAGAAACCTTCCCTGAGGTGCACACAACATCTCAGCCCAGTTTCATCACTACCAGGCGAATAGTATATGAAGGCATACGGGACTTTTTTGAAACGCTTCGCTCGTCGTCGCTCATTTGTTGAATCTACTCGTGCACTACCTATTATAACATGGATTTACTAAACCAGACACCTTGCCTGTAGTGTACACAACCTCTCGCTCAAGTTTCATCGCTATCGGACGAATGGTATGTGAACGCATACAGGACTTTGTTGAAACGCTTCGCCCGTCGTGGCACATTTGTTGAATCTACTCGTGCGCTACCTATTGTTAAGTGGATTTACTAAGCCAGAAACCTTCCCTGAAGTGTACACAACATCTCACCCTAGTTTCATCGCTGTCGGACAAATGGTATATCAACGCATACGGGACTTTGTTGAAACGCTTCGCGCGCCTTCGCTCATATGTTGAATCTACTTGAGCGCTACCTATTGTAAAATGGATTAACTAAGCCTGAAACGTCCCTGGAGTGTACACAACAACTCGCCCAAGTTTAGTCGCTATCAGACGAATGGTATATGAACGTATACGGGACTATGTTCAAACACTTCGCGCGTCGTCGCTCGTTTGTTTATTCTACTTATGCGATACCTATTGTAAAGTGAATTTACTAACCCAGAAACCTTCCCTGAAGTGTACACAACATCTCAACCAGGTTTCATCGCTATCAGACGAATAGTATATGAACGCAAACGGGACTTTGTTGAAACGATTCGCGCAACGTCGCTCATTTGTTGAATCTACTCGTGCGCTACCTATCATGACATGGATTTACTAAGACAGAAACCTCGCCTGTAGTGTACACAACCTCTCACCCAAGTTTCATCGCTATCGGACGAATGGTATGTGAACGCATACAGGACTTTGTTGAAACCCTTCGCCCGTCGTCGCTCATTTGTTGAATCTACTCCTGCGCTACCTATTGTTAAGTGGATTTACTAAGCCAGACACCTTCCCTGAAGTGTACACAACATCTCACCCAAGTTTCATCACTATCAGACGAATAGTATATGAAGGCATACGGGACTTTGTTGAAACGCTTCGCTCGTCGTCGCTCATTTGTTGAATCTACTCGTCCGCTATCTATTATAACATGGATTTACTAAGCCAGACACCTTGCCTGTAGTGTACACAACCTCTCACCTAAGTTTCATCGCTATCGGACGAATGGTATGTGAACGCATACAGGACTTTGTTGAAACGCTTCGCCCGTCGTCGCACATTTGTTGAATCTACTCGTGCACTACCTATTGTTAAATGGATTTACTAAGCCAGAATCCTTCCATGAAGTGTACACAACATCTCACCCTAGTTTCATCGCTTTCGGACAAATGGTATATCAACGCATACGGGACTTTCTTGAAACGCTTCGCGCGCCTTCGCTCATTTGTTGAATCTACTCGTGCGCTACCTATCATGACATGGATTTACTAAGACAGAAACCTCGCCTGTAGTGTACACAACCTCTCACCCAAGTTTCATCGCTATCGGACGAATGGTATGTGAACGCATACAGGACTTTGTTGAAACGCTTCGGCCGTCGTCGCTCATTTGTTGAATCTGCTCGTGCGCTACCTATTGCAAAAAGGATTTACTAAGTCAGAAACCTTTCCTGGAGTGTGCACAACAATACAACCAAATTTCATTGCAATCGGATGAATGGTATATGAACGCATACGGGAATTTGTTTAAGCGATTCGCGTGCCGTCACTCATTTGTTGAATCTACTCGTGCGCTACAACTTTCATATTTATTCACCTTTTAAACCTTCTCTGGACTTCCACAAATAATTCAAGACCAAAATTAGCCAAATCGGTCCCGCCGTCGAGTTTTAGCGAGACTAACGAACAGCAATTCATTTTAGCCTACTTTCGATTTTTGCAAAAAATGAAAGTAGACTTATGAGATCACTACAGGGAGAAAAAAGTGTGTCTGTCTGTGTGTGTATGTGTGTGTGTGTGTGTGTGTGAGTGTGTGTACTCTGAATGTCTGTCCCCCCCCTATCAATTCGAACACGGTGAGCGCAAATTGAACGAAATTTGGTACAAAGGTAGCACTAGCAAAGGACACCTCAGTGTCATGTCTTATATCGTATATGTCTTGACGGAAACGTAATGGCGGCCACACAAATGTGCAAAGCTTAAAACAAATTACGACTAACCTAATCATCCGATCTCTACCAAATTTTGCAACAACATACCTTTATGGGGGCAGCATCCTTTGACCAAACTAATAGGTTATCAGCCTAATAGTTTGCGGATGGTGGACATCTTTGTGTCAAAATCGATTACCCCTATTAATTCGAACACGGTGAAACCGAATGGAATGAAATTTGGTACAGAGGTGGCACTAGCAAAGGGCACCTCAGTGTCATGTTTTATATCGCCGCCATCTCGACAGAAACGGAATGACGGCCACCCAAATGTTCAAAGTTTAAATCAAATTACGACTAACCTAATCATCCGATCTCCACCAAATTTTGCAACAACATATCTTTATGGAGGAAGCATCCTTTGACGAATCTAATAGGTCATTAGCCTAATAGTTTGCGGATGGTGGCCATCTTTGTGTCAAAATCGATTACCCCTATTAATTCGAACACGGAGAAACCGAATGGAATGAAATTTGGTACAGAGGTAGCACTAGCAAAGGGCACCTCAGTGTCATGTTTTATATCGCCGCCGTCTTGACAGAAACGGAATGACGGCCACCCAAATGTTCAAAGCTTAAATCAAATTACGACTAACCTAATCATCCGATTTCCACCAAATTTTGCAACAACATACCTTTATGGAGGAAGCATCCTTTGACAAATCTAATAGGTCATTAGCCTAATAGTTTGCGGATGGTGGACATCTTTGTGTCAAAATCGATTACCCCTATTAATTCGAACACGGTGAAACCGAATGGAATGAAATTTGGTACAGAGGTGGCACTAGCAAAGGGCACCTCAGTGTCATGTTTTATATCGCCGCCATCTCGACAGAAACGGAATGACGGCCACCCAAATGTTCAAAGTTTAAATCAAATTACGACTAACCTAATCATCCGATCTCCACCAAATTTTGCAACAACATATCTTTATGGAGGAAGCATCCTTTGACGAATCTAATAGGTCATTAGCCTAATAGTTTGCGGATGGTGGCCATCTTTGTGTCAAAATCGATTACCCCTATTAATTCGAACACGGAGAAACCGAATGGAATGAAATTTGGTACAGAGGTAGCACTAGCAAAGGGCACCTCAGTGTCATGTTTTATATCGCCGCCATCTTGACGGAAACGGAATGACGACCACCCAAATGTTAAAAGCTTAAATCAAATTTCGACCATCCTAATAATTTGATCTCTACCGGATTTTGCAACAACATGCCTTTTTGTGGAAAGCATCTTATGACTGACTACAAGGTCATCAGCCCAATAGTTTGCAAATAGCGGCCATGTATGTGTGCAAATCCATTCCCCAGATCAATTCAAACACGGTGAAACCGAATTGAATGAATTTTTTTACAGAGGTAGCACTAGCAAAGGGCACCTCATATTCATGTTTAATATCCCTATAGCACGTTGTATTTCAACAAGCTACTACAACCAACATTCAATTATAAGCTTACTCCTTGAAAAGGACAAAGAGTTATAATAATACCCAAGCATTTAGGAGAAAGTAGGCTATATGTTCTTTACTGAACATCTTGTTATATATATAAGAAATAGATATCTCATTTTACGCGCATCAATCAACATTCAATTATACTCCTTGAAAAGGACAAAGAGTTATAACAATACCCATGCATTTAGGAGAAAGTAGGCTATATGTTCTTTACTGAACATCTTGTTATATACTGTATATAAGAAATAGATATCTCATTTTACGCGCATCAATCAACATTCAATTATACTCCTTGAAAAGGACAAAGAGTTATAACAATACCCATGCATTTAGGAGAAAGTAGGCTATATGTTCTTTACTGAACATCTTGTTATATATATAAGAAATAGATATCTCATTTTACGCGTATCAATGCGAGGAGCTAAGTTTACGCGTATCAATGCGAGGAGCAATGTTCGTGGTTTCCACTTCATATTGCTAGAAAACTATCCCCGGTCTGCGAAATTTCAGCGGTTGCCATAGTAACGTTGATCTGATTCTCAGAGGGAACAAAGTTTTTTGGGAATATCTCCGAAACCGTTCATTTTAGGGCCTTAAAAAGTGTGTTTCGAGGTCCCTACAGGACATCCGAGTATTTTTTTCTCGTATATGGTGGCTTAAAATGAGCTAAATCCGGTTTTTGTACCTTTTGTCCAAGCTCAGTGTTAAAGGGCCGAAAAAACTCAATTACAAATTGAATTTTCAAAAACCGTAACTTAGAGAGCCTCTACAATCTCGGATCAACCAACATGCAAATTTTCAGCTTTCTAGTTCTAGTGGTTTGAGCCCTGCGTTGATGAGTCAATTTTGGATTATATATAATAGATTAGCATTACCCGTCGCGGCTTCGCCCGCGAATATTCTAGTTGTAAAGAGTACACTTAGCAAAATCTCAATCATGAATGCTAACTTATGACTGATTTATCCTTGGTATGAATAATCAGACTTTATCAACTCAGCTACTGGTGCAGTGGTTAGGGGTTTGTCATTCCTTCATAGGTATATCAGAGCGAAGTTAGTTTTCTGGGAATATCACAGACACTGTTAATTTAAGGGCCTTTAAATGTGGTTTTTCGGAGACCTTTTATAGTCGGGTGAAAAAGACCTTTCATACCACACTCACACGTGAAAATTGCCTGAAAAAATCTAGTTTGCCCCTTGACCCCCTTAAGCGCATTATACTGTATGTATTGATGAATTTTACAGTTTAATTTGGTTCATTGATAACCTTATAACCGTCTGGAAACTTTCACAGTAATGTAATAATTGGAATTGCATTGCGTCTTACAGAAATAGATGGACCTGTGAGATTCTGTTACCATGGTTACCGTGTTGCATTCTTGCATTATTTCATTGTAAATATACATGTTTTAAGGTCTTTATTTAATTGTGAGGCATTTAAAGAGTAAGTGAGTGCGTTTCGCTTACGCATTGGGTTATGCTGAACCTGTAGGTACTCCATATGTGTAGGTTGGTGTTAATGGGACTTTATTTTCGGTACAAGACTGGAATGGGACCTTAGCAGAATAATATAGGGAGGGATCATCGTAGCAATATCATAACTGACAAGAATGCTTCTTCTGAAAGTTTTAAGGTTGTGCCACATTAATGTGATAAGAGACTGCCGTATCCATGATGGTTGATTACGTCCGATATCACACTGAAGTTGATCGTGATATAATTGGATGATGCATCATAGAGCAGCGACGTCAAATTCACTGTAATCGAACGATTCATATGTTTTTTAAATTATTTTTGTGACCTTTCTTTTTATTTAAAATTCCAATAGTGTTTTTCTTTTTTATCTTCTTAAACTTAGTTATAAGCGGCTTCGGTGGCGTAGTTGGTAGCATGCAGAGCTTCTATGCCCAAGATAACGGGTTCAAACCCGTTCGAAGCCGTCGGATTTTTAAGAGCGTTAAAAATCCCTCAGTATGCCTTCCTACGGAGGGGAAGTAAAGCCGGCGGCCCCATGTCATAGATTTATGGCATGTTAAAGAACCTTCCACTAATTACACCTGTGTGAAGCTAAATTGGATAGGTTAGGAATGTAAACAACGCTCTTAGGTTTCTACGTTCGTTGCCAAGAGCCGACTGCGGTGGAGTCTAGTAGCTAAGTTCTGAACTTGGCCTAGTAGTCGTTGACGGTGGCGCTTGGCGGCAAAAGTAGGAGCTATTTGAAAAATTCAAAGTAGCAGTACTAAAATTAAAAAACAGATAACACACACTAATACAGCCATCACAATTAACACCGGTTATCAGACAGATTCTACACACACCCAAAGTACACCGCGTTGTCGCAGCCCCTAAACTGAGGAACCAACCGACCAACTAACTAACCAAACTTCGTTTTAAGATTATTTTAATTCAAGCTACGCTGACGATGGTGTCATTGAACACCGAAACATGTACGTTTAAGCAGTGATTAAACCACATTCTTTAGTGTTTGACTAGGTGGTTTTGAATAAGATAATACTATCAGTCAACACGGGTGTTAATTATTACCATTGTCATAAAGGTTAATATTTACGCATTTTATAAATATTGCACACATTGTTAACCTTTTTTGTTATCTGCTTGTTTTTAATTCTTTGTCGCAATGTATCCTCATATTGCCATCTCTATAAAACAAAGTCCCCGATTCTTGGATGTTACGGGTAATCTCGAGAACCACTGGATGGATTTTGATGCGGTTCGCATCATTTAGATCAGGGTTTCCCAAACGTTTTCTGACCATCGCCCAATTTCGAGATTTATAATTTTTTCGCCCACCTCATTTCAAAAAAACGCTCGAATCTTAAAATTACTAAAACATACATTCAAATACCTACATATAAGTTCAGAAATGAGGATTTGTACGGACATTTCTCTTAATAGGTAGGCTACATGATGTTTATTTAGGTATAATCATGTACATTAAAAATTTACAAAAGGATTAAAACTACATGAATTTTATATCTAATTACTTAAACAGCATGTACACCTGTGTCTAATTAAAGTGAGGGATAGATTTGATGAGTTTCAATCAATTTCTTGATGTCAGGAGCCATTTTTGTTAGAAAAATTCTAAGATCACCTCACTTTTCAATTTCTAACCTATTTCTAGATTATTTGACATAATTAAATTACTTGTTTGCAATTTTATTTTTTTCCTTGTTTTATAGGCACAAACTTCTCAGTCATATTGTATATATTAAAAATGAATTATTTGCCCACCACTTTTTCTCAAATCGCCCATCGAATTCACATTCTGTCAGTTTCGCCCACTGGCGTGCTAAAATCGCCCACTACTCGGCGAATTCGCCCAGTTTGGGAATCTCTGCTGTAAATGATATCTCAATAAAGGTTTCTGTAGAAAAACATTTAATTATGAGCAAAGGAAGACGAGCAGTAACGATTTTAATGAATTGAGTCGAAGAAAAACTTGACATCCGTGCGCCATTTAAGCTTATGCTGGGTAAACCGTTAAAAATATCCATATAGCCTACTATGAGTGTAAGAATTGTTCAGCATGAGAAGTTCTACAAACAAGTATATCTTGAACATATCGCCCAATACAAGTGTTAACGTTTTCATTTCTTCCAACAATCTGCATTCAGTGCGAATTTAAATTACTAACTTCGAAGCGAGTTTACAAGCTAGTGAGCGAGCCTATCACCCCAGCTACGGCCATCATCAAACTGTCGACTTCAGAGACTTCAGAGAAGAGTATATGTGCTTGGAGCTTCGCTGTTCACCTCGAATTTTCTGAATCGCGTCTGGGACTAGCCGTCCGTGCGCCTTTTAAGCTCACGCTGTGTAAACCGTTATGGATACCGGGCGAAGCCGGGGTGGGTTGCTAGTACGAAATAAATAAGTTATTATTATTATTATTATTATTATTAATATTATTTTTATTTTCGCTATCGTTTTACCCTCCAGGGTTAGCTTTTCCCACGGACTAAGCGAGGTATCCCACCTCTACCGCCTCTGAGGGCAGTGTCCTGGAGCTTGAGACTCTGAGTCAGGGATACAACTGGGGTGTGTGACCAAAACTACGCTCAGGCCACCTCACCTGCAAAGCGAACAGGGGGCCTGATGAAGGGATGGGAAGAATGGGACGGTTAGGCAAGGAAGTGGGAAGGAGGCGGCCTTGGCCTTACAGTAGGAACCATCCCGGCATTTACCCGAAGACGAAGTGGGAAATCACAGAAAACCACTTCGAGGATGGCTGAGGTGGGAATCGAACCCCTCTACTCATTTCGGCCACCCGAGGCTGAGTAGACCCCGTTCCAGTCCTCATAGCACTTTTCAAATGTTTTGTTGTGGCACAGCCGGGAACCGAACCCAGGACCTCCGGGGCGGCAGCTAACCATACTGATCGCTACGCTACGGAGAAGACTTATTATTATTATTATTATTATTATTATTATTATTATTATTATTATAGTTTATTGTTTGACAACATTATCACGGCAACTACCGGCTACATTTTCTGTTACAGCCTGGTTCGGCCTTAGCAAGGAACCATCTGTACTGAGATAATTTCTATTACACTGTCCAGAGACTTCACATCCATGTCGTGCCCGCAGTCTTCACGAGTCTCCTTCATTTGTGGGATGAGCTAAATTCCCATCTGGATCATCGAGCCTTGCTGAGTATTCGACCAGGGTATTGTCACCAAGGAACTTCCTAACAATATGGCATGTGTTTAACAGAACTGCCTTCTGAAGTTCAATATATATCTGCGGGTGCAGATTCAATATTGATAGACTACTGTGGAGAGTTTTCGGTATAACACCAGTACACGATACAATTATTGGGATGGTAGTCACCGAATCAAGTTTCCACATCTGCTTTATCTCAATTGCCAGCTCTGTGTACTTAGACATTTTAGTAGCAGCAGTTGTTTGGATGTTTTGAGTGTTGGGACATGCGATATCTATCAGTAATGCCTCTCTGTGTTCTTTATTGATGACAATGATATCTGGCCGGTTGTTACTGACTGCGACATCTGTCACAACTCCTCTGTCCCAATAGAGCTTGTGTGTGGCATTTTCGAGTATTGCAGATGGTGTGTATTTCCAATAGGGGACGGAGATTTGAAGAAGTTTGTACTTCAAGGCCAGTTTCTGGTGGATAATGTTGGCAACTTGATCGTGTCGATGTTTGTAGTCAGTATTGGCAAGGTGGGAACAACCTGATATAACGTGTTGAATGGTCTCACTACATTTGCCACAGCGGCGACACTTCTCACTCTCTGTTGCTGGATCTTTTATGATAAATTTCCGATAGCTTCGAGTAGCAACAACTTGGTCTTGGATAACTACAACAAATCCCTCTATCTCCAGAAAGAGGACCGAGTGGGTCAGCCATGCGTGCGACGCTAACTTGTCGATGTGAGGCTGGTCCAACTCATGTGGAAACTTCCCATGAAGCGCCTTCTGTTTCCAATTCCCGATCTTGTATTCAGTAGTTTTCATTTCTTTTACTGGTGGATCTAAAGATGACAGATGGAGCGGTGTGTTATTATCATCAGCTGAAGATACAGTGTGATGGAGAGGGGATGTTTCTCCTTTGTTGTGAAAAAATGCACGCAGAGTTGTCACTTGTTTTGTATGAAGGTTCATGATGTCTATCAGTCCTATGCCACCTTCCGACCGAGGTAGAGTCAGGCGCTCTGTTGCTGATATCGTATGGTGCATACGATGGCGTGATAGAAGCACCGATGTTTTTCGTTGCAAATCGTGCAGTTCAGTTTGAGTCCACCTGATTATACCAAAGGAGTACGTAACTACGGGCATTGCAAATGTGTTAACTGCCTTAATGATATGTTTAGCGCTAAGTTTTGAAACACTGCGAAGTCGTGAAGTTATGTTCTTCTTGATATCACCATGTCTGAGACGGGTACTCGGGGCGAACCCAAGATATTTGTACAATGCACCTTCCTCCAACGGCTGTATACTACTCTGTCCCTCTCCAACAGGTATTCCTTGTGCAGAGTGCGAGCCTCTAATAACAGTCTGTGTTCTGCACTTATCAAAATCAAACCGCATATGGATATCTGAGGAAAAGCTCTGAGTGATAGAGATGAGATATTGTAGGTGTACTTTAGTTGATGCATACAGTTTAATGTCATCCATGTAAAGAAGATGGTTCATCTTGTACGCTTAACCATGATTACCCTTAACACAAAATTCGTAGTTGCTACTGTTCAGGATTTGCGAGAGAGGATTCAATGCCAGACAAAACCAGAGTGGGCTTAGCGAGTCTCCTTAGAAAATTCCTCGGCGAATCGGTATTAATGAAGATGTTAAACGAGTGCCACCCACTGTAAGTTGGAGGGCAGAGCTCCATGAAACATTTGCGCACTTCAGGAAGTTCAATAAAATGGGGTTGGCCGTGTAAATCTCCAAGCTCTGTATAAGCCATGTATTATTACTATTATTATGAATATTGAACAAGATATTCAGTACATAACTTATAGCCGACTTTCTCCTAAATGCATGGGTATTATTATAACTCTTTGTCCTTTTCAAGGAGTATAATTGAATGTTGGTTGTAGTAGCTTGTTGAAATACAACGTGCTATAGGGATATTAAACATGAATATGAGGTGCCCTTTGCTAGTGCTACCTCTGTAAAAAAAATGCATTCAATTCGGTTTCACCGTGTTTGAATTGATCTGGGGAATGGATTTGCACACATACATGGCCGCTATTTGCAAACTATTGGGCTGATGACCTTGTAGTCAGTCATAAGATGCTTTCCACAAAAAGGCCAAAATCCGGTAGAGATCAAATTATTAGGATGGTCGAAATTTGATTTAAGCTTTTAACATTTGGGTGGTCGTCATTCCGTTTCCGTCAAGATGGCGGCGATATAAAACATGAGACTGAGGTGCCTTTTGCTAGTGCTACCTCTGTACCAAATTTCATTCAATTCGGTTTCACCATGTTTGAATTGATAGGGGGAATCGATTTGCACACATACTTGGCCACCATCTGCAAACTATTGGGCTGATGATCTAGCAGTTTGGTCAGAATAAGCTTCCCACATAAAGATTTGTTGTTGCAAAATTTGGTAGAGACTAGATTATTAGGTTGGTCGTAATTACATTTTAGCCTTTAACATTTGGGTGGCCGCGATTACGTTTCCGTCAAGATGGCGGTGATATAAAACATGACACTGAGGTGGCCTTTTTAGTGCTACCTCTGTACCAAATTTCGTTCCATTCGGTTTCACCGTGTTCGAATTAATAGGGGGAATCGATTTTCGAACAAAGAAGGCCGCCATCCGCAAAATATTAGGCTAATGACCTATTAGTTTGGTCAAAGGATGCTCCCACCATAATGGTATGTTGATGCAAAATTTGGTAGAGATCGGATGATTAGGTTAATCGTAATTTGATTTAAGCTTTGAATATTTGTGTGACCGCCATTACGGTTCCGTTAAGATGGCGGCGATATAAAACATGACACGGGGGTGCCCTTTGCTAGTGCTACCTCTGTACCAAATTTTATTCCATTCGGTTTCACCGTGTTCGAATTAATAGGGGTAATCGATTTTGACACAAAGATGGCCGCCATCCGCAAACTATTAGGCTAATGACCTATTAGATTTGTCGAAGGATGCTCCCTCCATAAAGGTATGTTGTTGCAAAATTTGGTAGAGATTGGATGATTAGGTTACTCGTAATTTGATTTAAGCTTTGAACATTTGTGTGGCCGCCATTACGTTTTCGTCAAGATGGCGGCGATATAAAACATGACACTGGGGCGCCCTTTGCTAGTACTACCTCTGTACCAAATTTCGTTCCATTCGGTTTCACCGTGTTCGAATTAATAGGGGCAATCGATTTTCACACAAAGATGGCCGCCATCCGCAAACTATTAGGCTGATGACCTATTAGTTTGGTCAAAGGATGCTGCCCCCATAAAGGTATGTTGTTGCAAAATTTGGTAGAGATCGGATGATTAGGTTAGTCGTAATTTGATTTAAGCTTTGAACATTTGTGTGGCCGCCATTACGTTTCCGTCAAGATGGCGGTGATATAAAACATGACACTGAGGTGTCCTTTGCTAGTGCTACCTTTGTACCAAATTTCGTTCAATTTGCGCTCACCGTGTTTGAATTGATAGGGGGGGACAGACATTCAGAGTACACACACTCACACACACACACACAGACTCACACACAGACAGACACACTTTTTTTCGCCCTGTGTTGATCTCATAAGTCTACTTTCATTTTTTGCAAAAATCGAAAGTAGGCTAAAAATGAAAATCCACTTTTTCATTTTTCAATGATCATAATAATAGTCTAATAATAATAAGCCATGTATTATTACTATTATTATTATTATTATTATTATTATTATTATCATACTTCGAAAAATATTGGGTCCCCAAAAGTATAAAGAAAATTGATGGATGAAGAGGAGACCTCTACCGTCATATTACAGTCTCAATTAAAAAACGAAGACTAAAATCTTATGGACATCTTTACAGGATGAACAGTAATCGGCTCTTGAAGAAAATTTTTGATTACATCTCTAAATTAAAAATTCTTCTCGGCACGCCGGAAGGCGGAGGTAGATTTCACCGGGCAAACTAGGGGATAGGCTATAATAGGCAAAATATGCAGGTTTTCGTAGGAGGATCAGACCTCATTGATTGCGAGAAAGTATTTTACAATTGGAGGTTAGTTAACATTTTTTCGTCTTTCTATGCATACTTTTAACATTTTACTGTCTTATGGGGATGGTAACCTTCTTGTCATTTGGGGTTAATTTTTATACTTGTGATCACACTGTCCTTATGCAAGGTTTGGAACTAATGTGTAACTATCTAACAGTCTGCTACTTCTTCACGCAAAATTTTATCTCCCGCAGAGATGTTGGTTGGTTCCTCAGTTTAGGGGCTGCGACAAGGTGGTCATGTAACCCCGTGTACATTGGGTGTGTGTAGAATCTGTCTGATAAACGGTGTTATTTGTGATGACTGTATTAGTCTGTAATTCAGGTAAGGTCTGCAGACGGTCAATTTTAATTAGTAGTACCTCATTTTGTACCAAATACTAACGTCAACGACACCTAGCTGTGAACTTGGCTGTTAGATGCCACCGCAACCAGTAACTTGCAACGAACGTTGTAACTTCCCCTCCGAAGGAAAGCATGCTGACGGATTTTTAGCGCTCTTAGAAATCAGGTGACTTTGGCCGGCTTTGAACCAGCACCTTGGGCATAGAAGTTCAGCATGCTACCAGTTAGCCGCTTTCCTCATAGTCAGATGGAACAAGAAGTTCCGTGACGAACTAAAGAGCCTACTTTTCTTAAAATTAAGATTCATGCCATAGAGTAATCTACAGTATATGAACCTATCTAGAATAATGACGAAATTAAGTAGGTAATATCGAAATGTCTTAATTAGTTCGAAATAAGATATACTAGGCATAATGTACCCTAATAGAACAATACAGTTGGCAGCTCTGGTGACTGAATATATTCTTACTTCCATCTCCTAAGGTACAGAATACAAAATGTGGTTGAAGTCCAAAGGACGTTACATGGATTTAGACATTGGATCTATTAGTACACGTAAATGCATGTTGGCAACAATGTCATGCGAGTGCTGGTCAGAAATAATCTGAAATATTATATATTTTTGTGCCAATTTTGGATGAAATCCATTAGTTGGTGTAGAAGTTACAAGTATTTAAAAATTGGTCCTATCAGCAGGCTTAGAATCATGTTGGTAGAGCTGACGTACATAAGTTACTCCAAATTAATGTAAAATGTCGGGTAATTTACGTGTGCATAGTTTAAAGCTGTTGGCTTGCATACTTTCTGATATATTTGGATACAAAATAGAGAGCAATTATTAACAGTTGGCAGCCCTGGTGGCTCTTAAGAATACACTCAGTCATATATGTTTATGTACGCATATTACATACAAAATTTGGTAGAAATCCAATTGATAGTGTAGAAGTTATATGCATTTAAAAATTGGACTTATCAGAAGGCTTAAAATTATTTTGGCAACGCTGTCATGTATGGCCACCTGGAAATTAAACTGAAATAGTATTATCTACATGTGTGCCAATTTTAGAATAGCTCCCATGTATACCTTCCAAGATATCCAACATGGAGCTCAAATTTCTAGTGCGTTTTTTTAGCAGTTGGTAGCACTGGCATCTTTTTCAAATATGGGCCTGAGATATTCCGGTATACATCTTAACTCATACTAAATTTGGTTTCGATTGCTGCAGCCGTTTAGGAGTTGATAGGGGGGGGGACACACACACACAGCCAGACAGACAGAAGGACAGACAGACAGACAGACAGACAGAAGGACAGACAGACAGACAGACAGAAGGACAGACACATTTTCCCGGATATATCTTATAAGTCTACTTTTTCCTCATTTTTGAAAAGTGTGAAAAGTAGGCTAACAAGAAGTTCCGTGAAGAACCATACAGCCTACTTTTCATGCCAATGATTATTCTACAGTATATGAACCTATCTAGAATAATGACGAAATTAAGTTGGTAATATCGAAATATCTAATTAGTTCAAAATATACCTGGTATAATGTAGCCTAATAGAGCACTACAGTTGGCAGCCCTGGTGACTGAATATATTCTTAGTTCCACCTCTTAAGGTACAGAATACAAAATTTGGTTGTAGTCCAATGGACGTTACATGCAGTTAGACACTGGATCTATCAGCACGCGTAAATGCATGTTGCCAACAATACCATGCGTGTGCTGGTCAGAAATAATCTGAATTATTATGATATCTTGTTGTGCCAATTTTGGATGAAATCCATTTGTTAGTATAGAAGTTACATGTATTTTAAAATTGGACATATCAGCAGGCATAGAATCATGTTGGCAGCACTGCCTTGTATTAATTACTCCAAATTAATCTAGAATGTCAGGTGCTATACGTGTGCAAAGTATAGAGCTGTTGGCTTGCATACTTTCTGATATATTGATATTAGGGTAAAAAGAATATAGACAGCATTTATTAACAGTTGGCAGCCCTGATTGCTCTTAACAATACTTATAGTCATATCTGTTATGGTACACATATCACATACGAAATTTGGTTGAAATCCAACTGATAGTATAGAAGTTACATGTATTTAAAAATTGGTCCTATCAGCAGGCTTATAATCATGTTGGTAGAACTGACGTATATACGTTACTCCAAATTAATCTAAAATGTCAGAATATACGTGTGCATAGTTTAAAGCTGTTGGCTTGCATACTTTCTGATATATTGGTATTTGGATTTTAAAAAAATAGAGAGAGCAATTATTAACAGTTGGCAGCCCTGGTGGCTCTTAAGAATACGCTCAGTCATATTTGTTTATGTACAGATATTACATACAAAATTTGGTTGAAATCCAATTGATAGTGTAGAAGTTATATGCATTTAAACATTCGACCTATCAGAAGGCTTAAAATTATTTTGGCAACACTGTCATGGTTGGCCTCCTGGAAATTAAACTGAAATAGTATTATCTACATGTGTGCCAATTTTGGAATAGCTCCCATGCATACCTTGCAAGATATCCAACATGGAGCTCAAATTTCTAGTGCGTTTTTTCAGCAGTTGGTAGCACTGACATCATTTTCAAATATGGACGTGAGCTATTCCGGTGCACATCTTTACTCATACTAAATTTGGTTTTGATTGCTGCAGCCGTTTAGGAGTTGATAGGGGGGACACACACACAGCCAGACAGAGAGAAGGACAGACAGACAGACAGACAGACAGACAGACAGAAGGACAGACAGACAGACAGACATTTTCCCGGATCGATCTCATAAGTCAACTTTTTCCTCATTTTTGCAAAATGTGAAAAGTAGGCTAAAAATGAATGTGATCTCGTCAATGGCGTTGTCTTGGCAACCTCTGATAGATCATCCCTTATCAATTTAAAAGCGTTGTTATGGTAACCTCTGATGGCACTTGGCATTTTTTAAAATTCCGAAATCATTTTTCTCATCCCTTGGCGTAATGGTGGGTCATATCAAAAATTCTTTCAGACAAAAGTTTTAGGTAATTATTAGGGGAATATTTTCCAATTTGTACGGTTTTGATATTGTGCCTATTAAGAGAGATATGATTAATGTTTCCCGAAAAACCCAATTTTTTCCACCCCTTTGGTCAATGGTTGGTGCTATCAAAAAACGTATTTGACATAAATTTTTGGCACTTATCCGACACATATTATGAACTTTGAAGGGATTCGATATTTCACGTATTAAGAGAGTTATAGCGAAATTTCACTTTTTCGAAAAAAGCCCCCCATTTTCACCCCCTTCGACCGATTTTGCCCATTAACGAAATAGACCGAGATTTTATAGGGATACATGTTATGTAAAAAATTCAAAGTGATTGGTTCAAAATTACGGCAGTTATCGTGTCCACAAGAAACTGATATATATATATATATATAAATTATATATAAACTTTTGAACTGACGGTGGTTTTGGGGTCTGGGGGATGTGAAACGCGAAGATATGTCGAAATTTTCCGGAAGTCGAAACATGGTACCCATTGCAATAGTTAGCTTTCTAATGAAATCTACCTAAAAACACTACAGGATGGCTCGGGGAGATACGATGGGATCTGCAACAACTGAAGATCACGGATGCTATCATCTCAGACAGGAAGAAATGTCGGCGACGGATCCATTCTGCAGATGTTAGTCTACACGTTTCAAAGTCCAACTACGGCCAACGAGGGTGATGTCAGTGGAACAACGGCAAACGATTAGCCGCCGAATGGAAAAGTTCTGGGAAGAAAAGGAAAGGAACAAGTAGTTCCGTGAAGAACTATACAGCCTATTTTCATATATCCTTCGCATGTTAACTGCCTCTATCAACATACAAAATTTCAGTTTGATTGTTGTGATAGATTCGTAGATATTAAGAACCGTCTAAATATTTCAGATGGTCGCAAGGCTCGATTTTTATTTATGTACTATTACATGAAGATTATTGTGTACGTGTGGTATTCAAACTTCAATCGCATGATTAGGACACAAGAAGTAGAAACGAGATTTTAAAATTTCGCACAGCTGCCATCTTGTGGTTATGAAAACAACTGAAATAAATGAGATGCCAGTGGATTAAAATTTGTATAAGCATTTAATGTGCAAAGTTTCACTGCACTCGGATGGTTATATCGCGAGAAACGTCCAATGAAATATTTATATTTCGCGTCGCCGCCATGTTGGATTTGTGCTCACCAGGTTACTGAAAGTCCAATAGGTGAACTTAAGTTCATAGCATCTATGTACATTAAAAAATTCAGTTTAATTGCTGTAAAAGATTCGTAGATATTGAGAACCGTCAAATGTATTTCGGATGCTCGCCATTTTGGATTGTTATATGTATAGGCCATAGAGTTATGTACCATTAAAGGAAAATTATTCTTAGCTTCATTATTCAAACTTTCACTTCGATCGCATGATTACGATACAAGAAATAGAAATTTAATTTTAAATTTTGCTCAGCCGCAATCTTGAGGTTATGTAAACAATTGAACTAAATTAAATGCCAGTGCACTACAATACGTATAATCATTTACTGTAGCCTACCACATTTCAATGCGCTCTCATGGTTAAATCACGAGAAACGTCTATTAAAAATGTTTCAACTTCGCTTGGCCGCCATGTTCGTTTTGTACTTTACAGGTTTTTGAAAGTTACATAGATATACTTGCAGCAGTTCCCTTTATCACCGTACAAAATTTCAGGGTGATATCTGTAATACTTTCGGAGATATGAAGTGCCAGTGAAATAATTCGCACAGCCGCCATTTTGAGGTTATGTAAACAATTGAACTAACTTAGACGCCAGTGGATTACAATGTGTATAAACATTTGCTGTACCAAGTTTCATTACGTTTGGATGTCTAAATCGCGAGAAAAGCCTATGTCTCCAATTCTCTTGGCCGCCATGTTGGTTTTTTAGTTACCAGGTTTTTAAAAGTCTCATAGGCGAACTTCTAGTAGTGCCCTCTATCACCGTACAAAATTTCAGGGTGATATCGGTAATAGTTTCGGAGATTTGAATGCTGGTGAAATAATTCGCACAGCCGCCATGTTGGATTGGTGAGACGTAACAAAATTTGAAGGGCACGATCGAGGTCGACCGGAATGGTGCTATGATCTCACCGAGATTCATTGAAATCGCTCCATCCGTTTAGAAGTTATTAGGGGGGACGCATACACACACACACACGCACACACTCAGGGACAAAAGGTGATCTCATAAGCCTATTTTTTTTTTCATAAATGAAAATAGGCTAATAGTGTACCATTTTCTTAGATTCTAAGCGGTCTATAATTGACCAAATTCTGTACAGTATATTATAGAATAATCTAAAATGTTTAAATGTGATGCGGTCTCATATCAAATGGCCTCTACACGCTTAACAATAGCCGGAATGAATAAAATAAAATCACTTTCTGAATGAGGAAAAATTAGGCTATTCTTGTATGAATAAACCCAAAAAAAACCAGCGAGTTTTTGCTTTGAAATCCGAAAACTTCAATCATAACCTCCACATTTAATGCCCAGAAGTATTTCAAACACGGAAATGGCACTAAACTTCTGACCCATACTGTACTCCCTATTCGCCCCAATACTGAGAATATTCCTCATGTTTCGCTGTAATAAAAACAAGCTAATATATAATGCACTAAAAACCGTGCCGGTCATTTGAAGCAAAACCGTCAGGATTTCTTAAGGATGAATTGTTGATACCAAATTAGCATGACATAGATTTAGCCATAAAACTGTTTGTACTGCCAGCGCTAGTCACAAGGGAATGGATGAGCGACACAGTTGGAACTACCTCATCTCTATGCCCCTCCTTGCTCCTCCTGACGTCATAGCTGCCATCGTGCGTTGTGTGTTTCAGTCTTATGTCCTTTGACTGGTTTACGATGATGATAATTGTTGTTTTAAGGGGCCTAACATTTAGGTTATCGGCCCCTAATTGTTTGGGTGATCGTGAAGATGATAATGAAATGTAAACTATAAAAAAAAGGAAGATTGTAGTTTTACGTGACCGTGAATCTAGTGATTATGAGCCACGGGACCTCCTTTTTACGTGGAATCCGAACCACAGGACATGGCATTTCACTTCGAAAATCTCACATGCATTGACTGGGAATCGAACCCGGACTGCCTTGGTGAGAGGCATACAGCTAGACCACTGAGCCACCACGCCCCCTTGTAAACTATAACTAAAACGAACTACTAACTTATATACTAGAAGAAGAAATGGAAAGCAAAAGGAGAATACGGCAAATAAAGGACAGGAAGAAAAGAAATGCCCTCAACCCTCGAAGAACGCAGATTGAGGGACTTGGAAGGAAGGAGAGCCATGAAGGGCAGATAGGAAACTGAAAGAGGAGAGGGTCCGCCCCAGAGGTAATGGAAAAAGGGAGAACCGGACCCAGCTAAAACCCTCGGGGCCGCCAACTCCCAAATACACCAGCCGTGAGCCCCTGAGGGTGAAGCAATATCCAGGGTGCACCAGAAGTGGTGGGGCTACATACACCCGGCCTCCTTGAGGGCTTTGAGCAGAAGGCAGGGGAGAACATGAAAAGAAAAAGAAGGCTGACCCCTCGCAGAAGGAGGGCTTCAGAAAAGATGAGCAAAGGGCCAATTAAGGCGGGAAAGGAAGAGACTCTCTAAGCCTCGGATACCCTAATACCGTCGGGGTCGGAAGAGAACAAGAGCTGACCAAGTGAGGTCGACAGGAAAGAAGACGGAGAGGAGCCTGGCACAAGTAAGTGGAAGCAATGACGGACTCAGCTGGGGCCCCGTGGTCACTAAACCACGTCCCACTAGAGGTGAGGCCGTAGGAGGGGGGGGGGGCTTGACTGGTTTAATGCAGCCCTCCTTGCCTCCCTGTCCTGAGCTAACCGTTTCATCCCTACATAGCTACCAAACCGTATATCCGAGGCAATCTGTTTAATATAGGCTATTCAAACCTTGGTGTAGCCCCACAGTTCTCATCCTCGACCCTTTCTTCCATAACTAAGCTTTCTATTCCTGTGTGCCTTAGTATGTTTCCTACCAACCTATCTCTTCTCTTCATTAGCAGTCACCAGAAGCATCTATCCCCTCCCATTCGTCTTAATACCTCTTCATTTGTAACCCTATCCACCCATCTGATCATCATTCTCCTGTAACACCACATTTCAAGCGCTTACATTCTCCTCTTTTCTGCTGCTCCAACAGTCCAAGTTTCACTTCCATAGAGCGCCACGCTCCAGACAAAGGCTTTAAAAATGACGTTCTAATACCTAAATCTGTATTCGATATCAACAGATACTTTTTTATGTAGAAATACTTTCCTTGCCCGAGCCAACCTACGTTTTAATATCCTCTATGCTTCGTCCATCACTGGTTACTTTGCCTCCTAAGTTACAGAATTCTCTAAATTCCTTTAGCTTTCCACCTGCCAATTCGACGGGTCAATAAGGGTTTCTGATTTATTTCGGCTGCATTCCAATATTTTTGTTATACATTTAGTTAGTGCGTAAGGTGGCTTAACCTAGGAGCGACCAATGGGTTTGTGCGTAGGGTGGTTTAACATAGGAGCGAACAAGGGGTTAGTGCGTAAGTGGTTTAACCTAGGAGCGACCAAGGGGTTAGCGCGTAAGGTGGTTTAATCTAGGAGCGACCAATGAGTTAGCGCGTAAGGTGGTTTACCCTAGTAGCGACCAATGGGTTAGTGCGTAAGGTGTTCTAACCTAGGAGCGACCAAGGGGTTAGTGCGTAGCTGGTTTAACCTAGGAATGGCCAATGGGTTAGTGCGTAAGGTGGTCTAATCTAAGAGCGACCAATGGGTTAGTGCGTAATTTGGTATAACCGAGGAGCGACCAAGGGGTTAGTGCGTAAGGTGTATAACCTAGGAGCGACCAAGGGGTTAGTGCGTAAGGTGGTATAACCTAGAAGCGAGCAAGGGGTTAGTGCGTAAGGTGGTCTAACCTAGGAGCGACCAATGGGTTAGTGCGTAATTTGGTATAACCGAGGAGCGACCAAGGGGTTAGTGCGTAAGGTGGTATAACCTAGGAGCGACCAAGGGGTTAGTGCGTAAGGTGGTATAACCTAGAAGTGAGCAAGGGGTTAGTGCGTAAGGTGGTCTAACCTAGGAGCGTCCAAGGGGTTAGTGCGTAGCTGGTTTAACCTAGGAATGGCCAATGGGTTAGTGCGTAAGGTAGTCTAACCTAGGAGCGTCCAAGGGGTTAGTGCGTAGCTGGTTTAACCTAGGAATGGCCAATGGGTTAGCGCGTAAGGTGGTATAACCTAGGAGCGTCCAAGGGGTTAGTGCGTAAGGTGGTCTAAGCTAGGAGTGACCAATGGGTCAGTGCGTAAGGTGGTATTGCCTAGGAGCGACCAAGGGGTTAGTCCACAGAGTGGTTTAACCTAAGAGTGACCAATGGGTCAGCGCGTAAGGTGGTATTGCCTAGGAGCGTCCAAGGGGTTAGTGCGTAAGGTGGTCTAAGCTAGGAGTGACCAATGAGTCAGTGCGTAAGGTGGTATTGCCTAGGAGCGACCAAGGGGTTAGTCCACAGAGTGGTTTAACCTAAGAGTGACCAATGGGTTAGTGCGTCAGGTGGTATAATGGTTTAACATAGGAACGACCAGCGGTTTCATCCAGACATTGGTCCAACCCAGCAGCGACCAATGGTTTCGCCCGGACAATGTTCTAACCTAGTAGCTACAACGGTCTTATCCAAACATTGTCCTTACCCAGTATCGGCCAATGGCTTCGCCCGACCAATCATTGCGACCAGACTAACAGTAGGTTCGGCAGTTTTTTGTAGAGCTATTTTGTCTTGTGTACATTTGGATCTGATGTTGAATCCTTGATTAGCTAAATTGTCATACCTTAGATATCTCACTCTTCTGTAGTCCAAAACCAATTTATATTTCAATCACATGTAATTATTTCAGGTTGTATTTCACATGTCCCATTGATTAGGGATACAATGTGTTGACCAACTGAATATCAACTGTCCATGTTAACTTGGGCGGTTTCGGTGGCGTAGTTGGTAGCATGCTGAGCTTCTATGCCCAAGATCGCGGGTTCAAATCCGGCCGAAGTCATCGGATTTTAAGAGCGTTAAAATCCCTCAGTATGCCTTCCTTCGGAGGGGAAGTAAAGCCAGCGGTCCCATGTTATAGATTTATGACATGTTAAAGAACCTTCCACTAATTACCCGTGTGAAGCTAAATTGTATAGGTTAAGAATGTCAACAACGCTCTTAGGTTCCTAAGTTCGCTGCCAAGAGCCGAATGCGGTGGCGTCTTGAAGTTAAGTTCTGAACTAGTAGTTGTTGACGGTGGCGTTTGGCAGCAAAAGTAGGACCTATTTGAAAAATTCAAAAGTCCTCAGTCCTTATTTGAATTTAATAAAACAGATAGCACACACTAATACAATCATCACAATTAACACCGGTTATCAGACAGATTCTACACACACCCAAAGTACACGGGGCTACATGACCACGTTGTCGCCGCCCCTAAACTTAGAACCAACCAACCAACCAACTAACCAACCATGTTAACTTGTAACGTTTTAGTTACTTCTATCTCAGAAACTATCAATAGGAATTAATCTAAGTTTTTCAGGAATATTCTTAAGGTTCCCAGACAGATGGGACCATCATAGTAGATGGCACCCTACTACCAAGGGATTCACATCTCCGATACCTTGGCTCCGTTGTGAGACCTGATGGTGACACAGTCTTGGATGCCCGTGCAAGAGTGAATGCTGCATTGATGAAGTGGCGCCAGATCACAGGCGTTCTCTGTGACCGCAAGATCCCTTTGCGCATCAAAACTAAGATCTATCAATCAGTCGTCCGCCCTGTTGCTTTGTATGGAGCCGAATGCTGGCCTAATACAAAGAAACATGAACAAGCCTTGCACTCAATGGAGATGTGGATGCTAAGATGGGTCTTGGGAATTACACGGTTGGATCATATTAAGAACGAAGACGTCCGCAATACTCTTGGAATTGCCCCTATTCCAGCCAAAATGAGGGAGACTCGGTTGCGTTGGTACGGGCATGTAGCCCGAGCAAATACAGAGTCCATTGTAAGGAAGTCACTTGCTCTCGAGCCTAATGGACAAAGACCTCCAAGACGACCAAAAAGGCGTTGGATGGATAACCTACACGGCGATATGCGCATCGTAGGTCTTCGTCCTCTAGATGCAGCAAACGGCAACAAATGGAGAGTGAGGTGCAGAGTGGCGGACCCTCAAAAATAATTGGGAACAACGCCAGGAAGAAGAAGAAGATTATTTAAGGCTCACACCTTAACGTAAGATTTTGGAAAATAAATGTATTTTTGTATTTTTAGTTAAACAGCGCAACTTTAACGGCTTGAATATTTTCTATTAAATAAATATTTCAAGTCGGTTAACTCAAATTGTGGGCAATTGCATTAGACGGGAAACAAGTACAGTTGACTGTTTAAACTCAAGAGATCAGAGAAAAAGTTCAATTTACTGAGAGTTCTAAATAATACGAGTTCAATAAACTGAGGGGGAGGGAGGGTTTAAATTCAAATAAACAACAGTTTGATTTTCGTGATTTTATTACTGTACATATTTTTGAAAAACTTTTTCTGGAGCGTGGCGCTCTATGGAAGTGAAACTTGGACTGTTGGAGCAGCAGAAAAGAGGAGAATTGAAACATTTGTAATGCGGTGTTACAGGAGAATAATGAAGATCAGATGGGTAGATAGGGTTACAAACGAAGAGGTATTGTTTCTAGTAACTGCTCATGAAGATAAGATAGACGTTCGTAGGACACATACTGAGATACCCAGTAATAGCAATGTTAGTTACAGAAGGAAGCGGTAGACCAAGGTTAGAATATGTTAAGCAGATTGCATTGGATGTATGGTGTAGTAGCTATGTAGAGATGAAACGAAAACTCAGGACAGAGAAGCATGAAGAGCTGCATCAACCAGTCAAAAGGCTGAATATTCAATCAACAACAAAAACAAAACTTATTTGCTGATTTTTATTTTACAACATTTCTACAATTATAAACAGATAATATTCATTTTGAAGAAAAAAAAGTCCGTGATTTTCTTTTGAGCGAGCGACTTTGAATTACTGTATGGAAAGACACTTGTTCTTTCTTGAGCTCATTTTGATACTTAAAAATTACACAAATCAAACATTATACTGTAACACACTTTAACGTCTGAAAGAAGACTCAAGACTGCGATCTCACTCATACATCTCATTATTGATGTAAACAACCGACAGGTCTGTACATGATAATACTGCAATTACAGACTTCAAATTATAGGAGTATGAAAGCCCGAATTCAAATTATAGAATATTGGCGAACTAGATGTCATTCCTACAACTTCAAATTACCTAGGGGACCAAATCACATTGATATGTCTTCAATTTTTCGAGTATTTTCAAGGTACAGGGGAAAAACAGTCAAATTATCGAGAGATTCAAATTAACGAGTGTCAAATTATCGAAAGTCGATTGTACTACTTATAGGAATTTTTGGACTTCTGAATTATGACAATTTAAACTTCGCTTCTAATAGCAAGATTTGTGTGTTACCTTTGAATTGTACTCATATAATAATAATAATAATAATAATAATAATAATAATATCGTATGGCTTCGGATGCCGGGTGAAAGCTTTTGTAATTTGACACCCAGAGGGTAGCTTGCATGTCGAATTTCGTTGTTCCTTGAATCTCTATGAAAGTCAAGGAGGTTAGATATCTAATCTCCTTGAACACTATAGCGCTTTCTAGTAGAGAAATGAGGAACTATGTGTTGGCGGAAACTCCCGAGATTAATTTTGCCATTATGAACACGGCCTACTGAATTCAAATGGGTTCATTAACATGCCAACATCGTATGACATGCGTGTCGTGTTTTTGCCGCCTTTCAAAAATCACTTACCGCGGCCAGGAGCGAACCTGCAATCTTGGGATTGGTAGACCGACATGCTATCCACTCACCCACCGTGGCAATCTTACTTATACTGTATATGATAGTTATACACGGTAATATGACAGGTACAGTTATAATATATTAAAATAGTTATTGAAATAAGGAAGAATTACTTCTAAAACTGCATCTTGGAATGTTCCGGAGAGAGGGTAAATTGTATGGTAATAAATAAATTTTAACGATAAAACTAAATCAGGATTGGTTCTAATATCAATAACACAAGTCTAAAAAAAAACATTTTGTATTGCGTCTATTATTTAATTCATATATTCTGACTGTCTACATCGAACAGTAACCAAAAACACCATTAATAAAGTTTGCATTTGTCCTTTATGCAATGATCATGTTTTGATGCCTCCGCTGGATATGATCACAGGCCTCATGAAGCAGTTTGTAAAGGCTCACCGTCAAGATTCTCAAGCTTTTCAATACTTGAAGAATTTTTCTTCCTAAATTGCCATAATCTAAAATTAAAGCTGGTATTTTCGTCGGTCCTCAAATAAAGAAACTAATGGTCAGTGAAGAGTTTCCACGATTACTCAACACCCACGATAACAAGATTGGTACAATCTTAAAGCAGTGATCCATGGCTTCCTTGGAAATAACAAAGCTGAGAATTATAAAGAGCTTATTTCCACTTTAAACTCATGGGTTGCAGAATGTCGTGTTACATGCTCACTTGGTTCAATTTAAAGATAACTTGAGGACATATTCAGAAGAGCAAGGGAAACGTTCTCACCAAGACGTGATGGACTTTGAGCAACGTTACCAGGGACAATATAATGAGAACATGATGGTTGATTACATTTGGGGGATAATACGAGAAAGTTCGTACCCACACAGAAGAAGTACAAAAAATATTCATTTTTGAAGCTTGTCTGTATTGTTTTTTTTTTATTTGTAGATTAATATTAACTCATCATCATCATCTTGCACAGTTTCCAGCCACTGGCCGGGTCTGTTTGGAATACAAGCCTCTCCAACGTCTTCTGTCTTCCCACCATCTCTCAGCCTCCACCCTTGTCCAGTCTTCTCCCCTCTTTTTCACGCTTTCTTCCACCCCCTTCAGCCACCTGTCTCTCGGTCTCTTTTCTTCCCACTTCGTCTCATGTATCCTCCTGGGTATCCTCTTCTCCTCCATTCGTTTTACATGTCCATACCATCTAAGTCTAGATTTCTCTATACCATCCTGTAATGGTTCCTCCTTCATTAATTCTCTGGTCCTCTCATTTGTAAATAAACGTGATGTAAATATATAAATTAATGTTTGTTTTCGTTTGAACTTATACAAATAGAAAATTTTCTTCAAATTCGAACTTTCGTTGTGGTAGCTACCAAAGCAAACTTTATTAGGTAACACTATTTTATCTTTCATTAGTTAGGCATAGGGACCTGAAAAAATCGCATTTGCGATAAATGCGAATTTTTAAATTTCGTACAGAATCCAAGCCTACGTTAATTTTAATGTGAAAAAATCCATTTTTACGCGTAAATCAAAGTGCGACAAAATGCGAATTGTGACCCAAAATGCGAAAATACCAAATAAGTGCGATTTTATAGCGAAATAAATTTAAATCTGCTAATTTATTTGCGAATTTGTTTATTATACAAAAGAAAATGTTCAGTAGTTGGCCTAATCGCTCGCTAGCGATACCTCATCTCGCACTCGCAGTGTGTTACGCATATTGGTCGATGTAACAATCGATTTCTGTATCGATACGAACTTTTGACTATCCATAACTTATTCAGACAGCTGACGAACGAAACTCGTTAGTGTACTTGGCGCAGCGCGGCGACTGGTGGTTTGTCAAACACGTGGACTACGCCAAACGGAAAATTTTGCGGCTTACCGCTTGAATAGTATCCTTGTTCTTTTTGTAACCTTCAAGCACTTCAAGGTTCAAAGTTCTTTCTAGAAATGGGACGTACTGCTGTAACTGCTCATGAAAGAGCACAGGAGTACGCTATCATGGCTTCTATTTTTTCGACTCTGCAACAGTATTTTGCAAATATTGTAACTGCCGTGTTGGGTGGGAGAAGAAGGACAATATTCAGAAACAAATTACATCTGTAAAACATGTTGCGAAGCGACGAGAATGCGCAACAGTTTCTGAACCCAAACAAACCTCTGTTATTGAAAGATTACAGGGTGCCAAACGACGGAAGCATGACAAGGACTACTTCGCAAAAAGAACTGTTGAAGTATTTGCTAAAGCAAATATTCCCTTGGAAAAGCTTGAAAATGAAACTGTAAGAGCGTGGACTGCTGAATTTTCAAGTCAAGGGGAGCTGCCTAACGCGAGAACTCTCCGCGAAACATTTTTGCCTGGTAAGTACGGTTTAAATAAATACATTTGCATTTTGATTCTCTCATGCTCATATAACCTATACAAATTAAAGCTAATCCAACTTCTGTAGAGGCTAAGCTTACAGCCAGTGCTTCCATAAACTTTCCAAGACATACCTTAACCTATAAAATTGTGAAGGTAATCCAACTTCATAATATAATACCTAACCAAACCCGTCCGTCTATTTTACTATAGGAGAAGCTAATGTGATAATTCTAGTAGTATAATTCGCTAGACTTTGGATATTGCATCATCATGACCAGAAATTGCGTAATCCTGATGACGTCATGGGATGACGTCATGGGTCCTTAGAGCGAGCACGTGGTCCAGGAGCGAGCATGTGCAGTGCACGTGTTAGCGTGGGAAGAGGTTGACCCTTTGGCTTGTTTGTGCGATGGTGATAAAAAGTTAATGGGTGTTGACGTCATGGAGGATGTTTATTAGGATGCTAACTGTCATCTGACACCCATGCGAGTGTGAGCACCAAAACAAAAGGTTATTCGCGGGTAGTGGGGTAGTGTATGTTCTCTTGCAAGTCGCGTGTGTGCTTGAATACGTATGGCTATGTTGGGAAATGTTTGGTGGCGGGCGAGGACTAGGGTTGAGTAAGGGTTCGTTTAAATGCTATTTTTCCCGCTCTATTTGATGGTGAGGTAATTTTTTAAAATGGGTGGAATTTGGAAACGCAATTTGAGGTAAACGTGCTTTTTTGACAATTTGGCGAATTTAATGAGCTTGTAAGGCTAGAACGATGCATATAGGGTGTCGTAGGACTTGTGGTGAACCACCCCTTGCTATGGACGGGAGTATATCCACCCCAAAATAAATCTACCCTTACCCGGAGGTTAAGTAGTGGTTATTTTTGTATGCATGCGCACTTGAGGGCTTTTGTAAGAGAGCGGAATTTTTAAAAGATTCTTTATAGATGAGGCTTTTTAAAAAATTTATTAAAAAAACAAAAAACTAATAGGTCATTCGATTTTTAGTATCTCGCTAACCAATAATGCGATGTAAACATATGGGGTGTCATAGGACTCGTAGTGAATTCTCCTTTTGTATGAATGAGGTATGTCAACCCCCAAAATAAAAACTACCCTTACCTGGGGTGAAAGAGCAATTTTTGTATGTATGCACACCGGTGGCTTTTGTCAAAAGGGTCTAACTACACATTTGTTAATATTTTCTGAACCCAGGATGGGATTTTCCCATAGGCAGTATCCTAGCACTTGGGGTGACACCTCGTTTTTGAAAGTATCATTCATTTATTTTCTTGTCAAAAGGGCCTAACTACACTTTTGTTAATATCTCGTGAACCAATCATGCTAGGGACTTGTATGAGGGGTCCTAGCACTTGGGGCGACGTCCCCCTTTATGGGGTGAAACTACCCCCCCAAAATTGAAAACTCAATATCTTGGAAACTATGAACCCTAAAATTAGGCGTTATAGCTTTAAAAATAGGTGATGACATAGGCTTTTACCTGGATTGGTCATTTCACCCCTAAAACAGTAAATAGTCATGTTATGGGGAAAAAACGTGTTAAACACCTAAAAATGATAAATGAACCTAAGATCTTTTGTTTTTGATGAAAAATAGCAGGGGGGTGAAAACTACCCCCAAATTGAAAAATCGATACCTTGGAAACTAAGAACCGTAAAATTATGTGTAATAGCTTAAAAAATTCGTTGTGACATAGGCTTTTACCCGGATAGATGATGTCACCCCTAAAACAGTAAATAGTGATTTTACAGTGGGGAAAAAGGTTTTAAACGGGTAAAAATGATAATTGAACCTAAGATCTTTTGTTTTTGATGAAAAATAGCAGGGGGGTGAAAACTACCCCAAAATTGAAAAATCGATACCTTGGAAACTAAGAACCGTAAAATTATGTGTAATAGATTAAAAAATTCGTTGTGACATAGGCTTTTACCCGGATAGATGATGTCACCCCTAAAACAGTAAATAGTGATTTTACAGTGGGGAAAAAGGTTTTAAACGGGTAAAAATGATAATTGAACCTAAGATATTTTGTTTTTGATGAAAAATAGCAGGGGGGTGAAAACTACCCCAAAATTGAAAAATCGATACCTTGGAAACTAAGAACCGTAAAATTATGTGTAATAGCTTAAAAAATTCGTTGTGACATAGGCTTTTACCCGGATAGATGATGTCACCCCTAAAACAGTAAATAGTGATTTTACAGTGGGGAAAAAGGTTTTAAACGGGTAAAAATGATAATTGAACCTAAGATCTTTTGTTTTTGATGAAAAATAGCAGGGGGGTGAAAACTACCCCAAAATTGAAAAATCGATACCTTGGAAACTAAGAACCGTAAAATTATGTGTAATAGCTTAAAAAATTCGTTGTGACATAGGCTTTTACCCGGATAGATGATGTCACCCCTAAAACAGTAAATAGTGATTTTACAGTGGGGAAAAAGGTCTTAAACGGGTAAAAATGATAATTGAACCTAAGATCTTTTGTTTTTGATGAAAAATAGCAGGGGGGTGAAAACTACCCCAAAATTGAAAAATCGATACCTTGGAAACTAAGAACCGTAAAATTATGTGTAATAGCTTAAAAAATTCGTTGTGACATAGGCTTTTACCCGGATAGATGATGTCACCCCTAAAACAGTAAATAGTGATTTTACAGTGGGGAAAAAGGTCTTAAACGGGTAAAAATGATAATTGAACCTAAGATCTTTTGTTTTTGATGAAAAATAGCAGGGGGGTGAAAACTACCCCAAAATTGAAAAATCGATACCTTGGAAACTAAGAACCGTAAAATTATGTGTAATAGCTTAAAAAATTCGTTGTGACATAGGCTTTTACCCGGATAGATGATGTCACCCCTAAAACAGTAAATAGTGATTTTACAGTGGGGAAAAAGGTCTTAAACGGGTAAAAATGATAATTGAACCTAAGATCTTTTGTTTTTGATGAAAAATAGCAGGGGGGTGAAAACTACCCCAAAATTGAAAAATCGATACCTTGGAAACTAAGAACCGTAAAATTATGTGTAATAGCTTAAAAAATTCGTTGTGACATAGGCTTTTACCCGGATAGATGATGTCACCCCTAAAACAGTAAATAGTGATTTTACAGTGGGGAAAAAGGTCTTAAACGGGTAAAAATGATAATTGAACCTAAGATCTTTTGTTTTTGATGAAAAATAGCAGGGGGGGTGAAAACTACCCCGTATATGAAAGGAGTGTAGACTTATTGATGTTGCAGATTGGAAACAGTGAAAGTTATCACTTTTGTTTAATTAGAAATCTTGCTCGCCTTGTGCGTTCAAGCATCACTAGCACTCAGAGAAGGATTTATATATGTAGACGTTGTTTGTCATATTATCTTCTTGAGGATGAGTTAAATGTTCACTTTGCAGACTGTAAACAGTTTCCTGTTGCAAAAAGCATAATGCCGACTGATGAACAAAGATTTGTTAATTTTACAGAATTCCGAGTTAAAGATACAGTTCCATTTATAATATATGCAGACACTGAATGCGTTTTGTCTCCAATTTCCTCCTGTTTTCCAAATAGTGACATTCATAACTCTACTTTAACACATAAACATATTCCTTACAGCATTTCTTTATACCTTCATTGTAATTTCGATAGTGAATTGTGCAGTTTCAAGCTCTTTAGGGGAAATAATTGCATTGAATTGTTTGTAAAGGAACTTTATAGTATTGTGGATAAACTTCAAACATATTACTTATCGGTTAAGCCAATGTTAAAGATGACCGAAAATGAAGAAAGATTATTTTTGTCAAGTAAAATGTGTCACATTTGCGAGATACCGATTGCAGTTAATGAACTCAAAGTACGCGATCATTGTCACTTAACTGGAAAATATAGAGGAAGCGCACACAATAGTTGTAATTTAAATTACAAAGTAACAAAGGTTTTGCCTATAGCATTTCATAATCTAACCGCCTATGATGGACATTTTATAATTAAAGAAATTTGCGAGAAACGTGATGGAGAGGTGTTACATAATCCTGCTCATATAAAATTGTTAGCGATGAATATGGAACGTTACAAAGGGTTTACAAAGTATGTACGGGCTAAGAATGGATTCATTCAGTTAAGATTTTTCGATACATATAATTTCTTGTCCTGTTCACTAGATCAATGTTCATCTTCGTTAAGCGAAGATTCAAAGCAAATAACACAACGTTATTTTAATGATGATGCACAGTTTCGACTTACTGCGAGAAAAGGTGTGTTTCCCTATGAATACGTCACGAGTATGGATGTTCTTAACGAAACTAAATTACCTGAAATATCCAAGTTTTATAGCAGCCTTAATGATCAAACAATATCGAATGAAGAGTATGAGTTTGCTCAATCGGTGTGGGAAACGTTTTCCTGTCAAACATTAGGAGAATACGCAGATTTGTATTTAAAAGTTGACACACTTCTTTTGGCGGATGTCTTTGAAAATTTTAGATCGAATGGCATGGAAACTTATGGCATTGATGCAGCTCATTTTTACACTGCTCCATCTATGTCTTGGTGTGCTATGAAAAAGATAACCAACGTTCAACTTGAATTGCTTCAAGATATTGATATGTTACACTTTTTTGAACGATCTATTCGAGGAGGAAATGTTCAGTGTATAACACGACATGCGATTGCTAATAATAAGTATATGAAAACTTATGATGAGAAAAAGCAAGAGTCCTACATAATGTACTTTGACGTTAATAATTTGTATGGATATGCGATGATGGAATATCTTCCAACGGGTGGCTTTAAATGGATTGCAAATGTTGAAGGCTTTGATGTTTTAACTATTGATGATACTTCAGAAATTGGATATATTTTGGAAGTAGATTTGACTTATCCTCAAGAGTTACATGACAAACATTCAGATTACCCTCTATGTCCAGAAAAGTTGACAAAGCTAATGGCTACCCTAGATAATAAAGAACGTTATGTTTTGCATTATAGATTGTTAAAGCAATGTATTCAACTAGGAATGAAATTAGATCGTATTCACAGAATAATTGAATTCAATCAGAGCCAATGGCTAAAACCATATATTGATGTGAACACAGAGAAACGAAAACAAGCCAAAAATGATTTTGAAAAGAATTTTTATAAATTGATGAATAATGCAATTTTTGGTCGTTCACTGATGAATGTGAGGAAGTTAAGGGACATCAAATGGGTCACCAAATGGCATGGAGCTCGTGGTGGTAGGTCTTTAATAGCTAAGGCTAATTTTAAACATAGAATTATATTCGATGAACAATGTATGGTCATCGAGATGAGTAGACTAAAGATTTTTCACAATCAACCAGTATATGTTGGTGCATCTATATTAGATTTGTCTAAATGTAAAATGAATGACTTTCATTACAATGTTATTTTAGCAAATCCTGAATCAAATGTGAGGTTGTTATACACAGACACCGATAGTTTTATGTATATATTCTATTATGATATTTATGAGTTCATGAAACAACATTCAAATTTGTTTGATACTGGAAACTATGAAACAAACAATCCTTTTGGCATTGTGAGACAAAATAAAGGTGAAATTGGTTTAATGAAAGATGAAAATGCTGGAAGGATTGTTGAAGAATTTGTGGGGTTACGACCCAAAATGTATGCAATAAAATTGTGTGATGAAATGAATAGCTTGTGTAAGGCTAAAGGCATTAAGAAGAGTGTGAGTAAAAGTAAGAATATTGATGAGTATCGAAAGTGTCTTTATAACAGAGAAAAAGTCAACAAAGTTCAAGTTTGTATAATTTCAAAATCTCATTCTGTATTTACTGTTCGGCAAAATAAGTTGGCAATTTCATCAAACGAAGATAAAAGACACATAACTGAAAACGGAATTGATACTTTACCGTTTGGTCATTTTTCTCTGAAAAATGATTAGAAACAAATTGAGATTAAAGCAGTTCATCTCACTTACTTTATTTCTTTCACACACACACTTTTATGCTGGTAATAATACTAATTTTTGTGTGTTCCTTTGCTTATGAAATCCTAGACTAGGAGTTCCACATTCGACATGATAGCGGAGTTTCATCTCCCATAAACTCGTCTCTGAGGTGGGTGCCAGAAAAGGCATCCAGCTGTAAAAACCACACCCTCACATAGACTTTCATAACTTCTTACGTTGAGGTTCATAACACTACGTTGATTGATTTATCGGTTTCCTTTTCACAATTCCTGTCTATACATTCCTCTTGAAGGTTGCAAGATGCTTGCAAGGTTCCTAAAATGCAATTAAATTTAATAAATACCTTAAGATGGTTTGATTTGTTTAATGATATGGTGTTAATAGTATTTTTAGGTTTTGACTGGCTTTGCATTAAGAATTGACTAACCAAACATGAGTTACCTATCAGGGAAACATTTTGGCCACTATGTTGGCTATTGACCAGTGAGTTTAGCTGTTTATCATTTTTTTAAATCATAAACAACAGAGGGTTAAACGTATAGATAAACCGTGTGACCATGTTTGTTAAACAAGACATTATACCAGAGACAATTAGAATACTTATGTAGAGTTTACCAAAAATAATGCTGTGTAACAGTAAATGCTAGTCAACAGTTATACACTTCTAAAAAAATCATCATACAATACCTGAGAGCTCTTCTAAAATTATTGATGTGTAACATGATTCCACTAACTTGCTATGTATTTTTTGGCTTGGGGGTGATTTTCAAGAAATGCAAATGGAACTGAAATGCAATACAAACAATGAGCGTGCCTGGTGGCTGAGATTGATACCACGACGTACTGTCGGTTATGTAGCTATGTGGAATGTATATCAAATATGGTTTACTTCAAGGTCTGGAGATCCCTACAATTCCTACAATAAATGATCTTGAAATGGTCATCCTATGGTGTGAAAATATTTATTAGGTATATATATTTACTGAAAACAATTATGATTTATTAAATGTTTATATGTTTACAGTATTGTTATTTAATGTAAGCACTTGAGGCACTACCGACCAATGGGAAGCAAAAAGTGGGAGCATATATGGGATGAAATGTGGGAGCAAAGCAAATATAAAAAGTGGGAGCAAATATGCTAACAAATATGTCAACAAATATGCCGGCAAAAGTATATACACAATTCAAGATAGTTGAAAGTAAAGTATATACACAATTCAAGTTAGCATATTTGCTCCCACTTTTTATATTTGCTTTGCTCCCACATTTCATCCCATATATGCTCCCACTTTTTGCTTCCCATTGGTCGGTAGTGCCTCAAGTGCTTACATTAAATAACAATACTGTAAACATATAAACATTTAATAAATCATAATTGTTTTCAGTAAATATATATACCTAATAAATATTTTCACACCATAGGATGACCATTTCAAGATCATTTATTGTAGGAATTGTAGGGATCTCCAGACCTTGAAGTAAACCATATTTGATATACATTCCACATAGCTACATAACCGACAGTACGTCGTGGTATCAATCTCAGCCACCAGGCACGCTCATTGTTTGTATTGCATTTCAGTTCCATTTGCATTTCTTGAAAATCACCCCCAAGCCAAAAAATACATAGCAAGTTAGTGGAATCATGTTACACATCAATAATTTTAGAAGAGCTCTCAGGTATTGTATGATGATTTTTTTAGAAGTGTATAACTGTTGACTAGCATTTACTGTTACACAACATTATTTTTGGTAAACTCTACATAAGTATTCTAATTGTCTCTGGTATAATGTCTTGTTTAACAAACATGGTCACACGGTTTATCTATACGTTTAACCCTCTGTTGTTTATGATTTAAAAAAATGATAAACAGCTAAACTCACTGGTCAATAGCCAACATAGTGGCCAAAATGTTTCCCTGATAGGTAACTCATGTTTGGTTAGTCAATTCTTAATGCAAAGCCAGTCAAAACCTAAAAATACTATTAACACCATATCATTAAACAAATCAAACCATCTTAAGGTATTTATTAAATTTAATTGCATTTTAGGAACCTTGCAAGCATCTTGCAACCTTCAAGAGGAATGTATAGACAGGAATTGTGAAAAGGAAACCGATAAATCAATCAACGTAGTGTTATGAACCTCAACGTAAGAAGTTATGAAAGTCTATGTGAGGGTGTGGTTTTTACAGCTGGATGCCTTTTCTGGCACCCACCTCAGAGACGAGTTTATGGGAGATGAAACTCCGCTATCATGTCGAATGTGGAACTCCTAGTCTAGGATTTCATAAGCAAAGGAACACACAAAAATTAGTATTATTACCAGCATAAAAGTGTGTGTGTGAAAGAAATAAAGTAAGTGAGATGAACTGCTTTAATCTCAATTTGTTTCTAATCATTTTTCAGAGAAAAATGACCAAACGGTAAAGTATCAATTCCGTTTTCAGTTATGTGTCTTTTATCTTCGTTTGATGAAATTGCCAACTTATTTTGCCGAACAGTAAATACAGAATGAGATTTTGAAATTATACAAACTTGAACTTTGTTGACTTTTTCTCTGTTATAAAGACACTTTCGATACTCATCAATATTCTTACTTTTACTCACACTCTTCTTAATGCCTTTAGCCTTACACAAGCTATTCATTTCATCACACAATTTTATTGCATACATTTTGGGTCGTAACCCCACAAATTCTTCAACAATCCTTCCAGCATTTTCATCTTTCATTAAACCAATTTCACCTTTATTTTGTCTCACAATGCCAAAAGGATTGTTTGTTTCATAGTTTCCAGTATCAAACAAATTTGAATGTTGTTTCATGAACTCATAAATATCATAATAGAATATATACATAAAACTATCGGTGTCTGTGTATAACAACCTCACATTTGATTCAGGATTTGCTAAAATAACATTGTAATGAAAGTCATTCATTTTACATTTAGACAAATCTAATATAGATGCACCAACATATACTGGTTGATTGTGAAAAATCTTTAGTCTACTCATCTCGATGACCATACATTGTTCATCGAATATAATTCTATGTTTAAAATTAGCCTTAGCTATTAAAGACCTACCACCACGAGCTCCATGCCATTTGGTGACCCATTTGATGTCCCTTAACTTCCTCACATTCATCAGTGAACGACCAAAAATTGCATTATTCATCAATTTATAAAAATTCTTTTCAAAATCATTTTTGGCTTGTTTTCGTTTCTCTGTGTTCACATCAATATATGGTTTTAGCCATTGGCTCTGATTGAATTCAATTATTCTGTGAATACGATCTAATTTCATTCCTAGTTGAATACATTGCTTTAACAATCTATAATGCAAAACATAACGTTCTTTATTATCTAGGGTAGCCATTAGCTTTGTCAACTTTTCTGGACATAGAGGGTAATCTGAATGTTTGTCATGTAACTCTTGAGGATAAGTCAAATCTACTTCCAAAATATATCCAATTTCTGAAGTATCATCAATAGTTAAAACATCAAAGCCTTCAACATTTGCAATCCATTTAAAGCCACCCGTTGGAAGATATTCCATCATCGCATATCCATACAAATTATTAACGTCAAAGTACATTATGTAGGACTCTTGCTTTTTCTCATCATAAGTTTTCATATACTTATTATTAGCAATCGCATGTCGTGTTATACACTGAACATTTCCTCCTCGAATAGATCGTTCAAAAAAGTGTAACATATCAATATCTTGAAGCAATTCAAGTTGAACGTTGGTTATCTTTTTCATAGCACACCAAGACATAGATGGAGCAGTGTAAAAATGAGCTGCATCAATGCCATAAGTTTCCATGCCATTCGATCTAAAATTTTCAAAGACATCCGCCAAAAGAAGTGTGTCAACTTTTAAATACAAATCTGCGTATTCTCCTAATGTTTGACAGGAAAACGTTTCCCACACCGATTGAGCAAACTCATACTCTTCATTCGATATTGTTTGATCATTAAGGCTGCTATAAAACTTGGATATTTCAGGTAATTTAGTTTCGTTAAGAACATCCATACTCGTGACGTATTCATAGGGAAACACACCTTTTCTCGCAGTAAGTCGAAACTGTGCATCATCATTAAAATAACGTTGTGTTATTTGCTTTGAATCTTCGCTTAACGAAGATGAACATTGATCTAGTGAACAGGACAAGAAATTATATGTATCGAAAAATCTTAACTGAATGAATCCATTCTTAGCCCGTACATACTTTGTAAACCCTTTGTAACGTTCCATATTCATCGCTAACAATTTTATATGAGCAGGATTATGTAACACCTCTCCATCACGTTTCTCGCAAATTTCTTTAATTATAAAATGTCCATCATAGGCGGTTAGATTATGAAATGCTATAGGCAAAACCTTTGTTACTTTGTAATTTAAATTACAACTATTGTGTGCGCTTCCTCTATATTTTCCAGTTAAGTGACAATGATCGCGTACTTTGAGTTCATTAACTGCAATCGGTTTCTCGCAAATGTGACACATTTTACTTGACAAAAATAATCTTTCTTCATTTTCGGTCATCTTTAACATTGGCTTAACCGATAAGTAATATGTTTGAAGTTTATCCACAATACTATAAAGTTCCTTTACAAACAATTCAATGCAATTATTTCCCCTAAAGAGCTTGAAACTGCACAATTCACTATCGAAATTACAATGAAGGTATAAAGAAATGCTGTAAGGAATATGTTTATGTGTTAAAGTAGAGTTATGAATGTCACTATTTGGAAAACAGGAGGAAATTGGAGACAAAACGCATTCAGTGTCTGCATATATTATAAATGGAACTGTATCTTTAACTCGGAATTCTGTAAAATTAACAAATCTTTGTTCATCAGTCGGCATTATGCTTTTTGCAACAGGAAACTGTTTACAGTCTGCAAAGTGAACATTTAACTCATCCTCAAGAAGATAATATGACAAACAACGTCTACATATATAAATCCTTCTCTGAGTGCTAGTGATGCTTGAACGCACAAGGCGAGCAAGATTTCTAATTAAACAAAAGTGATAACTTTCACTGTTTCCAATCTGCAACATCAATAAGTCTACACTCCTTTCATATACGGGGTAGTTTTCACCCCCCTGCTATTTTTCATCAAAAACAAAAGATCTTAGGTTCAATTATCATTTTTACCCGTTTAAGACCTTTTTCCCCACTGTAAAATCACTATTTACTGTTTTAGGGGTGACATCATCTATCCGGGTAAAAGCCTATGTCACAACGAATTTTTTAAGCTATTACACATAATTTTACGGTTCTTAGTTTCCAAGGTATCGATTTTTCAATTTTGGGGTAGTTTTCACCCCCCTGCTATTTTTCATCAAAAACAAAAGATCTTAGGTTCAATTATCATTTTTACCCGTTTAAGACCTTTTTCCCCACTGTAAAATCACTATTTACTGTTTTAGGGGTGACATCATCTATCCGGGTAAAAGCCTATGTCACAACGAATTTTTAAAGCTATTACACATAATTTTACGGTTCTTAGTTTCCAAGGTATCGATTTTTCAATTTTGGGGTAGTTTTCACCCCCCTGCTATTTTTCATCAAAAACAAAAGATCTTAGGTTCAATTATCATTTTTACCCGTTTAAGACCTTTTTCCCCACTGTAAAATCACTATTTACTGTTTTAGGGGTGACATCATCTATCCGGGTAAAAGCCTATGTCACAACGAATTTTTTAAGCTATTACACATAATTTTACGGTTCTTAGTTTCCAAGGTATCGATTTTTCAATTTTGGGGTAGTTTTCACCCCCCTGCTATTTTTCATCAAAAACAAAAGATCTTAGGTTCAATTATCATTTTTACCCGTTTAAGACCTTTTTCCCCACTGTAAAATCACTATTTACTGTTTTAGGGGTGACATCATCTATCCGGGTAAAAGCCTATGTCACAACGAATTTTTTAAGCTATTACACATAATTTTACGGTTCTTAGTTTCCAAGGTATCGATTTTTCAATTTTGGGGTAGTTTTCACCCCCCTGCTATTTTTCATCAAAAACAAAAGATCTTAGGTTCAATTATCATTTTTACCAGTTTAAAACCTTTTTCCCCACTGTAAAATCACTATTTACTGTTTTAGGGGTGACATCATCTATCCGGGTAAAAGCCTATGTCACAACGAATTTTTTAATCTATTACACATAATTTTACGGTTCTTAGTTTCCAAGGTATCGATTTTTCAATTTTGGGGTAGTTTTCACCCCCCTGCTATTTTTCATCAAAAACAAAAGATCTTAGGTTCAATTATCATTTTTACCCGTTTAAAACCTTTTTCCCCACTGTAAAATCACTATTTACTGTTTTAGGGGTGACATCATCTATCCGGGTAAAAGCCTATGTCACAACGAATTTTTTAAGCTATTACACATAATTTTACGGTTCTTAGTTTCCAAGGTATCGATTTTTCAATTTGGGGGTAGTTTTCACCCCCCTGCTATTTTTCATCAAAAACAAAAGATCTTAGGTTCATTTATCATTTTTAGGTGTTTAACACGTTTTTTCCCCATAACATGACTATTTACTGTTTTAGGGGTGAAATGACCAATCCAGGTAAAAGCCTATGTCATCACCTATTTTTAAAGCTATAACGCCTAATTTTAGGGTTCATAGTTTCCAAGATATTGAGTTTTCAATTTTGGGGGGGTAGTTTCACCCCATAAAGGGGGACGTCGCCCCAAGTGCTAGGACCCCTCATACAAGTCCCTAGCATGATTGGTTCACGAGATATTAACAAAAGTGTAGTTAGGCCCTTTTGACAAGAAAATAAATGAATGATACTTTCAAAAACGAGGTGTCACCCCAAGTGCTAGGATACTGCCTATGGGAAAATCCCATCCTGGGTTCAGAAAATATTAACAAATGTGTAGTTAGACCCTTTTGACAAAAGCCACCGGTGTGCATACATACAAAAATTGCTCTTTCACCCCAGGTAAGGGTAGTTTTTATTTTGGGGGTTGACATACCTCATTCATACAAAAGGAGAATTCACTACGAGTCCTATGACACCCCATATGTTTACATCGCATTATTGGTTAGCGAGTTACTAAAAATCGAATGACCTATTAGTTTTTTGTTTTTTTAATAAATTTTTTAAAAAGCCTCATCTATAAAGAATCTTTTAAAAATTCCGCTCTCTTACAAAAGCCCTCAAGTGCGCATGCATACAAAAATAACCACTACTTAACCTCCGGGTAAGGGTAGATTTATTTTGGGGTGGATATACTCCCGTCCATAGCAAGGGGTGGTTCACCACAAGTCCTACGACACCCTATATGCATCGTTCTAGCCTTACAAGCTCATTAAATTCGCCAAATTGTCAAAAAAGCACGTTTACCTCAAATTGCGTTTCCAAATTCCACCCATTTTAAAAAATTACCTCACCATCAAATAGAGCGGGAAAAATAGCATTTAAACGAACCCTCACTCAACCCTAGTCCTCGCCCGCCACCAAACATTTCCCAACATAGCCATACGTATTCAAGCACACACGCGACTTGCAAGAGAACATACACTACCCCACTACCCGCGAATAACCTTTTGTTTTGGTGCTCACACTCGCATGGGTGTCAGATGACAGTTAGCATCCTAATAAACATCCTCCATGACGTCAACACCCATTAACTTTTTATCACCATCGCACAAACAAGCCAAAGGGTCAACCTCTTCCCACGCTAACACGTGCACTGCACATGCTCGCTCCTGGACCACGTGCTCGCTCTAAGGACCCATGACGTCATCCCATGACGTCATCAGGATTACGCAATTTCTGGTCATGATGATGCAATATCCAAAGTCTAGCGAATTATACTACTAATTCTGTTATTTGGTTTGAGCCATGCCCATCATAGCCTCTAAAAAATGAAATAAAATAAATTTCACTGGATTCCTATGGCTAACACAAATCGTCTTTTATTTTCAGAAGTTGCAGCTGATCACAAGAAATCAACAACTTAAGCTCTAGTTGGGAATAAAATTAACATTTTGTGTGATGAAACCACAGACAGAATGGGTCGCTGTGTTTTTGTTGTACTGTTCCAAGTGCCAACAGCAATTGAGAAGAAATTATTTGTTGATGGAGTGAAATACCTCGAATCCGGAAATGCTACAAACTGTTCCCGTGCTGTGTTAGGTTCATTGCGTGATCACAGTGTGCAATATGATGACGTGAAAGTATTTGTAAGTGACAGTGCTCCATATATGACTCGTTGTTATAAAACACTGAAGATCATCATTGGGGATCATTTGCTCCATGTGCAGTGTTGGGCACACAAACTTTGCCTTGTTGGTAATTGTTGGACAGCAGCTATGTCCGATTTAAAACAGGTTGTAACAATGGTCAAGTCGGCCTTTCTAAACACAAGGAAGCGCAAATATAACTACTTGCACTTTCTGAAGTCAAACAAGAAGTTCCGTGAAGAACTATACAGCCTACTTTTCATGCCAATGATGATTCTACAGTATATGAACCTATCTAGAATAATGACGAAATTAAGTTGGTAATATCGAAATATCTAATTAGTTCAAAATATAGCTGGTATAATGTAGCCTAATAGAGCACTACAGTTGGCAGCCCTGGCGACTGAATATAGCCAATTCTTAGTTCAATCTCTTAAGGTACAGAATACAAAATTTGGTTGAAGTCCAATGGACGTTACATGCAGTTAGACACTGGATCTATCAGCACGCGTAAAAGCATGTTGCCAACAATACTATGCGTGTGCTGGTCAGAAATAATCTGAAATGTTATGATATCTTGTTGTGCCAATTTTGGATGAAATCCATTTGTTAGTATAGAAGTTACATGTATTTTAAAATTGGACATATCAGCAGGCATAGAATCATGTTGGCAGCACTGCCTTGTATTAATTACTCCAAATTAATCTAGAATGTCAGGTGCTATACGTCTGCAAAGTATAGAGCTGTTGGCTTGCATACTTTCTGGTATATTGATATTAGTGTAAAATAAATATAGACAGCATTTATTAACAGTTGGCAGCCCTGATTGCTCTTAACAATACTTATAGTCATATCTGTTATGGTACACATAGCACATACGAAATTTGGTTGAAATCCAACTGATAGTATAGAAGTTACATGTATTTAAAAATTGGTCGTATCAGCAGGCTTATAATCATGTTGGTAAAACTGACGTATATAAGTTACTCGAAATTAATCTAAAATGTCAGAATATACGTGTGCATAGTTTAAAGCTGTTGGCTTTCATACTTTCTGATATATTGTTATTTGGTTAAAAAAATAAAGAGAGCCATTATTAACAGTTGGCAGCCCTGGTGGCTCTTAAGAATACGCTCAGTCATATCTGTTTATGTACAGATATTGCATACAAATTTTGGTTGAAATCCAATTGATAGTGTAGAAGTTATATGCATTTAAACATTGGACCGATCAGAAGGTTTAAAATTATTTTGGCAACACTGTCATGGTTGGCCTCCTGGAAATTAAACTGAAATAGTATTATCTACATGTGTGCCAATTTTGGAATAGCTCCCATGCATACCTTGCAAGATATCCAACATGGAGCTCAAATTTCTAGTGCGTTTTTTCAGCAGTTGGTAGCACTGACATCATTTTCAAATATGGACGTGAAATATTCCGGTGCACATCTTTACTCATACTAAATTTGGTTTTGACTTCTGCAGCCGTTTAGGAGTTGATAGGGGGACACACACACACAGCCAGGCAGACAGACAGAAGGACAGACAGACAGACAGACAGACACACATTTTCCCGGATCGATCTCATAAGTCTACTTTTTCCTCATTTTTGCAAAATGTGAAAAGTAGGCTAAAAATGGGGACTTAAAGGCAGCAAAACTTTTTCCATCGCCGGTACTTACTCGAAGGAACAGCTGGCTTGAAGCTGTTTTTTATTTAGCGAGTTATTTTCATGATGTTGTGAGTTTTTTTAAGCTACCTGACATGAAAGACGTTAGTAACAGTGGTGTTACATTTCTGCGAGGCTTGACAGATAGAGATGTAGATACGATTTATTCTGAAATAATTTTTGTGAAAGAGCATGCTAATGAACTTGTTGAACTTATCACTCTGCTTGAGGGGTCCCAGTATCCAACCTCGCATTTGCTTTATCCCAAACTTGAAAACTTAGATGCTAATTTCGGTGAAATAATTCAAGGCCATTATTCTGAAGCGACAGATAAATGCCTTAGCTAAACTCACTGTCTTAGAATGTGCTACAAGGAAAGATTTGTTTGTAAAAAGTAGCTCAGTCTGCTAGAAGCAAGCTTGCTAGACTAAAGGCAAGTGATCCCAATCGCAAAAAACTTTGAAGCCATAGCACAGATATTTTATCCTAGACACGTGGTATTGAACAATGACAAAGAAACCGATATTCAAAAACTTCCGGGCTTTACAAACATTCCATGTCATGAAATAAGGAAGGGTTATGATTCTTTCAAGAATATTATTGAATCGCAGTTAAAACAAAATGAGGAGTGTGAAGTATTACGTGTTCAATATGAACATGAACATTTTGCCACGAGTTCTTTAGATCTTTTGTGGACACCAACAAACAATGTGGACAGTGAGCGTGTTTTGACACACTACAATACAATTGTTACAGAGTTATTTACAATGCTTTCATTTGAACATTAAATTGTATCTCAAGTGTCGCCAATAAAGTCATATAGTCCGTAAAAATCCGGAAAAAATAGATGCTAATTTTCCAAAAATAGATGCTAAATAGGGAAAAAATAAATGCTAATTTAAGGGAAAATAGATGCTAAAATTTCAGGTCCCTAGGCATGACAAATCAAAATCAGACATACAGACTTAAAATTCGTGTTGACTTGTTTTCTTGAATAAAGCAAAACTAAATAATAGCTTCAAAGCTATCTGTACAAGGAAAACAATACGAAAACAAACAAAAAATTAAAAAGTGGTTGTGAGAAATGGGATATATAGTGGGTCGGTGGCGTAGTTGGTAGCACGCTGAGCTTCTACGCCCAAGATCGCGGGTTCAAACCCGGCCTAAGTCGACGGATTTTTAAAAAATCCCTCATTATGCCTTCCTTCAGAGGGGAAGTAAAGCCGGCGGTCCCATGTCATAGATTTATGGCATAAAAAGAACCTTTCACTAACTACACTTGTGGAAGCTAAAATTTGTAAGTTATTTTGATAACGCTTCATTAGTTCAAACGTTTGCTGCCAGGTGCTGACTGAGATGGCATTTAGTAGCCACATCCGCGGCTAGGTGTCGTAGACGATAGCGATTGGTAGCAAAAGTAGGAACTACTTGAAAAAATTAATCGCCTACAGTCCTTCTACCTGAACATGACCGCGATGTCGCAACGCCTGAACTAAGGAACCAACCAACCAGAAATGGGATAGGAAACGAGAAGAAAGTTAGTTAATTATTGTTGTTTTAAGGGGCGGAACTACGAGGTCATCTGCCCCTCTTAACACAGATTAAAGAATACAAATTTGGAATTGATTTTAAAATTTTGTGGTGGACGCCTAAATTTAAAAAGACCAAAAATTAATAAAACATAAACAAAAATTACGGAAAAACAAAACATTATCATTCAAAAACGAACAAGTCGTTGAGTCAAAGTTCACTGGAAAATTTAGATTGCTGGCCCTAACCCACTCTCACTTATAAAGCGGATGACGAGATCAGCAGCCACCGCGTCATCGGCTAATATAAGTTTGAGTGTCATCTGCAAACCAAGGTTTCTTCGTAAGTCAGCAAGATCCACACACTCGGTGAAAATGTGGGCCACGGTGAAAACGGCTCCACAGGTACAAAGTGGGGGGTCTTCCCTTCTCATTAGGTACGAGTGGGTGGATCTTGTATGACCTATCCTTAGCCTACACAAAATCACGAACTCTCTCCGTGACCGGAAGGAGCTCCGCCACACGCGAGTAGTTCCCTTGATCGCTCTCAGTTTACTGGACAGTGGGTCAGCTAGCCACTGACTCTCCCAAAATGCCAGAACTTGTAGGCGTAACTGAGAGTGAATATCTCTAGCGGGTACCTCCATTGGTCGAGGTGGTAGTGATACCGCCTCTTTTGCAGCCTCATCAGCTAACTCATTTCCCGCAATTCCCATGTCGCTTGGAAGCCACAGAAAGGTGATTCGAGTGTCAGCGTGGCACAGCCCGGCTAGTAGGTCGTGGATTCGCTGCACTAGCGGGTGTTGCGGGAAACATATGGCAATTGACTGCAAAGAACTCAAAGAGTCGGTACACACGAGAAAGTGGATTCGTGACAAGAGTCAAAATTCGCCATTAGCCTGTAAGCCTCTAGCTTATGTCCTTTACTGTACTCTCTGCTTGCCTCAATTCTGGAACTAATCCACCTGGTTGGCATCGTACAGTAACCATTATTACGCTTTACGCTTGTATCATGCACTGCAGAAATGATTTCTTACGAATTAATTGGCAATCTCAAATTAGCCTCAACATACACACATCAAAAAAAGTTTTGCATCACCTCGGTTCCAAGAGTTCCGGAACCTTTAAATACAAAGGGAATAGAGATCAACACAAACAACATTTCAGCTCGTTTTATTGCTCATGAGACCCACACATTGCATGTTGTACCATCATACAGCTAGACTTTCAGCATTTGTGGTCCAGATTGCAGTACACACCACTACCTCTAATACCCAGTAGCACGTCCTCTTGCATTGATGCATGCCTGTATTCGTCGTGGCATACTATCCACAAGTTCATCAAGACACTGTTGGTCCAAATTGTCCCACTCCTCAACGACAATTCGGCGTAAATCTCTCAGAGTGGTTGGTGGGTCAAGACGTCCATAAACAGCCCTTTTCAACATATCCCAGGCATGTTCGATAGGGTTCATGTCTGGCGAACATGCTGGCCACTGTAGTCGAGCGATGTCGTTATCTTGAAGGAACGCATTCACAAGATGTGCACGATGAGGTCGAGAATTGTCGTCCATGAAGACAAATGCCTCTCCAATAGTCTGCCGATATGGGTGCACTATGGGTCGGAGGATGTCATTCAGGTATCGTAAAGCCGTTTCGGAGCCTTCCATGACCACCAGTGGCGTACGTCGGCCCCACATAATGCCACCCCAAAACATCAGGGAACCACCACCTTGCTGCACTCGCTGGACAGTGTGTCTAAGACGTTCAGCCTGACCAGGGTGCCTCCAAACACGTCTCCGACGATTGTCTGGTTGAAGGCATATGCGACACTCATCGGTGAAGAGAACGTGATGCCAATTCTGTGGGGTCCATTCAGCATGTTGTTGGGCCCATCTGTACCGCGCTGCATGGTGTCGGGGTTGCAAAGCTGGACCTCGCCATGGACGTCGGGAGTGAAGTTGCGCATCATACAGCCTATTGCGCACAGTTTGAGTTGAAACACGACGTCCTGTGGCTGAACGAAACGCATTATTCAACATGGTGGCATTGCTGTCAGGGTTCCTCCGAGCGGCAATCCGTAAGTAGCGGTCATCCACTACAGTAGTAGCCCTTGGGCGGCCTGAGCGAGGCCTGTCATCGACAGTTCCTGTATCTCTGTACCTCCTCCATGTCCGAACAACATCGCTTTGGTTCACTCTGAGACGCCTGGAAACTTCCCTTGTTGAGAGCCCTTCTTGACACAAAGTAACAATGCGGACGCGATCGAACTGCGGTATTGACCTTCTAGGCATGGTAGAACTACAGACAACATGAGCAGCGTACCTTCGTCCTGGTGGAATGACTGGAACTGATCGGCTGTCGTACCCCCTCCGTCTAATAGGCCCTGCTCATGCATGGTTGTTTACATCTTTGAGCAGTTTTAGTGACATCTATGAACAGTCAAAGGGACTGTATCTTTGATACAATATACACAGTCAACGTCTATATGCCGGAGATCTGGGAACCGAGGTGATGCAAAACTTTTTTTGATGTGTGTATAAAATTATGATGTTTTGTGAGTACTAGGAGGTGCAAGTCACCAGTTATATGTGTGACACAACGCTCCTCCTTCATTCTCTGGACAAGACATTGGGAATGGCTGATCGTAAGCAAATGTCGTCACAAGGGAGAAAATCTAACGTCTTGATTTCTCGTTATTGCATTTTAATATTCCCGAGTTCATCTTTTATAAGGTGCGTTCAAAAAGTAACGAGCCGGAGGCTGTAATGCGCAAACCGCTGACGACATCGGCTAATCGTGGCATGTGTAACGAGGTGTGGTTCCGACCAGAGCGTGGAAGGTCACAGCCCGTCGCTAGAGGGCACGCGTGCACGTCACATGACGATACAAAGCGAGCATCAGCATGCATCAATCGTCCAACACTGCCAGTCGCATTGAAAAGAGTGACATGGAGGCGTCAACCGAAGAGCAAAGAGGTGTTGTTTGGTTTCTGACAGCGGAAGGAGTAGGGGGAACGGACATTCATCGCCTAATGACACAAGTGTACGGCGAGAATTCCATGTCCCTTGCAAGGGTCAAGGCGTGGCACAAGCGCTTCAGGGAAGGACGCGTGTCGTTAGCCGATGACGCCCGATCTGTGGGACCCCCCTGCATTACCGATGACAACGTCCAACTGGTTGATGCACTCATTATCCAGGACCGCCGAGTGACAGTGAACGCCATAGCCGCCGTGGTTGGATTGAGCGTGGAAGCGTACACACCATCATGAAGGAACGACTGCACTTGCTTAACGTGTGTACCCAATGGGTGCCCCAAAGTCTTCAACCACACCAGGAAGCAAGCCTTGGTCTTGGTTGGACGATTGATTCATGCCGCTGCTCGCTTTGTATCGTCACGTGAGTTTCATGCGTGCCCTCTAGCGACGGGCTGTGATCTTCCACGCTCTGGTCGGAACTACACCTCGTTACACACGCCACGATTAACCGATGTCGTCACCGGTTTGCTCATACCAGCCTCCGACTCGTTACCTTTTGAACGCACCTTATAGAACATTATTAGTCAGGCACGGATCCAGAAAAAACATTAAAACACTCGAAGATGATGATAATTGTTGTTTTAAGGGGCCTAACATCTGGGTTATCAACCCCTAATGGTATGGGTGATGGCGAAAATGACAATGAAATGGAAACCATAACGAAAATTAAGTGAGACTGAAAATACAACAAAATTATGTTAAATGGTCCGGCTAAGCTCAAATTATCAGCGTTTCGCCCCGGACCATTTAACATAATTTTGTTGAATTAAAGGAGCTCAAAGGACCATAACAACAGTTTCTCATTCGAGAACGTTCTTCGACAGACTGAAAATACTCACAAACTGGAGCTGAGATTGAAATGGCTCACAATATGTTGAATAGAAATACGTACAAAATGTAGTTTAGGTTCAAAATACATCAAATGCAATATAGATTCGAAATACTCACAAAATGCAACTGAAATTGAAAAGACTTACAAAATATAATTTGGATTCAGAATATTCACAAAATGTAATTGAGATCAAAATACTTACAAAATGCCCATCCTACAAAATGCAATTTAGATTGAAAGTCTTGCAAAATGCGGTTTAGGTTGAAAATACTTACAAAATGCAATTGAAATTCAGGAGACTCACAAAAATGGTACCCCTACATACAAAGACTAACTAAAATTCAATTTTGATTGTCAATCCTTACAAAATGCAATTGACGTTGAAAATACCGACAAAATGCAGTGCAAAGTCAAAATATTCACAAAATGGAATTTAGATACATGGGGAACCAATTCACAAAAACAGTGCGGGGATCTTAAAGACAAAAGCGAATATAATGAAAAGAAAAAGAAGGCTGATCCCTAGTAGAATGAAGGAACAGGAAAGATGAGAGAATGGCTTAAATGTTGCTCCTCACACCTTTGCTGGCTGATTTCCAGAATTTATGGCTATGTTCAGAATGGCACAAACTGAATGTGGTTTGACTTACGAATAAATTGAAGAGTCCGTTCGATTTCCGAATCCTTACACTACAAATTTAATAAAAAAATCCGACACGATTGAAAATAAAACTATATTGTAAAACAAGATGTTCAGTAAAGAACATACAGCCTACTTTCTCCTAAATGCATGGGTATTGTTATAACTCTTTGTCCTTTTCAAGGAGTATGATTGAATGTTGGTTGTAGTTTTTTTTTTTTTTTAGCGTATGGCTTTTAGTGCCGGCAGTGTCCGAGGACATGTTCGGCTCGCCAGTTTTGTAGCTGCTTCGAGACGGACACCCAATGGGTGAGCTACAAGTACCGTTGGGGAGGAATGTTGGATGGGAGGGTCGAGGAGTTGGAAGGTAGCGGCTGTGGCCTATAGTTAGGGACCAACCCCGGCATTTGCCTGGAAGGAAGATGGGAAACCACAGAAGACCATCTTCAAGGTTGCCGGCGGGGGGATTCGAACCTCCTCGCCTCCCGGATGTGAGCGACTGCCAACAGTCATGCCGCAACGACCTCGGCTAACTCACCCGGTTGGTTGTAGTAGCTTGTTGAAATACAACGTGCTATATGGATATTAAACATGAATATGAGGTGCCCTTTGCTAGTGCTACCTCTGTACCAAATTTCGTTCAATTCGGTTTCACCGTGTTTGAATTGATAGGGGGAATCGATTTGCACACATACTTGGCCACCATCTGCAAACTATTGGGCTGATGTTCTTGCAGTTTGGTCAGAATATGTTTCCCACATAAAGATATGGTGTTGCAAAATTTGGTAGAGACTAGATTATTAGATTGGTCGTAATTACATTTTAGCTTTTAACATTTGGGTGGCCGCGATTACGTTTCCGTCAAGATGGCGGCGATATAAAACATGACACTGAGGTGCCCTTTGCTAGTGCTACCTCTGTACCAAATTTCGTTCATTCGGTTCCACCGTGTTCGAATTGATAAGGGGAATCGATTTTCACACAAATATGGCCGCCATCCGCAAAATATTAGGCTAATGACCTATTAGTTTAGTCAAAGGATGCTCCCTCCATAAAGGTATGTTGTTGCTAAATTTGCTAGAGATCGGATGATTAGGCTAATCGTAATGGGATTTAAGCTTTGAACATTTGTGTGACCGCCATTACGTTTCCGTCAAGATGGCGGCGATATAAAACATGACACTGAGGTGCCCTTTGCTAGTGCTACCTCTGTACCAAATTTCGTTCATTCGGTTCCACCGTGTTCGAATTAATAGGTGGAATCAATTTTGACATAAAGATGGCCGCCATCCGCAAACTATTAGGCTAATGACCTATTAGATTGGTCAAAGGATGCTCACTCCATAAAGGTATGTTGTTGCAAAATTTGGTAGAGATCGGATGGTTATGTTAGTCGTAATTTAACTTAAGCTTTGCACATTTGTGTGGCCGCCATTACGTTTCTGTCAATATGGCGGCGATATAAAACATGACACTGAGATGCCCTTTGCTAGTGCTACCTCTGTACCAAATTTCGTTCCATTCGGTTTCACCCTGTTTGAATTAATAGGGGGAATTGATTTTCACACAAAGATGGCCGCCATCCGCAAACTATTAGGCTAATGACCTATTCATTTGGTCAAAGGATGCTTCCTCTATAAAGGTATGTTGTTGCAAAATTTGGTAGAGATCGGATGATTAGGTTAATCGTAATTTTATTTATGCTTTGAACATTTGTGTGGCCGCCATTACGTTTCAGTCAAGATGGCGGCGATATAAAACATGACACTGAGGTGCCTTTTGTTAGTACTACCTCTGTACCAAATTTCGTTCCATTCGGTTGTACCGTGTTCGAATTAATAGGGGGAATCGATTTTCACACAAAGATGGCCGCCATACGCAAACTATTACGCTGATGACCTATTAGTTTGATCAAAGGATGCTCCCCCATAAAGGTATGTTGTTACAAAATTTGGTAGAGATCGGATAATTAGGTTAGTCGTAATTTGATTTAAGCTTTGAACATTTGTGTGGCCGCCATTACGTTTCAGTCAAGATGGCGGCGATATAAAACATGACACTGAGGTGCCTTTTGTTAGTACTACCTCTGTACCAAATTTCGTTCCATTCGGTTGTACCGTGTTCGAATTAATAGGGGGAATCGATTTTCACACAAAGATGGCCGCCATACGCAAACTATTACGCTGATGACCTATTAGTTTGATCAAAGGATGCTCCCCCCATAAAGGTATGTTGTTACAAAATTTGGTAGAGATCGGATAATTAGGTTAGTCGTAATTTGATTTAAGCTTTGAACATTTGTGTGGCCGCCATTACGTTTCCGTCAAGATGGCGGCGATATAAAACCTGACACTGAGGTGTCCTTTGCTAGTGCTACCTTTGTACCAAATTTCGTTCAATTCGCATTCACCGTGTTCGAATTGATGGGGGGGGGGGACAGACATTCAGAGTACACACACTCACACACACACACACATACACACAGACAGACACACATTTTTCGCCCTGTGTTGATCTCATAAGTCTACTTTCATTTTTTGCAAAAATCGAAAGTAGGCTAAAAATGCCGTAAAATTACACAATTTTTTTGAGGAAGAAAAAATAAAAATTGTAAAATCAAATATGCATGCACTACACTGTTGAAATAAATCTCAATAATCATTTCATTGACATAACACCCTACTTAAAAACAACAAGACGAACTAAAGAGCCTACTTTTCTTAAAATTTAAGATTCATGCCAATGATCAATGACGAAATTAATTTGGTAATATCGAAATTTCTAATTAGTTCGAAATACTGTATACCTGTGATAATGTAGCCTAATAAAGCACTACAGTTGGCAGCCATGGTGACTGAATATATTCTTAGATCCATTTCTTAGGGTACAGTATACAAAATTTGGTTGAAGTCCAATGGATAGCATGGACGTTACATAGTATTAAACAGTGGATCTAACAGCGCGCGTAAAATCATGTTGGCAACAATGCCATGCATGTATTGGTAGGAAATAATCTGAAATAATATGATCTATTGTTGTGCCAATTTTGAATGAAATCCATTAGTTAGTATAGAAGTTACATGAATTTAAAGTTGGACCTCTCAGCAGGCTTAGAATAATGTTGATAGCACTGACGTATATAAGTTACTCCAAATTAATATAGAATGTCAGGTACTATACGTGTGCATAGTTTAAAACTGTCGGCTTGCATACTTTCTGATATATGGGTATTTGGATTAAAACAAATTGAGAGCATTTATTAACAGTTGGCAGCCCTGGTGGCTCCTAAGAATACGCTCAGTCATATCTGTTTATGTACACATAGCACATACGAAATTTGTTTGAAATCCAATTGATAGTGTAGAAGTTATATGCATTTAAAATTTGGACCTATCAGCAGTCTTATAATCATTTTGGCAACACTGCCATGTATGGCCTCCTGGAAATTAAACTGCAATATTATTATCTATAGGTGTACCAATTTTGAAATAGCTCCGATTCATACCTTCCAAGATATCCAACATGGAGCTCAAATTTCAAATGCGATTTTTCAGCAGTTGGTAGCATTGACATCATTTTCAAATATGGCCGTGAGATATTCAGGTATAGGTCTTTACTCCTACCAAATTTTGTTTCGTTTGCTGCAGCTGTTTAGGAGTTGATAGGGACACACACACACACAGCCAGCCAGCCAGACAGACAGACAGACAGAAGGACAGACAGACAGACACACATTTGTCCGATCTCATAAGTCTACTTTTTCCTCATTTTTGCAATTTTGCATTTTTTCATTCATAATGCAATACGGTATAGTAAATTTTGAAACAAGGGGTGACACAAAGTCCAACGAGGGAAGCTCCTTCGCTTGCCTTCGAACAGATCGATATTCTTCCGCTGAACAGTGACGTGGTGCTATCTAGCGATGGTATGTGCAACTTCATGCTTACTGGCACCCACTCGTGAGTGCTAGAGCTGTAATATTACGTTCGTCTCCAACACAAATCGCGAGAAATCGGTCAACGTAATATTACGCTCGCCGCAGTTTTAAAAAGTTACCTTCAAAAACATAATAGTACGGCACCCGCGCTATAAGTGTTAAGGCGGGAAATGAAGAGACTCCCTAGGCCTCGGATAGCCTAATACCATCGGGGTCGGAAGAGAACAAGAGTTGGCCAAGAGAGGTCGACAGTAAAAAAGACGGAGAGGAGCCCAGCACAAGTAAGTGGAAGCAATGCCAGACTCAGCTGGGGTCCCGTGGTCGCCAACCCAAGTCCCACTAGATGTGAGCCCCTGGTGGAGTTACCTCACTTAAAGGAGCACCTAGAAGGTCGAGGCTGGCATGATTAGATTCTAAGAACACTTCTGTTACTGGATGTGGGGATCTTTTAACACGCAATAAATCCGAATGGGGGTCGCCCCCGTTTGAAAATTAGAGCATTCCATCGCTTACTCTGTCCTCCCTTCGCCCTCGCCAGTGCCAGCAGGAAACGCATGTCCCTCCAATTTGGCTTGACACAAGACTCGTCACGGTTAAGATGTGGCGCTCTATTTTTAGAAGCACTCCTCTCCCTTACAGAGTAAATCGTGCAAGCAGTGGAAGGAACATGTTTCACAACCCATTCTTTTCATGGCTAGCATTATCTATTATATAATCTATTATAAGGAATCTGTTGACATCGAATATAGATTTAGGTAATAGAAAGTCGTTTTTGAAAGCCTTTGTCTAGAGCGTGGCGCTCTATGGAAGTGAAACTTGGACAATTGGTGCAGCAGAAAGGAAGAGAATTGAAGCGTTTGAAATTTGGTGTTACAGGAGAATGATGAAGATCAGATGGGTAGATAGGGTTACGAATGAAGAGGTATTAAGACTAGTGGAGAGGAGACTGGCGAATGCTAATGAAGAGAAGAGATAGGTTGCTAGGACACATACTAAGACACCCAGGAATAGCAAGCTTAGTTATGGAAGGAAGGGTCGAGGACAAGAACTGTAGGGGTGGACCAAGGTTAGAATATGTTAAACAGATTGCCTCGGATGTAGGGTGTGGTAGCTATGTAGAGATGAAACGACTAGCTCAGGACAGGGAAGCATGGAGGCTGCATCAAAGCAGTCGAAAGAGTGAAGACTCAAACAACAACACTCTATTATTATAATACACTAAGTTCATCAGAAGGGATGTAAAGCCGGTGGTCCCATGTCATAAATTTATGGTAAGTAAAAGAACCTTCCACTAATTACACCTGTGTGAAGCTAAATTATAGGTTAGATTTAACTAACGCTCTTAGGTTCAAACGTTCGCCGCCAGGAGCAGACTGCGGTGGTATGGCATCTAGTAACCAAGTTCAGAACTAGTTGTCTTTGACGGTAGCGTATGGTGTCAAAAGTAGGAACTACTTGAAAATTGAGTGTCTGCAGTCCTTACCTGAATCACAGATATCACACACTAATACAGCCATCACAACACCGGTTATCAGAGAGATTCAACACACACCCAAAGTACACGGGGCTACATGACCATGTTGTCGCAGCCCCTAAACTGAGGAATCAATCAATCTAAGTTCATCCGACAAAAAACTCAAGCTCCTGAACCAGAAGGAGTTAGATGGTGCGTTTTGTGCCAAAATCTTCCAAACCGTCTCAATAGTACAGGAAAAATCTTGCATTTCTTGAAAAGTCAACGGAAATCTACTGTATGTATTTGTTTAAAAATTGTGTTTAAATAAGAAAGAAAATAGCTCCTAGTAGAAATGTGTCGCGACCAGCCCGTATAACACTAAAGCCGGGCGGGTAGTATGTACACACGGGGCGCACACAACCCATTGTGCATTGGAAAGAATATTACCCGCAACAGTGACGAATTGCACCCTGATTTCATTAAATAACGACAACTTGCTTATTAAGTAGCCGGCCCCGTGGTGTTGGGGTAGCGTGTCTGCCTCTCACCTGGAGGCCCCGGGTTCAAATCCCGTCTCCGTCAGGGATTTTAGAAACTGACGTGAGGGCTGAAATGGGGTGTATTCAGCCTCGTGAGGACAATTGAGTAGCTGTCTGACGGTGAGGCAGCGCCCCGATCCCGAAAACCAAGATTAACGGCCGAGGGACCCGATGCGCTGATCACGCGTCACCCCAATATCTGCAGGCCAAATGGCTGGGCAGCGGTCACTTGGTAAGCCTAAGCCCTCCATGGGCAGTAGTGCCTGGGGTTATATTATTTATTAAGTGCGTAAATTGAACAAATTAGCATATTTATAGAAGGCCGCATAACAGTAAAGCCAGGCGGGTGATTAAAGAACATGCGAGATTTCCCACACAGGTCCCGTGGTTGTATATTAATAATCTACAGCAGCTACCTTTAAAAACAGCTATGCATCTATTCGACGCAAAGATCCTACCAATTCTCACTTACGGGATCCACTTGATATGGGACGGACTTACCAAGATAGTACCTGTCCACCATCGAAAGAGTCAAAGCCCAATTTCTGAAAACCTAAATGGGCATCTCAAAATACAAGCGCTCCCACCTCACATGAATTAGCCTGGGAATCCTTTCTCGTGGAAGAAATGAGGGCCAAATTACAGCTTCCATCCTCAAAAAAAAATGCTAAAGCGCACTTAACACAGAGAAGGGAGAAGAGAGAAGTCATCCCCTAGAATTCTACAACTATGATTAACCGGAACTGCACCAACGCCAATCAGAAATTAAGACATATGGTGGTAAATTTATCAGTGCATGGGTACCACCATAAAATATGAAAAAGCATGTGCTACCACGCCCCAAATGAACTCTGCGTCTGCTCGTTATGTGACCAGTTCTGTGACATATATCACATCACACGATGTAACAAGTAGCTCCACGAAGAACTAAATAGCCTATTTTCATAACATCCTACGTATAATAATTGTCTCTATCAACATACAATGTATCAGTTTGATTGCTGTAATAGATTCGTAGATATTGAGAACCGTCTAAATATTTCGGTTGGTCACCATGTTGGATTCTTTTATACATAGGCCTTAGAGTTATGTACTATTACATGAAGATTATTGTGTAGGTGTTTTATTATTCAAACACCGACAGTAGTGCCTACGCTGGCTAAAGCGCAGTGTTAGGTCATGGGACCAAGCTCTCTGCTGACTCGGTAGACGCGTGGGTTCGAGCCCCACCGTCGGCCGTCCTTGAAATGGTTTTCCGTGGTTTCCCATTTTCAACACCAGGCAAATGCTGGGACGGTACCTTCTGACAGGCCACGGCCGCTTCCTTCCACATCCTTCTTCACTTTCATTCACCTTAATCAATTCCATCTCTCATCCCGACGCGCAGGTCGCCCACGGGCGTCGAATAGAAAGACCTGCACTAGGTCTCTGAGGAGACCACACGAAAAAAAAAAAAAAACAATCGCATGGTTAGGATACAAGAAATAGAAACGAGATTTTTAAATTTCGCTCATCCGCCATCCCATGTGGTCATGTGGTTATGAAAATAATTTAAATGAATTAGATGCCAGTGGATTAAACTGTATATAAGCTTATACCGTACCAAGTTTTACTGCGTTCGGATGGTTAAATCGCGAGAAAAGTATATTTAAATGTTTCAAATTCTCTTGGCCGCCATGTTCGTTTTGTTGTTAACAGGTTATTGAAAGTTACATAGGTGAAGGTCTAGTAGTGCCCTTTATTACCGTACTAAATTTCAGGGTGATATGAGTAACAGTTTCGGAGATATAGAATGCCGGTGAAATATTTCGCACATCCGCCATGTTGCATTGGTGAGACGTAATAAAATGTAGAGGGCACGGTTGGGGTCGGCCAAAATAGTACTATGACCTTGCCGAGTTTCTTTGAAATCACTCCAGTCGTTTAGAAGTTATTAGGGGCAGGGACACACACACACACACACACGGACGCACACACAGACACATACACACACACACGGTCAAAAGTTGATCTCATAACTTGAAAATAGGCTAAAAGTAACCAGAAATCACTGTCCGATTATAGCAAGGACTAATTTAGTGGAAAAATATGTAATGCATAATCGTGTGCTTCTCTCTTAATTATTGTAGCAGGTCCATATAGAGCGACCACGGGCTCTAGAACATGGTCTTCCGGGTCCTTCCATTTTTTTTTCAACCTGGAACATAATTTTGGAATTACGGTAATAAGCTTTCAAATGTTTAACCCCCAACCCAAAGATAAAGCTCCTCGTTGTTCAGCCCCTTAAAACTTCAATCAATCCGTAGAATTCAGCTTGCCCAATTGATTATATTTTTTTTTTGTTTATTCAGCCACTCACTTTCTTTCTCTCACTCGGGCTGATACTGTGTCTGTATGCACTCTTTTGTACATCATTTTTCCATTATTATTATTATTATTATTATTATTGATTGAAAGCAAATTAAGATATGCTATAGCAGCTTGGGGAAATCAAAACACAACTTTAATTAATAATCTTCAAGATAGCCAAAACAGGTTCTGTAAATATTTCACTGATATCCCTTATTTTAATATTAAAGAGTTGTTTCAAATTACTGTACTGAATCTCTACTACCATGATCCAAGATTCAGGCATAAGGTCTCTCACAACATACAAACAAGAGCCATAACAAGTACTAAACATGTTAAACCTTTATGTATAAATAGCTATGGTTTCAAGAGACTAAATTATATTATACCATCACTACTTAATGAACTACCACCTGGACTGACAAACATTAACAGCAAACAACTAGCTATAAGTCGCATTAAAAAATATTACTTAACCAAACATTAACTCATAACATAAATGTATTAATATAACTACCATAGTGTAATTTTTTGTATCTTTAATTATTTACATTAATATTTTATCATTAACATTACAAAAAAAAATGCATGCACTCTTGTACTGAAATATAATCTATATATATGTTGTAAATAATAATTAATATGTCTCACAGATAATCTGTACTGTCATCAGATTCGTGAGACATATCACAATAATGTAACATAAATAGTATTTGATAAATAAATTAAATTAAATTAAATTAAATTATTATTATTATTATTATTATATTATTATTATTATTATCACTATTATTATTATTATTATTATTATTATTATTATTATTATTATTATTATTATTATTATTATTATTATTATTATTATTATTATTATTATTACTATTATTGTATTATTACAGTCTTTTTGTTACTATAATTGTAAAACTAGTATTATTTATATTGTGAATGTAAGTGAAATGTTTTATTTTTAAAAGCCCTAATCTTATTGTATGTAGGGCGTTATTATAAAGGAGCACTTAAGCTCTAAGTGTAGCCGTGGAAATAAAATCAATCAATCAAATCAATCAAACAAACAAAAAAAATCAATTGTTCTTTTACTTCAATATTACAATCACTGTGCATTAAAATTCCATTTTCGTTGTATCTGAATAACTACGTTCGTGTACCTAAGCCCTACTCCTTTCTGAAATACACAGTCATTTCTTTCTGAGATTGAATTAGGAACGTAATGAACCCTTGAACTTCAGCACGTTATGAATTAAATGGACAACTCTGGCAACTTCACAGAAGAAAAACAAAAAAAACAATGGTTGTTTATTATATGTTTACTTTCTAATGTTTTCTATACTATTCACTGGCTGTGTTTACATCGAACTGGGGCGTGTCAGAACAGCGCTCGAGTAAACAAAATTGATGTCCAACTTAATACTATGCGTATCATTTCCGGAACAATTAGATCTACTGCCATCTTCTAGATGCCTATCCTGAGCCACATACCATCCCCATATCTGCGAAGAAACAAACCCTGGACTAATATTGCTTTCAGACATTCCTGATCTCAAAATCAACCGACTTCGCTCAAGGCATCCTTCTCTTGCACTTGCAAACAGTCTTATTGGAGTTAACATCACCGATACCTGAAAGATAGAGCAATTATATAATTCAACTTTTAGCCCCAATTATTAGGATAATAACTGAAGATAAGAGCACACTCATCAACTCAAATCACATGTTATGGCATCTGTTTGTTTATGTTTCCATCACCCATACGCTAGTTCCAAATAACGGCAGCACCGTCGCTCGAGTCCGCGAATGGCAAATAAATTATAATCCACCTTAAAGTCAATAATGTATTGAAACTAATTATAATGTAATACCAGTTCCGGTTATCTTGCAACCTTCTTCAGTTATACTAAAAATACAAATATTAAACTAAGAGCATCAATCTAACATTAACATTCTCTTGAAAAAGAGATGACGACTAGAAATAAAATATTCACAATTTAGAAAAAATCCCAGTAATCGTAGACTAGTCTTCAAATATTAACAAGAAGTTCCGTGAAGAACTATACAGCCTACTTTTCATGCCAATGATTATTCTACAGAATATGAACCTATATAGAATAATGACGAAATTAAGTTGCTAATATCGAAATATCTAATTAGTTCAAAATATACCTGGTATAATGTAGCCAAATAGAGCACTACAGTTGGCAGCCCTGGTGACTGAATATATTCTTAGTTCCATCTCTTAAGGTACAGAATACAAAATTTGGTTGAAGTCCAATGGACGTTACATGCAGTTAGACACTGGATCTATCAACACGCGTAAAAGCATGTTGCCAACAATACCATGCGTGTGCTGGTAAGAAATAATCTCAAATATTATGATATCTTGTTGTGCAAATTTTGGATGAAATCCATTTGTTAGTACAGAAGTTACATGTATTTTAAAATTGGACATATCAGCAGGCATAGAATCATGTTGGCAGCCCTGCCTTGTATTAATTACTCCAAATTAATCTAGAATGTCAGGTGCTATACGTGTGCAAAGTATAGAGCTGTTGGCTTGCATACTTTCTCTGTCTGTCTGTTAGGTAGTCAGCCCGAAGGCTGGTTGGATCCTCAAAAAGCACCGCCGTTACGTTATGTGAGTAGATACCCACAAAAACCCAAGGCAGCGCTATTTTGAGGCGTTCTAGGCATGAAGAGGAGTGAGGTAGTTTGCCATTGCTTTCCTCACTGAGTCAGAACAGTAGTCCTAACCCTATGAGTAGAACCTTTCACAGCATTCACAGGCACTGACTGTGCCCCGAATGCCATTACTAAGCACCACCCATACCTCAGTAGCTTCCATATAATCACAGCCATGAGTGAGACTGAGACATCGGTGAAAAGCCACCTTTTACTCTAGCCTGTGCCAACTGACAAATGCAAATGTACTGTATTCATCAAGAGATGGCAAACAGGCCAGCATACTTTCTGATATATTGATATTAGGGTAAAAAAAATATAGACAGCATTTATTAACAGTAGGCAGCCCTGATTGCTCTTAACAATACTGTTACGGCTGTGAGTTTGTGTCATCACTCGCCGCATGAGTCACAACTGCCCCAGGGCTGGGCTGTGCCCTGCCTCCTGTATTGCGTGCGCCTTATGCAACAGGGCTACTAGGACAAAGGGATAGTCCAGAATATTCGTGACTGGACCAGCGATGGAAACCTCGAGAAGCCGTGAACCCTGGATGGATCTAGAAGCATTTATTGAGTCACCGGCCTGCTATATAAGTGCGACCTGTCAAGCAGTGGTTGTTGTTGTGTTTTATGAGCTAGTGCGAGTGTTTATCCTGGGCGACAGAAGTGTGGTGACTTGCGAAATCCCTAGTGAAGCTGATTCTCTTGACACCGAGGAAGTGATTGTGGTGCTTGTGAAACAGTGTATAGTACAGTGACAGACCTAGTGCAGCTATTTCCAGCGAGCGTACGGGACCGGACTCATTAGCTAAGAGGATTAACTGTGGTCTGTTGACAAGTGAAAGGGAAAGTATTCTCGACGTGAGGAAACTGGAGTAAGGTAATAATTGCTGTTGAGTAGTGTATTTTTCTGGCTGCAATAAAATTAATTATTTCTTTAAGCAGTAATTGGTGTTGTGCTTTATACCCACCGTAATCCAGTTAACAAAGGTGCCACTAGGGAGTGGCACGTAACAACTGGTGTCAGAAGCCGGATTACGAACTCAAGCACAACACCTGACGGTCCTGGTTTCAAAACCCGAGCAGGTCATTTTCTCTAATTTTCCTGTGAGTGCATGCCCTTTACAAGACAAACAACTAAAATGGAGGAGAAATTGGCAGCATGGCTAGAAAAGTTAAATGGCATGGAAACCAAGATGGAGGACGGTCAGAAGAATTTAACCAAGGAGCTAACTGCCAAATTAGAAGACGGCCAGAAGAAGCTAGAAGACGGCCAGAAGAAGACGGAAGACGGTCAAAATAAGTTAGTCGAGGACCTAACTGCCAAACTAGAAGACGGTCAGAAGAAGATGGAAGACGGTCAAAATAAGCTAGCGGAGGACCTGAAGAGGATAGAGGACGGCCAGAAGAAGATGGAAGACGGTCAGAATAAGTTGACACAGGACCTGAAGAAATTAGAACTGGGTCTGCGTGAGGAAGTCACGGCAGTGGAAAAGAAGTTCGACGCCTTATAAGTGGAAGTTGCCGAGCTGCGCCAACGCCCGCTGATGGGGGTGGATGAGAAATTCAACGTCTTACAAAAGGAAGTTGCCGAGCTGCGCCAACGCCCACTGACGTGGGTGGAGGAGAAATTCAACGCCTTGCAAGTGGAAGTTGCCGAGCTGTGCCAACGACCGCTGATGGGGGTGGAGGAGAAATTCAACGCCTTACAAGTGGAAGTTGCCGAGCTGTGCCAACGCCCGCTGATGGGGGTGGAGGAGAAATTCAACGCCTTACAAAAGGAAGTTGCCGAGCTGCGCCAACGCCCACTGACGGGGGTGGAAGAGAAATTCAACGCTCTACGAGAGGAAGTTGCCGAGCTGCGCCAACGCCCGCCCACCGTTACACCGGGAATATCAGGAACGGGACATAGCAGAGTGACGCCCCCAACCTTCGACAGAAAGGTCCCGTGGAGCACCTACTTACATCAGTTCGAGGCGGCCTGTTCCATAAATAACTGGAACAACACAGAAAAGGCTACAGCTCTCATTGTAGCGCTGAGAGGTGACGCCCTTAACGTCCTTCAGGCCATCCCGACGGGATCCCAGGACTACGCTTCCCTGATCGCCCATATGGAGTCCCGATATGGAGATCGCCATCTTCAGCAGGCCTATCAGATGCAGCTCCGGACCCGGGTACAGAAGAATGCGGAAACCCTGCAGGAGTTCGAGATGGACATCGCACGCCTCGTAAGGCTCGCCTACCCAACAGCGCCGGCCGACTTTCTGGAGCAGATAGCGACGCAGACTTTCACCGACGGGCTACGGGACTCGGACACTCAACAGGCACTGCGTCTCGCGCGCAATAAGACCCTGGCAGATGCGCTGAGCCACGCACTTGAGTTCGAGACAGCAAAACAGGCATCCAGAATGCACGCGCGGGTGCGTCAAGTGGACGTCGACGAACCAGTAAAAACCAACGAGACCAAGCCCCTGGCCGACGAATTAATGGAGGCGCTAAGCCGTTTCATCGATAGTCGCGGTACCACCAGCAACGACACAGCCGGAAGACAACCGGAGAGGCGGCCCGGACGAACACTACCGACCTGCTGGGCCTGCGGTAAGAAAGGCCACCTGAGCAAGGACTGCGGTGATCGCCGCCGCCGAGGGTATCCGACGGGAAATCAGTCGTCTGAAAACCGCGCGGCCTAGGGAAACGAGTATTAGCCAGCCATGGGGGGCAAAGGTTGGCTTGTGACAGTCGTCAAGCCCCAGCAGTCCAAGTGCGTGTGACGAAGTTACGGAGGGACAATAGCAGCCTGATGGTCGACGGAGTCGTCAACGGAGTGAGCTGGCCCATGCTGATCGACACGGGATCGTCGAGGACCATCGTCAATCCCACCGTGATCCCGAAGTGGAGAGTGCAACCCACACAAAGGAACCTCCAGCTAATAACCGCGACCGGAGAGACCGCACCGGTACATGGCGAAGCATCACTGGAGCTCGTCATTGGTCGACGGGTGGTGAAGCATCCAGTGCTTGTGGCTGACGTATCAAACGAAGTGATCATCGGACTGGACTTCCTGGACCAGAACATCATCATCTTGGACTTGAGTACTGGAGAAGTATAAATTCTGTCCTAAAACTTCCCCATACGGGAGAACGAAACGCATCAGGCGAAAGCCTGGCCAAAATAACTACTGTGGTCAAGAAAATTAGACTGAAACGGTGCGGGGTTATTGGGCATGAAATACGTGACTAGAAAACCAATATAGGGAGCAATGCATTAACAATTTTTATTCCTAATAATAAATTTATAATAAACAAACAAATTGCACTTAAGTGCTTATTACAGAAATTAACAATTATAAATGTAGCAAAGTGTGAGGGCCTGATTACAGAACCCAGATTATAGCAAGGTCCATGAAAAGCTCGCTTGATTGGAGAAAAGTTGAGCTTAATATATAAAAAATGCAGTTTATAAAAAGAGAGAACCATAAAAACAATTAAGAGTGTAATAACTGGTATGATATAAGCTCTTTATAAAATTAAACTTATCTTTGAAGAGAGTTGAAGAGAGTTGAAGAGCCAGCTCCTTAAAAAGTTCCAGCTAGCACACGTTGATTTAAAAGTCTTCACGGTTTTCTTGGAAGGAGGCGTACATGGCCTAGAGTTATGTGCACCATCGATAAAATGTCAACTTTCTTTTCTTGCGCAGAATGACATTTATCGTTTCCAAGAGCTGATCCAGAGATATTTTGAAGGACGATTCCAAGTATCCCCTCTAAGGTGATGTTGAAGAGTACAGCGGCTGGCAATTATTCTTGCCATCTTGAGCAATACGTCATGGTGCAGATCTTGTGACGTAACTGCTTGCTAGCGTAGATATCAGCGATGGTGTCATGAGAGGTAGCGGTGACCAGAGGGTTGAAGTGATTCAGAAGTGGCGGTTGATCCGAAGTGATGATTGATCCCAAGTGAGGAAGAACGCCAGCAAGCGGCGCCTTAAATAGGGACCATAGAACTCTCTCGAAGTTTGGAGATCGCCCGACCAGACAAAGACCTGCCATTGGTCGAACGAAAGTCAGGGTGACGTCAGTCGACACTACTCAGCAGACAGTGGATCAACCAGTAGATATCTGGTATGTCATGAGTGAGGACGCCTGAGATAGCGAGACTGAAACACTCGAAGTGAGAACTATAATATCTATGAATAAGTGATTGATAACAAGATTATGCATATGGTTTAAGCAATTAACAATTGTAAATAAATAATTACCATTCGGGGATCTCAGTAACAATAAATAAAATTTGACCGACAAATGGGCCAAGCTAAACATTGAAAATATCACAAAAGTGATCATGCTCCGAGAACTCCGAATGAAAACAAACAAAAGAATCAGTCAAAGCAAAACATGGATAACAGACGAGGAGAAACTAAGACTCGAAAGGCAAAACAGAAATAGCAGAGATGGGTCTAGTATAACGACCTTTACTAGTTAAAACATCAATAACTCTGATGCGTTTATCACGGCCAAAGTGGCAGTGAATAACTCTACCTAGGTTCCACACGAGAGGCGGAGATGGGTCTCGAAGAAGAACCATGTCCCCCACTCGTACATCTGGTTGAGGAAGCCGCCATTTCTTACGCCTATTTAGCAAGCTGAGATATTCTAACTTCCATCGGCGCCAAAAAGAACAGCACAAAGATTCTACTTTTCTCCAAAAGATAGGCAAGTTAGGATCACAGCGTCGAACCAGCAAAGGCGGAGTAGCAGCAAGCGAACAGCCAATCAGGAAGTGACTGGGTGTTAAAGGTAAAAGATCCTTAGGATCGTTTGAAAGAGGGGTCAGAGGTCTGGAATTTACAATACCTTCAAATTGAATAATCAAAGAGTTGAATTCCTCATAAGAAAGTATGGTAGGACCAAGAGTTTTCTTAAGCTGTCTTTTAGTAAGTTTGATGCAGGACTCCCATCGGCCCCCATGATGGGGAGCATAAGGCGGGGTGAAATGCCATTTGAAACCTTTAGAATAGGAAAAGTTGGAATTTTTTTCTTTAGCAGAAGGGGAGCTTAACACTTTTTTCCAGAGATCAGAAGCGCTTACAAAAATTTTTGCATTATCTGAAAAAACTTCAGAAGGAACACCCCTTCTAGCAGCAAATCTAGAAAAGGCGGCCAGAAAGTAGGATACAGAAGCGTTCGTAACCAACTCAAGGTGGATAGCTCCCGTCACCATACATACAAATAACGAGATGTAGAGTTTACCTAAGATTTTGCGCTTAGATGAAGAGGGATTGGTCTGATATATGTAAGGACCTGCGTAATCGATCCCAGTAAGAGCAAAGGGCTTACTAGGTTCTGAACGAAATGGAGGTAAATTACCCATAATCTGCGTGGCGGGCCTTGGTTTAACCTTGAAGCAAGGTATACACTTTTTGACAACAGAAGAAACCTCATGAACGCCATTGATGATCCAGTAGAGTTCACGAATTAGACAGAGCAAGGTGCGAGTGCCAGCATGAAGGTGTTTATAATAAAACTTTTTTATTATAAGGGTAGTGATAGGATGCTTTGAAGGAAGGATGATGGGATGCTTTTTCCCATCCTCACAACTAGACATAGCTAGTCTTCCACCCACACGTATTATGCCGTCCTGGTCTAGAAAAGGAGTGAGTGGAGAAAGCCTGCTAGACTTGGGTAAATCTTTACCACTTATAAGAGCTTGCTTTTCAGGAGCAAATACTTCCTGCTGAACAAGTAACAAAATCTTGCAAGTAGCAAATTCTAACTCTACTCTGGAAAGAAAGGGTTGAGGCTTCAATGGTTGATCAATTACTAAATATTTCCATCGGAAGATATAAGACACTACACGAATCAATTTATCAAATGAAGAGTATCTATGAAAAAGGCTAGTAGAAGTAGAAGTAAGATGCGACGTGACAGGGTCATTACGGGCATCAGGTATTTCTTCTGCAGATTGATTAGCTAAGCGAGGCCAACAAGATGATTCCTGACTTAGCCAAGGAGGACCATTCCAGTACAGGTCTGAAGAAATCAATTTTTTAGGCGTGCAACCACGTGATATTATATCCGCGGGGTTTTCACGGCTAGGAACATGTCTCCATTGTTCAGAATGAGAGACTTCATGAATCTTAGAAACGCGATTTGCCACAAAGGTATTCCAATGAGAAGAAGGCTTGGAAATCCAAGCTAATACAATAGAAGAATCGCTCCAAAAAAATGTGCGGGAAAATTTTAACTTTAAACTGACATTTAGTTTAGTAGCTAATTCTGTTGCCATTAAAGCAGAGAATAATTCTAATCTCGGCAATGATACTATTTTAAGTGGAGCAACCTTAGATTTAGCGCACACTAAATTAGAAAATCCAGGGAAAGTATCTGAGGAACGTCCTACTATGTATGCACAACAGCCATAAGCTCGTTCTGAACTATCAGAAAATACATGCAGGTCATACTGCTGGTATAAGGGATTAGAAATTAAAGGGCGGGGTATAGAAACCTTGGAGAGATCCAGCAAACTGCTGCGATACTCTAACCATTCTTCTACAAGGGGTAGAGGGAGATTTTCATCCCAGTCTGATTTTAATGACCAAAGCTTTTGCAAGAACATTTTTGCAACAATAACTATAGGAGCAATATATTGCAAAGGATCAAAGATCTTTGCGATTTCTGACAGAACTTGTCTCTTAGTTACAGGGGGAGATTCTGACAGATGTACCTGATAAGAAAAGGTATCAGAGGAAGGACACCAAAAAACACCCAATGCTTTTACGGCTGCTTCATCAGTAGGAATGGCAACAAATTCATCAACTGGGACCTCTGATGAAAATTTTGATATAAATTCAGTGGAATTTGAAGTCCATTTATGGAGCGGAAACCCACCTCCTAGGAGTAGGGATTTCAAATCTTCGCACACAAGGAGCGCTTCAGAAATATTAGGGAAAGAGCACAAAAAATCGTCGACATAAAATGCCGTTTTTAATGACTCAGAGGCCAAAGGATGATACAGATGACCATCTTGCTCGGCTAACATGTGGAGAGACCGAATCGCAAGAAAGGCTGAAGGCTTCAGGCCATATGTCACAGTCTTCAATCTAAATATCTTTATGGGTTTGGAACTCTCATCGCGCCACAATATTCTTTGCAGATCTTGCTGCTCAGAATTTACGAGAATCTGCCGATACATCTGCTTAATATCTGAGATTACAGCAATAGGAAACCTTCGAAAATTAAGCAAAACAGAGGTGAGATCTGTTTGAATCGCGGGACCACATTGCAAGGTATCATTTAAAGAGATTCCATTGGAATCTGGTGATGAGCCATTGAAAACTACTCTTATATTGTCTTGCGTTAAGGAATTTTTCCATACCGGATGATGATTTAAATAAACTATTTCATTTAAAGGATGGTCAATTTCTTCTGATTTAGAAATTACCTCCATGTGATTGGATGATTCGTATTCCTCCATAAAGGAAGCATACTGAGTTTTGACAGAAGCATCTTGTTTGAACCGATTTTCAATAGCAAATAGTGCCCTAAGTGCTCTGGAATGCGAGCCCGTAATGGCGGGAGGATTGGGAATACGTGGGAGAGTTACTATAAATCTGCCTTCAGTATTACGGACAGTGGTTTCCTTATATAATTTTTCACAAATTTCGTTAGAAGAAGAAGAAGAAGAAGAAGAAGAAGAAGAAGAAGAAGAAGAAGAAGTAGCCTGAACATTCTCAAGATCCCAGAACTTGGTTAGCTCTTGGCTCAAATCGGTACCAACAAAATAACAATTCGATACAGTTTGAATAGGATTACGGTATATTTGGCCAGTAGCAATCCAACCAAAATCAGTTTCGCGGAAGAAAACATTAGGAGCAATTTTTACTTTATTGGAATGAAGACATTGCCAAAATACGCTTGAGCTGAAAAGAAGCTCTACGGGTGAAGCTCTGTTGAAATGAGGGTCAGCTAGCTGTACAAAATTCGGGATATTCCAACTTTGAATAGGATAAGAAGTGCCAGGAATATTGTTGCCTATAGACTTGATAATCAAACAATCTAATTGCAACTGCGTACCAAGATTATTAGAGTCCTTAAGATCCACTTTAGCAAAGCTTAAGGATTGTGATTTAGAGCAGTTTATTCCTGTAACCTCTATTGAGGTAGGATGTTTTGGAAGGCCTAACTTTTGTACCAACGATTCATTAATAAAATTGTTGGTAGCGGCATTATCCAATAATCCCCTAACAGATACCCATTTTCCGTGAGAATTTTTCAATAGAACCTGCACGGTAGATAATAAAACCTGGACTTTGCCAAGCGAGGTAGAACTTTGAGCATACGACTGCGCACTATTTTGAGAAGTCTCCGAGTTAGACTTGGTATTGGAACTGCTTGGTCCTGATAACCGTGGTCTTTCATGCCTGTGCAAAAGTGAATGGTGTCTTGCCCTACAATGAAAGCATAAACGTTGTGAACGGCAATTGTTTAACATATGCGTTCCTGACAAACAGTTGAAACAATGTTTTTTGTTCGTAATGAACTTTCGTCTTTCATCTACTGATAAAGATTTAAATTCATCACAACTGTATAAATTATGCGATTGCTGACACAGACCGCACGTTTGCATTTGGTTAGGTGACCGAGCATCAACAGGAAGAGCCTGTGATCTTAAAATTCTTTGATTAGAACTGCTAACCTTATGTTTTGAGAAGGCTTTTGAATCTGAACTACTAGTTTTTTGATTAGCTATGGCGGAAAAGACTTGGCTTCTGGCCTTCAAAAAGTTAATAATCGCCTCATAAGTGCATTGCAAATTCTGGGAAAGTTCTGTTTCCCAGGCTTTTAATGTATTTGCATCCAATCTTGCAGAAATGAGGTGAACTAGAAATAAATCCCAGTGATTTACAGGTTGGTTTAAATTGGACAATGCTCTGACGTGTAACTCAGCGGCGTCAATCAACTTACGAAGTGATAAACTGTTATCTGCTTGCACGTTAGGTTACTCGAATAAGCTTTGTATATGGCGTTGAATAGATAAACGAATGTTCCCATATCTATCCTTAAGAAGATTCAGAGCAACTTCATAATTATCACTGGTCAAAGAAAGTGCTTGAATCAGGTTAAGTGCGTTGCCTTGAACTGCCAGACGCAAGTAGTGAAATTTTTGTATTACTGGTATAGAAGTATTCTCATGTACTAAAGAATTGAATAATTCAAAAAATGGTTCCCATTCTATGTCTTTACCAGTAAATTTGGGTATTTCTAATTTGGGTAATATAATGCGTGAAGAAGATGTAGAAGATGCTGCAGAAGTTTGATCTTCTTGTTTTTCTTTTAAAGTTAAAGCCCTAATAAGCTGTTTAGCTTCAGCAAATCCCTGATAGTATAATTTTTCAACTTCCAACCTATCACTTTGCTGGTCCGGATGCTGAGTTTCTATACTGCATTGTATCTCATCATATTTCTCAAAGGCTTGTTCATAATTCTTAAGCCTCTGCGAAATTATGTCAAGATTATGCTCTTGGGGTTCGAGTTCCGTTAAGAAAGTACGAAACCGTGTGAGCTTGCCCTTACAAGAGGCTCTGGAGTTGCTAAGTTTTTCATCAAGGTTAGGCATATTACAAGTTGTTTGTTACTCACGTCAATATTGTGACTTCGAGTACTGGAAGTCAGAGGATGACAGCTTGCTATGTAGTAAGGTTTAGTCTGATGCGGAAGAAACCGGCTTAGCTTACGTTTCTCTCCTCTGCCGCACATGCGCCTTAAGCTGAAACGTACAATGTGAATTAGTGTTGAAACACAATGAACAAAAATTGTTAATGAAAAATTCACAATATTAAACTTATATAGGGATCCAGGGTGCAACAGATATGTTTCCCGGGGGTGAGGCACCAAAACTATGGAGAAGTATAAATTCTGTCCTAAAACTTCCCCATACGGGAGAACGAAACGCATCAGGCGAAAGCCTCGCCAAAATAACTACTGTGGTCAAGAAAATTAGACTGAAACGGTGCGGGGTTATTGGGCATGAAATACGTGACTAGAAAACCAATATAGGGAGCAATGCATTAACAATTTTTATTCCTAATAATAAATTTATAATAAACAAACAAATTGCACTTAAGTGCTTATTACAGAAATTAACAATTATAAATGTAGCCAAGTGTGAGGGCCTGATTACAGAACCCAGATTATAGCAAGGTCCATGAAAAGCTCGCTTGATTGGAGAAAAGTTGAGCTTAATATATAAAAATGCAGTTTATAAAAAGAGAGAACCATAAAAATAATTAAGAGTGTAATAACTGGTATGATATAAGCTCTTTATAAAATTAAACTTATCTTTGAAGAGAGTTGAAGAGAGTTGAAGAGAGTTGAAGAGCCAGCTCCTTAAAAAGTTCCAGCTAGCACACGTTGATTTAAAGGTCTTCATGGTTTTCTTGGAAGGAGGCGTACATGGCCTAGAGTTATGTGCACCATCGATAAAATGTCAACTTTCTTTTCTTGCGCAGGAATGACATTTATAGTTTCCAAGAGCTGATCCAGAGATATTTTGAAGGACGATTCCAAGTATCCCCTCTAAGGTGAAGTTGAAGAGTACAGCGGCTGGCAATTATTCTTGCCATCTTGAGCAATACGTCATGGTGCAGATCTTGTGACGTAACTGCTCGCTAGCGTAGAAATCAGCGATGGTGTCATGAGAGGTAGCGGTGACCAGCGGGTTGAAGTGATTCAGAAGTGGCGGTTGATCCGAAGTGATGATTGATCCGAAGTGATGAAGAACGCCAGCAAGCGGCGTCTTAAATAGCGACCATAGAACTCTCTCGAAGGTTGGAGATCGCCCGACCAGACAAAGACCTGCCATTGGTCGAACGAAAGTCAGGGTGACGTCAGTCGACACTACTCAGCAGACAGTGGATCAACCAGTAGATATCTGGTATGTCATGAGTGAGGACGCCTGAGATAGCGAGACTGAAACACTCGAGGTGAGAACTATAATATCTATGAATAAGTGATTGATAACAAGATTATGCATATGGTTTAAGCAATTAACAATTGTAAATAAATAATTACCATTCGGGGATCTCAGAAACAATAAATAAAATTTGACCGACAAATGGGCCAAGCTAAACATTGAAAATATCACAAAAGTGATCAAGTACCAACACTCTGCACTTCGGAGGTGAGGAACTTGCTTTGCAACCAGCACACGAGGCCGTCACCGCACGACGAGTAAGGCTGAGAGAGGACGTCATCGTTCCTGCCAGGACGGAGGACAGCGCCGCCGTAATTATCGACGGAACTGCTGAGGGAGTGGCGGCTGTCATCGAGCCAAAATATGAGGACATCCAGACAAAAGGATTGCTAGTTGCCAAGACCCTCATCAACACGACGCCTCGGCCGTACGTCCGCCTGTCCAACCTGAACGACTACGATAATACGGTTCACCGGGACACCAACCTAGGAGTCTGCGAGCCCGTTACCTGGATTGCCCGCGTCACAGAAACGACGGACGGACACCTGCAGATGGACAACCGAAGAAGACGCGCCCTGCCAGAATAACTACAGAAGCTGTACCAAGGATCCCAGGACCATTTAGACGAAGAGCAATCACGCCAACTTCAGGACCTGCTACGCGAATTCCAGGATGTCTTCTCCGTGGGGAGCAAAGACTTCGGCAGGACAAGCTTGGTCCAGCACAGAATCGACGTTGGGGACAGCGCACCGATTAGGGCCCCATTCCGACGTGTCCCGCTCACCAAGCAAGCCGAAGTCGACCGGATGGTAGAAGAGATGAAGGAGCAAGGGGTGATCGAGCCATCACATAGTCCTTGGAGTTCTCCGGTCGTGCTTGTGAAGAAGAAGGACGGTTCCACCAGGTTCTGCGTGGACTACAGGCGGGTGAACGACGTCACGAAGAAGGACAGCTACCCTCTACCCCGGATCGACGACACGCTGGACACCATATCAGGGTCAAGATGGTTCTCCACCTTGGATTTGAAGAGTGGCTACTGGCAGGTGGAGGTCCACCCTAAGGACCGCGAGAAAACTGCGTTCTCTGTGGGCAGCGGGCTCTGGCAGTTCACCGTCATGCCATTCGGTCTGTGCAACGCCCCTGCGACCTTCGAAAGGCTAATGGAGTCCATTCTGAGGGGACTACACTGGAAGACCTGCCTGGTATACCTAGACGACGTCATCGTTCTGAGGAGGAGCTTCGAGGAGCACTACAGCAACCTGAAGGAGATCTTGTTGAAGCTACGGGCTGCCCAGCTGAAGTTGAGCCCCAAGAAGGGTCAGCTCTTCCAGAAGCGGGTCCAGTACCTTGGGCATATCGTCTCCGAGGAAGGGGTGCGCACCGACCCAGAGATGACCGCAGCTGTGAGGGAGTGGCCAGTTCCGAAGGACAAGTCCCAACTACGAAGCTTCCTGGGACTCTGCACTTATTACCGTCGCTTCGTGAGAGGATTCGCCGACATCGCCAAACCTTTACATCGACTGACTGAGAAGGACCAACTCTTCACTTGGACAGCAGAATGCCACAGTGCCTTCGAACAACTCAAGCAGGCTCTGTGCACCGCACCTATTCTGGCCTACCCCAGACCTGGAACAAGGTTCATCGTCGATACCGATGCCAGCGACTTTGGCATAGGGGGAATCCTGTCGCAAGTAGTGGACGGCGAGGAGAGAGTAGTGGCCTACTTCAGCAAGGCCTTGTCAAAGCCAGAAAGGAACTACTGCGTCACCAGGAAGGAGCTGCTCGCCATCGTGAAGACCATTGAACACTTCCACAAGTACCTGTACGGGCAAGAATTTCTCATCAGGACCGACCATGCATCCCTGCGGTGGCTCCTGAACTTCAAGCAGCCCGAGGGTCAACTCGCGCGGTGGTTAGAAAGGCTACAATAGTACAACTTTGAGATTCATCACAGGAAAGGCCAGCTGCATTCTAACGCCGACGCCCTGTCACGAAGACCGTGCCCCGAAGACTGCACCTTCTGTGCCCGAAGGGAGGAGAACACCGGGATACAGTGCCGAAGGACTACCGTGGAACTTCAAGGGAGCTGGAGCCGCGAATCTTTCACGCGGGCACAAGCAGAAGATGATGACCTGGGACTGATAGCCGAATGGAAGGGGGCCTGTGTCCCCAGACCCGGGTGGAACATTGTGAGTGACTGCAGCCCAAAGTTTAAGTCCTACTGGGCGCAGTGGGACTCGCTGATTGTAAGGGATGGCCTCATCTGCCGCGCCTGGGAGAGCACCGACGGGAAGACATATCGGGAACAAGTAGTTCCAAAGGCTATGACGGAGGAAGTCCTGAAGGAAGTTCATGGAGGATCATCGGGTGGACACCTAGGGATAAAGAAGACTCTTGAGAAGCTGAGAGAGCGGTTCTACTGGATCGGATGCCGAACAGACGTGGAGAACCACTGCGCGAGGTGCCACGATTGCGCAGCCAGCAAGGGCCAGGGACGAAGACGACGGGGTCCACTGAAGACCTACAACGTGGGCGGCCCCATGGAGAGAGTGGCCATCGATGTTGCTGGGCCATTCCCGTTAAGCGAGGCAGGGAACCGCTACATATTAGTCGTCAGCGACTACTTTACCAAATGGCCGGAGGCGTATGCGCTCCCTAACCAAGAAGCCGCGACGATCGCAGAGACCCTGGTGAAGGAATTCGTCAGCCGGTACGGAGTACCCCTGGAGCTGCACTCCGACCAAGGGAGGAACTTCGAGTCGCAGGTGTTCCAGAACCTATGCCAGCTGCTGGGAATCCGGAAGACAAGGACAACGCCGCTACACCCTCAGTCCGACGGGATGGTTGAGCGATTCAATCGCACCATCTAGAACCATCTCCGAATAGTTGTCAGCGAGCACCAGAGGGATTGGGACAAGCATCTTCCACTATTTCTCCTGGCCTACCGCGCCGCCGTGCATGAAGCCACCGGGTGCACACCAGCCCGGGCCATGTTTGGGAGGGAGCTCCGTCTACCTGTCGATCTTGCCTTCGGCCGACTGGGAATGATCCGATCCCGGTAAGCCAGTATTGTCAAGAAATGGTTGACCAACTGGAGGACGTGCACGTGTTCGCGAGGAGGAAACTGCGGATCGAGACCGACCGAATGAAGACCCGATACGACCAGCAGACGGATGCCGGAGGATTCCACGAGGACGACCTGGTCTGGCTCTTCAACCCATTACGGAAGAAATGCCTGTCACCCAAACTGCAGAAGTCCTGGGAGGGCCCGTACCGAGTCGTGAAACGGATCAACGATGTCGTCTACAGGATCCAGCGGAGCCCGAGGGCGAAGATGAAGATCGTGCATCGAGATCGCCTGGCAGCCTACGGAGGGACACAGACGGACCAATGATTGATCGGGACGATCAGCCTTTTTAGGAAGGGGGTGGTGTTACGGCTGTGAGTTTGTGTATCACTCGCCGCATGAGTCACAACTGCCCCAGGGCTGGGCTGTGCCCTGCCTCCTGTATTGCGTGCGCCGTATGCAACAGGGCTACTAGGACAAAGGGATAGTCCAGAATATTCGTGACTGGACCAGCGATGGAAACCTCGAGAAGCCGTGAACCCTGGATGGATCTAGAAGCATTTATTGAGTCACCGGCCTGCTATATAAGTGCGACCTGTCAAGCAGTTGTTGTTGTTGTGTTTTATGAGCTAGTGCGAGTGTTTATCCTGGGCGACAGAAGTGTGGTGACTTGCGAAATCCCTAATGAAGCTGATTCTCTTGACACCGAGGAAGTGATTGTGGTGCTTGTGAAACAGTGTATAGTACAGTGACAGACCTAGTGCAGCTATTTCCAGCTAGCGTACGGGACCGGACTCATTAGCTAAGAGGATTAACTGTGGTCTGTTGACAAGTGAAAGGGAAAGTATTCTCGACGTGAGGAAACTGGAGTAAGGTAATAATTGCTGTTGAGTAGTGTATTTTTCTGGCTGCAATAAAATTAATTATTTCTTTAAGCAGTATTTGGTGTTGTGCTTTGTACCCACCGTAATCCAGTTAACAAAGGTGCCACTAGGGGGTGGCATGTAACAATGCTTATAGTCATATCTGTTATGGTGCACATAGCACATACGAAATTTGGTTGAAATCCAACTGATAGTATAGAAGTTACATATATTTAAAAATTGGTACTATCTGCAGGCTTATAATCATGTTGGTAGAACTGACGTATATAAGTTACTCCAAATTAATCTAATATGTCAGAATATACGTGTGCATAGTTTAATGCTGTTGGCTTGCATACTTTCTGATATATTGGTATTTAGATAAAATAAATAAATAGAGAGAGCAATTATTAACAGTTGGCAGCCCTGGTGGCTCTTAAGAATACGCTCAGTCATATCTGTTTATGTACAGATACTACATACAAAATTTGGTTGAAATCCAATTGATAGTATAGAAGTTATATGCATTTAAACATTGGACCTATCAGAAGGCTTAAAATTATTTTGGCAACACTGTCATGGTTGGACTCCTGGAAATTAAACTGAAATAGTCTTATCTACATGTGTGACAATTTTGGAATAGCTCCCATGCATACCTTGCAAGATATCCAACATGGAGCTCAAATTTCTAGTGCGTTTTTTCAACAGTTGGTAGCACTGACATCATTTTCAAATATGGACGTGAGATATTCCGGTGCACATGTTTACTCATACTAAATTTGGTTTTGATTGCTGCAGCCGTTTAGGAGTTGATAGGGGGACACACACACACACACAGCCAGACAGACAGACAGACACACATTTTCCCGGATCGATCTCATAAGTCTACTTTTTCCTCATTTTTGCAAAATGTGAAAAGTAGGCTAAAAATTATGTTAAAAATATTGCTAATTAATCGTTAAAATATGGGAAAATAAATTACGTAAATTTCCTTTAAAAATCACATCAATTGCAATTGAATTATTATTGAAATAAAGAAACAAACATATAAAAATATAACTAACCAATCAGATCAGCCATTCCAATCGATCACGACAAATCGAGTTTCATTCACTAAATCGTGGCAATGCAAACGATGGCCTTACGATAGTGTTCGTGATCAAGGCCTAAGTATTCTAGTTCAGCAGAGATATCTATATGTTGCTACAGTGAGGTCCTTCTCTATAGAACGGAACCACACTGGAGCCGTATGACGGCCAGATGACTAGCATCTACCGATTACACAACACCTGGAAGATAATTAAGACTTGTGCTGAAGTATTTAAGCCTATCTCGTATCCCGTGAACATGGTTAGGTATAGAACAAAACATCGAATTTTCCTAGTGAAAACTGATCTTCTTATGAAAAAAGGTTTAGAGTCAATGAGTGCGTAAATTTCAGCGCCATGAGAATTTTATTGTGGGGGAACCTCAGACAAAAGGAATACACAAACAATCCCCATACTCTGGAGGCTCTCGAGAGCGAAATAACTGCACTGATACGAAATATCAGTGAGGATGAGTTACAGAGTGTGGTGCAACGTGAGTTGGTTGTTTCCACAGTTTAGGGGCTGCGACCACACGGTCACGTAGCCCCGTGTACTTTGGGTGTGTGTAGAATCTGTCTGATAACCGGTGTTAATTGTGATGGCTGTATTAGTGTGTGTTATCTGTTTTTTATTCAAATAAGGACTGCAGACATTCAATTTTCAAATAGTTCTTACTTTTGCTACCAAATGCCACCGTCGGCGACCAACTAGTTCTGAACTTGATAGCTGATTGTCACCGCAGCTGGCTCCTGGCGACAAACGTTGGAACCTAAGAGCGTTAGTCAAATTTGACCTATAATTTAGCTTCATACAAGTGTAGACGAATTAGTGGAAGGTTCTTTATCATGCCATAAATCTATGACATGGGACCGCCGGAATAACATCCGAAGGATGGCATACTGAGAGATGTTTAACACTCTTAAACAATCCGACTTCATCAGAGTTTGAACCCGCTCAGCATGCTACAAACTACGCCACCGAAGCCGCTGTCTAGAAAATGAAGGACAGCATTTCCAACTACTCTGAAATTCATATAAGTAATGATTATTAGTAAATTCGTTTAAAAAATGTAGCCTAAATGTGTTAAAACTAGCTGGGCGCTACGCTGCTACACACAGTGTCCCTACCTTCACACGGCGCCTGTGAGGTTCCGTTCTTCAGAGAGGACCTCATTGTATAAGAACCTATTATTTAACTGATATTGTAAGTTAGTACGGCAATCGCTCGTGAAGTTGTTCAAAATTGTGTTCTTGTTTTTCTTCTAGCTTCTCCGATTGTCAATGTAAATTTTAGTTTCAACAAAAAAAGTTACTATGTTTAGTTGGTACATGTAAACTTTCAAAACACTGACAAGCACAAAACCAACATAGCGGCCATACATTTAAAGTTTTTTCGTGATTTAACCATTCGAGCGAATGAGCAGTCAAACTTGTCGTGGTAAATCTTTATAGCCTACATGGGTATACTGGCTTGTAATTTAATTCAATTGTTTTTAGAAATTCAAAATCACAGCTGTGCAAAATCAAATTTAATTTAATCGTTTTTAGAAATTCAAAATCACAGCTGTGCAAAATCAAATTTAATTTAATTGTTTTTAGAAATTCAAAATCACAACTGTGCGAAATCTAATGCAATTCAATTGTTTTTAGAAATTCAAAATCACGACTGTGCGAAATCTAATTTAATTCAATTGTTTTTAGAAATTCAAAATCACATCAGTGCGAAATCTAATTTAACTCAATTGTTTTTAGAAATTCAAAATCACAGCAGTGCGAAATCTAATTTAATTTAATTGTTTTTAGAAATTCAAAATCACAACTGTGCGAAATCTAATGCAATTCAATTGTTTTTAGAAATTCAAAATCACAACTGTGCGAAATCTAATGCAATTTAATTGCTTTTAGAAATTCAAAATCACGACTGTGCGAAATCTAATTTATTTTAATTGTTTTTAGCAATTCAAAATCACAACTGTGCGAAATCTAATGCAATTCAATTGTTTTTAGAAATTCAAAATCACAACTGTGCGAAATCTAATGCAATTCAATTGTTTTTAGAAATTCAAAATCACGACTGTGCGAAATCTAATTTAATTCAATTGTTTTTAGAAATTCAAAATCACAGCTGTGCAAAATCAAATTTAATTTAATTGCTTTTAGAAATTCAAAATCACAACTGTGCGAAATCTAATGCAATTCAATTGTTTTTAGAAATTCAAAATCACAGCAGTGCGAAATCTAATTTAACTCAATTGTTTTTAGAAATTCAAAATCACAGCTGTGCGAAATCTGTTGGTTGGTTGGTTGGTTGGTTGGTTGGTTGGTTGGTTCTTAAGTTTAGGGGCTGCGACACCGCGGTCATGTAGCCCCGTGTAATTTGGGTGTGTGTAGAATCTGTCTGATAACCGGTGTTAATTGTGATGACTGTATTAGTGAGTGTTATCTGGATTTTAATTTAAGTACAGCAACTTAGAATTTTTCAAATAGTTCCTACTTTTGCCGCCAAGCACCACCGTCAACGACTACTAGGCCAAGTTCAGAACTTAGCTACTAGACGCCACCGCAGTCGGCTCTTGGCAACGAACGTTAAGAGTGTTGTTTACATTCCTAACCTATCCAATTTAGCTTCACACAGGTGCAGTAAGTGGAAGGTTATTTTACATGCCATAAATCTATGACATGGGACCGCCGGCTTTACTTCCCCTCCGAAGGAAGGCATACTGAGGGATTTTAACGCTCAAAAATTCCGACGACTTCGGGTTTGAACCCGCGATCTTGGACATAGCAGTTCAGCATGCTACCGACTATGACACCGTATTTATCTTTATAAACTAATACAAAACAATCCAACAAGGCGGCCATAGACTTGTATATATTTCGCCAGTTCTGCTGGAGCGGCCAAACTGAAACGTTGTATGGTGATAGAGGGCCATTAAAGTGCGTGCAGTGAAACTTGGCCCGGTGTATCTCTATTAAAGAAAGACTTAATATGAAAATGAAAATCCACAGCCTGCTTCCAGTCTCCGACCGGGTCAGGAATGGAATGAATGAAGCCCCCATCTAGCGGCGAGGATATGAACTGTGCCGGCTGCCGAGGCCTGACGCACTCCTCTGGGGCAATGGTTAAATGAATGACAGATGAAATGAAATGATAGTGGAGAGTGTTGCTGGAATGAAATTGTGACAGGGAAAACCGGAGTACCCGGAGAAAAACCTGTCTGCCTCCGTTTTGTCCAGCACAGATCACACATGGAGTGACCGGGATTTGAACCAGGGACCCAGCGGTGAGAGGCCGGCGTGCTGCCGCCTAAGCCACGGAGGCTAAAGAAAGACTTAATATACCGGGTCTAATTTAATTCAATATTGCACACAAAAAAAACTGATTGCGACTGTGCGAAATTTTGAAATAAGGTCTTTAATTTCTTGTATCCTAATAAAGTTATCAAACTGAATGCTTTTAAAATAAACCACTCTAACAATCGTCATATGTTGGTATAAAATGCTGTGGTCTACATGGCTTACGCCAACATGGCGGCCATGCTTATGATTTCACCGGTAGTCAGTATCTCCGAATCTATTACAGTAATCAAACTGAATTTGTGTATAGAATTAGATAACCGTAGAGCAATTGCTGTAGCATAGAGCCATTTAGGTTAAACCTGAACAATATTGGCCATCAGGGCCAAGTACTTCGATTTCAAGTTTCTGCCGTGTTTGTTCGCCTACCGCTAGGGTAGTGGACCAGCTCCCTATAGGCACACCAAAACTGGAACTGCTTAAGGAGCTGAACGCTCTTGGCTCATTTAGCCAAGAAGCATTACAATGCGCTTCATAGCAAGTAATTGCTATCCCTCGAGGGGTCTAGACAAGGTGCACCGACGACAATTGACGCGGCCAATCGGCACATATGGGTGAAACGCCAACACGCACAACATAATACAAAATATAAATTCCAGTGTTGAACGAATAAATACACAAACAAACAAACTAATACACCAAAAAAACTGAACAAATATTTGAACTAACGAATAACTAAACCAACAAACTAGATACAAACCAACAAATAAACAAACCGTGAAATAAACAAACGAGTAACTAAACCACAAAACTAAAACCGCAAAAAGAAAAAAAGAGATAAATAAATAAACAAACAAGTAACGACACCACCAAACTAAAACCTAACCAACAATCAAATAAACCAACAAACAGAAACATAAACAAACGAATAATGAAGCCAACAAACTAAAACCAAACCAACAAACGATTAACGAAACCAACAAACTGAAACCAAACCAACAATCGATTAACGAAACCAACAAACTAAAACCAAACCAACAAACGATTAACGAAGCCAACAAACTAAAACCAAACCAACAAACGATTAACGAAGCCAACAAACTAAAACCAAACCAACAATCGATTAACGAAACCAACAAACTAAAACCAAACCAACAATCGATTAACGAAACCAACAAACTAAAACCAAACCAACAAACGATTAACGAAGCCAACAAACTGAAACCAAACCAACAAACGATTAACGAAACGAACAAACTGAAACCAAACCAACAAGCGATTAACGAAACCAACAAACTGAAACCAAACCAACAAACGATTAACGAAACCAACAAACTGAAACCAAACCAACAAACGATTAACGAAACCAACAAACTAAAACCAAACCAACAAACGATTAACGAAACCAACAAACTGAAACCAAACCAACAAACGATTAACGAAACCAACAAACTAAAACCAAACCAACAATCGATTAACGAAACCAACAAACTGAAACCAAACCAACAAGCGATTAACGAAACCAACAAACTAAAACCAAACCAACAATCGATTAACGAAACCAACAAACTAAAACCAAACCAACAAACGATTAACGAAGCCAACAAACTAAAACCAAACTAACAATCGATTAACGAAACCAACAAACTAAAACCATACCAACAAACGATTAACGAAGCCAACAAACTAAAACCAAACCAACAAACGATTAACGAAACCAACAAACTGAAACCAAACCAACAAACGATTAACGAAGCCAACAAACTAAAACCAAACCAACAAACGATTAACCAAACCAACAAACTGAAACCAAACCAACAATCAAATAAACCAACAAACAGAAAAATAAACAAACGATTAACGAAACCAACAAACTAAAACCAAACCAACAAAGATATAAATAATAATTGGGAATATTTTAGAGATATATTGTGTTGGGGTGACATAGAGATTTATGAATATTTGATCCATTATTAATGATTATAAGATAAAGTTACCTAAGGGATAAGAGCGTATTTTTTTTAAAGAGTTCATATCAACAAATTGCGTTAGTTATTGTTTACACAAGAAAGTGATATATAGATAAATAAATTACATATAATATATTATGTATAAACGAAAGCCTCCGTGGCTTAGGCGGCAGCACGCCGGCCTCTCACCGCTGGGTCCGTGGTTCAAATCCCGGTCACTCCATGTGAGATCTGTGCTGGACAGAACGGAGGCAGACAGGTTTTTCTCCGGGTACTCCGGTTTTCCCTGTCAAATTTCATTCCAGCAACACTCTCCACTATCATTTCATTTCATCTGTCATTCATTTAATCATTGCCCCAGCGGAGTGCGTCAGGCCTCGGCAGCCGGCACAATTCATATCCTCGCCGCTAGATGGGGCTTCATTCATTCCATTCCTGACCCGGTAGGAGACTGGAAGCAGGCAGTGGATTTTCATATTATGTATAAACATTTGAACTGATGGTGGTTTTGGGGTCTGGGCGATGTGGAACACGAAGATGTGTCGAATTTTCCGAAAGTCGACACATGGTACCCATTGCTTTCTAATGAAATCTACCTAGAAATGCGGCTGACAGTGGGGTTTAAATCCACTGACTCTCGAATGCAGCTATAGCTCGGTCCTCATGGTAAGGGAATTCAGCATGAACAACATAAGTTATAAGTAAGCGTAACGACTTCAAAATGGATATAAAATTCTGTTATCGTGACATAAAACTGAAGGAAAATGTATGTCTCTCCAATTAATCTACGAGACATCGCAATCCAACCTATCAGTCCATGTATAAACCACCTCCTCCCAATAAATGGAACATAAAATAATCATTTTAAGATGCCTTAAGTCCTCAGGAGGAAGGAATAACAGCCATAAATTAGTCATCAAAACATTACACTGCAGAGCAGTCTGTGGAGATACAGCTTTTCCACTAACTGACCAGAACAAACATTTCTGAGAAATTCTCGTAAATTTGATTGAAATATCCAACCGTAGTTAATCCTTCTTCAATTGTATTCCACACCATAAATATATTAAATCAGATGCTATTCCATAGTCTGTATTATGAAATAAGAACGCTGACACCTGTCAAAGCCAGCACGTGGAGAAATGCCACTAGGGCAGGTTATGATGATGATGATAATTGTTGTTTTAAGGGGCTTAACATCTAGGTTATCGGCCCCTAAAGGTTTCGCTGATAGTGAAAGATAAGATGGGAATGAAAACTATAACTAATACTAACTACAAACTTACAAACTAGAAGAAGAAATGGTAAACAAATAAAGGATAAGGCAAATAAAGGACAGGAAGAAAAGAAAGACCCCCGACCCTAGAAGAATGAGGATTGAGAGACTTGGAAGGAAGGAGAGCCATGCAAGGCAGATAGAAAAGAGGGAAAGAGGAGAAGGCCCGCCCCAAAGTAAGTGGGAAAAGGGGGAAACCGGACCCAGCTCAGGAATCCCTCGGGGTCGCCAACTCCCGAACTCACCAGCTGTGAGCCCCTGAGGATGTAGCAATATCCAGGGTGCACCAGAAGTTGTGGGGCTACATACACCCTGCCTCCTTGAAGGCCTTGAGCAGAAGGCAGGAGATGACATAAAAAGAAAAAGAAGGCTGGCACCTGGCAGAAGGAGGGTATCAGGAAACATACGACAAGGGCGAACCAAACAAAACCAATTTGATCTTATAAAACACCAAACTTAAAAGACGACGTTACTTATGAGACATCCTAATATTTCGTAGTTTTGAATACACTTTTCACTGTACATTGTTAGATCTTCTACTCTGTGAAATTAAATACCCTTAAAATACACTTAAATGGGTGCACGGGATAAAAGTGACAAAGTACTCCACGCAAGGACACTGCGTCAGACCATGTACTCACCAGTGTCCGTGACTAAATGGCAACATGCCTCGTAGCTTAATTATAATCTTATTGTAAATCACGGATAAGCAATGTTTTGAATGTCTGTGAGTAAATTTCGAAAATGTTTATGAAGGTATAAGTAATTAGTAGTGTCGAGATACTTAGAAGATAATATAAATAATTATAATAATGTAGAGATTTCAAAATATTTAAACACCAAATAGAAGTGAAAGAACGTAAAATAATGAGAAAAATCCTTGGATCAAGAACAAAAGATGGTGAACATTATCCAAAGCCTAATACAGAAATATACAAAAAAAAACACACACACACAATTTGAATGCGAAGAATCCAATTTATGGGGCACATAGAAAGAATGGACCCAAACAGACTGACACACATAATACTGTACAGCCCTGGGGGGCAGTACCCCCTGAGAGCCACCCCGCCATCTTCTACCAAAACCACCCCAACTGGAAACATTATAATTCCAGAACATATCTCTACACAGCAAGCGGCGACCACCTAAGCCTAGGAGGTTGGCCAACGGCTTGCAAAACACATAAACATTTACACTAACAACTATCTGGGGCAGCTACACTGATGCAATGCTGACCAAGCAGCGCCGAAACGTATAAGAATGGAACCTGGACAGGAGGGATTATCTGTTCTACTCTGTTCTTCGCCAGCGGTCCTGCCCGACGACCGTTCCAGCTCTTCACCAGGTGAGATCTAGCAGGTGCTCAGAATCCTTATTCTTGTAAACACCTACCCCAAACATTTGTACACTTCACAAATTGTATTTCATACCTGTTTAAACTCCCCAAGAGGGACATCACATTACATCAACTGGCCAATAAATACATGGTCAGTAAACTACACGCTTCTTACTAATTACACTCCACTTCACATCCTCATACCCCACCTGACCTTCGTCATAATTGCCCCTGACCGTAGAGGCCAGTAATTACATCATCAGGTTTCATTGTGTTCGAGCACGCGACTCGACTGCATAGCGTCGAGTCCCTGACTCTGCACATTCATTGAATTGTTCATCCTACTCAGCTGGCAAGCTGGTGTAACAGCCGGCACTTAGACAATCATCCCCTGACAGATAATTGCATCTTGCAGGGACTCCCCCAATAGATTAAGCACTTACACCAACACACTACACTAGTAGTCTCTCCCAATTACGGGACACTACTCTCATCCGGAAACAGTCTTCTAAATTGGCACAGATACACTACCGTGTTTTCCCACCCTCAACCAAGGGATAAAACATATTTGGTGGAGGCGCGGCTACCACGCAAAATCAGGGTAGGGACTCAAACAACCAGTCCCCGTGGTAGAGCGATCCGGACCGCAAACAACCAAGCAAAAGTGAATATTTTTTTTCTGAGGAGAAAGCATTATTTTTCCCTTCGCTCTAGGAACACAAGGGAATTTTTCTTCTAACCCACCAATCCACCCCAGTATAGCGAGGCATTGCAGAACATAATACTTTTTATTTTCAACACATATATAAATATGAACTCACCCGCACGACAGGCCATGCTGAGGAACATTGACTTGTATCAGGGGATCATAGCATCCCACAGCAGAATTAGGGCACAGCAGGACCGCTTACGAAAAGTGCAAAAGCTCGTGCGGATGCATTATGGACCGATCATGAGGGCACTTACCAACCCGCAGAGCTCCAGCAGAGAGTCCCGAGAAATCAGGGCTCGAATAGCCACAATTAGAACACAATTAAATCTTACACACTGGCGGCTACATAAAAGACATGATGAGCTGACACAACAATACTACAGACTGAGGGAGGAACACCATAGGGCGCAAACACAGAACACGAAGGTAGCCGACCAAGCCAAAGAGCTCACGAGCGATTACGCCGAGCTTTGGGGTGAATTTGTAGAGCTCCAAACTACTAACATTCATTTTGAGCTGGCAACAGGAAACCTCACAAAGCACACAGACGACAAGGCTACTACACCGAATTGGTATAAATTTACAGAAAAATACTTAGCCTAAAGGAATTAGGATAACCAAACACACATGACCAGAAGGAAATCAGGAAAATTACTCAGATGCGGGGTTTCGAGGAAGAAGACGAGAAGAAAACACAACATCAATGGTCAGAGCAACGGAAACAGACCCACTCGTTGCGAATGAAGGAATACTGGGCCAACAGGAAGGCTAGAAAGTGTTGATGTCGCGTGGTCCTAAGCGACCCATTCTCGAAGAAGAAGAAGAAGAAGAAGAAGAAGAAGAAGAAGAAGAAGAAGAAGAAGAAGAATGTAGAGATTTGAAGCCATTCTCTTTCAGTGTTGCCCCATTAATTATGACAATCCAATTAACACATGCAATGTTTTCAAGAGTGTGTTTGTGCCCCGCCCATCCATTGGGCTGACTGAAGACCTACAAATGACAATATTAATGTTTTGAATGCGTGGAGATTCATTCCTTAAGATGAATAAACGCCTGTCTAGATGCACAAACTGGCTGTAGGTTGACATAAGTTGCTCTTTATCTAGGCATGAAGTATTAAAGTATGTTCACCTACGCAATGAAACCTCCCGTTGAATTGATGTCTTCAATTAAAACAGGCCGAACAAATCAAGATTCGATCTAGAAAGAGAGAAAACGAAAACTAATATTCTAGATTGTCGATAAGTAAAAAAATCTATATTAAATGTTATGATGATGATAATTGTTGTTGTTGGTTGGTTGGTTCCTTCGTTTAGGGGTTGCGACAACGCAGTCATGTAGCCCCGTGTACTTTGAGTGTGTGTAGAATCTGTCTTATAATCGCTGTTAATTGTGATGGCTGTATTAGTGTGTGTTATCTGTAATTCATGTAAGGACTGCAGACGATCAATTTTTCATGTAGTTCCTACTTTTGCTACCAAATGCTACCATCCACGACACCTAGCTCCGGACTTGGCTACTAGATGCCATCGCAGCCAGCACCTGGTGGCGAACTTTGGAACTAATATAGAGTTACCAAATAATCTAACCTACACATTTTGGCTTCACACAAGTGTTGTTAGAGGAAGGTCCTTTTACATGCCATAATATATATGACATAGGACCGCTGGATTTACTTCCCCTCCGAAGGAAGGCATACTGAGGGATTTTTAACACTCTTAAACAATCCGACGACTTCATCAGGGTTTGAAACCGCGACCTTGGACATGGAAGCCCAGCATGCTACGAACTACGCCACCGATAATTGTTGAATTAAGGGGCCTAACATCTAGGTTATCGGCCCCTGATGGTTTGGGTGAAGATGATAATGAAATGTAAACTACAACTAAAACTAACTACTGACTTACAAACTAGAAGAGAAAGTGGAAACAAACGGAAGAAGAATGTAAATAAAAGACAGGAGGAAAGGAAATGCCCTCAACCCTCGAATAATGAGAATTGAGGGACTTGGAAGAAAGGAGAGCCAGGAAAGGCAGAGAGGAAAGGGGGGAAAGAGGAGAGGACAAATGTAATGGAAAAAGGGTGATAACCGGACCCAGCTCAGGAATCTCTCGGTGTCGCCAAATCCCAAGCTCACCAAGCGTGAGTCCTTGAGGGTGTAGCACTATCCAGGGTGGGGCAGCACACACCGTACCTCCTTTAGAGCCTTGAGCAAAAGGCAGGAGGTATCATTAATAGAAAAGAAAAAAGAGGGTTGACCCCTCGAAGAATGAGGGATCAGGAACAATAAGACAAGGGCCAATTAAGGCGGTAAAGTGAAAGACTCCCTAGACCTGGGATACCCTAATACCGTCGGGGTCGGAAGAGAACAAGAGTTGGTCAAGGGAGGCCGAAAAAAAAGGTGACAATGAGGAGCCCGGCACAAGTAAGTGGAAGCAATTCCAGACTCAACTGGGGTCTCGTGAGCCCTTGCGGGGATTAAATATTATGTAAAATAACGCAATGAAATTAATATCCTTACAAAGAGACTGAAAATATTTAAATATAATAGAGGGTTTCTCATGAAAATTCCAAAATAAAATCAGGATTTTTTTTCTCAAGTAGAGAACGCCATTTGATGCGCTGCTTTTTCCACTTCAGTGGCGATTATCTTTGAAAGCTTTCACTTTTGGCCGATGCCACTGAAAGCCACATTTTGTACAAAGACACGTCTCAGATTTACCCCCCAAGGACAGTAGACTGTGTGTACCTAAAATGTATAGGTTATTTGGTTAGAAACGCTCTATCAAGTTCCAACGTTCCTCGGTTTAGGGGCTGCGACAACGCGGTCATGAAGCCCCATGTAGTTTGGGTGTGTGTAGAATCTGTCTGATAACCGGTGTTAATTGTGATGACTGTATTAGTGTGTGTATCTGCTTTTTAATTCAAGTAAGGACTGCAACTTAAAATGTTTCAAATAGTTCCTACTTTTGCCGCCAAACGCCACCGTCAACGACTACTAGGCCTAGTTCAGAACTTGGCTACTAGACGCCACCGCAGTTGGCTCTTGGCAACGAACGTAGAAACCTAAGAGCGTTGTTTACATTCTTAAGCTATCCAATTTAGCTTCACACAGGTGTAATCCGTGGAAGGTTCTTTAACATACCATAAATCTATGACATGGGACCGCCGGCTTTACTTCCCCTCCGAAGGAAGGCATACTGAGGGATTTTAACGCTCTAAAAATCCGACGGCTTCGGCCTGGTTTGAACCCGCTATCTTGGGCATAGAAGCTCAGCATGCTACCAACTACGCCGTAATTTAAATTTAAGTTTTAACCATTTGAGTGGCAGCCTATAAATTTTGGTAAAGATGGCGGCAAAATAAAACATGACACTGATGTGTCCTTTCCTAGTGCTACCTCTGTACGAAATATCGTTCAATTCGGTTTGTCGTGTTTGAATTGATAGGGGGGGGACAGCTAAAGCGATTTCAATGAAACTCGGTAAGGATATACATAGTACTCTTTCGTCCGACTACAACCGAGAATTTTAAATTTTATTACGTCCCACCAATCCAACATGGCGGCTGTGCGAAATATGCCACTGGCATTCTATATCACCGAAACTATTACTGATATGACCCTGAAATTTCGTACGGTGATAAAGGATACTACTAGAAGTTCCACACTGAGACCTTCAAAAATCTGTCAAGTACAAGACGAACATGGCTGCCATGCGAAGTTGAGCATTTAAACTGCCTTTTCTCGTGCTTTAACCATCCGAGCGCACTGAAACGTTGTACAGCAAATATTTATACATTGTGTAATGCACTGACATAGTTTAGTTCAATTGTTTACATAACCTGCAGATGGCGGGCGTGAGAAATTGTAATTTCATGTGTCCTAAACATGCAATTGAATAATGGACGTACGCAATAATCGTCATCTAATAGTTCATAACTCTAAGGCCTACATATATAAAACAATTAGTTCCGTGAAGAACTATACAGCCTATTTTCATATATCCTACTCATGTTAACTGCCTCTATCAACAAACAAAATTTCAGTTTGATTGTTGTGATAGATTCGTAGATATTGAGAACCGTCTAAATATTTCAGATGGTTGCCAGGTTGGATTTTTATTTTTGTACTATAACATGAAGATTATTGTGTACGTGTGGTATTCAAACTTCAATCCCATGATTAGGACACAAGAAATAAAAAAAGATTTTAAAATTTCGCACAGCTGCCATCTTGTGGTTATGAAAACAATCGATATAAATAAGATGTTAGGGGATTAACATTTCTATAAGCATTTAGCGTGCAAAGTTTCACTGCACTCGGATGGTTAAATCGCGAGAAACGTCCATTTAAATATTTGTAATTCGCGTCGCCGCCATGTTGGATTTGTGCTCACCAGGTTACTGAAAGTCCAATAGGTGAACTTATGTTCATAGCCTCTATGAACATAAAAAATATCAGATTGATTGCTGTAAAAGATTCATAGATATTGGGAGCCGTCAAAATATTTCGGATGCTCGCCATTTTGGATTATTATATGTGTAGGTCATAGAGTTATATACCATTAAGGGAAAATTATTGCGTAGCTTCATTATTCAAACTTTCACTTCGATCGCATTATTACGACAAAAGATATAAAAACTTAATTTTAAAATTTCTCACAGCCTCCATCTTGAGGTTATGTAAACAATTGAACAAAATTAGATGACAGTGCATTACAATATGTAAAATCATTTACTGTACAACATTTCACTGCGCTCAGATGGTTAAATCACGAGAAAAGTCTATTAAAATACTTCAAATTCGCTTGGCCGCCATGTTCGTTTTGTACTTTACAGGTGTTTAAAAATTACATACATTAACTTGTAACAGTGCCCTTTATCACTGTAAAAAGTTTCACGGTGATATCTGTAATAATTTCGGAGATATAGAATGCCAGTGAAATATTTCGCACAGCCGCCATTTTGAGGTTATATAAACAATTGAACTAAATTAGACGCCAGTGCATTACAATGTATGTAAACATTTGCTGTACCAAGTTTCATTACGTTTGAATGGTTAAATCGCGAGAAAAGTCTATTTAAAAGTCTCAAATTCGCTTGGAAGCCATGTTGGTTTTGTGGTTACCAGGTTTTTGAAAATCTCATAGGTGAGCTTCCAGTAGTTCCCATTATCACCGTACAAAATTTTAGGGTTATATCCGTAATAGTTTTGGAGATACTGAATGCTGGTGAAATATTTTGCACAGCCGCCATGTTGGATTGGTGAGACACAATAAAATTTGAAGGGCATGATCGTGGTCGGCCAGAATGGTGCTTTGATCTTACCGAGTTTCATTGAAATCACTCTAGCCGTTTAGAAGTTATTAGGGGGGATATACACGCAAATCACACACACACGCACAAAAGATGATCTCATAAGCCTATTTTGTCATAAAATGAAAATAGGCTAAAAACGTGGCGACCACCCGCAATAGCCTATTTAGACGGTTCTCAATATCTACAAATCTATGAAAGTACGGTAATCAAACTGAAAAATTTTATGTTGATAATGGCTATTTACATAAATTCACCCATGAGACTTTCAATAGCCAGGTGAGCACAAATCCAACATGGCGGCGATGCGACATTTAATATTTTAATGGATGTTTCACGTGATTTACCCATCCGAGCGATGTGAAACTTGGTACGGCAAAAGCTTTTACAAATTTTAATCCACTGACATCTAATTTATTTCAATTATTTCCATAACCCCAAGATGGTGGCTGTGCGAATTATCAAAATCCCGTTTTTAATTCCTTGTGTCCAAATCATGCGATTGAAGTTTGAATAATAAACCTATGCAATAATCTTCATATAATGGTAGGCCTACACATACCAAAAAACAACATGGCGACCATCTGAAATATTTGGACGGTTCTCAATATCTACGAATCTATTACATCAATCAAACTAAAATTTTGTATGTTGATATAGGCAATTAATATAAGTAGGATATATGAAAATAGGCCATTTAGTTCCTCACGCAACTACTTGTTAATGGTTAATGGCTTTCATGCCCAAGCACTTAAAACTCAGCATTTTTTTCTGGGTTTATGCCGTGTCTTGTGCGGGGTTTCGCCTAGGAAAACCAAGATAGGCTCATCAGCGGGTTCTTGGTGTCCGTGTCCGGACCTCTGGTTGGTGGGTTCTTAAGTTTAGGGGCTGCGACAACGCGGTCATGTAGCCCCGTGTACTTTGGGTGTGTGTAGAATCTGTCTGATAACCGGTGTTAATTGTGATGACGGTATTAGTGTGTGTTATCTGATTTTAGCCTACTTTTCACATTTTGCAAAAATGAGGAAAAAGTAGACTTATGAGATCGATCCGGGAAAATATGTGTCTGTCTGTCTGTCTGGCTGGCTGTGTGTGTGTGTCCCCCAATCAACTCCTAAACGGCTGCAGCAATCAAAACCAAATTTAGTATGAGTAAAGATGTGCACCGGAATATCTCACGTCCATATTTGAAAATGATGTCAGTGCTACCAACTGCTGAAAAAACGCACTAGAAATTTGAGCTCCATGTTGGATATCTTGTAGGGTATGCATGGGAGCTATTCCAAAATTGGCACACATGTAGATAAGAATTTAATTGAATTTTGGAATCTTGTAGAGACGTATTCTCCGGACATTGTCATTGCAACTGAATCTTGGTTATATGAGGACATAAATAGTAGCGAAATAATTCAAGGGACCTACGAAATGTACAGAAGGGATCGGGGGAAACGAGGTGGTGGGCTATTTATTTGTGTGCGCAAAAATATAGCTAGTTTCTTAAAGTGGGCTGATATGGATCATGAAATGTTATGTGTGCAAATTTCAGATAAAGGAAATAAATTCCTTCTTCAGGTGATAGGGGCGTATAGAGCACCGAAAGATAACTTTTCTCTCCTCGAAACACTGTATGATAAAACTTGTACGGGTAATGCTATGAAAAAGAGCATAATAATTGCTGGAGATTTAAACCTCCCCAAAGTAGACTGGTCTGGTGAGTCAACTAGCTGTGGTCAAGCTCAGAGCGCTGCAAATAAATTCTTAAGGGAGGGGGGATTTTCCCAAGTAGTTGACTTCCCAACTAGAGACGATAATACCTTAGATGTTTATCTCGTAAGGCCTGTAGAGCTGTATATTAACTGTCTGAAAGTACCAGGAATTAGTGACCATTCTGGGGTTGAATTAAATATTAGATATGGTGACGTTACAAAATTAGACTCTGATGTAGCAAAAAAGATCATATACCAGTATCCCAGGACGGATCAGGGCAAGTTTCAGGGGTATTTGAATGAGCTATTTGTAGGATGGGCATCGGAAGGAAATCACATTAATATCCTGTGGACTAACTTTTTGAAAATTTTAAATAGCGCTGTTGATAAATTTGTCCCATTTAAATTGCTGAAACAAAACCCAGACCCTGAGTGGGCGATTGTAAATAAAATGAAAATAAACACAAGAAAATGTAGTCTCTTAAAAATAGGGAAAGTGCGAAGGCAGGATTTTCAATATAACATTGGCTCGGAAATACTTGTAGAAGAAGATTCTTGCAAATATTTGGGCGTTCACGTAAGGAATGATATGAAATGGAGTAGTCATGTAGGATGTGTAGTTTCAAAAGCTTACAAATCCCTGCACTTTGTAATGAGGGTATTAAAAGGAAGTAGTACCTCTGCTAAAGAATTAGGCTATTTGTCACTTTAAGACCTATTCTGGAATATGCCTCGGCGGTTTGGGATCCATATCAAGTAGGGCTCATCAATGAGTTGGAAATGGTACAAAGAAAGGCCGCTAGATTTGTGCTCAGTGACTTTAATCCCAGGAGCAGTGTGAGCCGTATGTTAAAGAAACTTGGGTGGGAATCACTGGAGGCTAGGAGGATGAAATCTAGACTCTGCGCTATGTACAACACGTATACAAATCAACCAGCATGGGGTGAGCTTAGCAAACGATTGGGAAAGCCCACTTACATGGGTAGGAGCGATCATCCTTTCAAAGTTAAGGGCCGACCACAGCGAACAAATTATGGTAAATATTCTTATGTAAACCGTGCCATTGATAACTGGAACTCTCTACCTGCCGCAGTCTTAGAGCCTTTTCCCAAACATATAGGTGTGTTTAAGAAAAGACTGACTATTTGTGTAAATACTCCAGTTTAATTGTTGTATAATTGTTATTGAATTGTTATGTATATTTATGTATTGTTATGTATAATTATGTATTTGTTATGTATATCCAATTTGCCACCGGGGGACACACCCCCCATTGCAAATAAATGAATGAATGAATTTCAGTTTAATTTCCAGGAGGCCAATCATGACAGTGTTGCCAAAATAATTGTAAGCCTTCTGATAGGTCCAATGTTTAAATGCATATAACTTCTACACTATCAATTGGATTTCAACCAAATTTTGTATGTAATATCTGTACATAAACAGATATGACTGAGCGTATTCTTAAGAGCCACCAGGGCTGTCAACTGTTAATAATTGCTCTCTTTATTTTTTTTATCCAAATACCAATATATCAGAAAGTTTGCAAGCCAACAGCTTTAAACTATGCACACGTATATTCTGACATTTTAGATTAATTTCGAGTAACTTATATACGTCAGTTCTACCAACATGATTATAAGCCTGCTGATACGACCAATTATTAAATACATGTAACTTCTATACTATCAGTTGGATTTCAACCGAATTTCGTATGTGCTATGTGTACCATAACAGAAATGACTATAAATATTGTTAAGAGCAATCAGTGCTGCCAACTGTTAATAAATGCTGTCTATATTTATTTTACACTAATATCAATATACCAGAAAGTATGCAAGCCAACAGCTTTATACTTTGCACACGTATAGCACCTGACATTCTAGATTAATTTGGAGTAATTAATACAAGGCAGTGCTGCCAACATGATTCTATGCCTGCTGATATGTCCAATTTTAAAATACATGTAACTTCTATACTAACAAATGGATTTCATCCAAAATTGGCACAACAAGATATCATAATATTTGAGATTATTTCTGACCAGCACACGCATGGTATTGTTGGCAACATGCTTTTACGCGTGCTGATAGATCCAGTGTCTAACTGCATGTAACGCCCATTGGACTTCAACCAAATTTTGTATTCTGTGCCTTAAGAGATTGAACTAAGAATATATTCAGTCGCCAGGGCTGCCAACTGTAGTGCTCTATTAGGCTACATTATACCAGGTATATTTTGAACTAATTAGATATTTCGATATTACCAACTTAATTTCGTCATTATTCTAGATAGGTTCATATACTGTAGAATAATCATTGGCATGAAAAGTAGGCTGTATAGTTCTTCACGGAACTTCTTGTTTAATTTAAGTAGTGCAACCTAGAATTTTTCAAATAGTTCCTACTTTTGCCACCAAGCGCCACCGTCAACGACTACTAGGCCAAGTTCAGAACTTAGCTACTAGACGCCACCGCAGTCGGCTCTTGGTAACGAACGTAGAAACCTAAGAGCGTTGTTTACATTCTAGGAGTAACGAACTGTGCACTAACTCCCTTTATGGTCTCGCAGTAAAGAGGAACAGGTGCGCTTCATATGAAAATTGAGGTAGTTTACAGTTCTGTACTCTTATGGGGATCCGGGCACGGACACCAAGAACCCGCTGATGAGCCTATCTTGGTGTTCCTAGGCAAAACCCCGCGCAGGACATGGCATCAACCTAGAAAAATTGTGAGTTTTGACATTTTTAATGTTACCCTAACAAAATGGCCAATTGTTCACTTAACCAGAAGGGTGAGGCAGTATCTTTCCATATGCCTTTCCAAAAACACACCTTCTTGTTCGTTGCCATTCCGTTAGTAAGCGAGTGAAAGTGCCATTTAAGCTAAACTTAAGTTTATTAATGTCATGCAATGTCGGGGAATACAACAGGCCAGGGATTTCATGGAGAACACTAGATTTCATAATTTAATTTCAGTATTTATTAGCCTACTTTCGATTTTTGCAAAAAATGAAAGTAGACTTATGAGATCACTACAGGGCGAAAAAAAAGTGTGTCTGTCTGTCTGTGTGTGTGTGTGTGTGTGTGTGAGTGTGAGTACTCTGAATGTCTGTCCCCCCCCCTATCAATTCGAACACGGTGAGCGCAAATTGAACGAAATTCGGTACAAAGGTAGCACTAGTAAAGGACACCTCGGTGTCTTGTTTTATATCGCCGCCATCTTGACGGAAACGCAATGGCGGCCACACAAATGTTCAAAGCTTAAATCAAATTACGACTAACCTAATCATCCGATCTCCACCACATTTTGCAACAACATACCTTTATGAGGGCAGCATCCTTTGACCAAACTAATAGGTCATCAGCCTAATAGTTTGCGGATGGCGGCCATCTTCGTGTGAAAATCGATTGCCCCTATTAATTCGAACACAGTGAAACCGAATGGAACGAAATTTGGTACAGAGGTAGTACTAGCAAAGGGCACCCCAGTGTCATGTTTTATATCGCCGCCATCTTGACGGAAACGTAATGGCGGCCACACAAATGTTCAAAGCTTAAATCAAATTACGACTAACCTAATCATCCGATCTCTACCTAATTTTGCAACAACATACCTTTATGGAGGGAGCATCCTTTGACAAATCTAATAGGTCATTAGCCTAAGAGTTTGCGGATGGTGGCCATCTTTGTGTCAAAATCTATTACCCCTATTAATTCGAACACGGTGAAACCGAATGGAATGAAATTTGGTACAGAGGTAGCACTAGCAAAGGGCACCTCAGTGTCATGTTTTATATCGCCGCCATCTTGACGGAAACGTAATGGCGGCCACACAAATATTCAAAGCTTAAATCAAATTACGATTAACCTAATCATCCGATCTCTACCAAATTTTGCATCAACATACCATTATGGAGGGAGCATCCTTTGACCAAACTAATAGGTCATTAGCCTAATATTTTGCGGATGGCGGCCATCATTGTGTGAAAATCGATTCCCCCTATTAATTCGAACACGGTGAAACCGAATGGAACGAAATTTGGTCCAGAGGTAGCACTAGCAAAAGGCACCTCAGTGTCATGTTTTATACCGCCGCCATCTTGACGGAAACGGAATGACGGCCACCCAAATGTTAAAGGCTAAAATGTAATTACGACCAACCTAATAAGCTAGTCTCTACCAAATTTTGCAACAACAAATCTTTATATGGGAAGCATATTCTGACCAAACTGCTAGATCATCAGCCCAATAGTTTGCAGATGGTGGCCAAGTATGTGTGCAAATCGATTCCCGCTATCAATTCAAACACGGTGAAACCGAATTAAACGAAATTTGATATAGAGGTAGCACTAGCAAAGGGCACCTCTGTGTCATGTTTTATTTCGCCGCCATCTTGACGGAAACGGAATGGCGGCCACCCGAATGTTAAAAGCTTAAATCAAATTTCGACCATCCTAATAATTTGATCTCTACCGGATTTTGCAACAACATGCCTTTTTGTGGAAAGCATCTTATGACTGACTACAAGGTCATCAGCCCAATAGTTTGCAAATAGCGGCCATGTATGTGTGCAAATCCATTCCCCATATCAATTCAAACACGGTGAAACCGAATTGAATGATTTTTTTTTACAGAGATTGCACTAGCAAAGGGCACCTCATATTCATGATTAATATCCGTATAGCACGTTGTATTTCAACAAGCTACTACAACCAACATTCAATTATACTCCTTGAAAAGGACAAAGAGTTATAACAATACCCATGCATGTAGGAGAAAGTAGGCTATATGTTCTTTACTGAACATCTTGTTTTTATTTAATAACAAGTGGCTTCGGTGGCGTAATCGGTAGCATGCCATGGTAATTTGCTACTTGTTGCTATGCCCAAGATCGCGGGTTCAAATCCGGCCGAAGTTGGCGGATTTTTTGGTGCGTTAAAATTCTTCAGTATGCCTTCCTTCGGAGGGGAAGTAAAGCCGGCGGTCACATGTCATAGATTTATGACATCAAATAGAACCTTCCACAAATTACACTTGTGGAAGCTATAATTTGTAGATTAGTCTGATAACGTTATATTAGTTCCAACGTTCGCCGCCAGGTGCTGGCTGCGATGGCATCTAGTAGCCAAGTCCCCAGTTAGGTGTCGTGGACGGTAGCAATTGGTGGCAAAATTAGGAAGTACTTGACAAATTGATCGTCTGCAGTCCTTCTATCTGAATCACAGATAACACACACTAATACAGCCATCACAATTAACACCGGTTATCAGACAAATTCCACACACACCCAAAGTACACGGGGCTACATAACCACGTTGTCGCAGCCCCTAAACTGAGGAACCAACCCAAAGAACCTACCGCTGCAATTGGTAGTGAGTAGCTAAATTTGTAGGCTATTTCGTTAGAAACGCTCTATCAAGTTCTAACGTTCGCCCCTGGGTGTCAGTGACAGTGGCATCTGATTGTCAAAGTTGGAACTACTTGAAGTTGACATAAATCCCTTCACAATTGTCATAGAGCTCTTGATTTGACCGCATTTGAATTATATATCCACTGTCAAGTAACTATCCGTAAGAATTTCCTTTCTTTTTCTCAATTTCAGTCATTTTCTTGCTTGCTAGGGTTTTTGCCGCAAAGAGACACTCTGGCCTAACAACTGTGTTATACTTGTTCTGATAAGAGGGATTTGGACTTAAACGTGTTGATGCAAAGCATGAACACCAGATCTATTTTCCTAGCCCTTGTTTTAATGGCTAATTTCTCATTGGAATTTGGAGCTAAAATCTCACCTAAATACTTAAATGTATAACTCCTCAAAATGGTCCTATACTTAGTATTCGTTTCTTGAACTTGATCCCAATTATTATTATTATTATTACATACATTACATTATGCGAACCTGCCAAAACTAAGGACCACGCAAATAACATTTCATTTCCTTATCATAGTTCTGTCTTCCTTTCTCTTCCTCCACACTTCCTTCATTCTTTCAGAGTGTTGCACCTTTCTCTCTGGTATCCATCTTCCTCCCCTGCGTTCTCTCTTTTCTCCCACAAGAACCTTTATGTTTGAAAGAATTTCCCTGAATTGTGTTCTGTCTCGACAGTCGTCATCTGTAATTCCTAGCCTCCGGAGTTCTTTCTTTATCTGCTTGGTGTAACCCGCTTGGCTCTTCAGATTATATATTTTATCAAAAATGTGTTTATTTATTCTTGTTGGATCCATTCTAACCATATGTCCATAGAAACGTAAACGTATTTTCCTAATTGTTGTTTCCAGGTCTTCTATCCTTTCATATATCTCCTTGTTTGATCTTAGTCTGTAGGCTCCCTGTATAACTTTTGGACCGTAAATCCTCCTCAATATCCTCCTTTCAATCTTCTTCTTATTATTATTTTATTTGACACGTTATAGACCTATTAGACCATGCTAAGCAATCATGACTATTTGTTCTTCCTGTTTTTCCAGCACTCTTTCATTCTTGCACTGAAGGTCCTCTTCCTTTCTTCGGTCCACTTTGCTCTTTGGACTGTAGGTGCTGCTTTCTCTGATATCACTTCCCATTTGTATACTTTGTATCGAAAGACGCTTTTGTCAATGACGTCTTCTGGGTCGACCTGTGCTTTTTCCAGATCTATTTTGGCTTGTATCATCCAGGGTGTAGTAATCTTGAGCCGCTGTATATACACACATCAAAAAAAGTTTTGCATCACCTCGGTTCCCAGATCTCCGGCATATAGACGTTGACTGTGTATATTGTATCCAAGATACAGTCCCTTTGACTGTTCATAGATGTCACTAAAACTGCTCAAAGATGTAAACAACCATGCATGAGCAGGGCCTATTAGACGGAGGGGGTACGACAGCCGATCAGTTCCAGTCATTCCACCAGGACGAAGGTACGCTGCTCATGTTGTCTGTAGTTCTACCATGCCTAGAAGGTCAATACCGCAGTTCGATCGCGTCCGCATTGTTACTTTGTGTCAAGAAGGGCTCTCAACAAGGGAAGTTTCCAGGCGTCTCAGAGTGAACCAAAGCGATGTTGTTCGGACATGGAGGAGGTACAGAGATACAGGAACTGTCGATGACAGGCCTCGCTCAGGCCGCCCAAGGGCTACTACTGTAGTGGATGACCGCTACTTACGGATTGCCGCTCGGAGGAACCCTGACAGCAATGCCACCATGTTGAATAATGCGTTTCGTTCAGCCACAGGACGTCGTGTTTCAACTCAAACTGTGCGCAATAGGCTGCATGATGCGCAACTTCACTCCCGACGTCCATGGCGAGGTCCAGCTTTGCAACCCCGACACCATGCAGCGCGGTACAGATGGGCCCAACAACATGCTGAATGGACCCCACGGAATTGGCATCACGTTCTCTTCACCGATGAGTGTCGCATATGCCTTCAACCAGACAATCGTAGGAGACGTGTTTGGAGGCACCCTGGTCAGGCTGAACGTCTTAGACACACTGTCCAGCGAGTGCAGCAAGGTGGTGGTTCCCTGATGTTTTGGGGTGGCATTATGTGGGGCCGACGTACGCCACTGGTGGTCATGGAAGGCTCAGAAACGGCTTTACGATACCTGAATGACATCCTCCGACCCATAGTGCAACCATATCGGCAGAATATTGGAGAGGCATTTGTCTTCATGGACGACAATTCTCGACCTCATCGTGCACATCTTGTGAATGCGTTCCTTCAAGATAACGACATCGCTCGACTACAGTGGCCAGCATGTTCGCCAGACATGAACCCTATCGAACATGCCTGGGATATGTTGAAAAGGGCTGTTTATGGACGTCTTGACCCACCAACCACTCTGAGAGATTTACGCCGAATTGTCGTTGAGGAGTGGGACAATTTGGACCAACAAGGTCTTGATAAACTTGTGGATAGTATGCCACGGCGAATGCAGGCATGCATCAATGCAAGAGGACGTGCTACTGGGTATTAGAGGTAGTGGTGTGTACTGCAATCTGGACCACAAATGCTGAAAGTCTAGCTGTATGATGGTACAACATGCAATGTGTGGGTCTCATGAGCAATAAAACGAGCTGAAATGTTGTTTGTGTTGATCTCTATTCCCTTTGTATTTAACGGTTCCGGAACTCTTGGAACCGAGGTGATGCAAAACTTTTTTTGATGTGTGTATCTAAGAATTTTGTTGGTGAGTCTGGTTTGTGGGAGTATGCTGATGTGGTCCTATAATTTTAGTCACATCTTTCTGATGTCTGCTGCGAGGTTGGACAATTTCTCTGTGGTGTCTCTGGAGTGAAGACTATATCCCTCATCTGTGTGCTTTGGTCCAATAATTTTCCTTATTATTTTCTTTCCTCTGTAGGATATTTTCCAAGTCACCATTAGTGTGTAACGTCAACGCCTCACTAGCATAAAGCACCTCAGGTTTAATAACCGTGTTGTAATCACCAGGCAAATGCTGGGACAGTACCTTCTGACAGGCCACGACCGCTTCCTTCCACATCCTTGCCCAGTTTCATTCATCTTCATCCATTCCATCTCTCATCCCGACGCGCAGGTCGCCCACGGGCGTCGACTAGAAAGACCTGCACTCGGCTTCTCAGGAGGCTACACGAAAAAAAAAAAAAAAAAAAAAACGTGTTGTAATGACGAAGTTCGGTGAATGTGGACAGACATATTTTGTTGTTGACACCCTGTGTCTTGTATAAGGCTCTCTTCATTTTCATTAACCTAGTGTTCTGCACGATTTTCTCTTTTCCCTTCGGTTCAAGCACTTCACCTAGATATTTAAAGTAGGCGACTCTATTGAACTTGCCATATTTCGTGTTTAAATTCTGTGTGACAAATTAATATTATTATTATTCTTTTCTGTAGGACTTTATTATAAGTGGAAAAAGTTTTGCAAGCTGGCCATGATAAATACTCGCCAGCCATCATCACGGTTCAGGAGATAGAGCAAGTGCCCTCAGATAACTCACCGCCAGAAACTAGGACACATATACAACGAAATATATAGACGCAATTTTTCTACGTCAGTGATATGAAAGGTTGCTACAGTCTTATATTAAGTAAGGACACTTCATTTCAGAATGGAATACGTTGCTGTAGAAAAGAAGAATCATTACTATTCCCATTACTCAGGGGCCCAGGAAGAAGTGATATGGATGTATTTCTCAATTGACATTGCAATGCCCAGCTCCCAGAATTTCCTACAAACACCAGTGAAATAGTAACCAATAGAATCTTTCTCTGATATTGCAGTGACCAACTCCCGTAATATTCTATAAAACCTGCTGGAAAAAGTAACCAATAGAATCCTTCTTGCTGATATTACAGTGCCCAACTTCCATAATAATCTACAAACCCGCTGTGAAAAAGTAATCAATAGAATCTTTCTCATTGATATTGTAGTGCCCAACTCCCGTAATATTCTACAAACTTGCTGTGAAAAATTATCAAAGGAATCTTTCTTATTGATATTGCAGTGTCCAACTCCTGTAATATTCTACAAATTACTGTGAAAAATGCCAAAAGAACCTTTCTCGTTGATATTGCAGTGCCCAACTCCCGTAATATTCTACAAACATGCTGTGAAAAAGTAACCTATAAAATATTTCTCATTAATATTGCAGGGCCCAACAAACAAACCTACTGTCGAAAAAATACCAAGAGAACTCTTCTCATTATTATTCCAAGGCCCAAAATGTACCAAGGATCTGCCCTTGGCTAAAGAGATACGGCATATGTGGAGACAGGAAAGATTGATTGAGCTGCCAACATTCATCTATTCTACACGCATCATACCTTAAATAAATGACTTTTAAAAAACTGTACGAAGTGTGCGATTTGCAGATACTGTTGCTTCGAGAAGATGCGCTCCATAATTGCCGTGCACTTCACATTTTGGCCGCTGTGACGCCTGTTTTATGTCATTGTAACATTCTGAGCTCTTTCCTTTATCATTTTGCATGGATTTCAGTAACAGTAATTTAAAGGAATGAGTAGGCTACTCAAATCGTATAATTTCATAAATATCGAATAACCGGCGAGTGTTACGGCTAAGCTGTCAATCAATGGACTAAGCACATTAGCAGTGACGAATTGCATTCTAATTTCATAAATACCAATTTTTGTAAGAAGTATGCGATTTGCAAATACTGTTGCTGTCTGAAAATACGCGAGTCTCTAAAATGACTGCTTTCTGCAAATAGGCAATATAGTAACAAATTCCAGTCGCCACAGCTGTCGGATCTCTCCAGCCTGAGGCATGTTCTTGTTCACATTCTCTGCATGAAATTGTTGGATATTATGTCGATTAGAAGGGTTCTTTTCTGCAAGGTTATCAACAAGAATAATGCCTGGCTGTTTGCCGATAGATCTGTAATCGCGGACTCTCCCAGAGCACCTTGTTCGTATCGATATCCAGAACAGTGTCAGGAATACGGTGGTAGTAAGGGAGAATATTATTAATTAAGCACCAGATTCAGGTGGATTATATTATTTTTATTTATTTATTTAAGCGAAAATTCCCCTACAGGAGAGCGATTAAACTTGGATCACATGATGTCATTTGGAGGTGTGTCTCCTCTGCTCCTCCCAAAAACTCTTCATTCTCACGGAATGTTCCCGCTTCCTCTCATCCGTCCACTTTTTCCCAGGTTGTCGTAATGATCTTGGTTGAAATTTGACATTCGCGATTTTCGTTTGGCACTCAGTAATCTATGCTGATTACTTATAAGTCTCTGTGTACCTCATTAAGCCATTCTGTGCCGCATTTACTCCGTGTTATGATACCAAGTAGTTTCTTTGGCAATCTGGAGGTGGCCATCCTGTGGATGTGAGTGTAAAATTTAGCTCTGCCTTTTCTAATTTCGTCTGTTATCGCATTGGTCTTTTGATAGAGTTCTGTACTAGGTCTCTTGATCCAAATGCCGTTTCTGTTGATTGCTCCGTAGATCTTCCGGAGAATTTTTAGCCTATTTTCATTTTATGAAAAAATAGGCTTATGAGATCACCTTTTGTCCGTGTGTGTGTGTGTGTCTAATAACTTCTAAACGGCTGGAGCGATTACAATGAAACTCGGTAAGATCATAGCACTATTCTGGCCGACCCCTACCGTGCCCTTCAAATTTTATTGTGTGTCACCAATCCAACATGGCGGCTGTGCGAAATATTTCACCAGCATTCAATATCTCCGAAACTATTATCGATATCGCCCTGAAATTGTGTACGGTGATAAAGGGCACTACTAGAAGTTTATCTATGAGACTTTCAAAAACCTGGCGACTAAAAAAACCAACATGGCGGCCAAGCGAAGTTGAGACTTTTAAATAGACTTTTCTCGCGATTTTACCCTCCAAACGTAATGAAACTTGGTACAGCAAATTTTTAGACACATTGTAGTGCACTTTCATCCAATTTATTTCAATTGTTTGAATAATCACAAGATGGCAGCTGTGAGAAATTTTAAAATCTCGTTTTTACTTCTTGTGTTCTACCACGCGCACACAATAATCTTAATGTAATAGTACAAAAATAAAAATCCAACCTGGCGATCATCTGAAATGTTTAGACGGTTCTCAATATCTACGAATCTATCACAACCTTCAAACTTAAATTTTGTATGTTGATAGTGGCAATTAACATGAGTAGGATATATGAAAATAGGCTGTATAGTTCTTCACGGAACTACTTTCTGCCTTTCCAGTTCCCTAATCTTGAAATGACCATCGATTACTATTGTTTCAGAGGCATATGTTGCTTATTATTATTATTATTATTATTATTATTATTTTAATAGTTTGTTTACTTGTTTTAATTTAATTTTCGTCTTGGCCTTCTAATGGACTACCCTTGACAGTCTTTACATTATGTTTGGCCTTCTCTGCCAGTATCATCACATCATTTCTCCTACTACCCTCTTTTCTTCTTCTGTGTAGGTTCTTTTCTTTGTCACTGGCTCGTCCCCCGTCTCCTGGAAACCTCTCTACACCTTAATTAATCGTCTACATTTCTCCCTATCTGCTACGTCGTCTTCTTGTTCCCCTATCTTGGCTAGGTCCGTTCTCAGTTCTCGAAACCATTTGAGCTCTGGCTTTCTCTTTTTTTAGCCTATTTTCAATTTTGAAAAAAAAATAGGCTTATGAGATCACCTTTTGTCCGTGTGTGTGTGCGTGTGTGTGTGATTCGTGTGTGTGTGCCCCCCCCCCCCTAATAAAATCTAAATTGTTGGAGAGATTTCAATGAAACTCGGTAAGTTCATAGCTCTATTCCGGGCGACTCCGACCGTGCCCTTTAAATTTTGTTACGTCTCACCAATCCAACATGGCGGCTGTGCGAAATATTTCACCAGCATTCAATATCTCTGAAACTATTACCGATATCACCCTGTAATTTTGTATGGTGATAAAGGGAACTACTAGAAATTCACTTATGTGACCTTTGAAACCCTGGTAACTACAAAACCAACATGGCGGCCAAGCGAAGTTGCGACTTTTAAAAGGACGTTTCTCGCGATTTAACCAACCAAACGCAATGAAACTTGGCACAGTATATGTTTATATACATTGTAATGTGCCGACATCTAAGTTTGTTCAATTGTTTACATAACCTCGAAATGGCGGCTGTGCGAAATATTTCACAGGCATTCAATATCTACGAAACTATTTATGACATCAACCTAAAATTTTGTACGGTGATAAAGAGCGCTACTGTAAGTTTATTCATGTAACTTTCAAAAACCTGTTAACTACGAAACGAACATGGCGGCCAAGCGAAGATGAAACATTCTAATACATTTTTCTCGTGATTTAATCATATGAGCGCATTGAAATGTGGTACAGTAAATGATTATACATATTGTCATTCACTGGCATCTAATTTAGTTCAATTGTTTACATAAACTGAAGATGGCGGCTGTGCGAAATTTTAAAATTAAGTTTTTATTCTTCTGTCGTAATCATGCGATCGAAGTGAAAGTTTGAATAATGAAGCTACGCAATAATTTTCCTTTAATGGTACATAACTCTATGGCCTATACATATAACAATCCAAAATGGCGAGCATCCGAATTATTTTGACGGTTCTCAATATCTAGGAATCTTTTCCAGCAATCAAACTGATTTTTCTTATGTTCATAGAGGCTATGAACAGAAGTTCACCTATATGACTTTCAGTAACCTGGTGAGCACAAATCCAACATGGCGGCGACGCGAACAATAAATATTTAAATCGACGTTTCTCGCGATTTAACCATCTGTGTACAGTGAATTTTTGCACGTTAATGCTTATACAAATGTTAATCCACTGGTATCTAATTTATTTCAATTGTTTTCATAACCACAAGATGGCAGCTGTGCGAAATTTTAAAATCTCGTTTTTACTTCTTGTGTCCTAAAATGCGATTGAAGTTTGAAAAACACACGTACACAATAATCTTCATGTAATAGTACATAAATAAAAATCCAACCTGGCTACCATCTGTAATATTTAGTCGGTTCTCAATATCTACGAATCTAACATAGCAATCAAACTGAAATTTTGTATGTTGATAGACGCAATTAATATGATTAGGATATATGAAAATAGGCTGCATAGTTCTTCACGGAACTACTTGTTTTTATTCAAAACTTCTTTTTGTCAGTCTGTTGCCATCCATTCTCAGGAGGTGCCCATAGAACTGTTATCGTCTCCCTCTTCTTCATCAGTTCAACCGCACCTTCAAGTTTCTGATACAAATCTTTGTTTGGTCTTAAGTCTTCTCTCTCCATCTTTTCTTTCATCTTTGAGCCCAGGATTTTCCTAAGCATTTTTTCAGACATTTAGTTATATATTGTTGTTTTAAGTGGTGGAACTACGAGGTCATCTGCCCCTTTCAGACATTTTCAAGCCCACCTTTCCCAATCATGTCTAACATTTCTGCTGCATACAGACATTCGGGTTTGACAACAGTGTTTAGGTGTCTTAGTTTAGTCCCATAGGATACCACTTTCTTGATGTAAGTGCCCTTCGTCAATTGGTAAGCCATTTCCATTTTTCTTATCCGGTCTTCGATAGCGTCTTTTTCTGACCCAATTCTCCTGAATTATTTCGCCCAAGTTTACTTTATTATCCTTCATAGACTAAACTTTTAAATTATTTCTGCATAACGCATGGCTTAAAATTTTCCCCTCCGTCTCTCTCCAAGAGCGTACCACGTGACCACGGTTTAGAAACAAAAGCGTCAAGAAGCCATCATTGACGCAAATGTACTGTAAGGAAGTATGCAATTAACTTTATATATGGAAGATGCACAACACCGTGTAAAACTCAGACGATGAAATTCTTGAATCTCGCAGTAGGTAGCAAGCAGCGTTCATTTCATGCAATTGTTTTTGTGAACTTTATTACTTCTATAAATACTCAAATGTCATTAGGGAAGCCACAAGGCACAGACGTTACGTATTGATGGAGATAAACACCATTTAAGGCTACATAAACTTCACAATTCCAACCTGGCGTAACATTTCATGTGATGACAAATTGAAATAAAAGATATGCACTAAATTTTCCAGAAAATAAACTCAAGCAATGCAAAGATAATGATAATTAATTAATGATATGGATTTTACGTTCCTTTTAACTACCGTGGCTTTTATAGACACTGGGGTGTCGGAATTTCGCCCTCAGTATGATATTTAACGTTCCAGTATATCTACATACTTGGCTTCTTCATATTTAAAGTTATTATATGGCTGAAGTTTTGGGAAATATTTAGAAAATTCTTTATTTTGTTGCCTATTTTTTTTTTAAATAAAATTACCCGGATTTTTATTTGGTTTGTGGAGCAATTTTTAGGTATCTACGGCGTACTTAGATATCCCTTCTAGACTTTGTCAATAATATTATGATGACGATAATTGTTGTTTTAAGGGGCCTAACATCTAGGTTATCGGCCCCTAAAGTTTTGGGTGATAGTGAATCATGAGATGAGAATGAAAACTATAACTAATATTAATTTCAGATACTACGAGAAGAACTGCCCTCAACCATCCAATAATGAGGATTGAAGGACTTTGAAGGAAGGAGAGCCATGAAAGACAGAGAGAAAGGGGGAAAGAGGAGAGGGCCCACCCCAAAATCAGTGGAATAAGGGGACAAAACGAACCCAGTTCAGGAATCCCTCGGGATCGCCAACACCCCAGCTCACAATCCGTGAGTCCCTGAGGGTGTAGCACTATCCAGGTTGCACTAGAAGTTGTGGGCTACGTACACCCTGCCTCCTTGAGGGCCTTGTGCAGAAGGCAGGAGACAACATGAAAAGAAAGAAAAAAAGGCTGACCCTTCGAAGAAGGAGGGTATCAGGAAAGATGAGACAAGGCCCAATGAAGGCGGGAAAGTCTCCCTAGGTCTCAGATACCGTAATACCGTCGGAGTCAGAAGAGAACAAGAGCTGACCAAGAGAGGTCGGCAGGAAAGAAGACGGAGAGGAGCCCGGCACAAGTAAGTGTAAGCAATGCTGGACTCAGCTGGGATCCCTTGGTCACTAATCCACGTACCACTAGATGTATTGCCAATAAGAATAATATCTGGCCCTTTTGTTTATATAGGTTGATCTGTGATCAATGACCGGTCCCGTCCCAGAGTAGCTTGCTTGTCTCGTTCTCCAGAACAGCATCAGGAATATAATCCATAGTAAGGCACAGCGTTATTACATAAGGAGGCCGATGACTGAAATTTCGTGATTTTCTCTAAATTCATCGAATTTTTGAATTATTATTCAAGAATCACTTGCCCAAAAATGGCAGAATATTTCAAGACTGTACGAACATTTTATTGAGCTGCCGTAGGGGCTTAACACTCATATGGTTCGCAAGCAGCAGGATGACCAACGTTACATCCAGAGCAAAAACACACAAGAAACAAGTAGTTCCGTGAAGAACTATGCAGCCTATTTTTATGTATCCTACTCATATTAATTCCCTCTATCAAAATGAAAAAAATCAATTTTATTGTTGTGATAGATTCGTAGATATTGAGAACCGTCTAAATATTTCAGATGGTCGCCAGATTGGATTTTTATTTACGTATTATTACATGAAGATTATTGTGTGCGTGTGGTATTCAATCTTCAATCGCATGATTAGGACACAAGAAGTAAAAACGAGATTTTAAAATTTCGCACAGCTGCCATCTTGTGGTTATGAAAACAATTGAAATAAATTAGATAGCAGTGGATTAGCATTTGTATATGCATTTAACGTACAAAGTTTCACTGCACTCGGATGGTTAAATCGCGAGAAACGTCCATTTAAATATTTATACTTCGCGTCCCCGCCATGTTGGATTTGTGCTCATCAGGTTACTGAAAGTCCTACAGGTGAACTGATGTCCGTAGCCTCTATGTACATTAAAAGAATCAGTTTGATTACTGTAAAAGATTCGTAAATATTGAGAACCGTCTATATATTTCGGATGCTCGCCATTTTGGATTGTTATATGTATAGGCCATAGAGTTATGTACCATTAAAGGAAAATTATTGAATTGCTTCATTATTCAAAGTTTCACTTCGATCGAATGATTACCGCAAAAGAAATAGGCCTAAAAGCTTAATTTTAAAATTTCGCACAGCCGCCATCTTGAGGTTATGTAAACAATTGAACTAAATTAGATGCCAGTGCATTACAATATGTATAATCATTTACTGTACCACATTTTACTGGGCTCAGATGGTTAAATCACGAGAAAAGTCTATTAAAATGTTTCAAATTCGCTTGGCCGCCATGTTCGTTTTGCACTTGAGAGATTTTTGAATGTTACTTAGATAAACTTGTAATAGTACCCTTTATCACCGTGCAAAATTTCAGGGTGATATCTGTAATAGTTTCGGAGATATAGAATGCCAGTGAAATATTTCGCACAGCCGCCATTTTGAGGTGATGTAAACAATTGAACTAAGTTAGACGTCAGTGCACTACGTTGTGTATGAACACTTTCTGTACCAAGTTTCATTACGGTTGGATGGTTAAATCGTGAGAACAGTCTATTTAAAAGTCTCAACTTCGCTTGACCGCCATGTTGGTTTTTTAGTTACCAAGTTTTTTAACGTCTCATAGGTACACTTCTAGTAGAGCCCTTTATCACCATACAAAATTTCAGGGTGAGATCGGTGATAATTTCGGAGATACTGAATGCTGGTGAAATATTTCGCACTGCCGCCATGTTGGATTGGTGCGACACAATACAATTTGAAGGGTACAGTTTTAGGGGGGACACACACACACGCACACACAGATACACGGACAAAAGGTGATCTCATTAGTCTTTTTTTTTTTTCATAAAATGAAAATATGCTAAAAAGCAAAAAGAAGACGAAGGCATGAAGAAAGAAAGAAAGAAAGAAGACAATAGTCCATAAACGGCAGAAGATAGCACTGGAAAAGAAGTAGAAGAAGTCTGAAGAGGTCACACACAGCGTAGTGTACAAACATTCAAAACTTGCCTTTAACTCATCTCTCTGCTTCTAGTGAATAGCTCCATGCAGTGCAGTTCATGATTTACATTAAACTTACTTGTAAAGAGTTTTATTTGTTGATTTAAGGAAGAACTGCACGCATTTGATTGCGACTGTTGGTTGGTTCCTCAGTTTAGGGGCTGCGACAACACGGTCATATAGCCCCGTGTACTTTGGGTGTGCGTAGAATCTGTATGATAACCGGTGTTAATTGTGATGGCTGTATTAGTGCGAGTTATCTGTAATTCAGGTAAGGACTGCAGACGATCAATTTCAAGTAGTTTTTTACTTTTGCTACCAAATGCTAACGTCAACGAAACCTAGCTGCGAACTTGGTTACTAGATGCCAACGGAACCTTCACCAGGCGACGAACGTTTGAACTCTTTAATCAAATCCAACCTATAAATTTTGCTTCACACAATTTTAGTTAGTGGAAGGTTCTCTTATGCCTTAAATCTATGACATGGGCCCGCCGGTTTTTGTTCCCCTCCGAAAGAAGGCATACTGAGGGACTTTTAACGCTCTTAAAAAAAATCCGACGACTTCGGCCGGCTTTGAACCCGCGATCCTGGACATAGAAGCTCAGCATGCTACCAACTACGCCACCGAAGCCGCTTTTAAAATCTTTTTCCCCTCAATCATAGATCATCCCTTATATCAATTTCCCCAAAAGGCTGTAAATCATGGGGCAGATAACCTCGTAGTTCCGCCCTTTGAAACCTCAATAACTAACTCACTAGACTGCAAATTATACAAAAAGGAATGTCGTGATACAATATCGTGGCAACAAAGAACTACGGTGCCTAAAATATAACAAAAGCCAGGCATGCGAGATGACAAATAATGTAGGAAATGCCATCGCGAATCAGAGACCATCCAGCATATCACAGGGGGCTGTCCAATAACGTCATCTACTTATTACTGTTACGTACCGCCGCGAACCGGCAGGAGACTTTCGGGTGAGCGACAGTGTGACAGACCAAAGCAGCTGTCTCGTTGGCCTTGGGCCGAACCATCAGCCGGAGAGAGAAAGTTACCACATCCTCCCGGCCCCTCCCACCGGCAGACACAATAGCGGGACATCTGTGAGTCATCGCGGGCGGGCCAGAATATACGTGAAAAGTCTGGACTTAGAACCATCGAGAACAGACTAAATGCGGCAATAGGTTGTCACATTTCGAACTTTCCAGGCCAGGGACTGATCCCATATAAACCAGCGAGCCGCGGCGAGGAGGCAGTGTGTATGGGAGTGTATTGCAGTGTATTGGGCAGTATTGGTCAGTGCTAGTGTGTACTGAAGTGTTGTCGAGTGAGTGCGTACGGAGCAGTACAGCGATTATTACTGGACGTCTACGGTAACAGAGTGGAAGCCTCTCTGCCAGGGTGCAACTTTGAGTCAGGACTGTTAGTGCTTGGAGGTGTCGCGGTGCTTCGTGGAAGGCGTGGTCGTGGGATCGACACGGGACGAGCAACAGCGCACAAGGAGCAGCAAGAGGACTCTGGAAGTAAGTGAAGTGGCAGTGGCAAGGCTGTAGAGTACCTGTGTAGACTGTACGTGTGAGTGTAAGCAGGAACACTGTAACGCCTCACGGACAGGGAGAGCATAAATAGCGAGGACAGTGGTAGATTGTAAATGTGGAAACTAATAGTGACTAGTAGTGTTTTCTGAGGTTAGACTCAGTGTGTGTGTATGTGTGCACGGTGTATGTTTGTGGGCTGCAATAAAATTATATTTCTTTAAAGCAGTAATTGGTGTTGTGCTTTCCGCCCACCGTAATCCAGTTAACGTAAGTGTCACTAGGGGGCGGCACGCAACATTACTTTAAGAGGCATGGCCAAGTAGCCAAGATAATCCACCTGAACCTGGCAAAGAAGCACTGCTTAAGGTGACCGAAGACTGAAATTTCCAACTTCTACAATTTTTCAGATAGGCTATCAACACGAAATTTGGTAAGCACATTCTTACTGTAAATGGGGGTCTTTTTTCGAAAAAGTGAAATATCACTATAACTCTCTTGATATGTGAAATATCGAATCCATTCTAAGTTCATACTATATGTCGGTTAAGAGCCAAAAATTTATGTTTGAAAAGTTTTTTGATAGCACCAACCATTGACCCAAGGGGTGGGGAAAAAGTGGGTTTTTCGGGAAACATTAATCATATCTCTCTTAATAGGCACAATATCAAAACCGTACAAAATGGGCAATATTCTCCTAATGAAAATGAAAATCCACAGCCTGCTTCCAGTCTCCGACCGGGTCAGGAATGGAATGAATGAAGCCCCCATCTAGCGGCGAGGATATGAACTGTGCCGGCTGCCGAGGCCTGACGCACTCCTGTGGGGCAAGGATTAAATGAATGACAGATGAAATGAAATGATAGTGGAGAGTGTTGCTGGAATGAAATTTTGACAGGGAAAACCAGAGTACCCGGCGAAAAACCTGTCTGCCTCCGTTTTGTCCAGCACTGATCTCACATGGAGTGACCGGGATTTGAATCACGGACCCAGCGGTGAGAGGCCGGTGTGCTGCCACCTACGCCAAGGAGGCTTTTTAATATTCTCCTAATAATTACCTAAAACTTTTGTCTGAAAGAATTTTTGATATGACACAACATTACGCCAAAACATCAGCAAAATGATTTCGGAATTAGAAGAAAATGTCAAGAGCCATCAAAGGTTGCCTTGACAACGCTACTAAATTGATGAGGGATGAGCCGTTGCACGAGATCACATTCAGTATTCCATCTGACTCTGTGGGAAGCAGCTTCTATGTCCAGGATCGCGGGTTCTAACCCAGCCGAAGTCGTCGGATTTTTTAAGAGCGTTGAAAATCCCTCAGTAAAGTCGGCGGTCCCATGTCATAGATTTACGGCATGATAAAGAACTAGTTGGTCTTTTGGTAGCAAAACTAGGAACTACTTGAGAATCGAATGTCTGCAGTCCTTACTTGAATTAAAAACATAACACACACCGGTGTTAACTGTGATAGCTGTATTAATGTGTGTTATCTGTAATTCAGGGAAGGACTGCGGTAGTTCCTACTTTTGCTACCAAATGCAACCATCAACGACAACTAGTTGTGAACTTGGTTTCTAGATGTCACTGCAGAACGTTGGAAGAACGTTGGAACTTAACAGCGTAAGTCAAATCTATATATATAAAGCACAAAGTTTGTCTGTCTGTCTGTCTGTCTTGTCTGTTATGTATACAAATCTACACCGTTTCACCGATCTGAACCAAAATTTGTATACTTACCCTTTGGAACCCTGCGGGTAACCCTGTCAACATTAAATTTCGGACAGACCACCCCATGCCCTGCATTTAGGCCCTTTTGCACAAATCTACACCGTTTCACCGATCTGAACCAAAAGTTGTATATTTAACCTTTGGAACCCTGCGAGTAACACTGTCCACTTGAAATTTCGGACAGACCACCCCATTCCCTGCATTTAGGCCCTTTGGTCCAAATCCACACCGTTTGACCGATCTCAACCAAAATTTGTATATTTACCCTTTGGAACCCTGCGAGTAACACTGACCACTTAAAATTTCGGACAGACCACCCCATTCCCTGCATTTAGGCCCTTTGGTCCAAATCTACACCGTTTCACCGATCAGAACCAAAATTCGTATTCTTACCCTTTGGTGCCCTGCGAGTAACACTGTCTGCTTGAAATTGCGGACAGACCACTCCATTCCCTGCATTTAGGCCCTTTGGCCCAAATCTACACTGTTTCACCGATCTCAACCAAAATTTGTATATTTACCCTATGGGACACTGCGACTAACACTGTCTGCTTGAAATTGCGGACAGACCACTCCATTCCCTGCATTTAGGCCCTTTGGCCCAAATCTACACCGTTCCACCGATCTCAACCAAAATTTGTATATTTACCCTTTGGAACACTGCGACTATCACTGTCTGCTTGAAATTGCGGAGAGGCTACTCCATCTCCTGCATTTAGGCCCTTTGGCACAAATCTACACCGTTTCACCGATCTGAACCAAACGTTGTATACTTACCCTTTGGAACCCTGCGAGAAACACTGTCCACTTAAAATTTCGGACAGACCACCCCATTCCCTGCATTTAGGCACTTTGGCACAAATCTACACCGTTTCACCGATCAGAACCAATATTCGGAAACATATCCTTTGGTACCCAGCGAGTAACACTGTCTGCTTGAAATTGCGGACAGACCACTCCATTCCCTGCATTTAGGCCCTTTGTCCCAAATCTACACCGTTTCACCGATCTCAACCAAAATTTGTTTATTTACCCTTTGGAACACTGCGACTAACACTGTCTGCTTGAAATTGCGGCGAGGCCACCCCATCCCTTGCATTTAGGCTGTTTGGCACAAATCTACACCGTTTCACCGATCTGACCCCAATTTTATATAGCCTACTTACCCGTAGAACCCGACAAGTAACGCTGTTCACTTTAAATTTCGGACAGACCACACTATTCCCTGCTTTTTGGCCCTTTGGCAGAAAACTACATCGTTTCACCGATCTCAACCAGATTTTACATAATTACCCTTTGGAACTCGACGAGTAACACTGTCCACTCGAAATTTCGGACAGACCACTCCATTCCACGCATTTAGGCCGTTTGGCACAATTCTACATCGTTCACAGATCGAAAACAAAATGTGTTTACTTACCCTTTGGAACCCGATGAGTAACACTGTCCACTTTAAAATTTGGACAGGCCACTCCATTCCCTGCATTTTGGCTCTTGGCACAAAACTACACCGTTTCACCGATCTCAACCAGATTTTACATAATTACCGTTTGGAACTCGACGAGTAACACTGTCCACTCGAAATTTCGGACAGACCACTCCATTTCCCGCATTAAGGCCCTTTGGTACAAATCTACATCGTTCACCGATCGAAAACAAAGTGTGTATACTTACCCTTTGGAACCCGATGCGTAACACTGTCCACTTGAAATTTCTGACATACCACTCCATTCCCTGCAAGTAGCTCAGGAATTCCTCGGGGTTGCCAGCTTCCTAACTCACCAGTCATGAGCCCTTGAGGGTGTACCAGAAGTGGTGGGTCTACACACACCCTGCCTCTTTGAGGGCCTTGAGCAGAAGACAGGAGATATTATGAAAAGGAAAAGAAGGCAGACCCCTCGACGAATGAGGGTATCAGGAAAGATGAGACAAAGCCAATTAAGGCGGGAAATTGAAAGACTCCCTAGCCCTCGGATACCCTAATACAGTCCGGATCGGAAGAGAACAAGAGTTGACCAAGGGAGGCCGACAGGAAAGAGAACTGAAATAAGCCCGGCACCAGGAAGTAGAAGCGATGCCAGACTCAGCTGGGGTTCCGTGGTCGCCAACCCACGTCCCACAAGTTGTGAGACACTGGGGGGGGGGGTCAGTTGTGAGAATAGCTTGCTGATTCATCGCGAGGTGACTTGAGAGTACTTTCCAGAGCCCGCCGTGTTATCTCCTGCTGTCTGTGCTGATGCCAGCACAGGGCCGTTGCGAAACAGTGAGTGATTCCCGGTCAATCTGTATAGGATGGGGACCCCCGAACGTGTGTCATCATATTTCGTCATCATCTGCGATCATCTCAGGTTCGTGCAGCTTGGACCTATATTCTTTGTCTTTGCCGAGCAGTACGCTCCTTCACTAGACGCATCCAGTACAGGCCTAAGCCAGAAAATAAGGTTGAGACTTTGGAAGACATCGAAGCTAGACACCTGAATTACCTATATCAGTTTTAAAATAACACCATGTTCGTTTAGTAGTCATTTTTTCATTACCTTATTATTATCATCATAAGTGCAAATGACCTAGATGTTACGCGCATCATACCAATAATCACCGCCGCATAAAGTCTTTCTCGGCTGTGATTTTTAAAATATTTATTTTTGGTTGGTTGGTTCTTAAGTTTAGGGGCTGTGACAACGCGGTCATGTAGCCCCGTGTACTTTGGGTGTGTGTAGAATCTGTCTGATAACCGGTGTTAAATGTGATGACTGTATTAGTGTGTGTTATCTGTTTTTTAATTTAAGTACAAACTGCAACTTAGAATTCTTCAAATAGTTCGTACTTTTGCCGCCAAGCGCCACCGTCAACGACTACTAGGCCAAGTTCGGAACTTAGCTACTAGACGCCACTGCAGTCGGCTCTTGGCAACGGACGTAGACATCTATGAGCGTTGTTTACCTATCCAATTTAGCTTCACACAGGTGTAATTAGTGGAAGGGTCTTTAACATGCCATAAATCTGACATGGGACCGCTGGCTTTACTTCCCCTCCGAAGAAAGGCATACTGACGGATTTTAACGCTCTTAAAATATCCGACGGCTTCGGCTGGGTTTGAACCCGCTATCTTGGGCATAGAAGCTCAGCATGCTACCAAATACGCCACCGAAGCCACCATATAGTTTTTTTTATTACAGTACATTGTGTACATTATACGTTGAAGTGTCAATTCAATACCGGTAGTAGTTTCCCTTATCATCCTGATCATAAGAGCAAATGACCTACAGTAGATGTTACGCCCATTACACCATTAATCACCACACACAATAAGTCTTCCTCGCCTGTGAATTTTGAAATATGTATTTCTATTACGGTAGTTTGTAAGTTTGACGTGTCAATTCAACAGTAGTTTTTATTATCATCCTTATCAAAAGGGCAAATGACCTAGATATTACTCCCTCATTGTCTTTGGGGGCAAATGACTTAGATTTTAAGTCCATTATATTTCTAAGGAGACCTTAAAACATTATCATCATTCCACCGGGCGAAGCCGGGTACTACTGCTAGTCTAACTTATAATTTAGCTTCACAAAAGTGTAATTAGTTGAAGGTTCTTTGACATGCCATAAATGCATGACATGGGATCGCCGGCTTTACTTCCCCTCCGAAGGAAGGCATACTGAGGACTTTTTAACGCTCTAAAAAATCAGACGTCTTTGGCCGGATTTGAACAAGGCACATTGGGCATAGAAGCTCAGCATGCTACCTACTACGCCAACGAAGCCGCCCTAAATAAATCTACATTGTAAATATCATCACCCTCATACTTGTAGACATCGATTTAACGGCCTAAGTGTAAGCGTTTTGGTGATGTTCGCTTAACGATCGAGACGGTCATCCAAGTGATGTTTTTAGCCTACTTTTCACATTTTGCAAAAATAAGGAAAAAGTAGACTAATGAGATCGGGCAAATGTGTGTGTCTGTCTGTCTGTCTGTCTGTCCTTCTGTCTGTCTGGCTGTGTGAGTGTCCCTCCCTATCAACTCCTAAACGGCTGCAGCAATCGAAACAAAATTTGGTAGGAGTAAAGATCTATACCTGAATATCTCACGGCCATATTTGAAAATGATGTCAGTGCTACCAACTGCTAAAAAACCACAATTGAAATTTGAGCTCCATGTTGGATATCCTGGAAAGTATGAATGGGAGCTATTTCAAAATTGGCACACGTATAGATAATAATATTTCAGTTTAATTTCCAGGAGACCAAACATGGCAGTGTTGCCAAAATGATTATAAGCCTCCTGATAGGTCCAATTTTTAAATGCATATAACTTCTACACTATCAATTGGAATTCAACCAAATTTCGTATGGTGTATGTGTACATAACCAGATATGACTGAGCGTATTCTTAAGACCTACCAGGGCTGCCAACTGTTAATAAATGCTCCTAATTTATTTTATCCAAATACCAATGTATCAGAAAGTATGCAAGCCGACAGCTTCAAACTATGCACACGTATAGTACCTGACATTCTATATTAATTTGGAGTAACTTATATACGTCAGTGCTACCAACATGATTCTAAGCCTGCCGACAGGTCCAACTTTAAATACATGTAACTTCCATACTATCATTTGTATTTCAACCAAATTTCGTATGTGCTGTGTGTACCATAACAGATATGACTATGCGTATTCTAAGGAGCAACCAGGGCTGCCAACTGTTAATATGTGCTGTCCCTATTTTTGTTACCCTAATATCAATATATCAGAAAGTATGCAAGCCAATAGCTCTAAACTTTGCACACGTATAGTACCTGGCATTCTAGACGAATTTGGAGTAACTAATATACGTCAGTGCTGCCAACATGATTCTAAGCCTGCTGATAGGTCCAATTTTAAAATGCATGTAACTTCTATACTAACTAATGGATTTCATTCAAAATTGGCACAACAATAGATCATATTATTTCAGATTATTTCTGACCAATACATGCATGACATTGTTGCCAACATGATTTTACGCGCGCTGTTAGATCCAATGTTTAACTGCATGTAACGTCCATGCTATTCATTGGACTTCAACCAAATTTTGTATTTTGTACCTTAAGAGATGGAACTAAGAATATATTCAGTCGTCAGGGCTGCCAACTGTAGTGCTCTATTAGGATACATTATGCCAGGTATACAGTATTTCGAACTAATTGGAAATTTCGATATTAGCAACTTAATTTCGTCATTATTCTAGATAGGTTCATATTCTGTAGAATAATCATTGGCATGAAAAGTAGGCTGTATAGTTCTTCATGGAACTTCTTTTTATTAATCTCATGTAAATTGTTTTTCAGATTTAGCGAGCGAAACACCCGCTATAATTGGTTACATCATCATCTAAAGGCTAGGCATTGTCGCTACAACCACAGTTGTCTCTCACTTGCTCAACGTTTTAAGTCAGCATGTTGTTTAAATTGAAGTCCATGCATCACAGAATCCAGATGAGCCTTCAGCGGTCTTCCTCTCCCTTTCTTCCCCAGAACGTTTCCTTCCAGTATGGTTGTCAGGAACTCATTATGACGTAAGGTGTGACCAACTAATTTTGCTCTCCGCTTTTCTATAATAGTGATCAATTTTCTTTTTCGACAACTTCCTTGAGGACCCATTCTCCGTCCGGCTTAATTTCCGCATCCTTCTCCACATCCACATTTCCACTGCTTCCTGTTTCCTTAGAACCCAAGTTTCGCATCCGTATAACAAAACACTCCACACAAATATTTTGATAAACGATTTTCTAGTTCTAATGCTAATGTGCCTGCTTGTCGAAAGTTGTATCTTATTGCTGAAGGCCATTCTATTTTTAGCCTACTTTTCACATTTTGCAAAAATGAGGAAAACGTAGACTTATGAGATCGATCTGGGCAAATGTGTGTCTGTCTGTCTGCCTGTTTGTAACCTTTCTGTAATTTTGAGACTGTTTCTTTCTTAGCCTTTGTGTTCAAGCCAGATTTCTGCATGATCTCTCCTAAATATTTGACATCATTGACTTGTACAATTTCTCCATATTTTATTATAATTATTATGGAGTTTGTCTGAGGATTTTGTATCGAAAAACTGCGATTTTTCATATGAAATTAGCAGCCCGATTTTCGTGGCGATCTCGTCGAGTTGGTCTAAAGCGTTCTGTTGTAGTATTTGTTAGTATGGCGATGTCATCTCCGAAAGCGAGACGTTTTTTATGGGTTATGTTTTCCTTTTTTTACCTAGTTGAATTCCTTTGACTTCTTATTACATTGTACGAATTATTTTGTCTAAAACTACTTTGAATATGATGGGTGAGAGGCCATCGCCTTGTCTGACGCCGGTTCTGATTGGAAAGGGCTCCGATTATTCTCGCACAAATTTGACCTTCGAGACAGTATTAGTGAAGGAATCTTGGATGAGAGTTCGGTTTTATTGTCTAATTTTATCTCCTCTAGAGTTGTAATAGTGAGCTATTATTATTATTATTAACCTTCTTGTAGCGTTTCGGCCAACTAAGGACTATGTTATTTCAACAGGTTTCTGCGTCGAGCTTTAATATATATTTATGCAGTATATATATTATTTTTATATTTTACTTGTTTCTGTTTGTTTCCAATGTTTGGTTTCTTAGTACATGAAGTCGTCACAAACACCCAGTCCCCGGGCCAGAGGAATTAACCACAGGAGATTAAATTCCCTATGGTCCGGCCGGGAATCGAACACGGGACATTTCGGGGCCAAAGCCAAGCACGGTAACCTATTAGCCACAAAGGCGAACTATTCACCCAGTAGTGTCGCATGAATTCTTGATGTTGTTGCTTCCTTTCGTCCATCCACTTGATGCCTGTTTTAAGCTTATGTTTTTCCAGGAAACCCCGGTGAGTTGTTGGTTCCTTTTCAAGTCACACACGCTCCAGCACTTTGTCTCATGAAATCCCAATTTCTTGTAAACCTCTGCCGACCTCAGTGAACCAAGTCCCCTTAGTTTTCTTATCTAGAAAGTAGGTAAAGATCCTGTTCGTCAATGTCACAGAGCTCATTCGTGTTATTTGGCCATTATTAGTAGTATGAGTATTTTTAGCCTATTTTCAATTTTGAAAAAATAGGCTTATGAGATCACCTTTTGTCCGTGTGTGTGCGTGTGTGTGTGTGTGTGTGTGTGTGTCTCCCCTAATAACTTGTGAACGGCTGGAGCGATTTCAATGAAACTCAGATAGCTCATAGCACTATCGCGGGCGACCTCGACCGTGCCCTTCAAATTTTGTTACGTCTCACCAATCCAACATGGCGGCTGTACGAAATATTTCACCAGCATTCAATATCTCGGAAACTATTCCCGATATCACCCTGGAATTTTGTACGGTGATAAAGGGAACTACTAGAAGTTCACCTATGTGACTTTTGAAAAACTAGTAACTATAAAACCAACATGGCGGCCAAGCAAATTTGAAAATTTTAAATAGACCTTTCTCGCGATTTAATGTTCCAATCGCAATGAAATCTGGTACAGAAAATGTTTATACACATTTTAATGCACTGGTATCTAATTTATTTCAATTGTTTACATAACCACAAGATGGCAGCTGTGCGGAATTTTAAAATCTCCTTGTTACTTCTTGTGTCCTAAGCATGCGATTGAAGTTTGAATGCTACACGTATACAATAATCTTCATGTAACAATACATAACTCAAGGACCTACATATATAAAATCCAACATGGCGACCATCCGCAATATTTAGTCGGTTCTCAATATCTACGAATCTATTACAGCAATCAAACTGAAATTTTGTATTTTTTATAGAGGCAATTAACATAAGTAGGATATATGAAAATAGGCTGTATAGTTCTTCACGGAACTACTTGTTTTTAAATTCTTGCAGTCGTTTCAGCCATTTACGGACCACGCTATTTCAACTGTCCTTTTCCATGGCTTTGCACCTAGTCTTTAACGTTCGCCCAGTATTCCCGCATTATTGGTCTCCTATGATGTCCCTTCCTCGCTTCAGTCCATGTTTTGACAGTGTTTAGTTTTGGCTTTTCTTGGAAACCATGATGTTCTTGGAGTTTCGACTTTAGTCGAACACTTTTCTGGATATCCTCCTGGGTTATTCCCACTTCTACCTCTGTGAACAACGCCTCCTTGGTTTTCTTGTTAAGAAAGAAACTGAAGAACCTATTACTAAACCCTGTAGAACTCATACGAGCAATGTGGCCATAGAAACTTATAATAATTATTAATATCATTATTATTATTAATTATTATTATTGTTAATATTATTATTATTCTGATCTTTGTTTGCTGTTCACTGGATACAGACTGCAGATAAGCAGAGGTTGATGACTGACCCCTTCATGTCAGAAATGTCAGGACAACATGACAGCTGGTGTATCCCTCCATACTAGTAACTGTAGATAATACTGACAAGTCAAACATGGACCACTGTTGCCAAATGTCTTCCGAGCCTGTCCAACAGACAAAGATAATGATTATTCTTCTTGTTTCGTTTCGGCCAACTAAGGACTACATCATTACAAGAGCATCATTTTAGCTTTAAAAATTAGCCCAGTATTCTTTCATTCGTAGACGGTGTCGTTCCTTTCTCTCGCTTACCCACGCCTGTCCAGTTATCAGCGTCGGTTTAGGTTTGACACTCCGATGTTCGAAGAGTTTTCTCTTAAACTGGTCACTCTTCTGGATATCTTCACGTGAGAACCCAATCTCGTACAGATCTTTTTGTATCTCATTGGACAGGCTCTCTTTGTCTTTCTCTCTTGGAGGAAAGTGAAAATAGGATAGGGTCATCGTGATTATTATTATTATTATTATTATTATTATTATTATTATTATTATTGCTTCGTTACGGCAAACTAAGGACCACGTCATGTCAACTGTTTCTTCCGCATTTTAATGTTGGCCCAGTACTCATTCATTCGCAATCGATGTTGCACCTTTACTCTGTCGCCCACGCCTTCCCGGTTTTAGTTTCGGCTTAAGTTGAAAATCCCGATGATTTTGAAGTTTTACCTTAAGTGGGCCACGCTCCTGGATATCTTCACATGTTATCCCAATCTCCAACAGATCTTTCTCTACTTCACTGACCCAGGCCTCCCTTGTCACTTTCTCATGGAGAAAAGCAATAATTCGGTTGGATAGCCGTGTTGATTTCAATCGGGTTATATGTCAATAGATAGAAATCCTCATTTTCCTCATCACATCAGTTATTTTCTATGCGTGTGTGTAAACTCTTGGTTGTGGCGTCTTCGGAACTCGCCGTGTTCATTGACTGGACCCAGGATTTTCCTCAAAATCTCCCTTTCCTTGGTCTCAAGTTTTTCCATTATGCCCTTTTTAGCCTATTTTCAATTTTGAAAAAATAGGCTTATGAGATCATCTTTTGTCCGTGTGTGTGTGCGTGCGTGTGTGTGTGTGTGTGTGTTTGGTGTGTGTGTGTGTGTGCCCTAATAACTTCTAAATAGCTGGAGCGATTTCCATGAAACTCGGTAAGTTCATAGCACTATTCCGGACGACCCCGACCGTAGGGGCTGTGGGAAATATTTCACCAGCATTCAATATCTCCGAAAATATTCCCGATATCACCCTGGAATCTTTTACGGTGATAAAGGAAACTACCAGAAGTTCACCTATGTGACTTTTGAAAAACTGGTAACTACAAAACCAACATGGCGGCCACGCGAATTTGCGACCTTTTTGGCGATTTAACCAACCAAACGCAATAAAACTTGGTACAGTATATGTTTATACACATGGCAATGCACCGACAACTTCGTTCAATTGTTTACATAACCACAAGATGGCGGATGTGCGAAATATTTCACCGGCATTCTATATCTCTGTAACTATTAGCGGTATCACCCTAAAATTTTATACGGAGATAAAGGGCATTACTGGAAGTTCATCTATAAGACTTTCAAAAACCGGATAACTACAAAACGAACATGGCGGCCAAGGGAATTTGAAAATTTTAAATAGACCTTTCTCGCGATTTAATGTTCCAAACGCAATGCAATCTGGTACAGGAAATGTTTATACACATTGTAATGCACTGGTATCTAATTTAGTTCAATTGTTTACATAACCTCAAGATGGCGGCTGTGCGAATTTTAAAATTAAGTTTTTATTTCTTGTGTCGTAATCATGCGATCGAAGAGAAAGTTTGAATAATTAACCTAAGCAATAATTTTCCTTTAATGGTACATGACTCTATGGCCTATACACTTAACAATCGAAAATGGCGACCATCCGAAATATTTAGACGGCTCTGAATATCAACGAATCTATTATAGCAATCAAACTGGTTTTTTTTTTTGTGTTCATAGGGGTTATAAACTTAAGTTCACCTATAGGACTTTAAATAACCTGGTGATCACAAATCCAACATGGCGGCGACGCGAAGTATAAATATTCACATGGACGTTTCTCGCAATTTATCCATCCGAGTGCAGTGAAACTTGGTACAGTAAATCCTTATACGAATGTTAATCCACTGGCATCTAATTTATTTCAATTGTTTCCATAACCACAAGACGGCAGCTGTGCGAAATTTTAAAATCTCCTCGTTACTTCTTGTGTCCTAATCATGCGATTGAAGTTTGAATGCTACACGTACACAATAATCTTCATGTAACAGTACATAACTCTAGGACCTACATATATAAAATCCTACATGGCGACCATCCGAAATATTTAGTCGGTTCTCAATATCTATGAATCTATTACAGCAATCAAACTGAAATTTTGCATGAGTGGCAGTTAACATAAGTAGGATATATGAAAATAGGCTTCTTCACGGAACTACTTGTTTATTCATGGTGAGATATTCCGCTGCATACAAAGCTTCTGGGCATATGCCCGTGCAGTAGTGCTTGAGTTTTCATTCAGGGATATAGATCGTTTGTTGTACACATTCTTAGTTAGATGGAAAGCCATTTCAATTTTATTCAAGCGTGACGCAAAAGCGTCGTTTTCGGACATTGTAGGGTCCATCCAGTCATCAAGATACTTAAATTTCAAAACCCGATTGATTTTTCCATGATTCACTTCTACATTACTACTATTATTATTATTATTATTATTATTATTATTATTATTATTATTATTATTATGCATATATTAAAATTACATAAAAAAATACAAAACCATCACCGTAGGACTCCATAGACGCTGATGATAGCACTGGGTCTCAATATGTTCCAAGTCACTGAAGAGACTAAACCTTACGCAATATATTTGCATTACCAAGGATGGCAGCTTCCAATTCACCGAGACAACAACTGGGATGACGAACACTTCCTTTAGGTCGTATATGAGACTGTGCTCAGCGGCCAAGTGACTGGTATTTGCGCCTTTTCACAGCCACCGTATTATCTTTCTTTCTTTCTTACTTACCTACTTACTTTCTTTCTTTCTTTCTTACTTTATCACTTTCTTACTTTCTTTATTTATTAATTTATTCATTTATTTATTTATTTAATTATTCATGGTATGTCTTCGGTAGTGGCAAAGTTAGGGCTCGTGGTCCTCTCTTACACAACCACGCAATATGCTACCAGTACATATGAAACAATTTTTGATGATGATAAATTGTTGTTTATAGGAGCCTAACATCTAGGTTATCGGCCCCTAATGGTCTGGGTGATAGCAAAATGACAATAAATTGGAAACCATTACGAAAATTAAGCTGGACTGAAAATATAAAATGGAACTCAGATTGAAATGACTCGCAAAACGTAGAGTAGAAATACTTACAAAAGGTTATTTAGAAGGAAAATACTCACAAAAGGAATTTAGATTGAAAAATTCGCACAAAATGTTGTTTAGGTTCAAAATGGGCTACTTATAAAATGCAATGTAGATTCCAAATACTCACAAAGTGCACATGGAATTCAAAATACTTACAAAATGCAATTGAAATTGAAAATGCTTACAAAATGTATGGTAGATTAAAAATCCTCACAATATGTGGAAGCCCGCGATTCAAAATAGTGCACTGACAAAATGCAACTGAGCTTGAAAATACTTAAAACAAGATGTTCAGTAAAGAACATATAGCCTACTTTCTCCTAAATGCATGGGCATTGTTATAACTCTTTGTCCATTTCAAGGAGTATGATTGAAGGTTGGTTGTAGTGGCTTGTTGAAATACAACGTGCTATAGGGATATTAAACATGAATATGAAGTGCCCTTTGCTAGTGCTACCTCTGTACCAAATTTCGTTCAATTCGGTTTCACCGTGTTTGAATTGATAGGGGGAATCGATTTGCACACATACTTGGCCACCATCTGCAAATTATTGGGCTGATGTTCTTGCAGTTTGGTCTGAATATGTTTCCAACATAAAGATATGGTGTTGCAAAATTTGGTAGAGACTAGGTTTTTAGGTTGGTCGTAATTACATTTTAGCTTTTAACATTTGGGTGGCCGCGATTACGTTTCCGTCGCGATAGCGGTGATATAAAACATGACACTGAGGTGCCCTTTGCTAGTGCTACCTCTGTACCAAATTTCGTTCCATTCGGTTCCACCGTGTTCGAATTAATAGGGGGAATCAATTTTAACATAAAGATGGCCGCCACCCGCAAACTATTAGGCTAATAACCTATTAGTTTTATCAAAGGATGCTCCCTCTGTAAAGGAATATTGTTGCAAAGTTTGGTAGAGATCGGAAGGTTATGTTAGTCGTAATTTAACTTAAGCTTTGAACATTTGTGTGGCCGCCATTACGTTTCTGTCAAGATGGCGGCGATATAAAACATGACACTGAGGTGCCCTTTGCTAGTGCTACCTCTGTACCAAATTTTGTTCATTCGGTTCCAACGTGTTCGAATTAATAGGGGGAATCAATTTTGACATAAAGATGGCCGCCATCCGCAAACTATTAGGCTAATAACCTATTAAATTGGTTAAAGGATGCTCCCCCCATAAAGGTATGTTGTTGCAAAATTTGGTAGAGATCGGATGATTAGGTTAACCGTAATTTGATTTAAGCTTTGAACATTTGTGTGGCCGCCATTACGTTTCCGTCAAGATGGCGGCGATATAAAACATGACACTGAGGTGCCTTTTGTTAGTACTACCTCTGTACCAAATTTCGTTCCATTCGGTTGCACCGTGTTCGAATTAATAGGGGGAATCGATTTTCACACAAAGATGGCCGCCATCCGCAAACTATTACGCTGATGACCTATTAGTTTAGTCAAAGGATGCTCCCCCCATAAAGGTATGTTGTTGCAAAATTTGGTAGAGATCGGATGATTAGGTTAGTCGTAATTTGATGTAAGCTTTGAACATTTGTGTGGCCGCCATCACGTTTCCGTCAAGATGGCGGCGATATAAAACATGACACTGAGGTGCCTTTTGTTAGTACTACCTCTGTACCAAATTTCGTTCCATTCGGTTGCACCGTGTTCGAATTAATGGGGGGAATCGATTTTCACACAAAGATGGCCGCCATCCGCAAACTATTACGCTGATGGCCTATTGGTTTGGTCAAAGGATGCTCCCCCGATAAAGATATGTTGTTGCAAAATTTGGTAGAGATCGGATGATTAGGTTAGTCGTAATTTGATTTAAGCTTTGAACATTTGTGTGGCCGCCATCACGTTTCCGTCAAGATGGCGGCGATATAAAACATGACACTGAGGTGCCTTTTGTTAGTACTACCTCTGTACCAAATTTCGTTCCATTCGGTTGCACCGTGTTCGAATTAATAGGGGGAATCGATTTTCACACAAAGATGGCCGCCATCCGCAAACTATTACGCTGATGGCCTATTGGTTTGGTCAAAGGATGCTCCCCCCATAAAGGTATGTTGTTGCAAAATTTGGTAGAGATCGGATGATTAGGTTAGTCGTAATTTGATTTAAGCTTTGAACATTTGAGTGGCCGCCATTACGTTTCCGTCAAGATGGCGGCGATATAAAACATGACACTGAGGTGTCCTTTGCTAGTGCTACCTTTGTACCAAATTTCGTTCAATTCGCATTCACCGTGTTCGAATTGATAGGGGGGGGACAGACATTCAGAGTACACACACTCACACACACACAGACACACACACACACACACAGACTCACACACACACATACACACACACACACAGACTCACACACACACATACACACACATACACACACACACAGACAGACACACTTTTTTGCCCTGTGTTGATCTCATAAGTCTACTTTCATTTTTTGCAAAAATAGAAAGTAGGCTAAAAATGGAGTTTAGATCGAACATACGTACAAAATGTGGTTGAGATTCAAAATACTCACAAAATGTAATTTAGAGACACGGGGAACCAATTCAGAAAGACAGGGCGGGAATCTAAAAGAGAAATGGAACTATACAGTAATGAAAAGAAAAAGAAGGCTGATCCCTAAAAGAATGAGGGATCAGAAAAGATGAGAGAAGGGCCAATTAAGGCGGGAAAGGAAGAGACTCCCTAGGTCTCGGATACCCTAATACCGTCGGGGTCAGAAGAAGACAAGAGTTGACCAAGAGAGGTCGACAGGAAAGAAGACGGAGAGGAGCCCGGCACAAGTAAGTGGAAGCAATGATCCCATGGGGGAACACTAAGTTGATTGAGATCCGTGTGTATATCCCTAATTGCATTTGATAAATTGTAGATACTAGCGTGGCAATATATTTGGAGATCATCTGCATAAAGATGATATTAATTGTGGAGGGGATATCGTTGATATAAAGCACGAAAAGTAAGGACCCAAAGACTGAACCTTGGGGGGCTCCTGCCTTTCTCTGACACCACTGTGAGGTGGTATCCTGTGCTATCACACGCTGATTTCGATCCGTTAGGTAGACAGGGACAAATTTTATGGCTTCGGTGCCAAGAAGGAATTTTAGCTTCTTCAATTGGGTCGGGATATCGATGGTGTCAAATTCTCTGCTGAAATCGAGGATTGTGAGTATTGTTACTTGACTTTGGTGCATTGCTTGTCTGATGTCATCAGTCACCTTAAGTAAGGCAGTGGTAGTGTTGTGACCCTTCTAGAAACCAGCCTGGAGTGGGTCAAGTAGAGAGTGAGTGTTCAAATATTCCAGTATTTGAGTTTGTAGTAACCGTTCCAGCGCTTTGGAGAGAGCATGGAGAATAGATACAGGGCGGTATTCGGACGGTAACGGTGGGCAAGGTACCTTAGGAAGAGGGGTCACGTTATCGTATTTACAGTGTTAGAAGGCAATGTGCCATGTTAGCCTACTTTCGATTTTTGCAAAAAATGAAAGTAGACTTATGAGATCAACACAGGGCGAAAAAAGTGCGTCTGTCTGTGTGTGTGTGTGTGTATGTGTGTGAGTGAGTGTGTGTACTCTGAATGTCTGTCCCCCCCCTATCAATTCGAACACGGTGAACGCGAATTGAACGAAATTTGGTAGAAAGGTAGCACTAGCAAAGGACACCCCAGTGTCATGTTTTATATCGCCGCCATTTTGACGGAAACGTAATGGCGGCCACACAAATGTTCAAAGCTTAAATCAAATTACGACTAACATAATCATCCGATCTCTAACAAATTTTGCAACAATATACCTTTATGGAGGGAGCATCCTTTGACCAATCTAATAGGTCATTAGCCTAATAGTTTGCGGGTGGCGGCCATCTTTGTGTCAAAATCGATTCCTCCTATTAATTCGAACACGGTGAAACCGAATGGAACGAAATTTGGTACAGAGGTAGCACTAGCAAAGGGCACCTCAGTGTCATGTTTTATATCGCCGCCATCTTGACGGAAACGGAATGACGGACGCCCAAATGTTAAAAGCTTAAATCAAATTACGACCATCCTAATAATTTGATCTCTACCAGATTTTGCAACAACATGATGCCTTTTTTTGGAAAGCATCTTATGACTGACTACAAGGTCATCCGCCCAATAGTTTGCAAATAGTGGCCATGTATGTGTGCAAATCCATTCCCCAGATCAATTCAAACACGGTGAAACCGAATTGAATGAAATTTTTTACAGAGGTAGCACCAGCAAAGGGCACCTCATATTCATGTTTAATATCCCTATAGCACGTTGTATTTCAACATGCTACTACAACCAACATTCAATTATACTCCTTGAAAAGGGCAAAGAGTTATAACAATACCCATGCATTTAGGAGAAAGTAGGCTATATGTTATTTACTGAACATCTAGTTTCTATTGTGTTCATCTGTATTTTTATTGTTTTATATGCCTTAATTTTTTTATTGTTTATTATCATCCCTGTTGTAAATGCTTTATTCAAAATAAGACATAATTGTTGGGGCTCACTGTCTGTTTTATACAAATCAATTACGTTTCCACCCCCTAGCAGTGGGCTCGTTTTATTTACATCCTTACATATCATAAAACCTCATTTCATTTCATTTGGGGCCGATAACCTAGATGTTAGGCCCCTTAAATCAAGAGTTTTTGAGGTGGCGTGCAGAGCCTACTCTTGTCGCTTTCACAGTTTGGAACATTGGGAGACTAATTGTGTGATGACTGCATTTGTCGCGTATTGGTTGTTTTGAATGTTTTTATCTTTCCGCTCTAATTTGTTACGTATTATATTTCATTGTAAGTCAGAGAAGTCCTAATACTAATATTCGTAATGCTACTTCCTCTTCTTCGAACGGCGTAAACTTAACCTTCTGCTTCTGATATGATCCACGTTATGTAAGTAAAGACTAAACTTTCTGGCAACAATTTAAACGTAACATCGTGACTTTCATTACCGTGCGCATTGAAGCGGATTTGTTAATCAGCTGTGACTTGTTTCTCCGTCTTATCTTTGACATTTCCCCACAATGCTCTGCTCAGCGTTATGTCAGGGCTCGGCAATCTCGTGATGCAGACAAGTGACTATCAAGGTAACAGCTGATATATTTGTCAACATTAACTTCTCTGTTTGACATCTAATGTAAGTTGGAATTGCAAGCTATGTCCAAATTTGGCAGACGGGAGTATGATCCGTTACTATTTTATAGACGGATCACGAAGGTACGCAATATTGTAAAGACTGCCATCTATCGTCAAAAACTTTAACCTAACATCATGTTTTGCGCTATTGAAACGCACCTCGCAAGGAGAATCAGTTCGAAAATAAGGAACGCAGTATGTCCCAAGAATGGACCTTCTAATTATTACCGAGGAGAGAAAAAAGAGATCAAAAGTCATTATGAGTGGAGCTGAAAACGGAATGTATTGTATGTGTTTTGTAACGTGGTTTAAATTTGTCTGGTTGCTTTCGAAACTTCTTGGTCGTGTCGTCGTATTGCTGTTGGTTACTAAAGGCTATTGTCTAAGAAGAAGCAAAGCCGTTATTTAATTGATGATTATGTATTTGTAGCAGGGAGCTTATGATCTTCTGGGAACGTCTCCAGACATGAATTTAAGAAGAAGAAGAAATGTGTTACTAAATACATATTCCCCAATTTCAGTGTTAGCATACCCCGACATCCTTCGGCATTAAAACTAGATTGGAGATCGTTATTGTTTTAGGTTATATTGTCTTGTTGATTCATGTTCCTCCACTTTTATATTGACGTACTATGATGAGGGATCACGTTTTTTTTTAAATAGGGTTAATGTTTAAAGGATTCTCGTTGTTTTGTTGTTCTTGTTGTAATTGGTATTATGTGTTATATACTCTGCGTATGTCATCGCAGTTTAACTGAATAATTAAATTATTAGGGGGATGCGACGTGACTTTGGGCATTTGCTTATTTTCCTTAATGAGATGAAGTATGACGATGAAAGACGAATATGATGATTATTTAGTGTTAGTGTTTATGTGTTAATTTGTGTTGGGTAAATGAGTTAGGGCATCGACATCCTCCTGGTTATTCCTTTATAAGCTTTCGTTATTATTTTGTGGGTGGGAAAATGTTATTGTTAATTGGGGTTCTGAACTGGATATGGGATCGTTGTAATTGTTTTCTTGTTTTGTTTTATCCAGTCAGAAACAACGTGCGATCTCACTAGTTATTAAATGAGGTATATCGATTATTCTTCCGGGTGGTGATGTGTGTATTTGTTACATGTGCCCGGGACTGTGATAGATGCTCATTTTACTTCTAGTAAGATAACCGAATCTCATACTTCGTCCGAAATGAAGTTTTATTCAGAAAGTATATGAAGTCAGTTGTTGTTTAGTTGGGGGGGGGGGGGTTGTTCGTTTATCTTCTAGTCGAGTTTTGGGTTGTTCCTGTCTTTAGGGTTGTGTATGTCTGACTAGTTTTTATTATTTTGTTCTTTGGTCGTGTTATGAAGTTGAATGAAGTTGTAGGTAGTGGAATGATTTGACGTATGGTCGTTGTTCCTCTGAGGTGGTCGTGTTTTGTGAGACATACTTTGATTTATTTTAAAGGGGGGTTTGTTCAAGGGTTGTACGGCTTCATAAACTTTTTAGAATATTTCTTCTGATTACTTTCGGTAATCAGCCTATAGTGGGACGAATGTATTATTTTATTAATTTAATTAGCTTTTCCCCTTGATATAATTCTAGTCAATTTCAATACGATTTCCAATCTAGCAAGTGTTAGGCTTCTCTCCTCCAAGATTCTTTTCCTTTTGATAATTCTTTATTGTGTGTGTTTTAATATTTTCATGGTTTTATCTTTTTAACATGTATACCTTTATTACAGCCCCATCATCCCTCATTACTCCATTTCATGCGCACCTCATTTCGCCTTTGTAATGTCTTGTTTAAGTTTTTATTAAATTACTACCTTTACTCTAAAAGTGTAGTCATTCATAGTTAGTTCGCCATCTAGTCCGGAATGTGCGAGTGGACTCGATATCAGGATAACTCGGTCCGCGTCCCCACCATCTGCACGCCACCTCAAAATGTAGCAGAGCGTGGTTAACGAATTATTCCACATTTTGTTGGTTTGAAGTTGTTATGAATGCCAGACTGGGAAACGGTAAACTTAAAAAACTTAACCTCCAAGTGTATTACTATGTATTTGTGTATAATGTTTTATAATGTTGTATTTATTGTTTCATGGACTACATATTACTCTGAATGGACGAGTACTTGAGGAAAGCCATACCTTATTTATCAAAACAGGAATTATGTGATGAGATTAAAATCAGAGGTGGTGTACCTAATTGTCATCAAGAATTAGATGCCATTCGGCTAAAATCATTGAAATGTTCATGAAATGATGGATTTCACTAGCCTGTCTGACTACGAAAAGTGACCAAGAGTTGTATACGTTGTTGTTTGAGTCTTCAGTATTTCGACTGGTTTGATGTAGTCTCCATGCTTCCCTGTCCTGAGCTAATCGTTTCATCTCTACGTATCTACCACACACTACATCCGAGTCAATCTGTTTAACATATTCTAACCTTGGTCTACCCCTACCGTTCTTATCCTTGACCCTTTCTTCGATAACTAAGCTTGGTATTCCTAGGTGTCTTAGTATTTGATCTACCAACCTATCTCTTCTCTTCATTAGCAGTCACCAGAAACATCTCTCCTCTCCCACTCGTCTTAATACCTCTTCATTCGTAACCCTATCTACCCATCTGAACATCATTCTTCTGTATCACGACATTTCAAACGCTTCAATTCTCCTCTTTTCTGCTGCTCCAGCAATCCAAGTTTCACTTCCATAGAGCGCCACGCTCCAGACAAAGACCTTCAAAAATTACTTCCTAATACCTAAATCTTTATTCGATGTCAACAGATTCATTTTCTGTAGAAATGCTTTCTTTGCCTGTGCTGACCTACTTTTTATATCCTCTTTGCTACGTCCGTCACTGGTTATTTTGCTTCCTAAGAAAGTTAACAGAAGTCGCCTACTTCTTTTCGCTCTTCACCTGCCAATTCGACATCCATAGGGGTTTCTGATTTCTTTCGACTCAATTCCAATATTTTTGTTTTACAGTAATGTTATTAATTTTCATCATGAATTCTTTCTTCAAGACAGAATCCATACCGTTTACAAAATCATTCAAATCCTCTGGTGTGTCGGCTAAGATGACGATATCAGCAAATCTCAGAGTTGAAATTATTTCTCCTTGAATCATTTCTTTGATTTTTCCCCAATTTCGTTCATTGCTTGTTCAATGTATACATTAGAGTTGTACACACACGTAGAGAAAATAACTGATGTGATAAAAGAAAGGAGGATTTCTTTCTATGAACATATAACGCGAATGAAAAATCAACACGGCTACACGGCTATCCAACCAAATTTTAGCTTTTCTCCATGAGAAAAAGACAATGGGGGCCTGGTTCAGTGAAGAAGAAAGAGATCTGTTGGAAATTGGGATAACGTGTGAAGATATCCAGGAGTGCGGCCTAGTTTGAGAAAAACTTCGAACACATCGGAGTTTTCAACTTAAGCCGAAACTAAAAACCGGGAAGGCGTGGACGATGGAGAGAAAGATGCAACATCGATTACGAATGAAGGAGTACTGGGCCAACATTAAAAAGCAGATAAAACAGTTGACATGACGTGGTCCGTAGTTGGCCGTAACGAAGCAAGAAGAAGAAGAAGAAGAAGAAGAAAAGTGACCAAAAATGACTCAATAAATTAACATTTCTACAACTAAGATCAGTTAGCAATGTATGTGGTCAACCAATTATATGACGACATGTCATCAAAATCTGGGCTCTGTTTATTACCTTCTGAACAGATCCCTTGTTAAGTCACTACCGGTATCTGAAATGAACGCTTCAGTTGGAACACCGAGGAGATAAAAAGATCGACAATGGAACTTGTATATTACGGCCATTTGTTCGTTTACGACTCACCATCTCGAATAGAATGCGGTATAAGTTAATGCTCCATTAAATGATTTCGAATTCTTGAACAAATAACTTCTTGACTACAAAATAGTTCATATGTCCGCTTTAGATAAGAGTAAGAATGATAAATACTAGCTAAGCGATCCAAAAACCGAGATTTTAACCTTTAGATGAGCGCCTTTGGTGGTGTAGTTGGTAGCACGCTAAGCTATGCCCAAGATCGCGGGGTACCAGACATAATGTCCACGATTAGAATGTCCAGGTACAAGGAAGTCCACGCCTTTTGGTCCAGGTCGTCAATGGCCAGGTTTTTTGGTCCATTGGTTTTTGGTCCCCATGTCAAAATGTCCAGAGCACAAAACGGCCAAAGGTCAAAATGTTCAGAGGGAATTGTCCAGAGTACAAAATGTCTAAAGGTCAAAATGTTCAGAGTGCCAAACGTTCAAAGTGGGAAATGTCCAGAATACAAAACGTCGAAAGTGAAAAACGTCCAGGACTTAAAACATCACATGGCTTGGTGGTCCGCGAGTTGTTGGGCGTGGTGCAGCTCAGCCATCGCCAGTCTTAATTGTCGGTGCAGACCCAGGAAGCATGTTAGCCGTTGCGTGACGCGCGACAAGTTCGGCCGACTGGCAATGTTTACATCTGAAATTTAGCGTACAATGTCAGATATTCCAGAAATCATTGATTCACAAAAGGTGAAACCACTACTTTCATTTCGGAAATTTCTATATCACTAGCACAATGTCAATAAGCAAAAACCAAAATTTTCTGGAGGTGCAGTTTAAGAAGAATATGCAATGCTGCCACCCACACCAACGCCGACCTTGCTCACCTAGTCGTCCTCGTTGATGGTACCGACTAGCACCTACATAAATGCTCAGTCTGGACATTTTTCATTCCATTTCAAAAAGAATAGTTAAGAAAGAGTTGATAAAGATAAGAATCCTGTCTAAATAAACATCAATATTTGAAGACATTTTGAACGGGGTTTAAATATTCCTGGACATTTTGTCATTCTGGATATTTTGGTTTGGTGGACAATATTGCTTGTGGTCTTTTTTTGTCATGGTCTTTTCGGCTGTGGACTTTATGAGGTGGAAGGATGATCGCGGGGTAAAACCCGGCTGAAGTCGTAGAAATTTTTAAGAGTGTTAAAAATCCTTCAGTATCCCTTCCTTCGGAGGGGAAGTAAAGCCGGCGGGTCCATGTCAGATTTATTGAACCTTCCGTGAAGCTAAAATTTGTAGGTTAGATTTGATTAACGCTCTACGTTCCAACGTTCGCAGCCAGGTGCTGGTTGAGGTAGTATCTGGTAGCCAGGTTCACAGCTTGGTGTCGTTGACGGTAGCATTTGGTAGCAAAAGTAGGAACTACTTGAAATTAATCGTCTGCAGACCATATCTGAACTACAGATAACACACACTAATACAGCCATCGCCGGTTATCAGACAGATTCTACACACACCCAAAGTACACGGGGTTACATGACCGCGTTGTCGCAGCCCCTAAACTGAGGAACCAACCAACAACCTTTAGTTGGCGTGGGTTGTCTCCCGTAACGCGCAGATCTTCAATAATGCAATGGCACAGTATATATTGTTACGTGCCACCCCCTAGTGGCACTTTTGTTAACTGGATTACGGTGGGTAGAAAGCACAACACAGGTTGTTCCTTTAAAGAAATAATTAATTTTATTGCGGCCAGAAAGATACACTACTCATCAGCAAATACAAGCAATTAGAACCTTACTCCAGTTTCCTCAAGTCTCTTGCTTATGGAGAGCTCTTGCCCCCCTTCACTTGTCAACAGTTAATCCTCTCGCTAATGAGTCTGGTGGCCTTGACAGAACTACATGCAACTCTTCCTTTTGTACACAAATTACAGTTACTTACGATAACCTTCTACACGCTGCTTCGCTGTTCACTAGCTGGGAAACAATGTCACTGGATTTCGTAACACGCACGGCACTTCACCACAATATCTCTGACGCTCAGTGAAATCACACTCACTCAAAACACAGGCAGTCCCCTGTATGCTTCTCACTTCCTCGCTGTCAAGAGAAACGGATTCACTAGGGGTTTCGCAAGTCACCACACTTCTGTCGCTCAGGATAAACGCTCGCACTAGCTCGTAAAACACAACAACTGCTTGACAGGTCGCTCTTATATAGATAGATAGATAGATAGATAGATTTATTTTGACTGGCAAGATTAGGGCCATTGGGCCCTCTCTTCCATCTAACCAGATTATACAAATAATAAATGATGAACAATACAAATACAACTTAAATCTAACAATTTTACAATATTTATACAGTATAAAATACATATAAACTGGATTAGCTTGGTGGTGTAGGCTGTGAATTGTTGCATTGTTAGGGTGAATAACTAAGATACTTAGGAGTAAGTTTAAAATTACAGTAAAGTAAAGGAAATAGGCTACTGAAAAAAAGTAGACTAATTATGGTGATGAAGATGATGATGAAGATAATTAGTCGTTACTGAAGGAGGTTATTTAGATATCTAAATAGAGAGTAAATGAGAAAGTGAGAATTGGAAAGTTTGAATATATGTAATACGACGTAAGAATATAAGCATAAATGTTGAGTTCAACTTTCATTTACTTAGTGAGTATGTACTGCTGGCAACGCTGCTTGAAGCTGGACGGGGTTGCTCCTCTGACAGAGCGAGGCAGATTGTTCCACAGTCGTGCAGTAGCAACAACGAAGGAGTTGGTATAGCGTACTGTACGGTGTATGGGTATCAGCAAGAGTGTGTCGTTTTTTGACCGTGTTCCAAGAGTATGCTCGTACGAGAGGCGGTGAAGCTGAGAGTGCAGGTAAGCTGGAGTTGAAGTTGAGAGTATTTGTTGAAGAATACATAAAGAATGGAGGTCGCGGCGTTGATTTAGACGTAACCAGTTAAGTTGCTCATAAGCGGGGGTGACATGGTCATAGTACCGTAAATTAAATATGTAGCGTACACAGGCATTTTGTGCATGTTGGAGTTTGTTTTTAAGAGTAACAGTGAGATCTTTGTATACCACATCGCAGTAATCAAAATGAGGCAATATTAGGGAGGAAACAAGTCGTTCCTTTACTACACGAGAGAAAATATTCCAGAATCTTCTAAGTGAATTCAATGCGGAAAATACTTTTCTGGAAACATTGCAGACGTGCTGCGTCCAGGAAAGATGTTTATCTATAATAACGCCTAGATCTTTAACTGACTCGCGGAATTCGATTGGGGAATCGCACAAGCGTAATTTTGGTAATGTGGGTTCATTTTTTAGTTTTAGGAGGATTTTCGGGTGGGAGATTATGATTGCTTGGGTTTTAGCCTCATCGAGTCGTAGTCCATGTAAGCGAGTCCAGTTACAGATTTCAGTTAAGTCTTCATTAAAGGTGCCGATTGCTTCCGATAGTTTTTCTGGTGCTGAATGCAGGTAGATTTGTACATCATCAGCATATAGGTGGTGTTTGCATTTAGTGATTGATGACGGAATGTCGTTTATGTATATTGAAAACAGGAGCGGTCCAAGGACTGACACCTGAGGGACTCCTCTCTCAACTGGACGCCATGAAGACATTTGATTTAAGTTAATTTTAACACATTGTTGACGTCCACGTAGATAAGAGGCCATCCATTGGATACTGTTCTTGGAGAGATGAATTTTAAATAGACAAGAGAGTAATATGTCATGGTCAACAGAATCGAAGGCTTTACTGAAATCAAGCAATGTTAGGATTGTTACTAGCCCACTGTCCATAGCCTTTCTTATGTCATCCGTGACCTTGAGTAGTGCAGTACTAGTACTATGATTTTTGCGGAAGCCGGATTGGTGTTCATCAAGGATATTGTGCTCTAGCAAATAGGAGGAGAGTTGTTCGTGGACGATAAATTCCAGTGATTTGGAGAGGGACGATAGTATACTGACTGGGCGATAATCGCTTACATGTTTAGCCTGTGTATTTTTTGGGATTGGGATGACGAAGGCCGCTTTCCAAAGCGATGGGTACATACCTGTCATTAACGAGTGATTGAATATGTGTGTTATTGTGGGAAGTATAATATAGCAGGCCGGTGACTCAATAAATGCTTCTAGACCCATCCAGGGTTCACGGCTTCTCGAGGTTTCCTTCACTGGCTGAGTCACGAATATTCTGGACCATCCCTTTGTCCTAGTAGTCCTGTTGCATAAGGCGCACGCAATACACTGAGGCAGAGCAGCCCAGCCCTGGGCAGTTGTGACTCATGCGGCGAGCGATGAAACAAACTCACAGCCGTAACAATATTTTCTCTAAATCACTGTCTAAGCGCACACAGCGACACTTGCACGTCAGGGTTTGTGCCACAAGTATTAACCTTTCAGACATTTTAATTCAGGGGTACACCCACAGCCTTGTGAAACAAAACTGAGGAGGTTTCGATTTCCATTACAGCCATCTTAAAATTGGCTTTCCGTGGATTCCACTCTTCTACTCCTGGCAAATTCTGGGATAATTCCTAACTTAAGGCCACGGCTGTCTCCTTCCCAATCCACATCTGAATTACAATTACATACACTAATACAGCCCTCACAATAACACAGGTTATCAGGAAAATCCACACACACCCAAATGCACGGGGCTACATGACCACAATGTCGCAAATCGGTCGGTCGGTAGGTCGGGGTCGGTCGGCCGGTCGGTCGGTCGATTGGTCGGTTGGTCGGTCGGTCGGTCGGTCGGTCGGTTGGTCGGTCGGTCGGTCGATTGGTCGGTTGGTCGGTCGGTTGGTTGGTCGGTCGGTCGGTCGATTGGTCGGTTGGTCGGTCGGTCGGTCGGTCGGTCGGTTGGTCGGTCGGTCGGTCGGTCGGTCGATTGGTCGGTTGGTCGGTCGGTCGGTCGGTCGGTCGGTCGGTCGGTTGGTTGGTCGGCCGGTTGGTCGGTCGGTCGGTTGGTCGGTTGGTTGGTCGGTCGGTCGGTCGGTCGGTTGGTCGGTCGGTCGGTCGGTCGGTTGGTTGGTTGGTCGGTCGGTCGGTCGGTTGGTCGGTTGGTTGGTCGGTCGGTCGGTCGGTCGGTCGGTCGGTCGGTTGGTTGGTCGGCCGGTTGGTCAGTCGGTCGGTTGGTCGGTTGGTTGGTCGGTCGGTTGGTTGGTCGGCCGGTTGGTCGGTCGGTTGGTTGGTCGGCCGGTTGGTCGGTCGGTCGCTTGGTTGGTCGGTCGGTCGGTCGGTCGGTCGGTCGGTCGGTTGGTCGGCCGGTCGGTCGGTCGGTCGGTTGGTTGGTTGGTCGGTCGGTCGGTCGGTTGGTCGGTCGGCCGGTCGGTCGGTCGGTCGGTCGGTCGGTCGGTCGGTTGGTTGGTCGGTCGGTCGGTCGGTTGGTTTGTCGGTCGGTCGGTTGGTTTGTCGGTCGGTTGGTCGGTTGGTCGGTCGGTTGGTCGGTCGGTCGGTCGGTCGGTTGGTCGGTCGGTCGGTCGGTCGGTCGGTTGGTCGGTTGGTTGGTTGGTCGGTCGGTTGGTTGGTCGGTCGGTCGGTTGGTCGGTCGGTCGGTCGGTTGGTCGGTCGGTCGGTCGGTCGGTTGGTCGGTCGGTTGGTTGGTCGGTTGGTCGGTCGGTTGGTCGGTTGGTCGGTCGGTCGGTTGGTCGGTCGGTCGGTCGGTTGGTCGGTTGGTTGGTCGGTCGGTTGGTCGGTCGGTCGGTCGGTTGGTCGGTCGGTCGGTCGGTTGGTCGGTCGGTTGGTCGGTTGGTCGGTTGGTCGGTCGGTTGGTCGGTCGGTTGGTCGGTTGGTCGGTCGGTCGGTCGGTTGGTCGGTCGGTTGGTCGGTCGGTTGGTCGGTTGGTCGGTCGGTCGGTCGGTTGGTTGGTTGGTTGGTTGGTTCCTCAGTTTAGGGATTGCGACAACGTGGTAATGTAGGCCCGTGTACTTTGGGTGTGTGTAGAATCTGTCTGATAACCGGTGTTAATTGTGATGACTGTATCTGTTTTAATTCAAGGAAGGACTGCAGACACTCAATTTTTATCAAGTAGTTCCTACTTTTGCCGCCAAACGCCACCATCAACGACCAACTAGTTCAGAACTTAGATACCAGATGCCACCGCAGTCGGCTCTTGACGACGAACGTAGGAAGCTAAGAACGTTAGTCAAATGTTTAACCTATAGATAATTTAGCTTCACACAGGTGTAATTAGTGGAAGGTTCTTTAACATGCCATAAATCTATGACATGCGACCGCCGGGTTTACTTCCCCTCCAAAGGAAGGCATACTGAGGGATTTTTGACCTTCTTAAAAAATCCGACGACTTTGGCCGGGTTTTGAGCCCGCAATCTTGGGCCAAGAAGCTCAGCATGCTACCAACTACGCCACCGAAGCTGCGAACAAAGCTTGCACCTGGCACCTGAGGCCATACGATATTATTATTTATCAGATTGTTGTCTGCATGATAGAACTTTATTTGATGACATGAGCATACAATTTGAAGACAATACCAACACCCACCCATGTCCAAGGCGGGACTCGAAGCAGCAGCTGCCGGGCAGATGACCTAGGTATTATCACACAATCACCACCGCCACCAATGTCGGCCGAGTGGTTATGAAGACCGCCTGCTCTTGATATCATCAGAGTAGTCTGCTAATTACATATCACGGGCTCTTGCTACGGATCACAAGAAGTGGATTACTGGAACTGCACGGAGATCGCCTTGGTTATTAGACACGAACAACCAGTTGCGTTGTTACCAACTGTTGCATTACTGTACAGACACCGACAAATATAGGCTGGTGGTTGCTGTGGATTCATAGGGGGGCTCTGATATATCGCTATCACGTTTCTCCGTGCTCCTATGCCCAAGTCGTCGGATTTTTTAAGAGCGTTAAAATCTTTCAGTATGCCTTCCTTCGGAGAGGAAGTAAAGCCGGCGGTCGCACATCATAGATTTATGGCATGTAAAACAACCTTCCACTAATTAAACTTGTGTGAAGCTAAATTTGCCTGTTAGATTTTGTTGAAGCGCTCTTATCAAAATACCAACGTTCACCACTACGTGTCAATGACATCTGGTAGCGAAAGTTGGAACTACTCGAAATTGAACGGGACTTATAGCTCACACCATGGGTGTCCACATTGAAGCAGCTACCACTTTTAGCGGGCCGAATATGTCCTCGGACAATCCTGGCACTAAAAGCCATACGCTAAATAAAGAAAGAAATTAATGAATTTTATTGCAACCAATGGTCAAATACAATAATAATTAGAATTGCGCACAATGAAGTCAGGTACAGAATTCCGTTCATGTTACTGTTCTCTTATTACAAACTTTTGCATGATATCCTTCACACGACTTTCCACACAATTCACACATCCAGTTCTCGTCTGGGTTATGGTAGACCTTCTTGCTGCACAGCGGGCGGGTGAAACTTTATAGGGTGTTTTGGTACCAACGCTAGCTTGCCTTGTAGTAGTACCTGCTGACAACGTTAAAAACGCTAGCAGTCATCGCGTATAACGATGTAGTTGAGTTGTACTTCTATAGATGGCAGCAAAATCGGAAAATTGGTGAGTATTCTTGTTAATGTTGTATATTTAATTAATATTTGAATATATATCAATAGTAAATACATATTGCAGTGCTTAGAAAGGAATACAATCGGTTTCGAACAATATTATACGAAGAAATTGAATTATATTGAATCACACATCGATTTTAGTCGATACACTGCGCTCGAAAACGATATCAGATACTATCGATATAATTCAAAGTAAGAGCTGGTGGCTGGTTTTTCCAACGCTTCCCGTAATTCAAACGTGATATTTCTTAATTCGATTGATAGGAAGTACAGCACGGACAATTAAATAATACTGGTGTGTGATAAGTGCAGCTGTAATTTTGTCTTACCATTCATTTTTTTAATATTGTTGTATAGTAGCCTACTCTTTCTATTTGTACATATCTGTGGGGTAGGCCTATGTCATGCTATGTGCTTTGTGGAAACATCCTCAACTATTCTGATAGAGCTTATGTTTTCTTATCTACCTGATATCACAGGGGGAAGAAATCGCCTATTATTAGACCAATTACTAAAATATGAAAGAAAGAAAGGAATATAAAGTAGGGGTGGGGTGATAGAGTAGGGGAAAGGGAGGAGTAGGCACGGGCCGGGAGGGGAGAGGAGCGAGTAGACCAGGTCGGGGACGGATCGCGCTCTGGAGTGCATCGTCACGCCATCTCATATTGTCAGTTGGAACTATTTGCGTCGAGCAATAGGTTGGGGTCAAAATTTTGCATTAAGTTGCAGCTCTACCCATATATCCTCCTTGCTGCACAGCTTGAAATGAAAACCGTGAACAGCGAAACGTGTCATGAAATGGCGAAGTTCATACATAGTATTCCTCCACTCTGGGGGTCATCATGATATCTGTCTGGTAGAAATCCCTGCAGATGTTGGTTTTCTTCTCTTCAAGTTCTTGCAGTAGTAACTGATATTGCTTTGAAATGCCCTGTGCACTTAGGTGTGTGATGGACTGCCGATCTTAACGTCCAGGCAGTTACAGTTTACGCCACAGATTTTGTCCGGTCAAAGCCGGGTTCAAAATCGTACAGAGGGCAGTCGGTGAGCCTCACGCATATGTAATTGAAACGTGAGTTTTCAGTTGCGTAGAAAGCAACTCACATATCAATTGCACATGCCTGGGAATCACCAGCCACGGTGGGTGTGTGATTATAGTGTCGGACTACCAACCCCAAGCTTGCAGGTGCTCTCCTGCCCATGGTAAGTGATTTTTGAAAGGCGACAAATACCACGACACGCTTGTCATACGTTGTTGTAATGTTAAAGAACTCATTTGAATTTAGCAGGCCGTGTTCATAATGGCAAAATTATTCTCGGGATTTTCCGCCAACACACAAGGTTCCTCCTTTCTCCACTAGAAAGCGCTATAGTGTCAAGGAGCTCAGATATCATAGCGTTCCGAGGAACAACAATATTCGACATGCAAGCAGCCCTCTGGGCGTCAAATAACAAAGCTTGCATTCGGCATCCGAGGCCATACGATATTATTATTATTATTATTATTATTATTATTATTACTGGCCAAAACCGTGGCGTGAACTGTACGTTTACGACTGTTCGATGCAGCTTTCCACGCCTCCCTGTCCTGAGCAAATCGTTTCATCTCTACATAGCTACCACACCTTACATCCGGGGCGATCTGCTTAACATATTCTAGCCTTGGTCTACCCATACAGTTCTTGTCCTCGACCCTTCCTTGCATAACTTTTGTTTGCTAATCCTACCAACCTATCTCTTCTCTTCAGCAGCAGTCCCAGAAACATCTCTCCTCTCCTCCTCGTCTTAATACCTGGTTGGTTGGTTCATTAGTTTAGGGGCTGCGAACACGCGGAGATGGAGCCCATCACTTCCGAGCGAGACGCGCCATGATGCGTGTGGGCACTATTACGGCAACGCTGTACAGCTTTTGCCGGAGCGGCTAGCAGGTGAAACATGTGTTATTTCCCCGTAGAAATACAAACCGATATAAAATAAGTGAATACATTTGCGTATTTCACAGTCATATAGCATAACTTTTCGAAGTATAAGGATTACAATGCAACCAAGAAATACATTTTCCAACCACCCCGAGCCGAGAAAAAGTTACCTTACAAAAATGATAACAACTTTGTTTCTTGAACACACAAAATTTTGAAATTAATAAACCAGTTATACAACATTCCAATGTATATTGTGTTAAAATTTAGATTCGATGTGATGACGGGTTTTTGAGATAATAATTCGTAAATGTGGCGCATGGTTGAAACACGCTTAATAACGTGCACTTTTTTTGTTCCAACTGCGATAAAAAATATTAAAATATAAATTAAAAATTCCAAACCTACATGAACTAACGTAAAATAGAACGACGAAAATGATGATATTATTGGATTTTATGTTGGTCTATTGATTACTTCACAAACAACCTTCAAACTCGAGTGCACATAATACTTTGGTCGACAGTAATCGTTTTTTTTGTGTGTTTGTATTCCCATAAATAGTAAAAATTGTACTTTTAAAAATCTAGATATGGTCTTTCTATGAGATGAAAAAAAACTCTTTAGTTAGTGGAACATAGGTTGGAATGTTTATTGTAATTATCCTCTGCTCCAATGAACATTTTGATGCGATATGGAAATTGTTGATGGTCCTTGATTAATAGCTGTTGTTATTTATGGTTGATTTTGCCATATTATGTTATTGTCTTCGTTGGTTTTCATTAATCGAGTTCATGGAAAGTAATGGAAGACGTTCTTGTTTATTACTTACTTCACTTTTATCGTTTTGGTCACTAAGGACCGCGAGATCTCAACAGTTTTTCTTCTTGTTAACCCACCACGCCTTCATCCTTTCGGAATGGGATGTCTTCCATTCATCCGAGTTTTACTTCCTCTTGATGAACCTGACGGAGTTTTTGTTTCAATGGGGTTCTGAGCAAGATGTCTGATTTGGAAATTTCAAACTTTAACAAGTCTTTATCCACTTCCACCAGCCAAAGAGGCATCACCTTTAAACCTCGGAAATATGATAATAGACGATTGGAGAATCTACTGACTGGCATTCTGAGGAGGTGGGCATAGAATGTTATTCTCCGTTCTCGGATTACACTCGAGATCTTTTCAGTGCGGGAGTATATTTCTGAATTACTCCAGAGCTTATAACCTCCATCTTTGAACTTTCCTAATTATCTTTCTTTCCTTTACTTCAAACCTCTCGATCGGGCCAGCTGCGCGGTTTGTTAGGCATTCCGCTGCATACAGTGCTTCCGGTCTATTCACAGTTTGATAGCGTCTTAACTTTGCATTCCTAGAGATGGACCTTTTATTGTACAGTTGGTGAGTGAGGCGGAAGGCTGTTTCGAATTTATTGACTCGCGTTGGGATGGCGAACCTTCCAGAATTATTTGGTTCGATCCACTCACCAAGTTATTTAAACTTCTGAACTTTTAAGATCTGGCCGTGGGTGGATTGAAGATGAGCTGGAGCTTCTTTTGTTTCTTGTTATTTTCGTTTTACATTTATTGAATCATCATGAACTAGCGCACCCGTGCGAGAACTCTCGCATAATGGGTTGTGTGCGCCCCATGTGTACAGACTACCCGCTTGGCACTAGTGCTATACGGGCTGTACGCGATACAGTTCTGGTAGGGGCTATCGTCTTGTTTATTTGTTTAAAAGCAATTTATAAACAAATATATTTCCGTTGACTTTTTAAGAAATGCAAGATTTTTTCTGTGCTATTGAGACAATTTGGAAGATTTTGGTACAAACCACACCTTCTATACTCTGCTTTACAAAAGATGAACGGTGAAAGCTGTCACAAGCTTGAAGGGTGAGGTGAGGAGTGGAGACGAGAGGGGTAACGGTCTCCATAGCAACAACGAGCAGTGTTACAATGTATGCAGACACAGCAGTGAGCACATGGTTTGACTCAGTGTTCTAGTAACTGTGCCTTGACTTGTCACTGTCATTAGACCACCAGGCAGGGGGGCTAACTTCCCCAGTATTTGTATCTTCCTGCAAGCCTCTTGGAATGTTATGAGTCATGATTTGCCTCAGTGGCAACGCAGCATTTCCGCACGTGCTGGCTTTGACAGCTGTCAGCGATCATTATTGGTAATACAGAGTATAGCTCCCTCTGTTTTAGGAGCTTGAGTTTTGTGAAACATACACCTTAGCGTGTTATATAATAAAGATTCCTTCCTCAAGACGGAGTCCATAACGTTCAAAAAGGCATTCAAACCCTCTGGTGAATCAGCTAAGTTTCTTTTAAATCTTTTGAAATTATATCGTGAGTGTTCTCCCTAGTATTTGTTGTACTGTATTTAAAGAGTCCCGAAGGTGTGAGCACGACGCTACAAAAGAGTGTTATGTTTTGACGGTATCTTGGTCCAACTATTTCCCTATTAGCTGTCTCCCCAGTAATGAGGTTCTATAATTGGTTCCATGAGGTGTGCACCATTGAGAGTCATTCTTCCATGGCTCATGGACCACAGGCTGCTAACTAGAACAGCGCAGGGCTGCACAAGACCGCGACACGTGTGGCACCTCCCCAAGCTTATCCGAACTGGGAGTCGGCAGGACTGAGAGAAAATAACTTTCTTGTTGTTGTGGTGGTGGTGGTGGTGGTTGTTAGTTAATTCTAAGTGCATGGGATATCTTGGTCATCATACCCGTGTACATGGGATAGTGTTGAACCTATTAGATAGCAGCTTCGGTGGCGTAGTTGGTAGCATGCTGAGCTTCTTTGCCCAACATCGCGGGTTTAAAGAGCGTTAAAAACCCTCAGTATGCCTTCCTTCCAAGTGGAAGTAAAACCGGCGGGCCCATCTCATAGATTTATGGCCTGTAAAAGAAACGTCCACTAACTACAATTGTGTGAAGCTAAATGTGTAGGTTAGATTTGATTAACGCTCTATAAGTTGCAACGTTCGCCACCAGATGGTGGTAGCGGTGGTATCTAGTAGCCAAGTTTACGGCTAGGTGTCGTTGACAGAACCATTTGGTAGCAAAAGTAGGAACTACTTGAAATTGATCGTCTGCAGTTCTTACCTGAATTACAACCGGGTGAGTTAGCCGAGGTCGTTGCGGCATGACTGTTGGCAGTCGCTCACATCCGGGAGGCGAGGAGGTTCGAATCCCCCCGCCGGCAACCTTGAAGATGGTCTTCTGTGGTTTCCCATCTTCCTTCCAGGCAAATGCCGGGGTTGGTCCCTAACTATAGGCCACAGCCGCTACCTTTCAACTCCTCGACCCTCCCATCCAACATTCCTCCCCAACGGTACTTGTAGCTCACCCATTGGGTGTCCGTCTCGAAGCAGCTACAAAACTGGCGAGCCGAACATGTCCTCGGACACTCCCGGCACTAAAAGCCATACGCTAAAAGAAACTGAATTACAGATAAGACACAGTAATACAGCCATCACCAAATTAACACCGGTTATCAGACAAATTCTACACACACCTAAATTACACGGGGCCATATGACCGCGTTGTCACAGCCCCTAAACTGAGGAATCAACCAACCTTCCATTTAAAACTACTATTCTTTTTGTATGTGTTCCCCATACTCTCCTTTTAAGACCAGTTATTTCGGAACTGTTTTCCCCATAACTTTCGTTTTAATAAAAAAGTTATTTTAAAAATTACCCTATAACTCTCCTGGCATATTTAACGGTTTACCCAGCGTAAGTTTAAAAGGCGCACGGACGGTAGAACTCAAACGCAATTCAGAAAAGCCGAGATGAACAACGAAACTCCAAAGACATAATACTCTTCTCAGAAGTCTTAACTCGAAACGACTCGACAGTTTGATGCTGGCTGAAGCCGAGGTGACAGACTCTCTTGCTAGCTCATAAACTTGCTCTGAAACTAGTAATTTAAATTTCCACTGAATGGAGATTGTTGGAAGAAATGAAAACTTAAAAACACTTATAGTGGGCGATGTATTAAAGATAGAGATATGATATCGCTGACCTGTTCGTAGAACTTTTCATGCTGAACAATTCTTACACTCAGTGCTTTTTTTTCAGGGGGGGTACGTGGGGACCCCCTTAAACATTTGAAAACTGTTGTTGGTACATTTGTATCTAGTCCGGCAAATATAACTTCCGACTTGAAAGTTCATCGATCAGCCGGCGTCAAAGCGCTGTTCACAATAGTTGGAAGAGATTTCGAGTAATCCTCGATTTAAATCGATCTTTCAAATCAGTATCTTTTGGTCAGCAACTCGGCACTCCGTTCTTATAAGCAGTCAGGCTAGTGTTTGGAGGCGGGATAGGTTGTTATTTTGTGCGAGTGATTAGTTTTGAAGGATGAAGAAAATAACGAATTATTTAACATCCACCCTGGCATCGAAAAAGCTGAAAGTTTTTGAATCGAACACAAACAATGGCCGGACTTTGCAAATTGCCGAATGTTTTGTCGACTACAACTGAGAGTACCCCCTTAAATTCTTTTAGAAAAAATGCACTGTGAAGTTACACTCTTAGTATATACAGTAGATATTTTTAACGGTTTACCCAGCGTAAGCTTAAGAGGTTTTGACTCGATTCACTGAATTCGTTACTGCTCGGCTTTCTTTGGCGATAAAGAAATTTTTTCTACAGAATCTTTCCTCGAGATATCCTTTACATAATGGTGAAACCCGCATCAAAATCCATCCAGTGGTTCTCGAGAATACCCGTTACATCCTAGAATCGAGTTTTTTTTGTTTTATACTAAGTAGAGATTGCCCCACAACTCTCATTTCACAAATCCAAATCTGTTCAAATTATTGTTAGGCTCAAGCATTTGTTTTTATTATTAAATGTTCCTTCATCCAGCAGAACATTAATGTACACTGTTCGAAAAAAACACTTCTAACAATTGTTGACACATGTCACTTTTTATAAATTATGTCCTTCGACAACATTTTGACTTCTGTGAAATGATCGAGTTCCATCCCGTAAAACAATTACGAGATGGGTCCGGCAGTTTAGAACATCATCATCTGTAAGAAAGAAGACGCCCCCTGACAGACAACCTACGGTTCGCACCCCGGACAGCATTGCAAGAGTAACAGCTGCGTGCAGAAGATTGCATCGTGAACAAATCGCAAAACTCGGGGTAAAATAATAAATCACAAAAATAAAAATAAACTTTCAATTGTTCTTTACATTATTATAATTACTCTGAAAAAATTGTAACTGAATTACACCCCAACAACTTAACTGAACAATATACATTAAGTTAAGTTTTCAATTCACATCATTTAAAACAATATTACCGGGTGAGTTAGCCGTGGTCGTTACGTCGTGGCTGCAGGCAGTCGCTCACATCCGGGAGGCGAGGAGGTTCGAATCCCCCCGCCCACCGGCAACCTTGAAGATGGTCTTCTGTGGTTTCCCATCTTCCTTCCAGGCAAATGCCGGGGTTGGTCCCTAACTATAGGCCACAGCCGCTACCTTCCTATTCCTCGTCCTTACATTCACACTTTCCTCCCCAGACAACACTCCACACGCGACGGTACTTGTAGCTCACCCCATGGGTGTTCGCATAGATGGAGCTACAAACTCTGGCGAGCCGAACATATCGGACATTCCCGGCACTAAAAGCAATACGCTAAAAGAAAAAGAAAATAACCAATATTAGCTGACAAACTGGTAACGGTGGCCGAGAGCTCGTGCTTGGCTGGGATCGGGAGAGCTTGAGTTTGAATCCCACCTCAGCCATTCTGAAAATGATTTTCGTAGTTTCCCAATTTCACCACTAGGCAAATGCCGGGACGGTTCTTTTCAACAGTTCAACGACCCAATTCCTTCCATAATATTTTCCTTGACCCTTCCGTAATTAAACCCAAGTTAGCGGTCGCCTGTCACCATCCCCAGTTGTATCCGCCGACAAAATGTGTTCAGTTGCTAGACACCATCCTTGTGACGGTAGAGGAATGATCTCTCACAGAATCCATGGCTGGTATTAGTAGACTAACACTGGTTACTGGTTATTTGTTTTCACAGATCTTGGTTGTTCTCTTTTTCTTTTAACCACAATGGGTGGCTAACAGAGTGGCTTTAGTTATCAGATAACATTCAGGTAAATTAACATATAGCCATCAACCCTTCAATACAATACGTGTAAACAATTACTGCATATTTGTTGTTTGTTAATTATTTTTAGGGGATGAGAACATCGTCATCAGCCCCGTGTAGTTGGATGTTGAACTTGTCTGATCACCTATAATTATTGTCATGATAATATGATGATATTGCTATTTTAAACGGCCTAACATCTAGGTTATCGGCCCCTAATGGTGTGGATGGTCGTGAAGATGAAAATGAAATGTAAACTATAACTAAAACTAACTACTAACTTATATACTAGAAAAAGAAATGGTAAACAAAAGGAGAATAAGGCAAATAAAGGACAGGAGGAAAAGAAATGCCCTCAACCCTCGAAGAATGCGGATTGAGGGGCTTGGATGGAAGGAGAGCCATGAAAGGCAGATAGGAAAGTGAAAGAGGAGAGGGTCCGCCCACGAGGTAATGGATAAAAGGGGGGAAAACCGAACCCAGCTCAGGAATCCCTCGGGGTCGCCATCTCCCGAACTCACCAGCTGTGAGCCCCTGAGGGTGTAGCAATATCCAGGGTGCACCAGAAGTGGTGGGGCTACATATGTACACCAAGCCTCCTTGAGGGCCTTGTGCAGAAGGCAGGAGATAACATGAAAAGATAAAGAAGGCTGACCCCTCGCAGAAGGAGGGTATCAGGAAAGATGAGACAAGGACCAATTAAGGCGGGAAAGGAAGAGACTCCCTAGGCCTCGGATACCCTAATACCGTCGGGGTCGGAATAGAGTTGAAAAAATGAAGTCGACAGGAAAGAAGACGGAGAGGAGCCCGGCACAAGTAAGTGGAAGCAATGCCGGACTCAGCTGGGGCCCCGTGGTTGCCAACCCACGTCCCACTAGATGTGAGCCCCTGGGGGGTATTGTCATGACTGTAGTAGTGTGTGTAACTGTATTAGGGACAAGGATAAGGCAGGCACCACGGGACGTGAAGCAAGGTACTTGCTTGTTTGTTGCTGTTGCCGTTCCACCCCTAGGCAGAGGCTATATTCGGATTGATCGACTGAAAGCACCCTCTCAACTGAGGTACGATTGTATTTGCTGATTCCTCGGCAGGGAAATCAGTTGGAGAACATGACGCCAAAGAGTTAGTTTATAGAAGTAAACTAAAAAGAAAACCATGGTCTAGACGAGGTTACCGTGGCGAGAAGAGAAGGGGCCAAATGCTCTCAGAGCGTTGCCTCACTGGTAATTGAATTATCTGCATCCAGTCAGGCGTTCAGTCCTGGTGCGAAGAGGTCTCTGTCCCACGCACACTCACCAAGTGCTCAGTTCCAATGAGATTAGAGGCTATGTAGAAGGAAAGGAAGGAAGATTTTCGTTTTACGTGACCGTTAATCATGCGATCATGAGCCACGGGAACACCTTTTACGTGGAATCCGAATCACAGGACGTGGCATTTCACTTCGAAAATCTCACAAGCATTGACCGGTAATCGAACCCAGTCCACCTTGGTGAGAGACCAACAGCTTGACCGCTGCGCCACCACGCCTCCGTTTCTATGCAGTTGGCGTAGTTGGTAACATGCTGAGCTTCTCTGCCCAAGAACGCGGGTTCAATCCCGGCCGAAGACTGTCAGATTTTTCAAGAGCGTTAAAAATCGTTCAGTATGCCTTCCTTGGGAGGGGAAGTAAAGCCGGCGGTCTTATATCATAGATTTATGGCATGGTAAAGAACCTTCCACTAATTACACTTGTGTGAAGCTAAATTATAGGTTATATTTGACTAACGCTTTTAGGTTCCAACGTTGATCGCCAGGAGCCGACTGCGGTGGCATCTAGTAATAAAGTTCAGAACTAGTTTGTCGTTGACGGTGGCTTTTGGTAGCAAAAGTTGGAACTACTTGAAAATCGAATGTATGCAGTCCTTACGTGAGTTAAAAACAGATAACACACACTAATACAGCCATAACCATTAACACTGGTTATTAAACAGATTCTACACACACCCAAAGTACACGGGGCTACATGACAGCGCAATCGCAGCCCCTAAACTGAGAGACCAACCACCAACCAAAGTTAGGGCACATGTCAACTCACTGGTGGCAAATTTCTATGAACAGGGAATAGAAAATCTCGTCTACAGATATGAAACAAGATGTTCAGTAGAGAACATGTAGCCTACTTTCTCCTAAATGCATGGGTGTTGTTATAACTCTTTGTCCTTTTCAAGGAGTATGATTGAATGTTGGTTGTAGTAGCTTGTTGAAATACAACTTGTTATACTGATATTAAACATGAATATGAAGTGCCCTTCGCTAGTGCTACCTCTGTACAAAAATTCATTCAATTCAGTTTCACCGTGTTTGAATTGATACACATACATGGCCACTATCTGCAAACTATTGGGCTGATGACCTTGTAGTTAAGTCAAAAGATGCTTCCCACAAAAAGGTATGTTGTTGCAAAATTTGGTAGAGATAAAATAATTAGGTTGGTCGTAATTTGATTTAAGCTTTTTACATTTGGGTGGATGCCATTCTGTTTCCGTCAAGATGGCGGCGATATAAATCACGACGCAGAGGTGCCCTTTGCTAGTGCTACCTCTGTACCAAATTTCATTCAATTCGGTTTTACCGTGTTTGAATTGATAGTGGGAATCGATCTGCACATATACATGGCCGCCATATGCAAGCCATTGGACTGATGACCTTGTAGCTTGGTCAAAGAACGCTTCTCACCCAAAGGTATGTTGTTGCAAAATTTGGTAGAGATCAGATGATTAGGTTGGTCGTAATTTGATTTAAGCTTTTAACATTTGGGTGGCCGCCATTACGTTTCCGTCAAGATGGCGGCGATATAAAACATGACACTGAGGTGCCCTTTGCTAGTGCTACCACTGTACCAAATTTCGTTCAATTCGGCTTCACCGTGTTTGAATATTTAGGGCGAATCGATTTGCACACATACATGGCCACCATCCTCAAATTATTGGGGTGATGACCTTGTAGTTCGGTCGAAAGATTGTTCGTATATAAAGGTATAATGTTGCAAAAATTGGTAGAGATCAGATGATTAGGTCGGTGGTAATTTGATTTAAGCTGAGAACATTTGGGTGGCCGCCATTACGTTTTCATCAAGATGGTGGTGATATAAAACATGACACTGAGGTGCCCTTTGCTTGTGCTACCTCTGTACCAAATTTCGTTCAATTCGGTTTCGCCGTGTTTGAATTGATAAGGGGAAGTGATTTGCACACATACATGGCCGCCATCCGCAAACTTTTGGGCTGATGACCTTGTAATTTAGTCAAAAGATGCTTCCCCCAAATCGGTATGTTATTGCAAAACTTGATAGAGATCAGATGATTAGGTTAGTAGTAATTTGTTTTAAGCTTTTAACATTTGGGTGGCCGCCATTACGTTTCCGTCAACATGGCGGCGATATAAAACATGACACTGAGGTGCCCTTTGCTAGTGCTACCTCTGTACTAAATTTCGTTCAAATCGGTTTCACCGTGTTCGAATTGATAGGGGGAGGGGGACAGACATTCCGAGTACACACACTCACACACACACGCACACACACAGACGCACAACTTTTCGCCCTGTGTTGATCTCATAAGTCTACTTTCATTTTTTGCAAAAATCGAAAGTAGGCTAAAAAATGCCTTAATCTTCACAATGATTATGTCAGGAAGTAACCAAGTTTTGGCAATAAATTCGTTTTGTTATTTACACTTGCCTTTTTGTTTATGGACAATCAGAGGTTGAAAAGGTTGTTGTTGTTGCTTAATTTAGAGGCTGCGACATCGTGGTCTTATATCCCCGTGCATTTGTGTGTGTGCGTGTAATTTGTGTGATAATCTGTGTTATTGTGATAGCTGCACTAGTGTGGGTTGAAAAGGAACTAACTTCGTGAGTGATTTGTAGGGACCGAATTTTTAGCCTACTTTTCACATTTTGCAAAAATGAGGGGAAAGTAGACTTATGAGATCGATCCGGGAAAATGTGTGTGTGTGTGTCTGTCTGTCTGTCTGTATGTATGTCTGTCTGTCCTTCGGTCTGTCTGTCTGTCTGTCTGTCTGTTTGGCTGTGTGTGTGTTTCCCTTTATCGACTCCTAAACGGCTGCAGCAATCGAAACCAAATTTAGTATGAGTAATATCTCAAGCCCATATTTGAAAATGATGTCAGTGCTATCATCTGCTGAAAAAAGGAACTAGAAATTTGAGCTCCATGTTAGATATCTTCGAAGGTATGCATGGGAGCTATTCCAAAATTGGCACACATGTAGTTTAGTTTCAGTTTAATTTCCAGGACATACATGACAGTGTTGCCAAAATAATTTTAAGACTTCTGATAGGTCCAATTTTTAAATGCATATAACTTCGACACTAACATTTGTATTTCAACCAAATTTTGTATGTAAAATGTGTTCATAAACAGATATGACTGAGCGTATTCTTAAGAGCCACCAGGGCTGCCAACTGTTGATAATTGCTCTCTCTCTCTCTTTTAATCCAAATACCAATATATCAGAATGTATGCAAGCCGACAGCTTTAAACTATGCACACGTGTAGTACCTGACATTTTAGATGGATTTGGAGTAACTTATATACGTCAGTTCTACCAACATGATTCTAAGCCTGCTGATAGGACCATTTTTTAAAAACATGTAACTTCTATACTATCAGTTGGATTCCATCCAAATTTCGTATGTGCTATGTGTAACATAACAGATATGACTATAAGTATTCTTAAGAGCAATCAGGGCTGACATCTGTTAATAAATGCTGTCTATATTTTTACCCTAATATTCTTGATAGGTTCATATACCGTACATCAACCATTGACATGAATCTTAATTTTAGGAAAAGTAGGCTCTTTAATTCGTCACGTAACTTCTTGTTTGAAAACGCATTTGCCAATGCATTTTTTTTGCGGGATTATTGGATGTATTGCATATCCTGAACATAACTGCATATTTTAGCATATATATTTGATGTTAAGTATAACATTAAGTATCTTGAACAAAATTGGTTTCGCCAGCGTGTTGATCATCCCTTGTACGCAACTTTCTGAGCAAAAGATAAAGATAACGCCTGGCATTTCAAGAAATAGAAGGGGTGGGACATTCCTTTCACCGTTTGGGAAATATCCCTTGTGAGCAACTTTCTGAGCAACAGAACGAGATATGAGTATTTTACGCAAACATTTATTAAATCAGTGGGTGTCAGATAATAGTGATTATTTAACTGATGGCATTGTCATCTATTGTCAAATATGCTCGAAGGAAGTGATGATGGTGATGACGATAATTGTTGTTTTAAGGGGCCTAACATCTAGGTTATCGGTCCCTAATTGTCTGGGTGATAGTGAAAGATGACATGATAATGAAATGTAAACTATAACTAACTACAAACTTACATACTAGAAGTAGAAATGGTAAACAAATAAAGGATAATTAAGGCAAATAAAGGACAGGAAGAAACGAAATTCCCTCAACCCTCGAAGACTGAGGATTGAGGGACTTGGAAGGAAGGAGAGCCATGAAAGGCAGATAGGAAAGGGAAAGACGAGAGGGCCCACCCCAAGGTCAGTGGAAAAAGAGGAAAAACGGACCCAGTTCAGAAATGCCTCGGGATCGCCAACTCCCGAACTCACCAGCCGTGAGCCCTTGAGGGTGTAGCACTATCACTGGTGCACCAAAAGTGGTGGGGCTACACACACCCGGCCTCCTTGAGGGCCTTGAGCAGAATGCAGGAGATAAAATGAAAATAAAAAGAAGGCTGACCCCACGCAGAAGGAGGGGTATCAGGAAAGATGAGACAAGGGCCAATTAAGGCGGGAAAGGAAGAGACTCTCTAGGCCTCGGATACCCTAATACCATCGGGGTCGGAAAAGAACAAGAGTTGACCAAGGGAGGTCGACAGGAAAGAAGACGGAGAGAAGCCCGGCACAAATAAGTGGAAGCAATACCGGACACGGCTGGAGTCCCGTGGTCGCCAAACCACGTCCCGCTAGATGTGAGCCCCTGGGGGACGAAGGAAGTGAAATATGAAAAGAAATCTCGAGTTGAACAACATGCTAAAACGAGTGCACATATTACGGCAAAGGAAGGGAAGAAGACTATACAAGAATTGCATATTGAAAGGCTCCTTTCATTTTTAAATGTTTAATGCGTATCTTGTACATTTTTGGCGTATAATTGCATGCATATTGTAATTGTTTTAGTGCATAAATATCCCGTGCCAATTGATTTGACTCTGCTGGAGACTATTCATCTATTTATAAAAATAATATCCTAATTATTGATGGTGACATTGAAACCAAATTCTGATCATCCACAGCCTGCTTCCAGCCAACTGACCGGGTCAGGGAATGAAATGAATGAAGCCCCCATCTAGCGGCGAGGATATGAACTGGCCAGCTGCCGAAGGCTGTCGCACTCCCCTGGAGAAATGATTAAATGAATGACAGATGAAATGAAATGATAGAGTGTTGCTGGAATGAAATTTGTTACAGGGAAAACCGGAATACCCGGAGAAAAACCTGTGTGCCTCCACTTTGTCCAGCACAAATTTCACATGAAGTGACCGAGATTCGAACCACGGGCCCAGAGGTGAGAGGCCGGCGTGCTGCCGCCTAAGCCACGGAGGCTATTCTCGTAAATGAAAATGACGACTAGTATTGTCAGTGGATTTATTGGCACGTTAAAGATCCCCTTCGGGGCAAACACCCCGGCGTCTCTAAGAGCCAGAGTAGTTAAAAGGGACGTAAAACCAATAACATTAACATTAAAATACAATGCACCAATCACGTTACCAATGAATAGCTGCTTCTGCGTAGTGGCCTGCCTAGTCTGCACGCAGTGGTTAGACGACGCGACGTCGACTCCATGTTCTTCGTAAAGGCTCCCACACACCGGAGCGATCGTGGTGGCGGTCAAATACTTCCTGGAGAATTAAGGCTCGGTCACACAAAAAGCGCTCGGTCGCGGCGGGAAGCGATATCTGACCGAGGCCATCAGGCGGTCCAGTTGTATTTCCCATAGTTGCATCAACCCTGGCACACAGAACGCGGTCTGTCGCGGCGGGAAGCGATATCTGGCCGAGGCGGTCAGGCGGTCCAGTTGTATTTCCCTAAGTTGCATCAATCCTGGCACACAGAACGCGGTCTGTCGCGGCGGGAAGCGATATCTGACTGAGGCGGTCAGGCGGTCCAGTTGTATTTCCCAAAGTTGCATCAACCCTGGCACACAGAACGCTGTCTGTCGCGGCGGGAAGCGATATCTGTCCGAGGCGGTCAGGCGGTCCAGTTGTATTTCCCAAAGTTGCATCAACTCTGGCACACAGAACGCGGTCTGTCGCGGCGGGAAGCGATATCTGTCCGAGGCGGTCAGGCGGTCCAGTTGTATATCACAAAGTTGCATCAACCCTGGCACACAGAACGCGGTCTACCGTCACCCGCTAGTCTTTGTCGCGACGACGAGCGATACGGTTGTACAAATTTACAGATTGCCCGCCTGACCGCTGTGCCGCCTTCGATTGTCACGAGTGACCAAACTGAAGTATTTATTGAAACTGTGCGTAAATACACACATTTGTTCGCCAGTTCACGAACATTATTTTCGCGACATACGAAAATACTTGAAAAACCTATCTTCATGTTACTCCAGTTCGATACATAAGCGGTGGTATTCTCCTAATTGCTCTCTCTTCTTATTGATGTCATGTACCCAACATTGTCTTTTCTTCTTTGTGTTTTGCAAAGCAAATAGGAGAAGGAGTTGTTCTTCGTCCGAGCTCATACTCATTAATAATGTTAGGGCCCCAACCCTTATACAAGGGTTGTGCCTATTCCTACATTCAAGTAATTAAAAGATAATAGAAGAAACTACGGAAGTACCGACATGGAAACATAACCTCAACAGGGGCATTTCGGGTCATAGCCCCACGGTCGCCAGCCTAGCAAGTTAAGGAGGTCATACAGGACATTACACCTATGCATACCGCTGAGTGGACTGACATCGCAGTATTATCTTATAAATACAAGGTACGACCACAGCCGGGTCTTTTCTCCTCTGGGGCTCTTGCCGCTTGTGTCTTATCAGTGCTTCGCACGGGCCACGAAGGGCGCTGCCCTTCGGCGGACCCCAACGCCATCAGCACCATGGACATCCGTCATCGGTAGGGTGAGTGAATGTGTCTGTTAGATTCCTTTTTCCATTATTAATCTCCCCCCCCCCCCCCTATTTTAATCTAAACCTAATCGCCAGCCCCGCTAATAATAATAAAACCCTTTTGCAGTCAAATGCTTTACCTTTTACTTCACGTAGCTATAAGAAGCCTGCCCCCTTAGGTTATAACTTAGATTAGGATCTACACTGCATGCTGTCGAGCAGTAGCCACTATACAGCAAGCGCTTGGCTTGCTAAGGCTCCCCAAGTAAGTCGGGTGAGTATGTCCCCCAGTTCAGCCAACCCTCGTAAAGGGACTGAACAATAATATCAAGCAATACTCAATATGAAAACACACTACATATTCTCTAGAAGGAAGCTACCAGACTGGACCGCTCACACAAAGGTATTGCGTCCTATGTGACGTCCCCATATCGCAGACCACCTCGACGATCGCTGGATCGCTTCCCTCCGCGAGAGCTGTGTGGCCGAGCCTTTAAATACAGTCCTAACGGACACCCTTATTCAGCGGACACCTTGAAGTCCGGACAGCGGACATCGCCATCTGTCCCATCCACTTGACTTAAGCGGACACTTCATACGCTGCAGGACATTTTTTACACCGCACCATGTCATCCTTTCTTTTAAAACCATTCTGTAGGCATACGGAAATCCCTCTTGAATGTCTGTACTACATCTATTTCGAGTCAAAGGAAAGAGAGAGAGTGAAATGCATGCTACATGGCAACGCTGTAGTAGCCGTAAAGTTAATTCTTCTATAAATTCCTCTTTCCAAACCTTTTGTTATGGTGTTCTACCCACTGGTGTACATTCCGAGAATTCTAATAGTCCAGGATTGCTGTCAGTGGCTGTTTACTCACGAGTTACCTGGGGATTTTCTTCCCTGCTTGCAACATTCTATTCATAACTCAGATTGCCACCGATAAGGTCGAGCTCAGGTAGTCAACTTGAGAAGGAACAGACTTGCAGTACATGCGCTAATTAGTGAGACAGAAATATCGTAGCATTTCAGTCGTCGAGTAAACATGAGTAACAAGGGACGGACGTGTTTAGACCTCGAAACAAGAAGAAATATGATTGTAGAAAGTGACAAGGGACTTTCAGTGAGAAAGCTGGCCGAAAAATTCAAATGCGGAAAAACTCAAATAAACAAATAATCAAAATAAAGATGTGTATTTTTAAGGTGGATGTACTTTGCCGTTAAAATGTTCGATTATTTTTACAAACTTGTTTCAACGGACACCTCTCATAACGGACATTTTCCCTCGGAACCGACGGTGTCCGCAGAAGGGAGGTCCGACTGTAGAAGCTTTCAGACAGGCAGCGATCACGTGGGCAGCGTTCAGGACAGTACAGCGTTCCACTATGCGGTGGCGATTAGAAGCAGCTTGTCGAGTTTCACCGCTGCCAGCGTCACTGTGTGTTGGCATGACAATGAGTGCGACAACAGAGCAACTCATTGAAGAAGTGAAATTGGATAGCATAATTATTATTTGATTTGATTTGTCGCATCCTGACTATTAATATATAGTCCAGTAGATCATCAAAGCATTCCATTGGCATCCGATAGTAAATGCAGAAATGCAGAATCGTTCATGTTGTCGCAGTTGCCGATATAAAGTGTGAATTTCTCATTGATGCTCACGAAGAAGATTCAGGTCGTGAATCCACGTTCTGTTACGTGGTCTCTGTGTGTGTGTGACAGAGAGAGAGTCTGTGTGTGTGTACTCTGAATGTCTGCCCCCCCCTATCAATTCAAACACGGTGAAACTGAATTGAACGAAATTTGGTACAGAGGTAGCACTTGCAAAAGGCAACTTAGTGTCATGTTTTATATCGTCGCCATCTTGACGGACACGGAATGGCAGCCCCCAAATGTTAAAACCTTAAATCAAATTATGACCAACCTAATCATCTGATCTCACCAAATTTTGCTACAAACATACCTTTATGTGAGAAGCGTTCTTTGACCAGTCTTACAAGGACATCAGTGCAATAGTTTGAATATTGCGGCCATGTATGTGTGCAAATCGATTCCCCCTATCAATTCATACACGGTAAAACCAAATTGAAAGAAATTTAGGTGGCACTAGCAAAGGGCACCTCAGGGTTATATTTTATATCGCCGCCATCTTGACGGAAACGGAAATGGCAGCCACCCAAATTTTAAAAGCTCAAATCAAATTACGATCAACCTAATTATTTGATCTCTACCAAATTTTGCAACAACAACATACCTTTTTGTGGGAAGCATCTTTTGACTGAACTACAAGGTCATCTGCCCAATAGTTTGCTGATAGTGGCCATGTATGTGTGCAAATCAATTCACCATATCAATCCAAACACGGCGAAACCGAATTGAATGAAATTTTGTACAGAGGTAGCACTAACAAAGGGCACCTCATATTCATGTTTAATATCCGTATAGCACGTTGTATTTCAATAAGCTACTACAACCAACATTCAGTTATACTCCTTGAAAAGGACAAAGAGTTATAACAATACCCATGCATTTAGGAGAAAGTAGGCTATATGTTCTTTACTGAACATCTTGTTATCATTTCAAATGATCTATTCGACTTCGTCGTTATGCTCGAGTCTAACGTTATGCGTAACGGAGACGGAAGTGACGTCATGTAGCCGCGCGGGAAGCTGAAGTCAATGATTAATGGAGTCTGTTGAAAGAGTTCTGGGGCGTCGAGTGACCTCGGGCTTTGAGCGAAGCGAAAAGAATACAGGGTGACTCCGAAAGAGGTGTACAAGATACCAGATAAGAATACAGGGTGACTCCTAAAGAGGTGTACAAGATGACAGATAAGAATACAGGGTGACTCTTAAAGAGATATACAAGACGCCAGATAAGAATACAGGGTGCCTCCTAAAGAGATATACAACACACCAGATAAGAATACAGGGTGACTCCTAAAGAGATATACAAGACGCCAGATAAGAATACAGGGTGCCTCCTAAAGAGATATACAAGACGCCAGATAAGAATACAGGGTGACTCTTAAAGAGATATACAAGATACCAGATAAGAATACAGGGTGACTCTTAAAGAGGTGTACAAGATGCCACATAAGAATACAGGGTGCCTCCTAAAGAGATATACAAGACGCCAGATAAGAATACAGGGTGCCTCCTAAAGAGATATACAAGATACCAGATAAGAATACAGGGTGACTCTTAAAGAGGTGTACAAGATGACAGATAAGAATACAGGGTGACTCCGAAAGAGGTGTACAAGATGCCAGATAAGAATACAGGGTGACTCCGAAAGAGATATACAAGACGCCAGATAAGAATACAGGGTGCCTCCTAAAGAGATATACAAGACGCCAGATAAGAATACAGGGTGACTCTTAAAGAGGTGTACAAGATGACAGATAAGAATACAGGGTGACTCCGAAAGAGGTGTACAAGATGCCAGATAAGAATACAGGGTGACTCCTAAAGAGATATACAAGATGCCACATAAGAATACAGGGTGACTCTTAAAGAGATATACAAGACGCCAGATAAGAATACAGGGTGACTCCTAAAGAGATATACAAGATACCAGATAAGAATACAGGGTGACTCTTAAAGCGGTGTACAAGATGCCAGATAAGAATACAGGGTGACTCCTAAAGAGATATACAAGATACCAGATAAGAATACAGGGTGACTCTTAAAGAGGTGTACAAGACGCCAGATAAGAATACAGGGTGACTCCTAAAGAGATATACAAGATGCCGGATAAGAATACAGGGTGACTCTTAAAGAGATATACAAGACGCCAGATAAGAATACAGGGTGACTCCTAAAGAGATATACAAGATGCCACATAAGAATACAGGGTGACTCCTAAAGAGATATACAAGACGCCAGATAAGAATACAGGGTGACTCCTAAAGAGATATACAAGATACCAGATAAGAATACAGGGTGACTCTTAAAGAGGTGTACAAGATGCCAGATAAGAATACAGGGTGACTCCTAAAGAGATATACAAGATACCAGATAAGAATACAGGGTGACTCCGAAAGAGATATACAAGACGCCAGATAAGAATACAGGGTGACTCCTAAAGAGATATACAAGATGCCAGATAAGAATACAGGATGACTCTTAAAGAGGTGTACAAGTGGCAGAGAAGAATATAGGGTGACTCCTAAAGAGATATACAAGACGCCAGATAAGAATACAGGGTGACTCCGAAAGAGGTGTACAAGATGCCAGATAAGAATACAGGGTGACTCTTAAAGAGGTGTACAAGATGCCAGATAAGAATACAGGGTGACTTCTAAAGAGATATACAAGATGCCAGATAAGAATACAGGGTGACTCTTAAAGAGGTGTACAAGATGCCAGATAAGAATACAGGGTGACTCCTAAAGAGATATACAAGATGCCAGATAAGAATACAGGGTGACTCTTAAAGAGGTGTACAAGATGCCAGATAAGAATACAGGGTGACTCCTAAAGAGATATACAAGATACCAGATAAGAATACAGGGTGACTCCGAAAGAGATATACAAGATGCCAGATAAGAATACAAGGTGACTCATAAAGAGAGATACAAGATGCCAGATAAGAATACAGGGTGACTCCTAAAGAGATATACAAGATACCAGATAAGAATACAGGGTGACTCCGAAAGAGATATACAAGACGCCAGATAAGAATACAGGGTGACTCCTAAAGAGATATACAAGATGCCAGATAAGAATACAGGATGACTCTTAAAGAGGTGTACAAGTGGCAGAGAAGAATATAGGGTGACTCCTAAAGAGATATACAAGACGCCAGATAAGAATACAGGGTGACTCCGAAAGAGGTGTACAAGATGCCAGATAAGAATACAGGGTGACTCTTAAAGAGGTGTACAAGATGCCAGATAAGAATACAGGGTGACTTCTAAAGAGATATACAAGATGCCAGATAAGAATACAGGGTGACTCTTAAAGAGGTGTACAAGACGCCAGATAAGAATACAGGGTGACTTCTAAAGAGATATACAAGACGCCAGATAAGAATACAGGGTGACTCTTAAAGAGGTGTACAAGATGCCAGATAAGAATACAGGGTGACTCCTAAAGAGATATACAAGACGCCAGATAAGAATACAGGGTGACTCCTAAAGAGATATACAAGATGCCAGATAAGAATACAGGGTGACTCCTAAAGCGATATACAAGACGCCAGATAAGAATACAGGGTGACTCCGAAAGAGGTGTACAAGATGCCAGATAAGAATACAGGGTGACTTCTAAAGAGATATACAAGATGCCAGATAAGAATACAGGGTGACTCCTAAAGAGATATACAAGATGCCATATAAGAATACAGGGTGACTCTTAAAGAGGTGTACAAGTGGCAGAGAAGAATATAGGGTGACTCCTAAAGAGATATACAAGACGCCAGATAAGAATACAGGGTGACTCCTAAAGAGATATACAAGACGCCAGATAAGAATACAGGGTGCCTCCTAAAGAGATATACAAGATGCCAGATAAGAATACAGGGTGACCCTTAAAGAGGTGTACAAGTGGCAGGAAGAATATAGGGTGACTCCTAAAGAGATATACAAGATGCCAGATAAGAATACAGGGTGACTTCTAAAGAGATATACAAGACGCCAGATAATAATACAGGGTGCCTCCTAAAGAGGTGTACAAGATGCCAGATAAGAATACAGGGTGACTCCTAAAGAGATATACAAGACGCCAGATAAGAATACAGGGTGCCTCCTAAAGAGGTGTACAAGATGCCAGATAAGAATATAGGGTGACTCCGAAAGAGATATACAAGATGCCAGATAAGAATACAAGGTGACTCATAAAGAGAGATACAAGATGCCAGATAAGAATACAGGGTGACTCCGAAAGAGGTGTACAAGATGCCAGATATGAATACAGGGTGACTCTTAAAGAGGTGTACAAGACGCCATATAAGAATACAGGGTGACTTCTAAAGAGATATACAAGACGCCAGATAAGAATACAGGGTGACTCCGAAAGAGGTGTACAAGATGCCAGATAAGAATACAGGGTGACTCTTAAAGAGGTGTACAAGATGCCAGATAAGAATACAGGGTGACTTCTAAAGAGATATACAAGATGCCAGATAAGAATACAGGGTGACTCTTAAAGAGGTGTACAAGACGCCAGATAAGAATACAGGGTGACTTCTAAAGAGATATACAAGACGCCAGATAGAATACAGGGTGACTCTTAAAGAGGTGTACAAGTAGCAGAGTAGAATATAGGGTGACTCCTAAAGAGATATACAAGATGCCAGATAAGAATACAGGGTGACTTCTAAAGAGATATACAAGACGCCAGATAAGAATACAGGGTGCCTCCTAAAGAGGTGTACAAGATGCCAGATAAGAATATAGGGTGACTCCGAAAGAGATATACAAGATGCCAGATAAGAATACAAGGTGACTCATAAAGAGAGATACAAGATGCCAGATAAGAATACAGGGTGACTCCTAAAGAGATATACAAGATACCAGATAAGAATACAGGATGACTCCGAAAGAGATATACAAGACGCCAGATAAGAATACAGGGTGACTCCTAAAGAGATATACAAGATGCCAGATAAGAATACAGGATGACTCTTAAAGAAGTGTACAAGTGGCAGAGAAGAATATAGGGTGACTCCTAAAGAGATATACAAGACGCCAGATAAGAATACAGGGTGACTCCGAAAGAGGTGTACAAGATGCCAGATAAGAATACAGGGTGACTCTTAAAGAGGTGTACAAGATGCCAGATAAGAATACAGGGTGACTTCTCAAGAGATATACAAGATGCCAGATAAGAATACAGGGTGACTCTTAAAGAGGTGTACAAGACGCCAGATAAGAATACAGGGTGACTTCTAAAGAGATATACAAGACGCCAGATAAGAATACAGGGTGACTCTTAAAGAGGTGTACAAGATGCCAGATAAGAATACAGGGTGACTCCTAAAGAGATATACAAGACGCCAGATAAGAATACAGGGTGACTCCGAAAGAGATATACAAGATGCCAGATAAGAATACAGGGTGACTCCTAAAGAGATATACAAGACGCCAGATAAGAATACAGGGTGACTCCGAAAGAGGTGTACAAGATGCCAGATAAGAATACAGGGTGACTTCTAAAGAGATATACAAGATGCCAGATAAGAATACAGGGTGACTCCTAAAGAGATATACAAGATGCCATATAAGAATACAGGGTGACTCTTAAAGAGGTGTACAAGTGGCAGAGAAGAATATAGGGTGACTCCTAAAGAGATATACAAGATACCAGATAAGAATACAAGGTGACTCCTAAAGAGGTGTACAAGACGCCAGATAAGAATACAGGGTGACTTCTAAAGTGATATACAAGACGCCAGATAAGAATACAGGGTGACTCCTAAAGAGATATACAAGACGCCAGATAAGAATACAGGGTGACTCCTAAAGAGATATACAAGACGCCAGATAAGAATACAGGGTGCCTCCTAAAGAGATATACAAGACGCCAGATAAGAATACAGGGTGACTCTTAAAGAGGTGTACAAGTGGCAGAGAAGAATATAGGGTGACTCCTAAAGAGATATACAAGATGCCAGATAAGAATACAGGGTGACTTCTAAAGAGATATACAAGACGCCAGATAAGAATACAGGGTGCCTCCTAAAGAGGTGTACAAGATGCCAGATAAGAATACAGGGTGACTCCTAAAGAGATATACAAGACGCCAGATAATAATACAGGGTGCCTCCTAAAGAGATATACAAGATGCCAGATAAGAATACAGGGTGACTCTTAAAGAGGTGTACAAGTGGCAGAGAAGAATATAGGGTGACTCCTAAAGAGATATACAAGATACCAGATAAGAATACAGGGTGACTCTTAAAGAGGTGTACAAGTGGCAGAGAAGAATACAGGGTGACTCCTAAAGAGATATACAAGATGCCAGATAAGAATACAAGGTGACTCTTAAAGAGGTGTACAAGATGGCAGAGAAGAATACAGGGTGACCCCTAAAGAGGTGCACAAGATGGCAGACAAGAATACAGGGTGACTCCTAAAGAGGTTTACAAGATGTCACACAAGAATACAGGGTGACTTCTAAAGAGATATACAAGATGCCAGATAAGAATACAGGGTGCCTCCCAAAGAGGTGTGCAGGATGTCACAGCAAATTACAGGGTGACACTTAACGAGGTGTACAGTATGTTAGATTCAATTCAAATACAGGGTGACCCTTAAAGAGATTTGCAAGATATCAGATTCAAATAATGGGTGACTCTTAAAGAGTTGTAAAACATGTCAGACTCAAATACAGGGTGACCCTTAAAGAGGTGCCCGTCTGGGAAGCCTAAGTTAATGGGTAATGGAGTCTGTTGAAAGAGTCCTGGGGCTTCGAGCGAAGCGAGAAGCCCTCCTTAGCCTTTCTAACATGTGTAGCATTTGTAGCATGCGTCATTTGAAATGATATAACGTCTAGTATTTCAGACTGACTGTAATTGTCTTTTTTTAATGTATTATTTAATTAATATATACTATTTGTGATTTGTTTATTTGTAAATCCTTCCCGCATTGTGCACACTGAAAGGAATAATTCTCCTCATCATCAACTACCGATGCCAAAGTCCATTTGCCGCCCCCACAATAGTTCATATTTGCTTTATACATTTGTTTTATACAACAAAAGGATAGAGTTCCTAGGCGTTTTCATCTTTTTTTTTAATAAGTTCATTTAGTTTAGATAAAACTACAAATTTAATGGCTTACATAATAAATGTTATAATGAAATTAGTTATCTACTTGTTTTTTTTTTACTTTTAAGATTCGTTAAAAATGAAAGTGGTTTCGAACTTCATTAATTAATTTGTTCTTGGAGATCAGTGATCACTATTTTACACATATTTTTATATCTTAATGCTAATGACTATCTTTTGCGTAAATGAAGATCTTTGTTCAATTTGAATTAAGTTATCCTACACGGTGAAATGAAATTACACAAAATGTAGTTAATTACTGGTTTATTTGTTGAAAATATGGAAACTTCTCTAAAACAACAAACCCCACGTAATCTTGATGTTCAAATTTACATAGCTTGCTTACGAGATTTCTTAATGGCAAACTCGTTAATAATGTCCTCATATGAAAGTGTTTTTGTTGTATTTGCCTCAATACAAAGTAATGAAAGAAGGGTTTAACCGTATTTCAGAAATACTAGTTCGCAGAAGGTTCTTAACTCTTCTAAGGCAGGGAGAACTGTAGAAGGACTAAAACATATTTTTAAGTAACTTCTATTCTTAAATTCGTCCGGAAAATATTATTAACGTGTGAAATACTTCATTTTAGCTTTTGAATGAATTACCAAACTGCCGCCCCTGAAAATTTGCCGCTCTAGGCTGTAGCCTACTTAGCCTATTTAGCAATACGGCCCTGCCCCTGAACACAGACGTCCCCGGAACACATGGCGGTGTGAACTTCCACCGATGATGTCAGGCTTGGTTGCTTTTTTTTTTTTAGCGTATGGCTTTTAGTGCCGGGAGTGTCCGAGGACATGTTCGGCTCGCCAGGTTTGTAGCTGCTTCGAGACGGACACCCAATGGGTAAGCTACAAGTACCGTTGGGGAGGAAAGTGGGAATGTAAGGACGATGAGTTGGAAGGTAGCGGCTGTGGCCTATGGATAGGGAACAACCCCGGCATTTGCCGGGAAGGAAGATGGAAAACCACAGAAGACCATCTTCAAGGTTGCCGGCGGGAGGATTCGAACCTCCTCGCCTCCCAGATGTGAGTGACTGCCAACAGTCATGCCGTAACGACCACGGCTAACTCACCCGGTTTGGTTGCTTGTGATGGAGACGTACAGAAGACAAACAGCTGTCCGTCGCCTAAAAGACTAAAGCACTAAAAGCAACTAGTTCCGTGACGAACTAAAGAGCCAACTTTTCTTAAAATTAAAGAACCATGCCAATGAATAATCTATATATAAGAAATAAAATGTTACATTGGATCTATCAGCGCTCGTAAAATAATGTTGGCAACAGTGTCATGTATGTGTTGCTTAGAATTAATCTTTTTTTTTTGTCGTGTAGCCTCCTGAGAGGCCGAGTGCAGGTCTTTCTAGTCGACGCCCGTGGGCGACCTGCGCGTCGGGATGAGACATGGCATGGATGAAGATGAATGAAACTGGGCAAGGATGTGGAAGGAAGCGGCCGTGGCCTGTCAGAAGGTACTGGCCTGGTGTTGAAAATGGGAAACCACGGAAAACCATTTCAAGGACAGCCGACGGTTGGGCTCGAACCCACGCGTCTACCGAGTCAGCAGAGAGATTGGCCCCTTGACCTAACGCAGCGCTTTAGCCCGCGTAGCCACTACTGTCGGTAGAATTAATCTAAAACATTATGATACATTACTGTCCCAATTTTGGATAAAATCCAAATGATAGTATAGAAGTTACAAGTATATAAAAATTGGACTTATCAGCAGGCTTAAAATCATATTGGCAACACTGTTATATATGGACTCCTGAAAATTAATCAGGTATGTCATTATCACTATGTGTGCCAATTTTGGAACAACTCGCATGTATAACGTCTGAGATATACAACATAGAACTCAAATTTCAATTGTGATTTCTCAGCAGTTGGTAGCACTGATGTCATATTCAGATATGGCCGTGAGATATTCCGGTATAGATCTTTACTCATACCAAATTTGGTTCTGATAGCGGCAGCCGTTTAAGAGTTGATTAGGGGGGGGGGAGGGGGGATCAAACACACAGACAGACATAAGGACAGACAGACAGACAGACACTTGCCCGGATCGATCTCATAAGTCTACTTTTTCCTCATTTTTAGCCTATTTTCAATTTTGAAAAAATAGGCTTATGAGATCACCTTTTGTCCGTGTGTGTGTGTGTGAGGTGTGTGTGTGTGTGTGTGTGTGTCCTTAATAACTTCTAAACGGCTGGAGCGATTTCAATGAAACTCTGTAAGTTCATAGCACTATTTCGGACAACCCCGACCGTTCCCTTCAAATTCTGTTACGTCTCACCAATCCAACATGGCGGCTGTGCGAAATATTTCACCAGCATCCAATATCTCCGAAACTATTCCCGATATCAGCCTGGAATTTTTCGCGGTGATAAAGCGAACTACTAAAATTTCACCTATGTGACTTTTGAAAAAACTGGTAAATAAAATACCAACATGGCGGCCACGCGAATTCGCGACTTTTAAATAGACGTTTCTCGCGATTTAACAAAAGCAATAAAACATGCAACAGTATATGTTTATACACATTTTAATGCACCGACATCTAACTTCGTTCAATTGTTTACATAACCACAAGATGGCGGATGTGCAAATTATTTCACTGGCATTCTATATCTCTGAAACTATTAGCGGTATCACCCTGAAATTTTGTACGGAGATAAAGGGCGCTACTGGAAATTCATCTATAAGACTTTCAAAAACCGGTTAACTACAAACCGAACATGGCGGCCAAGCGAATTTGAAAATTTTAAATAGACCATTCTCGCGATTTAATGTTCCAAACGCAATGAAATCTGGTACAGGAAATGTTTATACACATTGTAATGCACTGGTATCTAATTTAGTTCAATTGTTTGTATAACCTCAAGATGGCGGCTGTGCGAATTTTAAAATTAAGTTTTTATTTCTTGTGTCGTAATCATGCGATCGAAGTGAAAGTTTGAATAATGAACTTACGCAATAATTTTCCCTTAATGGTACATGCCTCTATGGCCTACACATTTAACAATCCAACATGACGTCCATCCGAAATATGTAGACGGCTCTGAATATCTACGAATCTATTATAGCAATCAAACTGATTTTTTTATGTTCATAGGGGCTATGAACTTAAGTTCAGCTATAGGACTTTAAATAACCTGGTGATCACTAATCCAACATGGCGGCAACGCGAAGTATAAATATTCACATGGACGTATCTCGCAATTTAACCGTCCGAGTGCAGTGAAACTTGGTACAGTATATCCTTATACGAATGTTAATCCACTGGCATCTAATTTATTTCAATTGTTTCCATAACCACAAGATGGCAGCTGTGCGAAATTTGAAAATCTCCTTGTTACGTCTTGTGTCTTAATCATGCGATTGAAGTTTGAATGCTACACGTACACAATAACCTTCATGTAACAGTACATAACTCTAGGACCTACATATATAAAATCCAACATGGCGACCATCCGAAATATTTAGTCGGTTCTCAATATCTACGAATCTGTTACAGCAAGCAAACTGAAATTTTGTATGTAGATAGAGGCAATTAACATAAGTAGAATATATGAAAATAGGCTGTATAGTTCTTCACGGAACTACTTGTTACAAAATGTGATAAGTAGGCTAAAAAAACGTACATGCTAGGCAGCAAAGCATAGAGTAATGGTTATGTTTACGACGTTCTGATTTGTGAGTTAATTTGAATACTTGAAACGCATTGTTGCACTTTTCTGTATCGATAGAATGGCGTATCGAGGATATATTTTTGGAACTCGTTCTCTTCTCCCCCCCCGCCCCCCAAGGGGTCTCACATCTACTGGGATGTGAGTTGGCTACCACGGGACTCCAGATGAGCCCAGCACTGCCTCCACTTTCTTGTGCCAAGCTCCTTCCTTTCATCTTTCCTGTCGACCTTGCTTGGTCACCTCTTGTTATCTTCCGACTCCGATGGTATCGGGGTATCCGAGGCCTAGGGAATCCTTCACTTGACCCTTGTCTCATCATTCCTGATCCCTCATTTTTCGAGGGGTCAGATCTCTTCTTTTTCTTTTCATGGTAACTCCTGCCTTCTGCTCAAGGCCCTGAAGGAGGCGGTGTGTGTGTAGTCCTACCACTTATGGTGCAACCTGGATAGTGCTACACCTTAGGGCTCACGGTTGGTGATTTCGGGATTTGGCCACCCCAAGGGGTCCCTGAGCTGGATCCGTATTTTCACTTTTCCGTTGCATTTCGGAGCGGACCCTCTCCTCTTTCCCTTTTCTGTCTGCCTTTCATGGCTCTTTTTCCTTCCAATCCTCTCAATCCTCATCCTTCGAGGATTTTTTCCCCGTTTTTATCCTATTTTCATTTATGAGATCACCTTTTGTCCGTGTGTCTGTGCGTGTGTGTGTGATGGTGTGTGTGAGAGGATTTTTGTGTGTCCCCCCTAATGACATCTAAACGGCTGGAGCGATTTCAGTGAAACTCGGTAAATTCATAACACTATTCCGGGCGACCCCGACCGTACCCTTAAAATTGTCATAGGCCTACGTCTCACCAATCCAACATGGCAGCTGTGCGTCCAAACGAAGTTGCGACTTTTAAATAGACGTTTCTCGCGATTTAACCTACCAAACGCAATGGAACTTGGTACAGTATATGTTTATATACATTGTATTGCATCGAAAATTGTTCAATTCGTTCAATTGTTTACATAACCTCAAGATGGCGGCTGTGCGAAATATTTCACCGGCATTCTATATCTCTGAAACTATTACCGGTATCACCATGAAATTTTGTACGGAGATAAAGGGCACTTCTGGAGGTTCATCTATGAGACTTTCAAAAACCAGATAGCTACAAAACGAACATGGCGGCCGAGCGAATTTGAATGTTTTAAATAGACTTTTCTCGCGATATAATGATCCAAACGCAATGAAACTTGGTATAGCAAATGTTTATGCACTTTGCAATACACTGGTATCTAATTTAGTTCAATTGTTTACGTAACCTCAAGATGGCGGCTGTGCGAATTTCGAAAATTAAGTTTTTACTTCTTGTGTTCTAATCATGCGATCGAAATCAACATTTGCATAATGAACGTAAACAATAATCATCATCTAATAGTACGTAACTCTATGGCCTACATATATTAAAATCCAACATGGCGACCATCCGAAATATTTAGACGGTTCTCTATATCTATTAAGCTGCTACAGCAATTAAACTGAAATTTTGTACGTGTATAGAGGCTATAAGCATAAGTTCACCTATGAGTCGTTCAATTACCTGGCGAGCACAAATCCATCATGGCGGCGACGCGAAATTTTTATATTCAAATGGACCTTTCTTGTGTTTTAACCATCCGAGCGCAGTGAAACTTGATACCGTAAATGCTTGTACAAATTATAATCGACTGGCATCTAATTCATTTAAAATATTTTCATTACCACAATATGGCGGCTGAGCGAAATTTTAAAATCCCGCTTTTATTTCTTGTGTCCTAATCATGCGATTGAAGTGTGAATAAAACACCTACACAATAATCTTCATGTAATAGTACATAAGTCTACGGCCTGTAATATAAAAATCCAACATGGTGACCATCCAAAATATTTAGACGGTTCTCAATATCTACGAATCTATTACAGCAATCAAACTGACAATTTTTATGTTGATATAGGCAATTAATATTAGTAGGATATATGAAAGTAGGCTATTTAGTTCTTCACGGAACTACTTGTTTAATTCCCTTATTCTTCTTTAGTCTTCCATTTCTTCTTCTAGTATGTAAGTCGGTAGTTAGTTTTGGTTGTAAGTTCGTACTTACATTTTCATTTTCATTTTCAGGATCACCCAAACCATTCCGATAACCTAAATGTTAGGCCCCTTAAAATAGCAATTACCATCGTCTAACCAAGGTTAGAATACTTAAAACAGATTGTCTAGGATGTAAGGTGTGGTAGCTATGTAGAGATGAAACGATTAGCTCAGGACATGGAGAGACAGGGAGCTGCATCAAACCAGTCAAAATACTGAAGACTTAAACACAGCACAATTTATTTTAGGCACGTGATACATCTTGGTCATCAGCCCCGTGTACTTAGGTCTGTGTTGAAATTGTGCGATAACCTGTATTCATGTGATGACTGTAATAGTGTGTGTAACTAACTGTATTAGGGACAGGTGCCCCGGGGCTTGAAATAAAAGAAAGAAGGAAGATTTTAGTTTTACGTGACCGTGAATCTTGTGATTATAAGCCACGGGACCTCCATTTTTTTCGTGGAATCCGAATCACAGCGTATGGCATTTCGCTTCGAAAATCTCACATGCATTGACCGGGAGTCGATCCCAGTCCACCTAGGAGAGAGACCAACAGCTTAACCGCTGCTCTAGGATGTAAGGTGTGGTAGCTATGTAGAGATGAAACGATTAGCTCAGGACATGGAGAGACAGGAAGCTGCCCTCTAGGGCTTGAAATAAGGTACTATAACGCCATTTGCCTGGAAACCAAACGGGGAAAAACCACTCTTAGGATAGCTGCTGTCAGCGCCAGGATTCGAACCTACGATATCCGAACTTGTTGCAGCTGCCCTCGCAGCCGCGGTGCACGATTTCACATGCACGGCCAGAAGATATTAAAGAGAGGAGTTCATCACAAGTTAAGATGTTGTTGTTGCTGGATTTAGGAGCTTTGCAACATCTGTAGAATTTGTCTGATACCTGTGTTATTGTGATAGCTGTATTTGTAATTCAGATGAGGATTGGAAGGAGGCGGCCGTGGCCTTAATTTAGGAACTATACTAGCATTTACCTGGAATAGAAGTGAGAAATTACGGAATACTACTTCCAGGATGGCCGAGGTGGCAATCGAAACCCACCTCTTCTCTGTTTTGCCTTGCTTGCCACGGTAGGTGAGTGGTTATCGTGTCGGTCTACCAACCGCAAGCTTGCAGGTTCGCTCCTGGCCATGGTAAGTGATTTTTTTTTGTTTGAAAGGCGACGAGTATCACGGCACACATGTCATGTTGGCGTGTTAAAGAACCCATTTGAATTCAGTAGGCAGTGTTCATAATGGCAAAATTAATCTCGGAATTTTCCGCCAACATAAAAGGTACCTCTTTTCTTTACTAGAAAGCGCTATGGTGTCAATGAGCTTAGACATCTAACCTCCTTGACTTTCATAGCGTTCCAAGGAACAACAAAATTCGACATGCAAGCTACCCTCTGGGCGTCAAATAACAAAGCATGCTCCCGGCACCCGAGGCCATACGATATTATTATAATTACTTTTACCTTAGGAGGCTGAGTTGTACCCCGTTCCAGTCCTCAGACTAGAATTAAATTTCTTGGCTGAGCCGGGAACCGAACTCGTGCCTCTGCAGTGACAGCCAAGGGAGTTAGACACTACGCAACGAGGCGGACATTACAAGTAAATGTACTCGATGCCAAATACCAAATCATTCTTCACAAGTTGTGAATTTCTGAGAAAGGGGGATTTAAAATGTTTAACCTACTTTCCGCTTTTTGTAAAAATGAGGAAAAGTAGACTTATGAGATCGATCCGGGTAAAAATGTGTCTTTCTGTCTGTTCTTCTGTCTGTCTGTCTGTCTGTCTGTGTGTGCCCCCCCCCCCCCTCCCTCCGCCCTATCAACTCCTAAACGACTGCAGCTATCAAAACCAAATTTATTATGACTAAAGGATGGCCATATTTGAAAATGAGATCACTGTTACCAACCGCTGAAAACTCACAATTGAAATTTGAGCTCTATGTTGGATATCTCAGAAGTTATGCACGTGAACTGTTCCAAAATTGGCACACACAGAGATAATAACATTTCAGATTTATGTTCAGCAACCCGTACAAGGCAATGTTGTCAACGTGATTCTAAGTCGCTGATAGGTCCAATTTCTAAATGCATGTAACTTCTATACTATCAATTGAATTTCAACCAAATTTCGTATGTGCTATGTATACCATAACTGATATGACTATACTTATTCGTAAGAGCCACCAGGGCGGCCAACTAATAATAAATGCTCTCTCTATTTTTTCATCCTAATACCAATATACCAATATGTATTAGAAAGTATGCATGCAAACAGCTCCAAACTTTGCACACGTATAACCTAGTACCTGACATACTAGATTAATTTGGAATAACTAATATAAGTCAGTGCTGTCAACATGATTCTAAGCCTGGTGATAGGTCCAATTTTTAAATACTTGTAACTTCTATACTATCATATGGATTTCATCCAAAATTGGGACAGTAATATATCATAATATTTCAGATTAATTCTGAGCATCACATACATGACACTGTAGCTAATATGATTTTACGCGCGCTGATAGATCCAACGTAACATTTCATTTCTGATTATATAGATTAACTAGCAGAAGTACCCGCTCTTCGAACGGTCTTCGGTATTACTAACCAGACTTTATCAATTGAGATACTGTTCCAATGGTTAGGGGCTTGTCATTCCTTCATAAGTTTATCAAAACGAAGTTATTTTTCTGGGTATATAGCAGACACTTAATTTAAGGGCCATAAAATGTGGTTTTCGGAGACTCTTTATAGACTCCCTAGTTTTGTGTCACACATTGAGAAGCGCAACATATGCTTTGGTCGTCCTTCTAGGATATTTTTTTTATTTTTCGCCTATTTTAGCATGTATTTTGAAAAGTTGTTCCTTATACCCACCCTTCTATGAGAAGTACGTTGAAGATTTTTCTAAATAATAAGCAAAAATATTTGCCATAATAGCAACTAATTAAGGATTTATGATCACATGTTTAACATTGAAAGACTTATAAATATTTTGGAGATTAGTATTAATATATTAAATATCCCAAAATAGTTGGCACGCGGAACTGAAGGCATATGAATGAACATCAAAAGTTAGACTTGATGCTATTCGTAGGGTCCAAGATTGTATCAGTACTTGTGTTATTTCAACTTCATGGTACAGTACTTTAAAGCTTTACTAGTTTCTTTTTAATATACTGTTTATGTTCAGAGAACCATATTAACAAATACATTTTTCAGAAGAGGAATTTTTACAATATTTTTCATATATATTTTTCAGAAGATTAACCAGATAATTGCCTAAATTTTCATTGATAATTTTAAGGATTTATAAATGTTTTTTTCAAAATTATTATTCTTTTAAGACGTATTGTAAGGATACCCAGTTTTAATTTAAGTTTTTCCTTAGAATAAGTTTTTATTCTCTCTCAGTTGTGCTGAAGAAGAAACCATTGTTGTTTCGAAACATGTACACTTCAAATATTCTATAAATTGTAGACATTTAAGTGTGTTTTTATTAGTATTGATTTGGCGTATAATTAACTTAAGTGTTTTCTGAGTTTTCTAAATGATTGGTATATTGACTCATGGTTACTATACCTAATTTTACGATGCTCCAAGCACACGAACATGAATTAGGCGTACATAAAAATAAAGATATAACAACCGCACAGTATCAAACAAAATCATCTTTACGATGAACCCGTTTGTCGACAAAAGTATTATTAGTTAAAATATGCTCTCAAACTAAATTCACCTAACGTGTACTTCCTGACGTGAAAATAATATTGAAAACCTCATAGACGAAACGCAATATATGTCAAATTAAAACTGACCCTCACCGTTGTGGAAAGTCTCCATCCCCAGGAAGACCCCTTTAATAAATATAAAGACTTGTGGTGCATGAAAATTCGGGATTTTTAGCCTTCAATGGCCCAAGTTCCCAAAAGGTGCAAAGAACACTATTCCAATTCAGGAATTTTTGAAAATAATGTTTCTGTTTGGAGATATAATAGACCTTCTGTACAACATATCGCAAATCGCACGTGTAAGTCACCTTTACAAATTCAAGGGTACCCCTTGTCCCATTAATCACGTTGTTGAATTTTACAGTCTATGTTTGATTCCATGATAACCTTATAGCCATTTGCAAACTTTCCCAGAAATTTAATAAATTGAGTGGCATTGCTTCTTACAGAAATAGATGGAAAGTTGGATGTCACCTCTTGTGATAGGCCTACTGTTGTCATGGTTACCGGCTTGCATTAATTCATTAGTTTCTTCTTGTTCTTCTTCTTTCGGATGGGCCAGCTAAGGACCACGACGTTCAACTTTTCAGTTTGGCGAGGGACTTTATGTTTGCCCAATATTCGCGCATTCTCTGGCTATGTTTCTCCTTCCTCACTTTTGTCCAGATGATGCTGGTTTCTTACAGGGTGGTCTGTCCTGAAAACTCTTCTGTTTAAGTATCTTTCTGAGATGTGATCGGCTTCTAATATCACTTTTCATTATCTTCAGTTCTTGGATATCCTTGTTAACTACTGTTAGTGACGGTGTCAAGCTCTTTCTCTTCCCCCAGTAGTTGAGAAGCCAGTTGGTTAGTCTTGTTGGGTTCATCCAAGAGACATGTCCATAGAAAGTCAGACGTCTCTTCCTGGCCACATCGGTGATTTTCTCAGTATATCTGTATAGCTCCTGATTTGGTCATCTTCAGTACTCGTAATCTATTTATTAGTTTATAAAATAACTAGCTGTACCCGACATGCGTTGCAATTCCAATCAAAGAAAGTGTTGGGGTTTTGACTTCGTTAGTTGCAGTGCTTTTGGATTCCCAATATTTTCTTCTTTTTCCGTTAACCACCTCTAAACTATTATAAAAAATAATTTACTATCTCAGAAACATTCACGGGAGCGTGATCAAGAACTCACGAAAGTTACATCGCAATCAAATGAATGGTATATGAACGCATTCGGGACTGCTGAAAAGATTAGAGCGCCGTCACCCATTTGTTGAATATACTCGTACGCTACCTATTGTAAAATGGATTTACTAACTCGAAAACCTTTCCTGACGTGTACACAACAACTCATCAAAGTTTCATTGCAATTGGATGTATGGCATATGAACGCATACGGGATTTTGTTTAAACGATTCACGCCGTCACTCATTTGTTGAATCTTCTTGTGCGCCACCCATTGAAAAACGGACTTACTAATTCATGAACCTTCGCAGGACTGTACTCAGCTCTCCAAAGTTTTATCACACTCGGATGAATGGTATATGATCGCATACGGGACTTTATTGAAACGATTCACGCGCTGTCGCGTATTAGTTAAATCTACCCGTTTGCTACCAATTGTAAAATGGATTTACTAAATCAGAAGCATTCGCGGGAGTGGAAACAACATTTCACCAAATTTCATTGCAATCGCATGAATGGTATATGAACGCCTACGGAATTTCGTTTAAACGATACGCGTGCCGTTACCCATTTGCTGAATCTACTCGTGCGCTACCTATTGTAAAATGGATTTACTAAGTCAGAAACCTTTCCTCGGGTGTACACAACAATTCACTTAAGTTTCATCGCAATCGGATGAATGGCATATGACCGCAAACGGGACTTTGACTTTGATAAAACGATTCACGTGCCGTCGCTCATTAGTTGAATGTACTCGTGTGCGACCTATTGTAAAGTGGATTTACTAAGCCAGAAACCTTCCTGGAAGTGTACACAACATTACACCCAAGTTTCATCGCTATCGCACAAATGGTATATGAACGCATACGGGACTTTGTTGAAACGCTTCGCGCATCTTCGCTCATTTGTTGAATCTACTCGTGCGCTGCCTATTGTAAAATGGATTTACTAAGCCTGAAACCTTCCCTGGAGTATGGTATATGAATCCATTCGTGCGCTACCTATTGTAACATGGATTTACTACGCTAGAAATCTTCCCTGAAGTGTACACAACATCTCACCCACGTTTCATCGCTATCGGACAAATGGTATGTGAACGCATACTGGTCTTTGTTGAAACGCTTCGCCCGTCGTCGCTCATTTGTTGAATCTATTGTTAATTGGATCTACTATGCCTATAACTTTTCCTGGCGTATGCACAACAACTCACCAAAATTTGATTGCAATCGGATGAATTGTATATGAACGCATCACCAGCACCCATTGGTTTAAACTACTGGTGCGCTATCAACTGTTAATTAGATTAACTATGCCTATAACCATCCCGGAAGTGTGCCAAACAACCCACCAAAATGTGGTCGCAATCGGTTGAATTGTAGGCTACATGAACGCATCGCTAACACTCATTTGTTTAAAATACCTGACCGCTGTCCATTGGAAATTGGATTGACTATGCCTATAATGATTTCAGAAGTGTTCACAACAACTCACCAAAGTTTCATAGCAATCGGATGACTGGTATATGAACGCATACGGGACTTGTTTGAAACGATTCGCGTGCCGTCGCTCATTTGATGAATCTACTTGTGCGATACCTATAGTAAAGTGGATGTACTAAGCCAGAAACCTTCCCTGATGAGTACACAACATCTTACCCAAGTTCCATCGCTATCGAACGAATGGTATATGAACGCATATAAGACTTTCTTGAAACGCTTCGCGCGACGTAGCTCATTAGTTGAATCTACTTGTGCGCTACCTATTGAAAAATGGATTTACTAAGCCTAAAACTTTCCCTGGAGTGTACACAACAACTCACCCAAGTTTAGTCGCTATCGGACGAATGGTATATGAACGCATACGGGACTATGTTGAAACACTTCGCGCGTCGTCGCTCAATTGTTTAATCTACTTGTGCGATACCTATTGTTAAGTGGATTTACTAACCCAGAAACCTTCCCTGAAGTGTACACAACATCTCAGCCAAGTTTCATCACTATCAGACGAATAGTATATGAACGCATACGGGACTTTGTTGAAACGCTTCGCGCGTCGTCGCTCATTTGTTGAATCTACTCGTGCGCTACCTATTATAACATGGATTTACTAAGTCAGAAACCTTGCCTGTAGTGTACACAACCTCTCACCCAAGTTTCATCGCTATCGGACTAATGGTATGTGAACGCATACTGATCTTTGTTGAAATGCTTCGCCCGTCGTCGCTCATTTGTTGAATCTACTTGTGCGATACCCATTGTTAAGTGGATTTACTAAGCCAGAAACCTTCCCCGCAGTGTACACAACATCTCACCCAAGTTTCATCGCTATCAGACGAATGGTATATGAACGCATACGGGACTTTGTTGAAACGCTTCGCGCGTCGTCGCTCATTTGTTGAATCTACTCGTGCACTACCTATTAAAACATGGATTTACTAAGCCAGAAACCTTGCCTGTAGTGTACACAACCTCTCGCTCTAGTTTCATCGCTATCGGACGAATGGTATGTGAACGCATACAGGACTTTGTTGAATCGCTTCGCCCGTCGTCGCTCATTTGTTGAATCTACTCGTGCGCTACCTATTGTTAAGTGATTTCACTAAGCCAGAAACCTTACCTGAAGTGTACAGAACTTCTCACCTAAGTTTCAACGCAATGGGATGAATGGTATATGAACACATGTGGGACTTTCTTGAAACAAACGCACGCCATTTTTAAGCTACTCGCGCGCCATGTATTGTAAATTGGATTTACTACACCTATAACTTTTCCGGGGCTGTGCACATCAACTCACCAAAATTTGATCGCAATCGGACGAATTGTATATGAACGCATCGCCATTACGCATTTGTTTAAACTACTCGCGCGCTATCTATTGTGAAATGGATTAACTATGCCTATGATCATCCCGGAAGTGTTTACAACAACTCACCAAAATTTGATTGCAATCGGATGAATGGTTTATGAACGCATAAAAGACGAACACACAGACATTCCTTTTTATATATATAAGATAAGATAAGATAAGTGCCATATCCCCTCCATGGACGTAGGCGACCTGAATTAGAGCCCTTGGCTAAGTCAAGGGATCACTAACCAGGCATCCCGAGCCGGAGTTTGCGTGTGGTAGGATGGCCAGTTCCTTTCCACTCCTCCTCCTACCATAGCATCCAGCAGGTTCCCATTTTGCATCACGAGGCTGAGAGACCACGTACCAGACCATACCAAGACTTTTAAATTCTTGGCAGAGCTGGGGATCGAACCCGGTACCACGTGGGTGACAGCCAATAATGCTAGCCACTGCGCCACGAGGTGGTCTTTATTAGTTTATTAAATGAAATTAGTTTTCTGGGAATATCTCAGAAACGTAGTTTTAGAGCCTTAAAACGTAGTAGCCACCGAGGGGCTGAAAATGAGTTTTGTCTCGTCCTTGTACGCCATAATATAATAATAATAATCATAATAATAATTAAATGATATAGGGATAGGGATATAATAGACCTTTAGTACAACACCCGCCCGTGCAAATCACGTGAAAAAATTCAAGAGGACCCCTTGATCACCTTAAGCGCATTATATACGTATTGATGAATTTTGCAGCTTAAGTTGGTTCCGTGATAACCTTATAGCCGTTCGCGAACGTTCACAGTAATGTAATAAATGGAATGGCATTGCGTCTTAGAGAAATAGATGGACTTCTGAGATTGTTTTGCCATGGTTACCGGCTTGCATTCTTTCAATAGCTTAATACATGAAATTAGTTTTCTGGGTATATCTCAAAAACTGTTGGTTTTAGAACCTTAAAATGTGGTTTTCGGGGCTCGTAGGGTTCGCGAGTTTTGTTTCTTACATTGAGACGCTGAAAATGAGCTTTGTCTCGTCTTTCTACGCCCATATCGGCATGCATTTTAAGGGGGTAGGCCCTCTTTTGTGAGAGGTACGGAGAAGAGTCACATCAATGATTACTTTCGTGCCTCTGATGGACATCTGTACCAAATTTTACGTTGATTCACTCAGCCGTTCTCGAGTGATGCGCGTGCAAAGTTGTACACAGACAAACAAACAAGACAGACAGACAAAAATTTTGTATTTGCGTGCAACCGTCATAAACCGGTCTGAAACGTGTTAATAACTCAAACTTCCGTGGAAATTCAGAAAAAACAGACAAACTTTCATTTTTATATAGAGAGAGATAGAGATGAAGGCAGTTTATTTAGTAAGTAACCCGCTGCGGCCTCAGGGAATCACAACACGGGGCTTGCTTTGGTAACCATGGAGATCCCACTGAGACTGGTATTCCCCGGCTTCTGCCTTCCATATTTCCTGTCGACCTCCCTTGGTCAACTCTGGATTCCTTCTCATTCGGACAGTATTCACAGTCGCCTATTCGAGTTTTAGGATATCTCCTTATACCCTCAATTTTCGATTGTTCGTAACTCTTCCATTCTCATTATGGTGTTTGAAGCCATTTTTCAGTGTTGCCTTAGTAAACAAAAGTTTGATGCCTTTCAGTCGGTGAACACGATTTCACCCAAATAATATGGGTTATTCCCTAGTCCTCAAAAAATTACATAGCTGAATAAACACACTAGGACGACCAGTTTTGATCATCAACAGATCCATTACACTTAGACATAGGTTTTATAGCCTAAGTGGAATGGATCTGAAGATGATCGCTTGACGATCGAAACTGGTCATCCAAGTGTATTTATTAATCACATGTATTTTTTTTCAGCACTAGGGAATAACCCATATTATTTGGGTGAAATCGTGTTGACCAACTGATAACCATCAAACTTTTGTCTTCGGTTCTCTCTTTTTTCCGTAAGTTACGAATGACAGATGACCTAGATGTTCCACACATTTAAAGGTGAATCACCACCAAATTAAGCCGGGATAGAATTTTATTTATCTACTGCATTCGTTTCAAAAATTAATTATCAACGAGAATGATTCAATCATTCATTGTTCTGAATATTATAAAGCAATGTTTATGACATGAATGTTATTCAATCCTCTGTATTATATTTTTAATATTTAATATTTGAAACCTGTGTTAACTTTGATATTTTAGGTAGATTTCATTAGAAAGCTAACAATTGCAATGGGTACCATGTTTCGACTTCCGGAAAATTTCGACATATCTTCGCGTTTCACATCCCCCAGACCCCAAAACCACCGTCAGTTCAAAAGTTTATATATATATATATGTATATATGTATATCAGTTTCTTGTTGACACGTTAACTGCCGTAATTTTGCACCAATCACTTTTAATTTTTTACCGAATATGTATACCTATAAAATCTCGGTCGAGTTCGTTACTGGGCTAAATCGGTCGAAGGGGGTGAAAATGGGGTACCTTTTTCGAAGAAGTGAAATATTGCTATAACTCTCTTAATATGTGAAATATCGAATCCGTTCAAAGTTTATACTATGTGTCGGATAAATCCCAAAAATTTATGTTTGAAAAGTTTTTTTATAGCACCAACCATTGACCAAAGGGGTGGGAAAAAGTGGGTTTTTCGGGAAACATTAATCATATCTCTCTTAATAGGCACAATATCAAAACCGTACGAAATGGACAATATTCCCCCATTAATTACCTAAAACTTTTGTCTGAAAGAATTTTTGATATGACCCACCATTACGCCAAGGGATGAGAAAAATGATTTCGGAATTATAAGAAAATGCGTTCCTTCAGAGGGGAAGTAAAGCCGGCGGTCCCATGTCATAGATTTATGGCATGTTAAAGAACCTTCCACTAATTGCACCTGTGTGAAGCTAAATTGTATAGGTTAAGAATGTAAACAACGCTCCTAGGTCCCTACGTTCGTCGCCAAGAGCCGACTGCGGTGGTGTCTAGTAGCTAAGTCCTGAACTAGGCCTAGTAGTCGTTAACACTAAAAGTGATAAAAATGTCCAGCATAACACAACACATTGCTAGCGTTTCGCCCCAGCGTGCCAATTGGGCTCTTCAGTTGGTAAAGGCACACCTATCAAGACGCGTAGCAGGTACACACTGAGAAGGCCATGCAAGACGCCTCGCCACATATGTGGCCACGTCACGAGCATGCCAGTGCACCACCGGAGTCAAAAACTCCACTTCCAAAAACAATAAACGTTGCTTTGGCATTGAATACAATCAAGAGTTCTCGAAAGAGAAACAAAATGAGTATTGTCCGTTGAGCCATTATAATTAGCACTAAAAGTGTATGTCTGCTTATTTTTAATGATTAGTTTATATGCCGAGTATCACATCCACACATGAAACCACTCGTGAGATATTGTTATTCAATGAAATGCAGGTTTAACCCCCTTAAGACCCCTTAAGAACCTGAATATTCAACAATCCTCCCTTAGTGTATGGTTTTGACATACAACGAACATATCCCGAAAATGACATGTTTCCAACTTCAATATTTTTGGCTGGGCGATGATGGGTGACTGAGTCAGGACATTTTCTTTCATTTCTTTTTCTTCAGAATTTCACCCCTCCCGATGAACCCCTTAAATTTGATTTATCAAAAAACTGTCGAACTCACATACTGTATACTTATTTTTAAGCAGTTTTCCCCCTGAGTTTGAAGAGCGAGTGAGTCAATCGGTTAGGACACTTTCTTTCCTGTTTTTTAGCCTACTTTCGATTTTTGCAAAAAATGAAAGTAGACTTATGAGATCAACACAGGGCGAAAAAAGTGTGTCTGTCTGTGTGTGTGTATGTATGTGTGTGTGTGAGTCTGTGTGTGTGTGTGTCTGTGTGTGTGTGTGTGTGTGAGTGTGTGTACTCTGAATGTCTGTCCCCCCCTATCAATTCGAACACGGTGAATGCGAATTGAACGAAATTTGGTACAAAGGTAGCACTAGCAAAGGACACCTCAGAGTCATGTTTTATATCGCCGCCATCTTGACGGAAACGTAATGGCGGCCACACAAATGTTCAAAGCTTAAATCAAATTACGACTAACCTAATCATCCGATCTCTACCAAATTTTGCAACGACATACCTTTATGGGGGGAGCATCCTTTGACCAAACCAATAGGTCATCAGCGTAATAGTTTGCGGATGGCGGCCATCTTTGTGTGAAAATCGATTCCCCCTATTAATTCGAACACGGTGCAACCGAATGGAACGAAATTTGGTACAGAGGTAGTACTAACAAAAGGCACCTCAGTGTCATGTTTTATATCGCCGCCATCTTGACGGAAACGTAATGGCGGCCACACAAATGCTCAAAGCTTAAATCAAATTACGATTAACCTAATCATCCGATCTCTACCAAATTTTGCAACAACATACCTTTATGGGGGGAGCATCCTTTGACCAAACCAATAGGTCATCAGCGTAATAGTTTGCGGATGGCGGCCATCTTTGTGTGAAAATCGATTCCCCCTATTAATTCAAACACGGTGCAACCGAATGGAACGAAATTTGGTACAGAGGTAGTACTAACAAAAGGCACCTCAGTGTCATGTTTTATATCGCCGCTATCTTGACGGAAACGTAATGGCGGCCACACAAATGTTCAAAGCTTAAATCAAATTACGATTAACCTAATCATCCGATCTCTACCAAATTTTGCAACTACATACCTTTATGGAGGGAGCATCCTTTGACCAATCTAATAGGTCATTCACCTGATAGTTTGCGGATGGCGGCCATCTTTATGTCAAAATTGATTCCCCCTATTAATTCGAACACGGTGGAACCGAATGGAACGAAATTTGGTACAGAGGTAGCACTAGCAAAGGGCACCTCAGTGTCATGTTTTATATCGTCACCATCGTGACTGAAACGTAATGGCTGCCACACGAATGTTCAAAGCTTAAATCAAATTACGATTAACCTAATCATCCGATCTCTACCAAATTTTGCAACTACATACCTTTATGGAGGGAGCATCCTTTGACCAATCTAATAGGTCATTCGCCTAATAGTTTGCGGATGGCGGCCATCTTTGTGTCAGAATCGATTCCCCCTATTAATTCAAACACGCTGAAACCAAATGGAACGAAATTTGGTATAGAGGTAGCACTAGCAAAGGGCACCTCAGTGTCATGTTTTATATCACCGCTATCTTGATGGAAACGTAATCGCGGCCACCCAAATGTTAAAAGCTAAAATGTAATTACGACCAACCTAATAATCTAGTCTCTACCTAATTTTGCAACACCATATCTTTATGTGGGAAACATATTCTGACCAAACTGCAAGAACATCAGCCCAATAGTTTGCAGATGGTGGCCAAGTATGTGTGCAAATCGATTCCCCCTATCAATTCAAACACGGTGAAACCGAATTGAACGAAATTTGGTACAGAGGTAGCACTAGCAAAGGGCACCTCATATTCATGTTTAATATCCCTATAGCACGTTGTATTTCAACAAGCTACTACAACCAACATTCAATCATACTCCTTGAAAAGGACAAAGAGTTATAACAATACCCATGCATTTAGGAGAAAGTAGGCTATATGTTCTTTACTGAACATCTTGTTTTACCAAGAATTTCACCCCTCCCCATGGGCCCCTTAAATTGGATTTATGAAAAAACTCTAGACTGTGATGTGTGAGGGTGCATGTGAGTGTGCCTGGTGACAGACTGTTTTAGTGGTAGTATTTGTTGTTGGTGGAACTTTAGTATTTTTTTCGTTAGTAGAATTTTGGTATTTAATTGTTAGTACGGTAGAAGGTTAGTATTTTTGTTTAGTAGAATTGCTCTTTACTTATTCTGAAAGGGAGTAGCAGCCTTTCAGAATAAATCAATTCTTTACTAGTCTTATAGACGGTTAAGATATTGATAATATAAGCCAAATAATGGCTACACTGCGTCCTGCTGCACGGCTGAAAGCAACGGGAAACTACAGCCGTATGCTATTCCCGAGGATATGCACCTCTCTATGCATAATTACATGTGATGATGGCCTCCTCCCTTGTAAAATTTCAATCCGGAGGTAAACTAGTCCCCCGTTCGGGTCTCCGGGTGGGGACTACTCGAGAGGGGGTTAACATCACAGAAGTGACAAAGAGGAAATCTGACATTCTACGGATCGGAGCGTGGAATGTTAGAAGTCTGCTAGGAAGTGGAAGGTTAGAAAACTTAGAAAGGGAAATGGATAGGTTGAGGTTGGATTTGGTTGGGATTAGTGAAATGCGCTGGCAGGAAGAACAGGACTTTTGGTCAGGAGACTATAGGGTCATTAGCACTAAATCAAACAATGGCCAAGCAGGGGTTGGCCTCATATTGAGTAGGAAACTTGGACAGCGGGTGGAATATTATGAACAATATAGTGAACGGATTATTGTAGCAAAAATCAATACTAAACCTACCTGCACAACAGTGGTACAAGTCTATATGCCTACCAGTCAAGCTGATGATGAGGATGTTGAAAAGGTCTACGAAGAAATAGACGAAATTCTGAGGTATATCAAGGGTGATGAAAATGTTATAGTAATGGGAGATTGGAATGCTGTGGTAGGAAAAGGGAGAGAAGGGAAAATAGTAGGAGATTTCGGATTAGGTGAAAGGAATGATCGAGGAAGCAGGCTGGTAGAATTCTGCACCGAGCATGAGTTGGTCATAGCTAACACCTTATTCAATAACCGCAATAGAAGAATATACACATGGATGAGACCAGGAGATATGGGGCGTTACCAAATCGACTTCATTATGGTCAAGCAGAGGTTTCGAAACCAGATTTTGGATTGTAAAGCATATCCTGGTGCTGACATAAACTCTGACCACAATCTGGTCGTAATGAAATGCAGATTAAAGTTGAAGAAACTGAAGAAAAGTCAAAAGCCAAAAAGGTGGGCAATAGACAGACTGAAAGAGAAGGATGTAAACGAAAGATTCAAGAAGAGTATAAAGGAAGGACTAATGAAAAACCCTAAACAAACTTCAATTGCAGACGAATGGGCACTTTTGAAGAATGAAATAACAAAATCCGCAGAAGAAAACATTGGTAGGAAAGAAAGAATAGGTAGAAACCCGTGGATCACTCAGGATATACTAGAATTGATGGATGAAAGGCGGAAACACATGAATGTAAGAGATGAGAAGGGGAAAGCAGAATACAGACGTCTGAGAAATGAGGTTAACAAGAAGTGCAAGGAAGCGAAAGAAGAATGGTTGAAAGAGAAATGTGCAGGTATAGAAAATTGTCTGAAATTAGGTAAAGTAGACACAGCTTATCGAAGGATTAAGAATACTTTTGGGGAAAAGAAGACTAAGTGCTGTAATATTAAGGACACAAATGGAAAGCCTCTAACAGATAGGGAAGAAAAGGTTGAGAGATGGAAAGCTTACATAGAGAGTTTGTATAAGGGAAAGGAGATTGAGAATCATATAATGGAAAGGGAGGAGGAAATTGATGAGGATGCGAAAGGAGATTTAATATTGAGATCAGAATTTGATAGAGCTTTGGAAGACTTAAGCAGGAACAAAGCACCAGGCATAGATGATATACCGATTGAGTTGCTACGCTGCATAGGAGATGAAGGTCTGATCAGGTTATTTCACTTGGTGTGTAGGATTTATGAGACAGGTGAGGTACCCCCTGATTTCAAGAAGAATGTAATCATCCCTATACCAAAGAAAGTGGGAGCTGACAGATGTGAAGATTACCGTACAATCAGCTTGATTACTCATGCTTCAAAGATCCTGTCTAGGATAATTTACAAGAGGATTGAAAGCCAGATAGAAACGGAGTTGGGTGAAGACCAGTTTGGTTTCAGGAGTAATGTAGGAACAAGGGAAGCTGTACTAAGTCTTAGGATGATTTTGGAAGGTAGAATAAGGAAAGATAAGAGAACGTCCATGGCTTTTGTAGACTTAGAAAAGGCTTTTGATAACGTTGATTGGACTAAATTGTTTGACATTTTGAAATCGATTGGAATAAAGTACAGGGATAGGAGGGTGATATACAATCTATACAGAAACCAGACAGCAGTCATTCGAGTTGAAGGACATGAGAGAGAAGCTGGTATTCAGAAAGGTGTAAGGCAAGGCTGCAACTTATCACCCATACTTTTCAATCTTTACATTGAACAAGCAATGAAGGAAATTAGAGAAAAATTTAAAGTGGGAGTGAAGATTCAAGGAGAAATAATTTCAACTCTGAGATTTGCTGATGACATAGTCATCTTGGCCGACAAGCCTGAGGATTTGAATGAGTTTTTGAATGGTATGGACTCCGTCTTACAGAAAGAATTCATGATGAAAATTAATAAATGTAAAACAAAAATACTGGAATGCAGCCGAAATAAATCAGAAACCTCTATGGAGATCAAATTGACAGGTGAAAAGCTGAAGGAAGTAGAAGACTTCTGTTACTTAGGAAGTAGAATAACCAGTGATGGACGAAGCAAAGAGGATATAAAAAGTAGGTTGGCTCCGGCAAAGAAAGCTTTTCTACAAAAAAGAAATCTGCTGACATCGAATATAGATTTAGGTATTAGGAAGTCATTTTTGAAAGCCTTTGTCTGGAGCGTGGCGCTCTATGGAAGTGAAACTTGGACTATTGGTGCAGCAGAAAAGAGGAGAATAGAAGCATTTGAAATGTGGTGTTACAGGAGAATGATGAAGATCAGATGGGTAGATAGGGTTACAAACATAGAGGTATTAAGACGAGTGGGAGAGGAGAGATGTTTCTGGCGACTGCTAATGAAGAGAAGAGATAGGTTGGTAGGACACATACTAAGACACCCAGGAATAGCAAGCTTAGTTATGGAAGGAAGGGTCGAGGACAAGAACTGTAGGGGTAGACCAAGGTTAGAATATGTTAAACAGATTGCCTCAGATGTAGGGTGTGGTAGTTATGTAGAGATGAAACGATTAGTTCAGGACAGGGAGGCATGGAGGGCTGCATCAAACCAGTCAAAAGACTGAAGACTCAAACAACAACAAGAAAATGCCAAGAGCTATCAGAGGTTGCAATGGCAACACTACTAAATTGATGACGGATGAGCCATCGGACGTTGCCATGACAACGCACTTGCTCGATATCAGATTCAGATTTCCATCTGACTAAGTGTGAAGCGTCTTCGGTGACGTAACAGGTAGCATGCTGAACTTCTATGCCCAAGGTCGCGGGTTCAAAGCCGGCCGACGTCGTCGGATTTTCTACGAGCGCTAAAAATCCCTCAGTATAATTTCCTTTGGAGGGAATGTTCCAAGGGTCGTTGCGAGTTGCTGGTTGCGGTGGCATCTAGTAGCCAAGTTCACAGCTAGGTGTCGTTGATGGTAGTATCTGGTAGCAACATTAGGAACTACTGCTTGAAATTGACCGTCTGCAGTCCTTACCTGAATTACAGACTAATACAACCATCACAATTCACACCGTTTATCAGACAGATTCTACACTCACCCAAAGTACACGGGGTTACATGACCGCGTTGTCGCAGCCCCTAAACTGAGGAACCAACCAAAATCCCTGCGAGAAATATAATTTTGCGTGAAGAAGTAACAGACCGTTACATTGTTACACATCAGTGTCGAAACCTTGCATAAGGACAGTGTGACCACAAGAATAACAAGTAGTTCCGTGAAGAACTATACAGCCTATTTTCATATATCCTACTTATGTTAATTGCTACTATCAACATACAAAATTTTAGTTTGATTGCTGTGATAGATTCGTAGATATTGAGAACCAACTAAATATTTCGGATGGTCGCCATGTTGGACTTTATATATGTAAGTCCTAGATTTATGTACTGTTACATGAAGATTATTGTGTACGTGTAGCATTCAAACTTCAATCGAATGATTAGGACACAAGAAGTAACAAGGAGATTTTAAAATTTCGCACAGCTGCCATCTTTTGGTTATGGAAACAATGAAGTAAATTAGATGCCATTGGATTAACATTCGTATAAGGATTTACTGTACCAAGTTTCACTGCACTCGGATGGTTAAATTGCGAGAAACGTCCATGTGAATATTTATAGTTCGCGTCGCCGCCATGTTGGATTTATTATCACCAGGTTATTGAAAGTCCTATAGGTGAACTTATGTTCATAGCCCCTATGCACTTACAAATATTCAGTTTGATTGCTATAATAGATTCGTAGATAGGCTATTCAGAGCAGTCTAAATATTTCGGATGGTCGCCATGTTGGATTGTTAAATGTATAGGCCATATAGTCATGTACCATTAAAGGAAAATTATTGCGTAGGTTCATTATTGAAACTTTCACTTCGATCGCATGATTACGACACAAGAAATAAAAACTTAATTTTAAAATTCGAACAGCCGCCATCTTGAGGTTATGTAAATAATCGAACTAAATTACATACCAGTGCATTACAATGTGTATAAACATTTCCTGTACCAAGTTTCGTTGCGTTTGGAACATTAAATCGCGAGAAAGGTCTATTTAAATTTTCAAATTCGCTTGGCCCCCATGTTCGTTATGTAGTTAACGGGTTTATGAAAATCTTATAAATGAACTTCCAGTAGTGCCCTTTATCTCCGTACAAAATTTCAGGGTGATACCCCTAACCGTTTCTGAGATACAGAATGCCAGTGAAATATTTCGCACAGCCGCCATCTTGTGGTTATGTAAACAATTGAACGAAGTTAGATGTCGGTGCATTACAATGTGTATAAACATATACTGTACCAAGTTTTATTGCGTTTGGTTGGTTAAATCGCGAGAAACTTCTATTTAAACGTCGCAATTTCGCTTGGTCGCCATGTTGGTTTTGTAGTTACCAGTTTTTCAAAAGTCACATAGGCGAACTTCTAGTAGTTCCCTTTATCCCCGTAAAGAAATTCAGGGTGATATCGATAATAGTTTCGGAGATATTGAATGCTGGTGTAAAATTTCGCACAGCCGCCATGTTGGATTGGTGAGACGTAACAAAATTTGAAGGGCACGGTCGGGGTCGCCCGGAATAGTGCTATGAACTTACCGAGTTTCATTGAAATCGCTCCAGCTGTTTAGAATTTATTAGGGACACACACACACACACCTCACACACACACACACACACACACACACACACACGGACAAAAGGTGATCTCATAAGCCTATTTTTTCAAAATTGAAAATAGGCTAAAAATGGACCCCAAATGACAAGGAGGTTACTGTCCCCATAAGACATTAAAATGTTTAAAATATGCAAAAAATGACGAAAAACAAAGTTAATTAAGCTCCAATTACAAAATACTTTCTCGCAATAAATGAGGTCTGCTATTTCTACGAAAACCTGCATATTCTGCCTATTTTCGCCTATCCCCAAGTTTGTCCGGTGAAATCTACCTCCGCCTTCCGGCGTGCCGAGAGGACTTTTTAGCCTACTTTCGACTTTTGCAAAAAATGAAAGTAGACATATGAGATCAACACAGGGCGAAAAAAAGTGCGTCTGTCTGTGTGTGTGTATGTGTGTGTGTGTGAGTCTGTGTGTGTGTGTGTGTGTTTGTGTGTACTCTGAATGTCTGTCCCCCCCTATCAATTCGAACACGGTAAACGCGAATTGTACGAAATTTGGTAGAAAGTTAGCACTAGCAAAGGACACCTCAGTGTCATGTTTTATATCGCCACCATCTTGACAGAAACGCAATGGCGGCCACACAAATGTTCAAAGCTTAAATGAAATTACGACTAACCTAATCATCCGATCTCAACCAAATTTTGCAACTACAGACCTTTTTACACACACATCCTTTGACCAAATTAATAGGTCATCAGCCTAATAGTTTGCGGATGGCGGCCACCTTTGTGTGAAAATCGATTCCCCCTATTCATTCGAACACGGTGAAACCGAATGGAACGAAATTTGGTTCAGAGGTAGCACTAGCAAAGGGCACCTCAGTGTCATGGTTTATATCGCCACCATCTTGACGGAAACGTAATGGCGGCCACACAAATTGTCAAAGCTTAAATCAAATTACGACTAACATATTCATCCGATCTCTACCAAATTTTGCAACAACATACCTTTATGGAGGGAGCATCCTTTGACCAATCTAATAGGCCATTAGCCTAATAGTTTGCAGATGGCGGCCATCTTTGTGTCAAAATCGATTCCCCCTATTAATTCAAACACGGTGAAACCTAATGGAACGAAATTTGGTACAGAGGTAGCACTAGCAAAGGGCACCTCAGTGTCATGTTTTATATCGCCACCATCTTGACGGAAACGTAATGGCGGCCACACAAATGTTCAAAGCTTAAATCAAATTACGATTAACCTAATCATCCGATCTCTACCAAATTTTGCAACAACATACCTTTATAGAGGGAGAACCTTTGACCAAACCAATAGGTCATTAGCCTAATATTTTGTGGATGGCGGCCATCTTTGTGTGAAAATCGATTCCCCCTATCAATTCGAACACGGTGAAACCGAATGGAACGAAATTTGGTACAGAGGTAGCACTAGCAAAGGGCACCTCAGTGTCATGTTTTATATCACAGCCATCTTGACGGAAACGTTATCGCGGCCACCCAAATGTTAAAAGCTAAAATGTAATTACGACCAACCTAATAATCTAGTCTCTACCAAATTTTGCAACAACATATCTTTATGTGGGAAGCATATTCTGACCAAACTGCAAGATCATCAGCCCAATAGTTTGCAGATGGTGGCCAAGTATGTGTGCAAATCGATTCCCCCTATCAATTCAAACACGGTGAAACCGAATTGAACGAAATTTGGTACAGAGGTAGCACTAGCAAAGGGCACCTCAGTGTCATGTTTTATATCGCCGCCATCTTGACGGAAACGGAATGACGGCCACCCAAATGTTAAAAGCTTAAATCAAATTACGACCATCCTAATAATTTGATCTCTACCAGATTTTGCAACAACATGCCTTTTTGTGGAAAGCATCTTATGACTGACTACAAGGTCATCAGCCCAATAGTTTGCAAATAGCGGCCAGATGGTGGCAAGTATGTGTGCAAATTCATTCCCCATATCAATTCAAACACGGTGAAACCGAATTGAATGAAATTTTTTACAGAGGTAGCACTAGCAAAGAGCACCTCATATTCATGTTTAATATCCCTATAGCACGTTGTATTTCAACAAGCTACTACAACCAACATTCAATTATAAGCTTACTCCTTGAAAAGGACAAAGAGTTATAACAATACCCATGCATTTAGGAGAAAGTAGGCTATATGTTATTTACTGAACATCTTGTTTCTATTATGCCATGTTCATATTTATTCGTTCCGAAAACTCATTAGCTATTGATATCTGAATTATAGATTAAGAAATGTCACGCAAAATAATACTGAAAAGTTTGCTAAATCTACTCCAGTTGTTTATCAGCCAATGTACTAATAATAGAATTGCCATATTTTAAATCAGTGTATACTATGGTATTTTTAGCCTATTTTCATTTTATGAAAAAATAGGCTTATGAGATCACCATTTGTCCGTGTGTCTGTCTGTGTGTGCATGTGTGTGTGTGTGTGGGTCCCCCCTAATAAATTCTAATCGGCTGGAGCGATTTCAATTAAACTCGGTAAGATCATAGCACCATTCTGGCCGACCCCGACCGTGCCCTTCAAATTGTATTGTGTATCACCAATCCAACATGGCGGCTGTGCGAAATATTTCAACAGCATTCAGTATCTCCGAAACTATTACCGATATCACCCTGAAATATTGTACGGTGATAAAGGTAACTACTCGAAGTTCACCTTTGAGACTTTCAAAAATGTGGTAACTACAAAACCAACATGGCGGCCAAGCGAAGTTGTGACATTTAAATAGACTTTTCTCGCGATTTAACCATCCAAACCTAATGGAACTTGGTGCAGCAAATGTTTATACACATTGTAATGCACTGGCGTCTAATTCAGTTCAATTGTTTACATAACCTCAAGATGTCGGCTGTGCGAAATATTTCACTAGCATTCAATATCTCCGAAACTATTTTTGACATCACCCTGAAATTTTGTACGGTGATAAAGCACACTGCTGCAAGTTTATCTATGTAATTTTCAAATACCTGTTAAGTACAAAACGAACATGGCGGCCAAGCGAAGTTAAAACATTTGAATAGACTTTTTCGTGATTTAACTCTCTGAGCGCAGTGAAATGTGGTACAGTAAATGATTATACATATTGTAATGCACTGGCAACTAATTTAGTTCAATTGTTACATAACCTCAAGATGGCGGCTGTGCCAAATTTTAAAATTAAGTGTTTATTTCTTGTGTCGTAATCATGCGAGCGAAGTGAAAGTTTGAATAATGAAGCAACGCAATAAGTTTCCTTTAATGGTACATAACTCTATGGCCAATACATATAACAATCCAAAATGGCGAGCATCCGAAATATTTCGACGGTCCTCAATATGTACGAATCGTTTACAGCAATTAAACTGAAATTTGTTATGTTCATAGAGGCTATGAACATAAGTTCCCCTATATGACTTTCAGTAACCTGGTGAGCAGAAATCCAACATGGCGGCGACGCGAATTATAAATATTTAAATGGACGTTTCTCGTGATTTAACCATCCGAGTGCAGTCAAAATTTGCACGTTAAATGCTTATACAAATGTTAATCCACTGGCATCTAATTTATTTCAATTGTTTTTAAAACCACAAGATGGCAGCTGTGCGGAATTTTAAAATCTCGTTTTAACTTCTTGTGTCCTAATCATGCGATTGAATTCCGAATACCACACGTACTTAATAATCTTCATGTAATAGTTCATAAATAAAAATCCAACCTGGCGACCATCTGAAATATGTAGACGGTTCTCAATATCTACGAATGTATCGCAACAATCAAACTGAAATTTTGTATGTTGATAGAGGCAATTAACATAAGTAGGATATATGAAAATAGGCTGTATGGTTCTTCACAGAACTACTTGTTTTGACATGTATTTGTATCGAAATGCAAATATCCATGTTATGGTAGATGGTAAAATAAGAATTTTTACAATCCATTGTGCAATACATTTTTAAATTCGTAGTGTTATAACTCGGTATTTCTTTCTTTTTGTATCTTATTCTTGTAAAAGTAATTTAAATTCGAACATCTTTCAAATTTGATTTTTGTATTTAATTTCTATATAAATCCATTGTTATCATTCGCTTTGTGAATGTTATATGTAGCACAGAAAAATATATGTATACGTCTCCTTCTATACGTGCAGTGATTTTTAGGGCAATAAACAGAAAGTAAATATTTAAGAAATTTATATATTTATCTATTTAATTATCTGTCTTTTTATGTACCTATTTGTTTATCTATAAATTTATGTATCTATTTATTAATCTATATATTCTATTTATCTATCCATCTATCTAACTATATATTTGTCTATCTATTCATCTGTCTATTTATTTATTTATTTATTTATCTAATCTATTTATTTATCTATGTATCTATCTATCTATCTATTTAATTGTCTATTTATTTATCTACATATTTATTTATTAATTTTATTTATTTATCTATATATGTATTTATTTAATTTGATCTATTTGCCTATTAATTTGTCTACCTCTTTATACATCTGTCTATTTATTTATTTAACTATTTATCTATATATTTATTTGTTTGTTTATATATTTATTTATCTATCCATAGGCCTATATCTAACTATATATTTATCTATCTAATCATTTATTTATTTATTTATTTATTTATTTAACTAATTTATTTATTTATCTATTTATCTATATATTTATTTATTAATCTAATCTATTTGTCTCTTAATTTGTCTATATTTTTATGTATTAATTTGTCTGTCTAATTATTTATCTACAGTATTTGTCTATCTATTTATCTAATCAATTTATTTATCTATTCTATTTATCTATCTATTTGTCTCTCTATATATTTGTGTATTGTTTATCTGTTTATTTATTCATTTATTCATATTCCAGGCCCCAAGACACGTGTCTTTTCTCCCTCCCCCCTTCCTTCATTCAGCTTGAGGAGTTGGCTATTTGGTTCTCAACGTAACAACTTGTTTAAAAAAAAACTACTTATTTTACGAATCAATACTAATTGAAGAAAACCTTACTTATCACAGACTGTTAAGCAATTTCATTCAGAATATTAAAACGCACTTTTATAAGTTTCAGGACATGGGAAAAGAAAAGTCGAAACTTCTTGATTGTCCTTTAAATCGTATAATGTTAAATTGACCGGAATAGACCCAGGCAGACGGTCATTTGATCAAGCTCTCTCAGATTTCTTTCCTCGCATGGAGAAGGCGGTTCCTCAAGATATGGACACCGGTCCCGTCATGTTCCCCTGCCCTCTGCGATAAGCTTGGCGGGGCATGAAGTCCTCTGTGCCTAAATAATAAGAGTAAAAGACCAATTATTAATAAGACATTTTATAAGAAGCCATTTCAATATGAGAAATGTTTTGAATGGATAAAACGCTCTATTAATGGATTCAAATGAGCATGATCCAAAAACTATTGTCTTTGATCAACACACCGTAGACAGACGAAAGAAGGAAGAAATAAAACTAATAAATTGATTGAAAACGTTTTGTGTCATGGCAGAGCGAATTAAAAAAACACACACATTTTATCAGTGTGATCGATGCTGTGATTGGTTAGAACAATAGCATGTTATTAAAGTCTGGGATCCAATGAATTTAACGATATTGGTGGCGGCTTGTCAAAGAATGCGCTTGAGGGAGCGACTTGAGACAGATTTGGGCGTCATTCGCGGAGTTATTGGAACACAATATTAATGTTACAGTAATGGTTTGTTGACTCAAGAAATTAGTTTGATAGTCGGAAAGATTGATACTCCAATTAATCGTTAAGGTCCAGTACATTTAGGATACAATACCATTGTGGCGTATTCCAACTATGCAAATAGTGTAACTAATTATTACTTTATATGCCGTATCAGACATTTCAGATAAGCTCACAAAGTCCACTTTCTCGGGTCAATTGTATCATTTGAACAATATACTAATGATGATTATGATTTTATCATTTTAAATGATTCTGTCGACTTTATCTGGGGTCTGGCGTTACGTTACGGTGACGGGACAAAATGTACAGAGAATGCACTAAGGTGTGTGACGTCATAGTACGATGTAGCAGCCGAGTACCAAGAAGGCAGTGCGAGAACAATCAAGTAGGCAGTGAAGAAACAAAATAGAATCTAGAAACTGTTCGTGCACTGCCTTCTTGGTACTCGGCTGCTAGCATTTAAAATGATATAAAGTCTAGTCTTTCAGACTGACTATCCGAGTCTTTTTATAATTATTATCGCTACGCTATCGTTTTGGCCTCCAGGGCCGACATTTCCCATGGACTAAGCGAGGGATCCCACCTCTACCGCCACTGAGGGCAGTGTCCCGGAGCTTGAGACTCTGAGTCGGGGATACAACTCGGGTGTGTGACCAGCACTACGCCCAGGCGGCCTCACCTGTAAAGCGAACAGGGGGCCTGATGAAGGGATGGGAGAGTTGGACGGTTAGGCAAGGAAGTGGGAAGGAGGCGGTCGTGGCCTTTCGGTAGGCACCATCCCGGCATTTGCCGAAAGACGAAGTGTGAACCCTCGGAAACCACTTCGAGGATAGCTGAGGAGGGAATCGAACCCTCTCGACTCATTTGGACCACCCAAGGCTGAGTAGAAACCGTTCCAGTCCTCATACCACTTTTCAAATTTCGTGGCAGAGACGGGAATCGAACCCAGGACCTCCGGGGCGGCTGCTAACCACGCTGACCGCTACGCTACGGAGGCGACTCAATAAATACGAATGAAATGTGAATATTTCACTACTTTCATTTATGTTCTAAATTGGAAATTTAACAACATCGAAATGAGAAAATAATTGAATCCATGACTAATATCAAGGAAGCTCCGTCCACAATTCCACTTGAGGGGGGCATCGTCCGAAAAGTCCCTGCGGTCAACTACCTAGGAGAGTGGATCTCGGCAATCCAGAGTGAGAATCTGGCCATAGACACCAGATGTACCATGTTCGAGAGGGCCTACCACTCCTGCCGAAGCATCTACGCATCAAAATTCCCCTCCAAAAACCTCCAACTCAGACACTACAATTCAGTAGTAAAACCATCTGTTCAGTACGCCTCTGAGTGCCTCGTGATGGCCAGGAAAGGCCCACTCAGAAAACTTGAACTCAAGGAGAGGAAGATCCTGCGGAGGATACTAGGACCTATACGGGAAGAGGGAGGCACCTACAGAATTCGGCACAATGATGAGCTTTACAGCCATCAAGAAGATATTGTGACTTGTATAAGAAAGAGGCGCCTGGCCTTCTATGGACACTTGACCCTTGCCGGCTCACCAGTAAGATCTTCACAGTGGCAGGAAGAGGGAAGGCCTCTAGGACCAAGTGGATCTCTACGGTCAGGACGGATTTAGACCACCTAGGGATCCCACTTAATTCCATACAGGACCGCCAACAATTCCGGCAAGCCATCCGACAGCTAGGAAAAACACCCTAGTCAGCAGACCACCTTGGACGGAGGAAAGAAAGCTGGCTCATAGTCCGATGATGAAAATGTACTGGAAGAAGAGAAAAGACAAAGCGACGAGGAGATACGAGCCCCGTGGTCCTCATTAAGCCCAAACGACGAAGGAGAAGAAGAATATAATATCGTATGGCCTCGGATGCCGGGTGCAAGCTTTGTTATTTGACACCCAGAAGGCAGCTTGCATGTCGAATTTAGTCGTTCCTTTAAACGCTATGAAAATCAAGGAGGTTACATATCTAAGCTCCTTGACACTACAGCGCATTCTAGTAGAGGAAGGAGGAACTTTAGCCTACTTTTCACATTTTGCAAAAATGAGGAAAAAGTAGTCTTATGAGATCGATCCGGGAAAATGTCTGTCTGTCTGTCTGTCTGGCTGGCTGGCTGTGTGTGTGTCCCCCCCCCCCCCCCCTATCAACTCCTAAACGGCTGGAGCAATCGAAATAAAATTTGGTAGGAGTAAAGATCTATACCTGAATATCTCACGGCCATATTTGAAAATGATGTCAGTGCTACCAACTGCTGAAAAATCACAATTGAAATTTCAGCTTCATGTTGAATATCTAGGAAGGTATAAATGGTAGCTATTTGAAAATTGGCACACGTATAGATAATAATATTGCAGTTTAATTTCCAGGAGGCCATACATGGCAAAGTTGCCAAAATGATTATAAGCTTGCCGATAGGTCCAATTTTTAAATGCATATAACTTCTACACTATCAATAGGAATTCAACCAAATTTCGTATGGTATATGTGCACATAACCAGATACGACCGAGAGTATTCTTAAAAGCCACCAGGGCTGCCAACTGTTAATAAATGCTCTTAATTTATTTTATCCAAATACCAATATATCAGCAAGTATGCAAGCCGACAGCTTTAAACTATGCACACGTATAGTACCTGACATTCTATATTAATCTGTAGTAACTTATATACGTCAGTGCTACCAACATGATTCTAAGCCTATTGAGAGGCCCAACTTTAAATACATGTAACCTCCATACTATCATTTGGATTTCAACCAAATTTCGTATGTGCTATGTGTGCCATAACAGATATGACTATGCGTATTCTTAAGAGCAACAAGGGCTGCCAACTGTTAATATGTGCTGTCTCTATTTTTGTTACCCTAATATCAATATATCAGAAAGTATGCAAGCCAATAGCTCTAAACATTGCACACGTATAGTACCTGGCATTCTGGATGAATTTGTAGTAACTTATATACGTCAGTGCTGCCAACATGATTCTAAGCCTGCTGATAGGTCCAATTTTAAAATGCATGTTACTTCTATACTAACTAATGGATTTCATTCAAAATTGGCACAACAATAGATCATATTATTTCAGATTATTTCTGACCAATACATGCATGACACTGTTGCCAACATGATTTTACGCGCGCTGTTAGATCCAATGTTTAACTGCATGCAACGTCCATGCTATTCATTGGACTCCAACCAAATTTTGTATTCTGTACCTTAAGAGATGGAACTAAGAATATATTCAGTCACCAGGGCTGCCAACTGTAGTGCTCTATTACGCTACATTATGCCAGGTATACAGTATTTCGAACTAATTAGAAATTTCGATATTACCAACTTAATTTCGTCATTATTCTAGATAGATCCATATCGATTAATCATTCGCATGGATCTTAAATTTTAAGAAAAGTAGGCTCTTTAGTTCGTCACGGAACTTCTTGGTTTTTTTTTGTGTTGGCGGAAAATCCCGAGAATAATTTTGCTGTTATGAACACGGCCTACTGAATTCAAATGGGTTCTTTAACATGCCAACAACGTATGACATGCGTGTCGTGATTTTTGTCGCCTTTCAAAAATCACTTACCATGGCCAGGAGCAAACATGCAAGCTTGTATATCTGTATGTCTGTCTGTCAGTCTGTCTGTCTGTCTGTCTGTCTCCCCACTATCAACTCCTCAACGGATGCAGCAATGGAAACAAAATTTTGTAGGAGTAAAGATCTATACCTGAATATCTCAATGCCATATTTGAAAATGATGTCAGTGCTACCACCTGCTGAAAAATCGCAATTGAAATTTGAGCTCCATGTTGGATATCTTGGAAGTTATGAATGGGAGCTATTTCAAAATTGGCACACGTATAGATAATAATATTTCAGTTTAATTTCCAGGAGGCCATTTATGGCAGTGTTGCCAAAATGATTATAAGCCTGCTGATAAGTCCAATTTTAAAATGCATGTAATTTCTATACTAACTAATGGATTTCATTCAAAATTGCCACAATAATAGATCATATTATTTCAGATTATTTCTGACCAATAAATGCATGACGTTGTTGCCAACATGATTTTACGTGCGCTGTTAGATCCAATGTTTAACTGCATGTAACGTCCATGCTATCCATTGGACTTCAACCAAATTTTGTATTCTATACCTTAAGAGTTGGAACTAAGAATATATTCAGTCACCAGGGCTGCCAACTGTAGTGCTCTATTAGGCTACATTCCTTCTTCTTTCTCTCCTCAACCTGGCGGTTGGTGGGTAACATGAATGTCTTCGTCCAAAGGTCTTCGATCCTGAGCCCGCTGTTTGATCAGGTGGTACGGACATCTTCCTCCGATGTCATCAAAGAACTCTGCTCTTGGTCGTCCTCTTCCTGCCTTGCCTTCCATTTTCCCTTCAAGCAGTGTGATGCACCATGGTGAATGCCGGAGTAGGTGGCCTATCCAATTATTTCTTCTTTTTTTTATTGTTTCTGTCAGATTGATGGTTTCTTCTGCTCTTCTTAGAACCTCTTCATTAGTTAGCCTTAGGGTCCAAGGTATCCGTAGCATTCGTCGCCAGCACCACATTTCAAATGCACATAATCGTTTCTTGTCGGCCTTCAATAGTGTCCAGATTTCGCAACCATAGTTCGCAATGCTCCAAATGTAGCTTCTAATGAAGTGCTTTCTGACTTGTAATGATATGGCTTTGGATGTCAGGAGACTTCTCTTCTTGTTCAAAGCTTCTTTAGCCTGGGCTATTCGAGAGCGAATATCCTTTTCACATCTCCCATCAGAAGTAATAATGCTTCCCAACTACTTGAATTGATTTACTTGAGCCAATATTTATCCTCCCAACCATACATTACTGTTCTGACTACCATCTCGACTACATTTCATTATCTAAGTTTTTGTTTTGTTAATCTTCATTTTACATTTTCCCCTTAGATGATCATTTAATTCATGTAATGCAATTTCTAGTTTTTTCTCATCATCTGCTATAATGGCAATGTCATCTTCAGAACGTATTGTTTGTACAATTCAGCATTTATTTTTATTCCATGTGTGCATGTTGCTGAAAATTCTTTTATTGCTTCTTCTACATACACATTGAAGAGCAGAGATGAAAGGCTGCACACTTGTCTTACTCCTTTCCCTATTGTCGGAGCCATTTGTTCATTTCCAATAAGTGCTGTCTGGTTCTTGTACAACTGGTAAATGATTTTCTGATCTCTGTAGTCCACGTTCAAGTTTTAAGGGCTTTGAATATAATGTTCCAATTTACATTATCAAAAGCTTTCTCTATGTCAATGAAAGCAATGAGGATTTTTTATTGATTCTTATGGCCTTTTCAATAATTGTTCTCAGACTCAGGATTGCCTCCCTTGTTCTTCTATCTATTCTGAACCCAAATTGACCTTCTGAGAGATTTTCTTCAATTTTCTTTTCCATGCAGTGGTAAACAATTCTTTTGAGTATTTTGGAGGCATGAGTTGTCAGGCTTATAGTTCTGTAATCTTGACATTTCTGTGCATGGTTACTTTTTGCAATAGGTATCAGTACAGTTTTCTCAAAATCTCCTGGTATTTCTCCTGTAGTATAACTTACATGTCATTTACATGTTGATACAGAGAAGTTTTTGCCTTATCACCCAGTGTTTGTAGGATTTCGCCTGGGATTGAATCTATTCCGGGGGCTTTCCTTAGTTTTAAAACTTTCAAAGCATTATCAAATTCCTCCCTAAGTATATTGGGTCCCAGACCATCTTGTTCAATATCAGTGTCTTTCTCTAATACATCGTCATCTAGTTGACCTTCATATGTCTTCTACATTATGCCAGGTAAATTTCTAACTAATTAGATATTTCGATATTACCAACTTAATTTCGTCATTATTCTAGATAGATCCATATAGATTAATCATTGGCATTAATCTTAAATTTTAAGAAAAGTAGGCTCTTAATTTCGCCACGGAACTTCTTGTTGTTTTACATTTATTATTAATTTTCAACATGACTTCCCTCCTCAAAACATGATCCATACCTTTTATAAACTTATTCAAATCCTCCGGCGTGTCGGCTAAGATGACGATGTCATCGGAAAATCTCCGAGTTATATTAAACTATTATAATTATTCATTATTTTGGGATTTTGTCGTGTGGAAATAGAATTTGAAATTCTAGACGTTTCAAGAGGAACCTTGCCTCCTTTGGATGAAACTTGTAATTTCGAGAACCACTACATGGATTTTAACCCTTTGACTTTGAAGGTAACGAACTGTCCAAAACTGTCAGGGTAACGACCCAACGTTACCGGTCTTTATTATTGACTATCAACCCAACCCGGCTTCGCCCGGGAACAGGTATGAATCCAATACGTATTAAGCGCTTTTTTTCTCCAGTGTCAATGAACAACGACCAATATCCCTTTTACGTCTCGGCATGATGGGTTAAAATCACTGACAGGACTAATTATATTATCATGGAGATGCATGTGCAACAATTTTTTGTTAGACGTAATTTAAGAATGGCGAGGTGCATGAAACACAAATCCCCCTTCCGTCCAATCTTAACTTGACTGTGAATTTTGCGGAATGAAAAGTTCACAGGCGAAATGAAGAAAAGCCGAGTTGCACTTCCAGGGAAACTCCAAACACAACCACTCATCTATAAAGATTTTAACTCAACACGACTCGACAGTTTGCTGCTGGCAGTATCTGGGGCAATAAGCTCGCCCGATAGCTAGGCTGTAACAGGGATGATAGACTCGCCCCTAGCTAGCTCGCAAACTGTCGCCTCATTAGTAGAATGGACACGGTTGGAAGAAATTAAAACGTAAAAACACTTATAATGGGCGATGTATTGAAGATAGACATTATGCTCTCGCGGACTTTTTTGTGGAAATTTTCATGCTGAACAATTCTTACACTCATAGTATTAGATATTTTTAACGGTTTGCCCAGCGTAAGCTTACAAAGCACTCGGACGCCAGTTTTTTTTTTCGACTTTCCCACTGAAATCGTTACTGCTCGGCTTCCTTTGATCATAAATAAATTATTTTCTATAGAAATTATCCTCCAGATATCGTTTACAGAATGGTGAAAACCGCATCAAAATCCATCCAGCGGTTCTCGAGTTACCCGTAACATCCAAGAATCGGGACTTTGTTTTATACTAACTAGAGCTTATTTTGTTATTCTTACGCTTAGTGACAGCAATTTACAGGGAATATGAAGAAGGCAATTTTGCCTCACGTTTATATTCGGCAGGAACCTCTGACAATCTGTATTAATTTTAATTCTTAAGAGTCTGAAACATGAGCTCACAGAGTTTCGTGTCTGGTTTACGTCGTGGTTGGTAGGAAACTTGCGTGTATTTTTATCAGTTTTCGTTGGTAACTTTGGAATCTTGATATTTACCACGCTATCAAATAATATAGAGTTTCTTTTAACATGAATAGTAGACTTGGCAAGTGAATTCCATTTCCTAAAATTACTTCAAAAATTTCAAATCTGATATTTGTAATTTTTTCCATTCTGTTCTTTTGTTTTACATTAAAATTATACGTCTTAGAGACATTACTTATTTTCAATAATAACAAGAGCTTTAAACAGTCTATGTTTATAATATTTTATTTTTATCCTATTTTCAATTTTGAAAAAATAGGCTTATGAGATCACCTTTTGTCCGTGTGTGTGTGTGCGTATGTGTGTGATTTGTGAGTGTGTGCCCCCCCCTAATAAAATCTAAACGGCTGGAGCAATTTCGATGAAACTCGGTAAGTTCATGGCACTATTTAGGGCGACCCCGACCGTGCCCTTCAAATTTTGTTACGACTCGCCAATCCAACATGGCGGCAGTGCGAAATATATCACCAGCATTCAATATCTCCAAAACTATTACCGATATTACCCTGACATTTTGTATGGTGATAAAGGAAAGCAAGCAAGCTTGTAGTTTAACGTGACCGTTAATCGCGAGATCATGAGCCACGGGACCTCCTTTTTACGTGGAATCCGAACCACAGGACATGGCATTTCCCTTCGAAAATCACACATGCATTGACTGGGAATCGAACCCGGTCCACATTGGCGAGAGGCATACAGCTTAACCACTGCGCCACCATGGTGATAAAGGGAACTACTATAAGTTCACTTATGTGACCTTTGAAAACCTGGTAACTACAAAACCAACATGGCGGCCAAGCGAAGTTGCGACTTTAAATTGACGTTTCTCGCGATTTAACCAACCAAACGCAATGAAACTTGGTACAGTATATGTTTATATACATTTTAATGCACCGACATCTAACTTCGTTCAATTGTTTACATAACCACAAGATGGCGAATGTGCGAAATATTTCACCGGCATTCTATATCTCTGAAACTATTAGTGGTATAAACCTGAAATTTTGTACGGAGACAAAGGGCACTACTGGAAATTCATCTATAAGACTTTCAAAAACCGGTTAACTACAAAACGAACATGGCGGCCAGCAAATTTGAAAATTTTAAATAGACCTTTCTCGCGATTTAATGTTCCAAACGCTATGAAATCTGGTACAGGAAATGTTTATACACATTGTAATGCACTGGTATCTAATTTAGTTCAATTGTTTCCATAACCACAAGATGGCAGCTGTGCGAAATTTAAAAAAAAATCCTTGTTACTTCTTATGTCCTAATCATGCAATTGAAGTTTGAATGCTACACGCACACAATAATCTTCATGTAACAGTACATAACTCTAGGACCTACATATATAAAATCCAACATGGTGACCATCCGAAATATTTAGTGGGTTCTCAATATCTACGAATCTATTACAGCAATCAAACTGAAATTTTGTATGTTGATAGTGGCAGTTAACATAAGTAGGATATATGAAAATAGGCTGTATAGTTCTTCACGGAACTACTTGTTATATCTTTATTGGTCTCTCTTCCATCTCATTTTAAAATAAGTGTGTGCACAGCTTGGTAAATATGGCTGACAGTTTTTACACATCCATCAGATGAGAGCTTGAAAGTGAAAGGTTTAATGCGGTTTTTACCATTCTGTTAAGGATTTCTCTGTAGATAAACATTCATGTGGCAAAGAATGTGTGTCAATGAGCTTACAAAAATCTAGAGAAATTCCTCTGTTCGTCACCAGAGAGCAGCCAGACTCTACTGTATGGACCTTGGTAGAAAAAACGCGCCATACTAATAAGAACGGCGAAAGAGTAGTAATGAAGGAGAAGAAAAGGCGGCGGAATAAGAACTTGAGACTCCTCGAAGAATGAGGATGTCCAAATAAGGTGAAAGGTGTTGACCGACTGAAAAGCACCAAACTTTCGTATACAAAGGCAACACTGAAAATGATGAATTCAGAAGAACTCTACTCACGGACACCATTCGTAAGATGATAGTTTTCTATGGCCGCATTGCTCGTATGAGTTCGAGGAGATGAGGATGATAATTGTTGTTTTAAGGGGCCTAACATCTAGGTTATCGGCCCCTAATGGTCTGGGTATTAGCGAAAATGACAATGAAGTGGAAACCAGAACGAAAATTAAGTGAGAACGAAAATACTTACAAAATGAAACTCAGATTGAAACGAATCAGAAAATGGAGAATGTTAATATCTACAAAAGGGAATTGATAAGGAAAATACTCACAAAAGGAATAGATTAATGGTTGGTTGGTTCCTTAGTTTAGGGGCTGCGGCAACGCGGTCATGTAGCCCCGTGTAGAATCTGTCAGATAACCGGTGTAAATTGTGATGACTGTATTTGTGTGTGTTATCTGTTTTAATTCAAGTAAGGACTGCAGACGATCAATTTTCAAGGAGTTCCTACTTTTGCCGCCAAACGCCACCGTCAACGACTACTAGTTCAGAACTTAGCTACCAGACGTCACCGCAGTCAGCTCTTGGCAACGAAGGTAGGAACCTAAGAGCGTTGTTTACATTCTTAACCTATACAATTTAGCTTCGCACAGGTGTAATTAGTGGAAGGTTCTCTATCATGCCATCAATCTATGACATGGGACCGTCGGCTTTAATTCCCCTCCGAAGGAAGGCATACTGAGGGATTTTTAACGCACAAAATGTAGTTTAGGTTCAAAATACGTACAAAATGCAATGTAGAGTCGAAATACTTACAAAATGCAATTGAAATTCAAAATACACAATGCAATTTAGATTAAAAACGCACATTTCAGATCCAAAATACTCAAAAAGTGCAATTGAAATTCAAAATTCTTACAAAATGCAATTGAAATTGAAAATGCTTACAAAATGTATGGTAGATTCAAATTACTTATTTGGATGGACAATAAGTTAGATTGAAAATGCTTACAAAATGTAATTTAGATTCAAAATACCCCAAAATGAAATTGAGAATCACGATACTTGCAAAATGCCCACCATACAAAATGCAATTTAGATTGAAAATACTTGCAAAAAAGTAGGTTAGGCTGAAATGCTTACAAAATGCAATTGAAATTCAAAATACTCACAAAATTGAAAGACAGTTCTAGAAGGTTTAGCAATAGGTTCTTCAGTTTATTTCTTAACAAGAAAACCAAGGAGGTGTGGTTCACAGAGGTTGAAGTGGGGATAACCCAGGAGGATATCCAGTGTCAGTGAATCTACTAACGGCTGCCTCGCATTGGCGCACCTTCAAATCCCAACTGACTGAGACGGGATTCGATCCCGCTATCTTGGGATCAGCAGGCGAGAAGAAATATGTTGACCGACTGGAAAGCTTTCTTTAATAAAATTAGATCCTCTTCATAGTATAAAAGAAAGTCCCCGATTCTTGGATGTAACGGGCAATCTCGAGAACCACTAGATGGATTTTAATGCGGTTTTCACCATTTTGTAAATGATTTCTCTGTATAAAAACATTCATTTCTGATCAAAGGAAGCCAAGCAGTAACAATTTCAGTGAATCGAGTCGGAGAAAAACCTACAGTCCGTGCGCCTTTTAAGCTTACGTTGGGTAAACCGTTAAAAATATCTATAGGATATTCAGTATGAAAAGTTCTACAAAAAGTCCGTGACAGTATGTCTCTATCTTTAATATATCGCCCACTATAAGTGTTTCGACGTTTCCATTTCTGCCTACAATCTCCATTTTTCTCTTCTTTTCTTAGTCGTTTACCCTCCAGGTTGGTGGAACCCACGGACTCAGCGAGGGAACTCACCACTACCACTCACCACTACGGGCAGTGTCCTAGAGCTGGGATCATCTAATCAGAGTGGATACAACTGGTGAGGTGTGATTGGCACCTCGCCCAGGCGGCCTCACCTGCAAAGCGAACAGGGGCCTCATGAGGGAAGGTAATGGAAGGTCAGGATGGATAGGCAAGGAAGAGGGAAGGAGGTGGCCGTGGCCTTTAAGAAGGTACCATCCCGGCATTTGCCCGAAGACGAAGTGGGAAACCACGGAAAACCACTTCGAGGATGGGTGAGGTGGGAATCGAACCCCCTCTACTCATTTGGAACACCCGAGGCTGAGTAGACCCCGTTCCAGTCCTCATACCACTTTTTCAAATTTCGTGGCAGAGCCGGGAATCGAACCCAGGACCTCCGGGGCGGCAACTAACCATGCTGACCGCTACGCTACGGAGGCGACTCCATTCGGTGGGAATTTCAATGATTAGCTTCGGAGAGAGTTTACGAGCTAGCGAGCCTGTCACCCCAGCTTTGGCCAGCATCAAGCTGTCGAGTTGTGTTGAGTTAAGACTTCAAAGAAGAGTGTTGGTAGTTTCACTGTTCACCTCGGCGTTTCAGAATTGCGTCTGAGACCTGCCATCCTAATGGTGCGCCTTTTAAGCTTACGCTGGGTAAAGCGTTTAAGATACCCGACGAAGCCGGGTTCACACATGATTCATCATTCATATGGACGTGTATCTGCAAAGCTTAGACGTTAGTGTTGCACGTTTAGTGAGTATTGTGATTACTGTGATTGTTGGTCATGCCTAGACACCAATTCACATTGCGCCAACGTGTGTATATCCGTAATTCGTATATGAAAAGCAGAAAATCTTGTTCTGAAACGAGACGAAAATTTCGAATCAGGAAGTCCTGTGTCTAATGCCAGTACAATTAGGAGGCTCACTAAACGATTCAAGGAAACAGGCTCCGTAAATAATAAAAGAGTAAGTTGACAGAGATTCTTTCATCACAAGACGCCGGGTGTGTGTTACAAGAGTGGGAGGACATTTTCAGCATCACCTATGAGCACTGTAAGTAGCCTACACATTATTGAACATGTTAGGTAAAAGTGTGAAAGAGCGCGCCACCACCGGCTGAACTGGGTGCGTGCCCGCGATCTGCGCCAGTCACAGCCGGCTTAGCTAGCCGTGTTTATCGGGGGGCACATAGATAATGACCCTGTATATTTCATTAACCCTTGAAGTGCTATCGTCTCGCAGTAAATCGTAAAATCTATATAACAATCGATTTTATGAATAGTCTCGCTGCGAAATGAAATTCTCTATCTGGTAGGTATTGGAAGTTGGTTTTTGATCTTCTGAAAAAAAAAATTATTGAAAAGCTATGCAAAGTGATATGGTTAGACTTTTTACCTGTGACTTTTTAATATTCATTATTCATCAAAGTTTCTATTATTATATATCATTGCGCTTGTAATGAAATTTGGTACATTTTGTATATCTTCGAATTTTACTTCAGATGAAGTATGACTCACCATCTTTCATCACCATTCTTGCAAATTAACAGTGATCCAATAACTACGGTGCAGCGGCTTTCAGATGTTTCTTACTCATTTGTGGATTAGTTAGAGGCATTGTGATTTATCAAGCAGAAGCCAATCAGTGCTAAGGACGTGAATACTGCGACTGCGTTATGGTCACAAAGTTAACACTGTACTTTTGTCGGCTAATAAAGTTCAGATGGCGCATCTTGTGGTTCGGACTCCACGTTAGAAGGATGTCCCGTTGTTTAAGACGTCACATTAACGATAACATAAAATCTCACGCTTCCATTCAGTGGTATGCTATAAGTGATAGTCGAGTTAATCGTTAGTGTTGTCAAATGGAACAGTACATTAACGGGGCAAACTGTACATTTTAACAAGAAGTTCCGTGAAGAACTATACAGCCTACTTTTCATGCCAATGATTATTCTACAGTATATGAACCTATCTAGAATAATGACGAAATTAAGTTGGTAATATCGAAATATCTAATTAGTTCAAAATATACCTGGTATAATGTAGCCTAATAGAGCACTACAGTTGGCAGCCCTGGTGACTGAATATATTCATAGTTCCACCTCTTAAGGTACAGAATACAAAATTTGGTTGAAGTCCAAGGGACGTTACATGCAGTTAGACACTGGATCTATCAGCACGCGTAAAAGCATGTTGCCAACAATACCATGCGTGTGCTGGTCAGAAATAATCTGAATTATTATGACATCTTGTTGTGCCAATTTTGGATGAAATCCATTTTTTAGTATAGAAGTTACATGTATTTTAAAATTGGACATATCAGCAGGCATAGAATCATGTTGGCAGCACTGCCTTGTATTAATTACTCCAAATTAATCTAGAATGTCAGGTGCTATACGTGTGCAAAGTATAGAGCTCTTGGCTTCCATACTTTCTGATATATTGATATTAGGGTAAAAAGAATATAGACAGCTTTTATTAACAGTTGGCAGCCCTGATTGCTCTTAACAATACTTATAGTCATATCTGTTATGGTACACATAGCACATACGAAATTTGGTTGAACCCCAACTGATAGTATAGAAGTTACATGTATTTAAAAATTGGTACTATCAGCAGGCTTATAATCATGTTGGTAGAACTGACGTATATAAGTTACTCCAAATTAATCTAAAATGTCAGAATATACGTGTGCATAGTTTAAAGCTGATGGCTTGCATACTTTCTGATATATTAGTATTTGGATAAAAAAATAGAGAGAGCAATTATTAACAGTTGGCAGCCCTGGTGGCTCTTAAGAATACGCTCAGTCGTATCTGTTTATGTACAGATATTACATACAAAATTTGGTTGAAATCCAATCGATAGTGTAGAAGTTACATGCATTTAAACATTGGACCTATCAGAAGGCTTAAAATTATTTTGGCAACACTGTCATGGTTGGCCTCCTGGAAATTAAACTGAAATAGTATTATTCTACATGTGTGCCAATTTTTGAATAGCTCCCATGCATACCTTGCAAGATATCCAACATGGAGCTCAAATTTCTAGTGCGTTTTTTCAGCAGTTGGTAGCACTGACATCATCTTCAAATATGGACGTGAGCTATTCCGGTGCACATCTTTACTCATACTAAATTTAGTTTTGATTGCTGCAGCCGTTTAGGAGTTGATAGGGGGGGGGGACACACACAGCCAGACAGACAGACATTTTCCCGGATCGATCTCATAAGTCTACTTTTTCCTCATTTTTGCAAAATGTGAAAAGTAGGCTAAAAATCTGCTCTGTTCGAAGACTTCGTAAATACACATCGAACAATTTCAGCTGAGGTGTTCTATGTTGTAATACTAACGAGTATAGGATAGTCCTGAGTGTTGGATATTGCACGTACGCGTCACTCATTGTTTAATTTCAGTCCTTCCATTTGGTTACTTCAAAGAGCTTTATTTAACGGGTATTTCAGTTTTGTTTCTGGTGTTATCGATGTCGTTAAGCTGGCGTGCCTACTTGACTCAAAGTGTTCAAATTATTATTTAGTTTCGAAGACTAACTTGGTTCACTTTCTACTTCATCAATGTCACGGAAAGCAATCAAATCACTACTATTGAGCTGTTTTAATACTAGTCTATTTATTCCGGTTCCGCTGGTTAAGTTGGTAACATGGAAATAACATAACTACATTACGAATGTGTGATTATATGAATGATTTAGGCCAGCAAGTACTAAAAGCCGTTCGAAGAACGGGTACTTCAGCTAGTTTCAGATAAAGTAGTCCTTGACCAATCTCTAAAATAGGAATATCTTGATTCATTTTTTTAAAATCTGACTAATAATCCGTTATACTTCTACTGGATACTTGTAAGTAAAATAATCCTATTATTAACTTATTCTCTAATTTTTCCTGAATACATTGATATATGATATGCCATATATAGTTACAAATTTGTATTTATTATAATTTTTTTTAAATATATCCACACGCTGCCTTAAAAATGCTTAGCACTTAAGAGTAAAACGCTCAGCACTTGGAGGGTTAAAGTCTGTTATGAGATTTTTCCAACGACCCAGTAGTATACATCGAAGGTCCCGGTGGTTGCAAAACACTGACCTTAAGCATTAAAACAGGCGTCCTGAATCACCCTGTGCTAAGTATTAAAGAACGTGGGACCTTGTAAATATCCTCTACTGCTATAAATCTCCTTTGGAGTGATTTAAGTGGTCGCCCCACGAGACACCTGTGCTGCACGGCTTTGCATCATTACCTCCTGCAGTAACAAGTGACTTAAAGCGAGCCTGGCTCATCTTCTTGCGCGCTACACGGCATCCGGTATCGCCCATATGATCTTCGGGAAATTTATACGAGGACCTTACAGAAAATCCAGTCTCCGTATTTTTTTAAATAAAAGATGATGATGATAATTGTTGTTTTAAGGGGCATCTAGGTTATCAGCCACTAATGGTTTGGGTGATAGTGAAAGATGAGATGAAAATGAAAATTATAGCTAATACTAACTACAAACTTACATACTAGAAGAAGAAATGGTCAACAAATAAAGGAAAAGGCAAATAAAGGACAGGAAGAAAAGAAATGCCCTCAATCATCGAAGAATGAGGATTGAGGGACTTGGAAGGAAGGCGAGCCATGAAAGGCAAAGAGGAGAGGGTCAGAGGAAAAAGAGGACAAAATGGACCCAGCTCAGGAAGCCCTCGGGGTCGCCAACTCCCAAACTCACCAGCCGAGAGCCCTTGAGGGTGTAGCAATATCCATGGTGCACCAGAAGTGGTGGGCTACATACACCCGGCCTCCTTGAGGGCCTTGAGCAGAAGGCAGGAGATAACACGAAAAGAAAAATAACTCCGACCCCTCGAAGAATGAGGATATCAGGCAAGGGCCAATTGAGGCGGGAAAGGAAGAGACTCCCTAGGCCTCGGATACTGTAATACCATCGGGGTCGAAAGAGAACAAGAGTTGACCAAGAGAGGTCGACAGGAAAGAAGACGGAGTGGAGCCCGGCACAAGTAAATGGAAGCAATGCCAGACTCAGCTAGAGTCCAGTGGTCGCCAACCCACGACCCAAAAGTTGTGAGTCCCTGGGGGATTAAATAAAAGAAAACATAGTTACATGATAAACTTTATTGCCACCAGATGCAGCAATGTTTGAGCTATATTTCGACATAATCACCACCAAAATTAGGACACCTTTGGGGTGTACTTTTGTATTCCTATGTCATAGAAGCAGTGGCGTAACTAGGATTTGCTTCTGAAGGGTGATGAGCGGAACTAATAAGTTATGAAGAGCGTCTATCCTCCTTCAAATACAGAAATGCTTATTTTTAGCCTATTTTCAATTTTGAAAAAATAGGCTTATGAGATCACCTTTTGTCCGTGTGTGTGTGTGTGTGTGCGTGTGTGTGTGTGTGTGTGTGTATGTGTGTGTGTGTGTGTGTCCCCCTAATAAAATCTAAACGGCTGGAGCGATTTCAATGAAACTCGGTAAGTTCATAGCACTATTCCCGGCGACCTCGACCGTGCCCTTCAAATTTTGTTACGTCTCACCAATCCAACATGGCGGGTGTGCGAAATATTTCACCAGCATTCAATATCTCCGAAACTATTACCGATATCACCCTGGAGTTTTGTACGGAGATAAAGGCACTCATGGAAATTTATCTATGAGACTTTGAAAAACCGGTTAACTACAAAACGAACATGGCGGCCAAGCGAAGTTGAAAGATTTAATTAGACCTTTCTCGCGATTTAATGATCCAAACGCAATGAAACTTGGTACAACAAATGTTTATACACATTGTAATGCACTGGTATCTAATTTAGTTCAATTGTGTACATAACCTCAAGATGGCGGCTGTGCGAATTTTTTAATTAAGTTTTTGTTTCTTGTGTCGTAATCATGCCATCGAAGTGAAAGTATGAATAATGAACCTTAGCAATAATTTTCCTTTAAAGGTACAGGACTCTATGGCCTATACACATAACAATCCAACATGGCGACCATCCGAAATATTTAGACGGTTCTCAATATCTACGAAAATAATACAGCAATCAAACTAAATTTAGTATGTTGATAGAGGCAATTAACAATAGTAGGATATATGAAAATAGGCTGTATAGTTCTTCACGGAACTACTTGTTTCAAATATTTTCTTTTTTTGCTCTCTTTTGTTTTAAGTTTAAGTTTTCTGCTTTTCAGTCGGTCAACACCAGATTAATAAATACACTTGAATGACAAGTTTCGATCGTCAAGCGATCATCATCAGATCCATTAAGCCTAGTCCACACCGGCAGATTTGTTTGCAGACTGTAAGTAGATTGTTTGCATACTGTATGCAAACTGTATGAAGACTGTATGAAGACTGTATGTATACTACTTTGGAGTCTGGAAAAAGTCTCCATACAAGTATGTAACTTGTTTTGCGTCCACACCAGAATTAGACCTCTAGTCCACATTCATACCTTTACCACAGGGTGATTTCTTATAAAGTCTGCGAATGTGTAAATTGGGGGATCAAAGTGAAACGATCATGGTGGGAGGGAGATTGTGTTTAAATGTACCTCTAGTATTAGTAGAATAATTAACCAAAATACTAATTCTACAAATATTTCATATAACAATCGCTATTTTGTTTTTGTGGGGAGGGGGTGAAATTTGACACCCCGCCGGTAGCCCCACTAAACTACATTTTGTGGCAATATAATGAGATCACTGTGTGGTCACTGGTGAGACATGTTTCAAGGCCTAATTAGTTTTGGTCCCTTCATCAGCCGATATGAATTAATAAATGTCAATGACACACGAAATGTATAGCGTAACAACAAAAAGTCCCTTGTTATTAAACCTTATATGGTGCACCTTAAATAAGGATGGGGAATAGAAACTAAATCAACACAATATGATGTGGAAAAACGTGGCTAACTGGATGCGTCTGTGGTTTGTATCCGGTCTACAGTTTCAAAACACGTCCACACAGGAAGGCTTGAGACAAAATACTTGTTTCTTGTATGCGTGTTTTCCATTTCGTTGGAAAACGGAAAACATTGTATCTTGTCTCTTGAAACACGAGATTTGTTTGAAATGTGTATGTCAATTGTATGCAAACTGAATGCAGACTGTTTCCAAATCTCACTCGAGTCTCCCGATTGTATGTAGAATGCTTTCAATAAGTCTGCAAACATCCCGCATACAAATGAGAAACATTTGTGAAACAGTCTGCATACAATGTTTCTGGAAACAAATCTGCCGGTGTGGACGAGGCTTTACACTTAGGAAAGTCTGAAAGTATGGGTGAAAATATGTACAATATGTACACTTATTTAGTTGCGGTATTAGTTGAGATAATACAACTCGTCAATATTTGTTAGTTATAGTCTATGTGATGGTTTGTTAAAATACTGGAAGTGACGATTAGAGTGAATATGTGATTCCAGTTGAATGTTGTATTGTGCAGGCTAATTATCTGATTTAGTCTTGCGATGTCCTCAATCAGATAAGATGACGATTGTTGCGTAGGTTCATTATTCAAAAGTTCACTTCAATCGCATGATTAGGACACAAGAAATGAAAACTTAATTTTAAAATTTCGCACAGCCACCATCTTGAAGTTATGTGAACAATTGAACTAAATTAGATGCTAGTGCATTACAACGTGTATAAACATTTGATGTGTCATGTTTTACTGCGCTCATGTGGTTAAATCACGAGAAAAGTCTATTAAAATGTTTCGACTTCGCTTGGCCGCCATGTTTGCTTGTACATTACAGGTTTTTGCAAGTTACATATATAAACTTGTAGTAGTGCCCTTTATGACCGTACAAAACTTCAGGGTGATATCTGTAATAGTTTCGGAGATATAGAATGGCGGAGAAATATTCCGCACAGGCGCCATCTTGAGGTTATGTAAACAATTGAGCGCAATTAGATGCCAGTGCATTGCAATGGGAATGAACATTTGCTGTACCAAGTTTCATTGAGTTCGGATTGTTAAATCGCGAGAAAAGTCAATTTAAAAGTTTCAACTTCGCTTGGCCACCATGTTCGTTTTGTAGTTACCAAGTTTTCAAAAGTATCATAGGTGAACTTCTAGTAGTGTCGTTTATCATGGTACAATTTTTTTAATGGTGATATCAGTAATAGTTTCGGAGATATAGAATATCAGTGAAATATTTCGCACAGCCGCCATGTTGGATTGGTGAGACGTAATAGTATTTAATGGGTACGGTCGGGGTCGGAAAAAATATTACCTTACCAAGTTTCATTGAAATCTCTCCTGCCGTTTATATTTTGTTAGGGACACACACTTACACGCACACGGACAAAAGGTGATCTCATAAACCTACCTACTTTTTTTTTCATAAATGAAAATAGGCTAAAAATAGTTGAAAAACAGATTTGTTTACGGTGTTAAACTGTACTGACCCTCTTCCGAACTGCAACTGCCTAAAATTCATGGTTAAATTTCACAAAAAAGTGACTAAGATTTGTCCCTACTGAACTACCTTGAAATTCCTGTTCTATTCACTGCGCAATCACTTTTATATATTAAAGAAACATAATTAATTCTGAATTACTCTGCCTTGTATGATGGAACATATTAAATAGAAATGATAGTTAAAATATAATTTTCATTATCCCTAAGTTTTATTTAGAGTCTAACTTCCCAAAACGTGCAGCATTAAAAGCAGGTTTCCTGTTATAAAACATAACAGCCTAATGATAAGAGTAATTAATACAACAATACTTCGAGATTAGCTTAATTAATAATGCAATTATTGGTATATTCTTCATTTAACATTCACCTATTGTTCATTGAACGTTCATTAAAAATCCACAAGCAGCTAATTATATTTATCAGTCACAGATAATTACTGGTCGGTTTTCTTTGCCATGAAGGACATTTAACAACTGAAACCATGTGTATTATACAGGATTTATGAGACAGAAACCCCCATTGACAGGTTAAAAGCGCCCTGCTTCATGTCTGATACTTCTTCTTCGCTGTATGGTTCCATTTAATTATTTCATAACTTGATTTATTTTAACTTGAAATTTTCTGACAAAAGCTCCATATTCTCAGGAACTAATTGAGATAGAACCCTGACAATTGTTCGTTTGCATTTTGTGTTTTCCCATTAAGGGATTTCTTTACCTATTCCGGTCATGTCACGTCTGTGAATATTCGCTTAATTACCTCTATTACTGCTTCAGATATTGAGTTTATGTTTGAACACGTCCTGTGTACTGAATCCGTATTCTTGGCCGTCATATCCCAGATGGAATGGATCGCACATATGCAATGAACCCGGCTTTATATCATCGCACACCACTGACAACTAAATTACACATCCACAAAATACTCATGCTATGAGGCCGTAAGCTCCAATAGGTTGTGAGCGAAAGCCGTCTCCGTTGGTATGGCCATGTCTTGCGAGCTGCTGAATCAACAGTTGCACACACTGGATTTGCATTGTGGATAGATGGGAAGAGACCAAAAGGACGACCGAGACAGCGTTGGCTTGGCACTCTACATGACGATTTAAAAATTGCCCGACTTCATCCTGACATGGCACACAAGCGTGTAATATGGCGACAGGGAGCAAGAAAAGCAGACCCTGCTGATTTGTGGGACAAGTCCTGAAGAAGAAGACGAAGAAGAAGAATAAGAAGAATTAAGCCTAAATCATTGACAAATAAACACCAGTTCTTCATTAATATAACACGTATTTATGGTACAAATTTATAAAATTTGTAGTTGTTACCCATTTGTTGTTCACTGTGACGTAATGCCAAGCAGAAAGAGAAAAACACAATTTAGCACATCGCTGAATCCACGTTTCTGTGATATTTCAGAACATTCTCGATGGAGACTCTAACAATAGTCCGCCATCATATGCGTATCGACTGTACTGTTCTTCCGTGATCCTAATCCCTTCCCTATATATGTATACAGGTATATAAAATTGAAAGTTAATCTGTTTCTTTCTGAATTTCTACGGAAATTTGCGTTATTAACGCGTTTCATACTGTCTTATGCGTGCGAAAATGAAATGTTTGTCGGCTGTCTGTCTGTCTGTCTGTGGACAACATTGTTCCCTTATAACCCGAGAACGACTGGGTGGATCAACGTTAAATTTGGTGCATACTGTATATCCATCAAATGCACGACACCAATCATTGATGTAAAACCGTACCTCTCATAAAAGAAGGTTGGTTGGTTCCTCAGTTTAGGGGCTGCGACAACGCGGTCATGTAGCCCCGTGTACATTGAGTGTGTGTAGAATCTGACTGATAACTGGTGTTAATTGTGATGGCTGTATTAGTGTGTGTCATCTGTTTTAATTCAAGTAAGGACTGTAGACATTAATTTCCTACTTTTGCTACCAAATGCTACTGTCCACGATACCTAGCTGTGAACTTGGAAACTACTAGATGCCGTCGCAACCAGTGCCGAAGCCGCCCTCATAAAAGGGGGCCTAAACTTTTAAAATACAAGCTCAAATAGGCGTAGAAGGGCGAGACAAAGCTCATATTCAGCCCCTCAGTGTGAGTAACTACGTTTTAAGGCTCTAAAACCAACAGTTTCTGATATATTCCCAGGAAACTACAGTAATTTCATTAAAAACCAAGTAGTTCCGTGAAGAACTATACAGCCTATTTTCATATATCCTGCTCATGTTAATTGTCTCTATCAACATACAAAATTTCAGTTTAATTGCTGTAACAGATTCGTAGATATTGAGAACCGTCTAAATATTTCAGATGGTCGCCAGGTTGGATTTTTATTTTTGTACTATTACATTAAGATTATTGTGTACGTGTGGTATTCAAATTCAATAGCATGATTAGAACACAAGAAGTAAAAACGAGATTTTAAAATTACGCACAGCAGCCATCTTGTGATTATGCAAACAATTGAAATAAATTAGATGCCAGTGGATCAACATTTGTATAAGCATTTAACGTGCAACGTTTCACGACACTCGGATAGTTAATTCGCGAGAAACGTCCATTTAAATATTTATACTTCGCGTCGCCACCATGTTGGATTTGTGCTCACCAGGTTACTCAAAGTCCTATAGGTGAACATATGTTCATAGTCTATATGAACATAAAAAAATCTGTTTGGTTGCTGTAAAAGATTCATAGATATTGAGAACCGTCTAAATATTTCAGAAGCTCGCCATTTAGGATTGTTATATGTATAGGCCATAGAGTTATGTACCATTCAAGGACAATTGTTGCCTAGGTTCATTATTCAAACTTTCACTTCGATCGCATGATTACGACACAAGAAATAAAAACATAATTTTAAAATTTCGCACAGCTGCCATCTTGAGGTTATGTAAACAATTGAATTAAATTAGATGGCAGTGCAATACAATCTGCAAAATCATTTACTGTACCACATTTCACTGCGCTCAGAGAGTTAAATCACGAGAAAAGTCTATTAAAATATTTCAAATGCGCTTGGTCGCCATGTTCGTTTTGTACTTTACAGGTTTATGAAATATACATAGGTAAACTTGAATCAGTACCCTTTATCACCGTACAAAATTTCAGGGTGATATCTGTAATACTTTCAGAGATATAGAATGTCAGTGAAATATTTCGCACAGCCGCCATTTTGAGGTTATGTAAACAATTGAACTAAATTAGACTCCAGCGCTTTACAATGTGTATAAACAATTACTGTACCCAGTTTCATTACGTTTGGGTAGTTAAATCCCGAGAAAAGTCTATTTAAAAGTCTCAACTTCGCTTGGCCGCCATGTTGGTTTCGTAGACACCAGGTTTTTGAAAGTCTCATAGGTGAACTTCTAGTAGTGCCCTTTATCACCGTACACAATTTCAGGGCGATATCGGTAATAGTTCCGGAGATATTGAATGCTAGTGAAATATTTCGCACAGCCGCCATGTTGGATTGGTGAGACGTAACAAAATTTGAAGAGCACGGTCGAGGTCGCCGGGAATAGCGCCATGAACTTACCGAGTTTCATTGAAATCGCTCCAGCCGTTGAGATTTTATTAGGGGGGGACACACACACACCTCACACACACACATACACACACACACGCACACACACACGGACAAAAGGTGATCTCATAAGCCTATTTTTTTCAAAATTGAAAATAGGCTAATAATGAAGTAATGCAAGCAGTAACCATAACGACAGTATCTCAAGAGGTGACATCCAACTTTCCATCTATTTCTGTAAGAAGCAATGCCACTACATTTATTACATTTCTGTGGAAGTTTGCAAAGATAGTAAAATGCATCACTGCGCATAAGGGGGTCAAAGGGTACCCTAGATTTTTTCACGCGATTTATACGTGCAATATGTCGTACAGAAGGTCTCCAAACAGCAACATTATTTTCAAAAATTACTGAATTGAAATAGCATTTGTTGCGGCTTTTAAGAACTTTGGCCATTGGGGGCTTAAAAAACCTGAATTTTTATGCACCACAAGCCTTTATAATTTATTAAAGGGGTCTTCCTCTGGATGGGGACTTAACACAACGGTGAAGGTCAGTTTTACGTGACGTGTATTCCATTTCGTCTACTGTACGAGGTCTTCAATTACATTTTCACGTCAGGAAGTACACGTTAGGTGAATTTAGTGTGAGATCACATTTTAACTAATCTTTTTTTTGGGGGGGGGGGGGGCGACAAACGAGTTCATCTTAAGGATGCTTTTGCTTGATACTGTGAGGTTGATATTTGGACATCTGAGTGATATGTTGTAGTAAATAGATTTGTCTGTCTGTCTTTCTGTGTATCTTGATGTACGCCTATAACTCGCGCTCGGATGTTTGGAGCATCGTAAAATTAGGTATGGTAACCCTGAGAGTCAATACACCAATAATTTATAGAACTCCTTACCGTACTTCTCATAGAAGGGTGGCTATAAGGAAAAGCTTTTCAAAATGCATGCTAAAATAGGCGAAATATAACATTATCCTAGAAGGACGACCAAAGCGTATGTAGCGCTTCTCAATGTGAGACATAAAATTCGGGAGTCTATAAAGGGTCTCCAAAAACCACATTTTAGGGCCCTTAAATTAAAAGTGTTTGTGATATTCCCTGAAAACTAACTTCGCTCTGATAAACTGATGAAGGAATGACAATCCCGTAACCGTTACAACAGTAGCACAATATTGATAACGTCTGGCTATTAATACCGAAGACCGTTCGAAGAACGGGTACTTCTGCTAATTTCTAAATAAATTAATACTAATAATAATAACCCCTGGCACTACAGCCCGTGAAGGATCTAGGCCTTCCACGCGACCGCTGCCCAGCCATTTTGCCTGCAGATATTAGGGCGACGCGTGGTCAGCGCATCGGATACCCTCGGCCGTTAATCTTGGTTTTCGTGGCCGGGGCGCTGCCTCACTGTCAGACAGCTACTCCATTGTCCTCACGAGGCTGAATGCACCCCGTTCCAGCCCTCACGTAAGTTTCTAAAATTCCTGACGGAGCTTGGAATCGAACCCGGGGCCTCCTGGTGAGAGGCAGGCGCACTACCCCAACATCACGAGTTCTAAATAAATAACTGTAAGAAATTATCACAAAATTATCAATATCTATAAAAAAAAAAAACTGGAACTGATAGAACAAAATGGACAGCAGTTTTGGAATCAAATATGCCCAGAATCTGTTTTTAAATTCCAGACACCAAACAAAAATCTTCTTTTTGTTCCTCAGTGTTATATTTACATTCGTTTCATTGCTGTTAGATTCTTAGTTACAGCAACGTATAACCCAATTATCCGGAGTTCCGGGTTCGATTCCCGGCTATGGTCTGAGGGTTGCCTCATGAGTCCGAACTGAGAAGAGGTGTGTTCGATTCTCACCTCAGCCATTCTGGAAATGGATTTCAGTGGATTCCCGGTTCAGCTCCAGATAAATGCCGGGATGGTTCTTAATTTAAGGCCATGGCCACTTCCTTCCCAATCCTCACATGAATTACAAATACACACACTACGGTACTACAAATATGACAATAACACAGGTTATCACACAAATTCTAAACACACACCCTAATACACGGGGCTAAATGACCACCTTCGGAACAATAACAATTAACTATTAATAATAGTCTTATAGTTAGTTATTGTTGTTTTAAGGGCGGAACTACGAGGTCATCTGCCCCTAAATAATAGTCTAATAATTTACTTTACTTTATATTCGACCATGGCCATATGTAAATATTATAGCGATATGTAAATATTATATGTCAGAAAACTGTCCTATAATGAGGCTCATTATGATACAGTTTCTCCCGCCAATCAAAGCTCATGAAGCAGTTGTGTGACCAATTAGGTAAGGATAGCATCGCACCTGAGCTGACTTCCACGGCCTTCTTATTTTAAATTTCACTGCGTGGCCTAGTGTCAAAGTGGGGTATTCCAGGAGTCCATGGTCAAATACAAGGTATTCTCTGCGTCCCATGAGCTCTGTTCAGTACATAAAACTGGTGACATCTCGACAGATATTGATAAATATTAATGTTCGAACATAAAATAGTTATGCCGGCCCCGTGGTGTTGGGGTAGCACGCCTGCCTCTCACCCGGGTTCGATTCCCGGCTCCATCAGGGTTTTTAAAACTGGCGTGAGGGTTGGAACGGGGTGCACTCAGCCTCGTGAGGACAATTGAGTAGCTGTCTGACAGTGAGGCAGCGCCCCGATCACGAAAACCAAGATTAACGGCCGAGGGGACCCGATGCGCTGATCACGCGTCACCCCAATATCTGCAGGCCAAATGGCTGGGCAGCAATCGCTTGGTCGGCCTAGGCCCTTCATCGGCTATATAGGGCCAGGGGTTGACTTTTTTTTCTTTGTATAATGATAACTAAGACACTCGTATGGAAATTACAAAAAAAATATATAAATTATAAATTATAAATCCCACATGATTGTTTTAAGGGGCTTAACATCTAGGTTATTACAATGATATGGAAACTGTAACGAAAGACAAGGTAGATAGAAAATACTTCAAAAATGGAACTTAGATTAAAAAGACTTACAAAATGTTGAGTGGAAATACTTTTTTTTTTTTGTCAATTTACCCTCTAGGTTGGTGGTTCCCACGGACTCAGCGAGGGAACTCACCACTACCGCCTCTATGGGCAGTGTCCTGGAGCTTGGAACATCTGGTCGGGATGGATACAACTGGGGAGGTGTGATCAGCACTACGCCCAGGCGGCCTCACCTGCAAAGCGAACAGGGGCCTCATGAGGGAGGGGAAGGGATGGAAGATAGGGATGGATAGGCTAGGAAGAGGGAAGGAGGCGGCCGTGGCCTTACAGTAGGTACTGTCCCCGTTTACCCGGATAGTAGGCTGTCAGATATCCGCCCCCTCAATCGGATTGCCAAAAATCAACCGCACCGGCTCACCTACACCAATGAAAATGGCACTGACAGATACTACCGAGGTTTGAGCACAGAAGTTAACAAGAAATTATTGTGGAACACACCAAAATAGACGGTGGTTCATACTTACCTCTACTTACCTCTTAAAAATAATCTCGGGGATTGGGTTGACAACAGGATTTCTAAAGTATGCTCCCACAATAACCTCCACCATGACATTTAAAAATGAACCAGAACGAAGACAAGAACTTTGAACTGTACAAAAGCTTTTATTTCAAATAAAGGGTATGATTTTAACAACTCAACAAAATAAATGTGGCTATCAGTAGCCCATGTCAATCTGACTATGTCCTCCTGTAGGACTTGCAAAGTTATCATACAACATGTTAGCTCCCACGAGCTCAAAATAACATAACATTCATAGCACACTTGGACTGGAAAAGGAAGTCAGGACGAGACTCATATACAGAGCATTTGTTTTCTTTTAATAAACATGTCACTTATATAAATAGGCACAAGGCCAGAATGTAGATGACCTTGCCCGCTGATAACCAGTTGTCTGGCCAGCTGCGATCGACCCTTCAACATGTCGTGCACCTGTCAAATGGACTCACTTGTCCTGCTATGTTGCGTAAGAATCCAGCTCCCTCTCAAAAGTTTTAAATGTCCGCAAGACAACACAAATATAGTTACGCAAATCTTTCAAATGCTTTACTCACACAACACTGGATTATTCTGACAATCCCTAAACTTGTTAAATTATCATCCAAATGTTTAATAAGCGTTGTTTAGAGTATGAAACAAACTCCTAAATGTTTATAACAAAAAGCTCAAAAATAATTTATAACAATTAGAAATTGTTTATAATATTTGTCAAAGAAAATAAAAAAATTTAAACACGCCTCTAACATTACATTCGTTCCACATGATTGTCAAAGATATTTACATCATTATTTACAATATTAACATTTAAATTATTCAAATTATTAATTTAAGAAATACATTTAACCACATGTTCATCCGGTTGGTAATTTCATAATCGTGTCAATATAATCGACCAATGAAGGTTAGTTATACATATTTAATGTCACAATCTGGTTTAATAAAGGTTGTAATAATTATTATAATTATTTGTGACGGTAATCTTCATTCAAAATCTTATCTCAAATTCTTTCAATACTCTTGTTAATTATAACAGTAAATTCACTTGATTAATTTTCAAAGGACTAATACAATACACTCCATCGGAAAATACTTCGCTTACAAAATAATGCACAAAACTGCATTAAAATAGGCCCAAAATTCATCATATATTAATATATATGGCATCAAAATCTTCCACAGAACGTACAAAAACCTCCACTAACAAATTCTTCAACATCATTAATTACTGTGGGAACCTCCTTCATTAATTCAAGGGCATTATACATCAGCGACTTTCAACACGTCCGCTGCACTAGCGATTATACATTCATAGTTCCATTTCAAAAATTCTTATAATCATTAATTGTTTCAAAACTGTTATCTTAAACCTTCGTGGATTTCATTCATGAATCGAAATGAAGTAAAAATTTACCAATCACAAACAAATTTAATAGTGAATACGCTTATATACGCCTGTCTGGTCTATCAAAATTTAAGATTAACATCTTCAAAGAATTGTAGCATAAAAATACTATCATCAAACAAAGTGCGACTAAACTGCAAAATAGTCGAATAGAATCCAATTAGACTGGGGAATGCAAACATCATTATATAAATCTCTAATTGAGAAAAAAACTCCTAACAAAAGTTCATGACTTTAATGCATTCAATAATTCATAATTAAAGTTCATCTTTCACAAAAATGTCTATGATGCAATGGTCGTTCATAACTGACGATAAATGTCTGTGTTGCAATCAATTCAAATAACGACTAGTATTTCCAAGATCGTCGACAACGTAATGGATTTTAACGCTCTAAAATCATTTAAATGTTCTTCCTTCTTGATGATGACAGAAAATTGGTCAAAGTAATTAAACTGGGGTAGAATTACTTTAATAAAGTGACACGCTGTCTGAATTTAAATCTGCCATAAAAATCATTAACTTACAGTCAAATCGTGACTACAAAATAAGCAAATTACTGAAAAATCTAAATATCAGTCTCAACTGATCCAAAATCATTTAACTATGCCCATGACATAACCATGTCTTAATAAATCGTCGAAAAAGGCATAACTCATCAAGGTGTACGGAGAATAGGAATCTCAAACAAGAATATGGGGCAAAATACATGAGGACAGAAAATATGGGAAAATGGTTGCTCAGATTTCGCTAAAAAGCTCAAATAAAACAATAAACGTTCACGACTACCTTATCTGCTGATTGACGTTCCAGAGGAAAATTCCCCAAAGAAGACTGCTGATGGATCCATTTCACCAACTTGAAGATGAGCTCCATCCTCCAAACAGGAAACAGCACCCTCGGAGAATCGAACTGCTTCCTCCTCCGGAAATTGCACTGCTCCGTGAAGACGAAAGACATCCTTCCGGCAAAATTCTTCTTTGTGAGTCGGGACTACCCTGACCTCTCTTGAAAAATCCCTGAAGTTCCAGTAGAAAATCGCCATGAAGTTTTTGTAGTAATTTCCGAAGAAATATTCTTATTCAGTGAGTATGAAATCGTTTCCATTGCTGTTTGATAGTATTCAGCGTTGAACCACGAAACATGGGTGTAGATGGTTATTCACCACATGTTCGCTTGTGTGGAATGGCGATTAGCGAAGTTCCATGCTGCTATCTTACTCCAACGATATATATCCCAATCGCATTAAAGTCCTTTAGCCTTCCATCTTCTCTTCGGTTATGGTAATAGTAAAACAAACTGCCATATTAAACTGCTCCATAATACTGTAGCGTTGTGTCACAAAAGCAATCTGAAGTCTCCCTATTGCACTCGCAGTGTCAGCCGTGGCGTAGAATCTGACGATACAAAGTGCTTCTCAAATGGCGAGAAAATCACTTTTGTCAGTCGTTTAAAATTGCCAATATCTTCCAAAATAACTCCGCGAAATTGTTCAACTTTTCTACACTCCTTAATGTAGCACTGCACAATAGAATTAGCTTATAGGCGACCGCTAACTGTTCATAGCTAATCTTGTAGACGCGTTATAATGTGCGTTTTAACTTCACCTAGTTTTACTCACTGTAAACTTGCACTGCTTGTCTGCTCGATAGTTCACTGCAGTGGCTTCACCACGCGTTATAAAGACGACTCTTTCTACTAATATCACTCGACGTCTCACCAAAACGACTATATAAGAACTGAAGATCTGACGATTTTAATATCAGAGGTATGAGCTATGACGATTTGAGACTCCTCTCTTCTGCGCAAGGCCTTTTATAAACTTCATAAGGGGCGTATCCATCCCTTCCATAGCGTGTTACTGCGTCATCGCTAGAAGTTCCAACTTCGTCAATACTTGACGGATTTTCAAAATTCAAAAACTGAAAATAAATTTCACCAAAATTCCAGATCAATGCCTCTACTGCAAATGGATTTCCACAATCCTTCATTCCAAAAAGTAATAAAAATACCATAGTTTCAGCAATCTCCGTCTTCCTTCAGACTATCGTTCATTGGTTCGAGCCTCCCCTCCAATAGCATAATTTCTTCCTCAGCATAATTCCTCGTTTCCTGCGACTGCGTCGTAAATCTCGGATCTTTCTCGAATAAATGCTGACGTCATAAAAAATCTCAGCTCAAGTAGCCTGCTGGCATAACGTCTGCGTCATCCGTGCTTACGTCATGACTATCCACGTCATAACTATGACAGCCATAACTTTCTTCATAATTTCCAAAATAGCCACCGTGGTCTCTATATAATTCAATTTACGGGGGCAGTACCATCCCGGCATTTGCCCGAAGACGAAGTGGGAAACCACGGAAAACCACTTCGAGGATGGCTGAGGTGGGAATCGAACCCCCTCTACTCATTTGGACCACCCGAGGCTGAGTAGACCCCGTTCCAGTCCTCATACCACTTTTCAAATTTCGTGGCAGAGCCGGGAATCGAACCGCTACGCTACGGAGGCGACTACAATGTGGAAATACTTACAAAAGATAATTTAGATGGAAAATTCACACAAAAGCAAGTTAGATTGAAAAAAACGCACAAACTGTAGTTGAGGTTCAAAATACTTACAAAATGCAATTGCAATTGAAAATAAGTACAAAATTCAATTTAGATTGAAAATACTTTAAAAAAATGCAATGTAGATTCGAATTACTCCCAAAATGCAATTGAAATTCAAAATTCTTACCAAAAAAATGTCAGCCTCCGCTCCAAAATTCTTATAAAATATAATTTAGATAGGCTACACGGGGAGCCAATTAACAAAACAGTGCGGGAATCCAAAAGGGAAAAAGAAAAAGAAGACTGATCCCTCGAATAATGAGGTATCAGGAAAGATGAGAGAAGGACCAATAAAGGCGGGAAAAGAAGAGACTCCCTAGGCCTCCAATACACTAATACCGTCGGGGTCGGAAGAGAACAAGAATTGACCAAGAGAGATTGACAGGAAAGAAGACGGAGAGGACCCCGGCATAAGGAAGTGGGGGCAATGCCGGACTCAGCTTTGGTTCCGTGGTCACCAACCCACGTCCCACTAGATGTGAGTCCCTGGGGGATCAAGAGATACTGAGCACTAAGGAAAGAACACACAGAGAAATGATTGATTTAACGTACCCCAAAGAAGGTGAAAAGAAAGAAGGAGAATAATGTACTTTATTAAGATTTTGTCGCGCCTTGGAGTGGTAGTGTTGAAGGGCCGCGGTAGCTCGTGGTGGGCATTGTGAGCTTTGGTAGTGTTTCCGAGAGCAATTTTGTTTTGTGGATCTGCTCTATTTTTTGTATTCGTAGATCTGATGATGCTTACTTGACGAGCGAAACATGTCATGTCCCCCCTTCCTTTCGCAATATGCGTAATTATTATTTAATCACATGCACATATTTTTAGCCTACTTTTCACATTTTGCAAAAATGAGGAAGAAGTAGACTTATGAAATCGATCCGGGCAAATGTGTGTCTGTCTGTCTGTCTGTCTGTCTGTCTGTCTGGCTGGCTGGCTGTGTGTGTGTGTGTGTGTGTGTGTGTGTGTGTCCCCTATCAACTCTTAAACGGCTGCAGCAATCGGAACCAAATTTAGAATGAGTAAAAATGTATACCGGAATATCTCAAGCCCATATTTGAAAATGATGTCAGTGCTACCAACTGCTGAAAAAACACACTAGAAAATTGAGCTCCATGTTGGATATCATGGAAGGTATGCATGGGAGCTATTCCAAAATTGGCACACATGTAGATAATACTATTGCAGTTTAATTTCCAGGAGGCCATACATGACAATGTAGCCAAAATAATTTTAAGCCTTCTGATAGGTCTAATTTTAAATGCATATAACTTCTACACTATCAATTGGATTTCAACCCAATTTTGTATGTAATATGTATACATAAACACTTATGACTGAGCGTATTCCTAAGAGCCACCAGGGCTACCAACTGTTAATAATTGCTGTCTCTATTTTGTATCCAAATACCAATATTTCAGAAAGTATGCTAGCCGACAGCTTTAAACTATGCACACGTATATTCTGACATTTTAGATTAATTTGGAGTAATTCATATAAGTCAGTGCTTTGTCACAGAAGTGACAAAGAGGAAATCTGACATTCTACGGATCGGAGCGTGGAATGTTAGAAGTTTGCTAGGAAGTGGAAGGTTGGAAAACTTAGAAAGGGAAATGGATAGGTTGAGGTTAGATTTGGTTGGGATTAGTGAAATGCGCTGGCAGGAAGAACAGGACTTTTCGTCAGGAGACTCTAGGTTCATTAGCACTAAATCAAACAATGGCCAAGCAGGGGTTGGCCTCATATTGAGTAGGAAACTTGGACAGCGGGTGGAATATTATGAGCAATATAGTGAACGGATTATTGTAGCAAAAATCAATACTAAACCTACCTGCACCACAGTGGTACAAGTCTATATGCCTACCAGTCAAGCTGATGATGAGGATGTTGAAAAGGTCTACGAAGAAATTGACGAAATTCTGAGGTATATCAAGGGTGATGAAAATGTTATAGTAATGGGAGATTGGAATGCTGTGGTAGGAAAAGGGAGAGAAGGGAAGATGGTAGGAGGTTTCGGATTAGGTGAAAGTAATGATCGAGGAAGCAGGCTGGTAGAATTCTGCACCGAGCATGAGTTGGTCATAGCTAACACCTTATTCAATAACCACAATAGAAGAATATACACATGGATGAGACCAGGAGATACAGGGCGTTACCAAATCGACTTCATTATGGTCAAGCAGAGGTTTCGAAACCAGATTTTGGATTGTAAAACATATCCTGGTGCTGACATAAACTCTGACCACAATCTTGTTGTAATGAAATGCAGATTAAAGTTGAAGAAACTGAAGAAAAGTCAAAAGCCAAAAAGGTGGGCAATAGACAGACTGAAAGAGAAGGATGTAAACGAAAGATTCAAGAAGAGTATAAAGGAAGGACTAATGAAAAACCCTAAACAAACTTCAATTGCAGACGAATGGGCACTTTTGAAGAATGAAATAACAAAATCCGCAGAAGAAAACATTGGTAGGAAAGAAAGAATAGGTAGAAAACCGTGGATCACTCAGGATATACTAGAATTGATGGATGAAAGGCGGAAACACAAGAATGTAAGAGATGAAAAGGGGAAAGCAGAATACAGACGTCTGAGAAATGAGGTTAACAAGAAGTGCAAGGAAGCGAAAGAATAATGATTGAAAGAGAAATGTGCAGGTATAGAAAATTGTCTGAAATTAGGAAAAGTAGACACAGCTTATCGAAGGATTAAAAATACTTTTGGGGAAAAGAAGACTAAGTGCTGTAATATTAAGGACAAAAATGGAAAGCCTCTAACAGATAGGGAAGAAAAGGTTGAGAGATGGAAAGCTTATATAGAGAGTTTGTATAAGGGAAAGGAGATTGAGATTCATGTAATGGAAAGGGAGGAGGAAATTGATGAGGATGCGAAAGGAGATTTAGTATTGAGATCAGAATTTGATAGAGCTTTGGAAGACTTAAGCAGGAACAAAGCACCAGGCATAGATGATATACCGATTGAGTTGCTACGCTGCATAGGAGATGAAGGTCTGATCAGGTTATTTCACTTGGTGTGTAGGATTTATGAGACAGGTGAGGTACCCCCTGATTTCAAGAAGAATGTAATCATCCCTATACCAAAGAAAGTGGGAGCTGACAGATGTGAAGATTACCGTACAATCAGCTTGATTACTCATGCTTCAAAGATCCTGTCTAGAATAATTTACAAGAGGATTGAAAGCCAGATAGAAACGGAGTTGGGCGAAGACCAGTTTGGTTTCAGGAGAAATGTAGGAACAAGGGAAGCTGTACTAAGTCTTAGGCTGATTTTGGAAGGTAGAATAAGGAAAGATAAGAGAAAGTTCATGGCTTTTGTAGACTTAGAAAAGGCTTTTGATAACGTTGATTGGACTAAATTGTTTGACATTTTGAAATCGATTGGAATAAAGTACAGGGATAGGAGGGTGATATACAATCTATACAGAAACCAGACAGCGAGTTGAAGGATATGAGAGAGACGCTGGTATTCAGAAAGGTGTAAGGCAAGGCTGCAAATTATCACCCATACTTTTCAATCTTTACATTGAACAAGCAATGAAGGAAATTAGAGAAAAATGTAAAGTGGGAGTGAAGATTCAAGGAGAAATAATTTCAACTCTGAGATTTGCTGATGACATCGTCATCTTGGCCGACAAGCCTGAGGACTTGAATGAGTTTTTGAATGGTATGGACTCCGTCTTACGGAAAGAATTCATGATGAAAATTAATAAATGTAAAACAAAAATACTGGAATGCAGCCGAAATAAATCAGAAACCTCTATGGAGATCAAATTGGCAGGTGAAAAGCTGAAGGAAGTAGGAGACTTCTGTTACTTAGGAAGCAGAATAACCAGTGATGGACGAAGCAAAGAGGATATAAAAAGTAGGTTGGCTCAGGCAAAGAAAGCATTTCTACAAAAAAGGAATCTGTTGACATCGAATATAGATTTAGGTATTAGGAAGTCATTTTTGAAAGCCTTTGTCTGGAGTGTGGCGCTCTATGGAAGTGAAACTTGGACTATTGGGGCAGCAGAAAAGAGGAGAATTGAAGCATTTGAAATGTGGTGTTACAGGAGAATGATGAAGTTCAGATGGGTAGATAGGGTTACAAACGAAGAGGTATTAAGACGAGTGGGAGAGGAGAGATGTTTCTGGCGACTGCTAATGAAGAGAAGAGATAGGTTGGTAGGACACATACTAAGACACCCAGGAATAGCAAGCTTAGTTATGGAAGGAAGGGTCGAGGACAAGAACTGTAGGGGTAGACCAAGGTTAGAATATGTTAAACAGATTGCCTCGGATGTAGGGTGTGGTAGCTATGTAGAGATGAAACGTTTAGCTCAGGACAGGGAGGCATGGAGAGCTGCATCAAACCAGTCAAAAGACTGAAGACTCAAACAACAACAGTGCTGCCAAAATGATTCTATGCCTGCTGATATGTCCAATTTCAAAATACATGTAACTTCTATATTAACAAATGGATTTCATCCAAAATTGGCACAACAAGTTATCATAATATTTCAGATTATTTCTGACCAGCACACGCATGACATTGTTGCAACATGCTTTTACGCGTGCTGATAGATCCAATGTCTAACTGCATGTAACGTCCATTGGACTTCAACCAAATTCTGTATTCTGTACCTTAAGAGATGGAACTAAGAATATATTCAGTCACCAGGGCTGGCAACTGTAGTGCTTTATTAGGCTAGATTATACCAGGTATATTTCTAACTAATTAAACATTTCGATATTACCAACTTAATTTCGTCATTATTCTAGATAGGTTCATATACTGTAGATTAATCATTGGCATGAAAAGTAGGCTGTATAGTTCTTCACGGAACTACTTGTTTCAGGTGGTATCACGTTATCTCATTTTAATTGGGCATATACTCGACTTGACCGATGGTAAGTTATTAATCAATTAGCCATAATTAGCACCAAAAAAAAGGAACATGCGATTGCATTTTGCTTCATAAATTTCCATACTGGCAAGAAGCATAATGGGAGTAGAAGAAAGGCAGCATTTCAACTTCACCTCCCCTTACTAATCACTATAGATAAGTTATCGACACCTCAAAGATAATTTTCTCATTTCAATTTCTATTAAGGGGGAATGTATGTGATAAGATAATACAGTAGCCAATGAAACATTTACGGTCAATACACATCCCGTTTTATAGATAACTTAGCCAAACTTGTACATGCGCATAAACATGTGTTAGAAGAGGATTTGAAGGAGTTTTTGAATGGTATGGACTCCGTCTTGAGGAAAGAATTCATGATGAAAATTAATAAATGTAAAACAAAAATATTGGAATGCAGCCGAAATAAATCACAATCCTCTATGGACATAAAATTGGCAGGGGAAAACTAAAGGAAGTAGGAGAGTTCTGTTACTTAGGAAGAAAAATAACCAGTGATGGACGAAGCAAAGAGGATATAAAAAGTAGGTTAGCTCAGGCAAGGAAAGCATTTCTACAGAAAAGGAATCTGTTGACATCGAATATAGATTTATGTGTTAGGAAGTCATTTTTGAAGGCCTTTGTGTGGAGCGTGGCGCTCTATGGAAGTGAAACCTGGACTATTGGTGCAGCAGAAACGAGGAGAATTGAAGCGTTTGAAATGTGGTTTTACAGGAGAATGATGAAGATCAGATGGGTAGATAGGGTTACGAACGAAGAGGTATTAAGGCTAGTAGGAGAGGAGAGATGTTTCTGGCGACTGTTAATGAAGAGAAGAGATAGGTTGGTAGGACACTTACTAAGACACCCAGGAATAGCAAGCTTAGTTATGGAAGGAAGGGTCGAGGGATAGGCCTAGGTTAAACAGATTGCCTCGGATGTAGGTTGTGGTAGCTATGTAGAGATGAAACGATTAGCTCAGGACAGGGAGGCATGGAGGGCTGCATCAAACCAGTCAAAAGGCTGAAGACTCAAACAACAACAGAAGAGTGTAGTTGTTGTTGATTTATTTAGGGGCTTTGCGACGTCGTGGTCATGTTGACCCGTGGGATAGTTGTCTGATAACCTGTATTATTGTGATGACTGTAATAATAATGATATTGGTTGTACGTCCCTCTTAACTACTGCGGATGTTAGAGACGCCGGGATGACAGAATTTGGCCCCGAGGCAGATCTTTAATGTGCCAGCAAATCATCATATTTGCGCACCCTCAAATGCCAGGATTCGATCCTCCAACCTTGGGCACAGCAGACAAGAACATTGCAGCTGAGCCACGTAGCCAGTCGCGTGTGATGACTGTATTAGGATGATGATTGTTGTTATCGGTAGTCTTAAAAGTAACTTCGACTGAAAGCACTCACAAAAGGCAGGTTAAAGGGAAAAGACTGACAAAGTGGAATTTAAATGGAAAAGACGCAGAAAATGGAGTTTAGATTCAAAATACTCACAAAATGCAATTTACATTCAAAATGCCATCCAAGATTGAAAAATACTAGCAATAAGCGATTGAGGTTGAAAATACTTAAAAAATGGAATTGAAATTCAAAACACTCACAATATGTTGGCGCCCACGATGCAAAATACTTATAAAATGCTTGTAGATTGAAAATACTCACCGTCGGGGTCGGAAGAGAACAAGAGGTGACCAAGGGAGGCCGACAGGAAAGATAACAGAGAGGAGCCCTGAACAAGTAAGTGGAAGCAATGCCGGACTCAGCTGGGGTGCCGTGGTCGCCAACCCACGTCCCATTAGATGTGAGCCCCTGGGGAGGACTGTATTTCTGTCAAGTGAGGATTGGGAAGGAGACTGCCGTGTCCTTAAGTTAGCGCCTTCCCGGCATTTGCCTGAAGTTAAAGTGGGGGGGGGGGGAAACCACTCCTAGATGTCTGAGGTGTGAATCGAACCCATCTCTTCTCTGTTTTGCAACACGAGGCTCAGTGTACTCCGTTCCAGGCCTCAGACCCAAATTATATTTCTCGGCAGATGATGATGATGATGATGATGATAATTGTTGTTTGGCAGAGTCGGTAATCGAATCCGGATCTCCGGGACGACAGCCAAGCATGCTAGCCGTTACACCACGAGGTGGTCCTAGGTTAGAAGAGTGTTTGTGTGTGTGTGTGTGTGTGTGTGTGTGTCTAATAACTTCTAAACGGCTGGAGCGATTTCAATGAAACTCGGTATGGTCATAGCACCATTTTGGCCAACCCCGACCGTGCCCTTCAAAGTTTATTACGGCTCACCAACATGGCGTCTGTGCGAAATATTTTACCGGCATTCTATATCTCCGAAACTATTACCGATATCACCCTGAAATTTTGTACGGTGATAAAGGGGACTACTGGAAGTTCACCGATGGGACTTTCAGAAAACTGTTAACTACAAAACAAACATGGCGGCCAAGCGAATTTGAAAGTTTTGAATAGACGTTTCTCGAGATTTAACCATCTGAGCGCAGTGAAACTAGGTAGGGTAAATGGTTATACAGATTTTAATCAACTGGCTTATAATGTAGTTTAATTGTCTTCATAACCACAGCATGGCAGCTGTGCAAAATTTTTAAATCTCGCTTTTATTTCTTGTGTACTAATCATGCGATTGAAGTTTGAATAAATCACCTACACAATAATCGTCATGTAATAGTACATAAACCTAAGGCCTATAATATAAAAATCCAGCATGGCAATCATCCGAAATATTTAGACGGTTCTCAATATCTACGGATCTCTTACAGCAATCAAACTGAAATTTTATGTGTTGATAGAGGTAATTAACTTAAGTAGGATATATGAAAATAGGCTTTGGTTCTTCACGGAACTAATTGTTAAAATAGTATAATGACACAAGGAACAATTTCTGAAAAGACAATATTTCTTGGAGCATGAAATTTTACAGAGAATGAATCTTCAAGTTACAAAACTCGTTTAATCCACTTGTGAATAAGAATCATTTTCATGAGAAACGTTCCTCTGGACTTTGCCTCACGTATCTTTTGTGTTTGTTGTTTTCTACTTTATGGTTTTTGCTTTGTGTTTTTGGTTTTTGGTTTCGTGTTTGCTTTGTGCTTTTGATTTTGAATTTTACTTTTTGCTTTCTTGGTTCTGGTTTTGTGTTTGTTTTCTGCTTTCGCCTTTTTTTCAATTTTGCTTTTTGCTTTTCCTTGTTTTATTTGTTTTCTGCTTTTGCTTCTGAATTTTTCTTTTTATTTCATGTTTTTTTGTTTTTGGCTTTATGTTTGTTTTCTGGAAAACCAAAATAAAACAGAACAAAATAAAACGAAATAAAACAAAATAAAATAAATTAAAGTAAAATAAACTAATTAAATAAATAATTTTATGTTCGACCCTGACTATTATATGTCAGAAAACTGTACAATAATGATGTTCATTATAACACTATTTTTCATTATCAAACAGTTTCTCCCACCAATCAGAGCTCAAGAAACAGTTGTTTGACCAATTAGATAATTAGATGCGCTGAGTTCCACGGCCTTCTAATTTAAATTATCTGCGTGTCCTAGTGTCATAGTAGAGTAATCGAGGAGGCCATGGTCAAATACATGGCATTCTCTGCGTCCCATGCGCTCTGTTCAGTACATAAAACTAGCGAAATCTCAACAAATATTTATGAATATTTATGTTCCAACATAAAATAGTTGTAATAATCATCGTCGAACATAAACAGTCGAATGCAACTCGCCTATAATGGTAATTAAGACACTCGTATGGAAATTATAAAACACGCTTCTCTCGTTTTATAAACATACTCGTGTCTTAATTATTGCCGTTATAGGCTCGTTGCATAATGTACTATTACGACATGATCCTTATTCACACGTGGATTAAACGAGTTTTGCAACTGGACGACTCAATATGGTCAAACATTATGTTTATAACTACTCTATTTTATTGGACTAGCGATTTACTCAGTAACATATTATAAAGCTTTTTATGTCAACGTAAAATACGATCACAATTACCAATCATCCCAACATCAAAAGTGATCAATAAACCAATCATCAGTTCCACATCATTGACACTTCCACTTAGATTTATCTTTCATCGTTAATCTAAAAGTTGTAACAGATTCGATTTTTTTAGTCTTTTAGAGTTTCTTAAGTGGCTTTGGTGGCGTAGTTTGTAGCATGCTGAGCTTCTATGCCAAAGATCGCGGGTTCAAACCCGGTCCAAGTCGTCGGATTTTTTCAGAGCATTAAAAAACCCTCAGTAGGCCTATGCCTTCCTTCGGAGGCGAAGTAGAGCCGGCGGGCCCTCGTCATAGATTAATGGCATGCAAAAGAACCTTCCACTAACTACAATTGTGTGAAGCTAAATTTGCAGGTTAGATTTGATTAACGCTGTATTACGTTCCTACAATCGTCGCCAGGTGGCGGTTGCGAAGCCAAATGTAACTGGTTTGCAGATATTTTGTTTCATGTGCTCTTTTTCCCATTCTTCCATGACTTTATCCAGGACTATGTTGAACAAGAGAGGGGAAAGACCTCCTCCTTGTCTGAATTTCGAAAGGTTCCGAGATTTCCCCCATAAATTTTACTTTGGATTTTGTGTTGGTCAGCGTTTGTTCAATGAGTTTCCGAGTTTTGTGGTATAATCCTCTCTTTTCAAGGATCTGGAATAGTGATTGTCTATCGATCGAGTCGTATGAAATCGACAAATGTGCACATCACTAGTTTATTTCGAATTGCATGCATTTTGACAATGGTTTTAAGGTTGGAGATTTGTTCAGGACAGGATCGGTTTGGTCTGAATCCTGCTTTAAATTCTGATAACTTTGGTTCGAGCTGTTCCTGTGTTCGTGTCAAGAAACAAGCTGAGAAAATTTTGTAGGCGACGGGAAGAAGAGAAATCCCTCTGTAGTTGTTCCTCTTTTGTGTAGTGGGTGAATGAGTGCTGATTTCCAGTCATCAGGTACTTTCTCTGTTTGCCATTTTTCTTGGATGATTAGTGTAATTTCTGTGAGTGCATTGGGTGCGAGGTGATGCCGTCTTCACCTGAGGCATTATTGTTTTTGAGTCTTTTGATGTGGGAGTGGATTTCATCTTGAGTTGGTGGTAGTGATTCTTCGGATGTGTGGTCTGATTGTTTCTTTGGAAATCTTTTCGTGGGTTCTGGGCAATTCAAAAGTCGGGAGAAGTCAATGCCAGTTTTCCGTCTTGTTTTCTGAAGCATAGGCTAAGTTTTGTAGTGTGTTCCCTTTGATTTGGTTGTCGAATGTTTTGTAGAAATCACGCGTATTGTAGTTTCAGAAGTCGTTCTCGAACAAAGTCAGTTGATCATTGATTTATTTCCGTTTGATTCGTCTCAGAATATTGGAAAGGGGAAAAGAAATGCCCTCAATCCACGAAGAATGATGACTGGAGGACTAGAATGGAAGGAGAGCCATGAAAGGCAGATAGGAAAGGGAGAGAGAGGAGAGGGTCCGCCCCAAAAGTCAGTAGGAAAAGGAGAAAATACGGCCCCAGCTCAGGAATCTCTTGGGGTCGCTAACTTCCAACTCACCGGCCGCGAGCCCTTGAGGGTGTAGCACTAACCAGGATGCACCAGAAGTGATTATTATTATTATTATTACAATTATGTTGCTTCACTTTCAAAACATTATCTGGCAAAAATATGGCAGCTATACAGATTATATGAAATCAGAGCATAATCATCATCCTAAAAAATCTAATTTCGCTAGTTCATGAATATTCGAATTGTCGCAATGATGACTGATTTTTGCATTGACTTGTACGCCTATATTACACTGACCGGTATAGAACACCGATCACTTGAAAAATTCAACATTACTTTCATTTAAATCATAAATATGAACGCTCTAGGCCCAGTACATAACATACTTTATGTTCGACCCTCACTATTATGTGTCAGAAAACTGTATCATAATGATGGTCATTATAACACTTATTTTCATTATGATACAGTTTCTCCAGCCAATCAGAGCTCGTTCATTGACCAATTAGGTAACGATACCTTCGCGCATGCGCTCAAAATCCAACATGTCGGACATAAACACAACATCGAACTATAATAAATTATCGACATGGGATACGCACCGTCCATATGTTCGCGTAAATAAACTGGCGAATATGAAACAAGAAATAGCACTGTACCTTAAAATCACCAACACTAATTTCTACACAGCGCATTCAAACGACTCCGGTGACAATATTACTGAGGGACGGCAGATGTAAACATATGGCTTGCATATGTCATTGCAAGGACACAGAGCGCATGCGTCAAAGATCTTGAAAGACAGAGAGATGTCTCGCGCTCGCTCTCCGATAACAAAATTCTTGTGGCTGACTCTCAACAGATATTTATGAATATTTATGTTAAAACATATAATAAAATTATAATTATCGTCGAACATAAACAGTCGTATGCAACTCGCCTATAATGGTAATTAAGACACTCGTATGGAAATTATAAAACTCGCGTACGCTCGTTTTATAAAAAATACTCGTGTCTTAATTATAGCCATTATAGGCTCGTTGCATAATGTACTAGTTTATAGCATGGAAGTAAGGTTAATTGGTTTCCTGGATGCATTACCATTCTTCATGTCATTCTTTCACTTAACAATAGCGATTCATTGACATGATGCTGTTTCCCGCGGAAAGATGTGCGCCCCACCATTTTCGATCAGAGCCACTGCCCCGGCAACATCTTCAGGCCTCAAGCGCATATCCGTTTCTGAATTGCGCAAGAACAACCGAGGACATGGATGTATTGATCTTTCCCTATGCCAACAAGTGGCGAAAGAAATAAATATACGAGCCTTACAGTAGTCGCATTTGATGTGTAACATGTGACATGTTATCCTACTATGTGTGTCCCGGAAGCGCAAAAGCCTTGTTATCAGTGAACTCTGTTGGTCATTGAAATAACTACTTGTAAAACTCCAGTGCCAAATCCTGACCATAATAAATCATAATTGTTATTTGCTAAGTCGTTGTATCTTAAACGATTGATAACATATTGTGCATTTTGCATTGGAAAATTAGCGCAGCTCGCATCCAGTTGGGCGTGGCGGAAGCAATCCACTGCCTACTTGATGCGAGCTGCGCTCTATACCGTCCAGTTAGTGAACCCATGCCAGCGATGTTATTGAAAATTGCCTCTTTTTGACGATAGAGGGTACTGCCAAGCATGGGCACGATTAAAAATTAGGTGTGCAGAAGGTATATTAAATGTGTTTCTCCCAGTGATACGTTTAGACCAACGAAGTTTCAATTATTGTTAGTAGTCGGTGTTAATATACTGAATTCCTACGTTGTTAGGAGTGTTGGTTGATGCGATATAGATTCCCCATAGACACATGGCCTACAGGACGTCGTTGTACCGATCTCCGCCACCACGCGCGCTCATTGTTTCCGTCCCATGCACTTCCGTCCCATCCTTTTCCAACAAGTGGCAAAAGAAATAAGAATAAAACATTGCATTGTTGACGATAGCGATGGCGCGCACATCTTTCCGCGGGAAACAGCTTCATGTCAAAGATTCGCTATTGTTAAGTGAATGGTAATGCATCCAGGAAACCAATTAACCTTACTTCCATGCTATAACTACAGTATGTACTGTACTAGGCCTATACCGTTCATATTATGATTTGAATGGAATAATGTTGAATTTTCCAAGTGGTCATTTTAGCCTAATTTTAGCAAAAAATGAAAGTAGACTTATGAGATCTACACAAGGCCAACAAGAAGTTCCGTGAAGAACTATACAGCCTACTTTTCATGCCAATGATTATTCTACAGTATATGAACCTATCTAGAATAATGACAAAATTAAGTTGGTAATATCGTAATATCAAATTAGTTCAAAATATACCTGGTATAATTTAGCCTAATAGAGCACTACAGTTGGCAGCCCTGGTGACTGAATATATTCCTAGTTCCATCTCTTAAGGTACAGAATACAAAATTAGGTTGAAGTCCAATGGACGTTACATGCAATTGGACACTGGATCTATCAGCACGCGTAAAAGCATGTTGCCAACAATACCATGCGTGTGCTGGTCAGAAATAATCTGAAATATTATATCTTGTTGTGCCAATTTTGGATGAAATCCATTTGTTAGTATAGGAGTTACATGTATTTTAAAATTGGACATATCAGCAGGCATAGAATCATGTTGGCAGCACTGCCTTGTATTAATTACTCCAAATTAATCTACAATGTCAGGTGCTATACGTGTGCAAAGAATAGAGCTGTTGGCTTGCATACTTTCTGATATATTGATATTAGGGGAAAAGATATAGACAGCATTTATTAACAGTTGGCAGCCCTGATTGCTTTTAACAATACTTACAGATATTCTGTTATGGTACACATAGCACATACGAAATTTGGTTGAAATCCAACTGATAGTATAGAAGTTACATGTATTTAAAAATTGGTACTATCAGCAGGCTTATAATCATGTTGGTAGAACTGACGTATATAAGTTACTCAAAATAATCTAAAATGTCAGAATATACGTGTGCATAGTTTAAAGCTGTTGGCTTGCATACTTTCTGATATATTGGTATTTGGAGAAAAACAAATAGAGAGAGCAATTATTAACAGTTGGCAGCCCTGGTGGCTCTTAAGAATACGCTCAATCATATCCGTTTATGTACAGGTATTACATACAAAATTAGGTTGAAATACAATTGATAGTGTAAAAGTTATATGCATTTAAACATTGGACCTATCAGAAGGCTTAAAATTATTTTGGCAACACTGTCATTGTTGGCCTCCTGAAAATTAAACTGAAATAGTATTATCTGCATGTGTACCAATTTTGGAATAGCTCCCATGCATACCTTGCGAGATATCCAAAATGGAGCTCAAATTTCTAGTGCGTTTTTTCAGCAGTTGGTAGCACTGACATCATTTTCAAATATGGACGTGAGATATTCCGGTGCACACCTTTACTCATACTAAATTTGGTTTTGATTGCTGCAGCCGTATAGGAGTTGATGGGGGGGGGGGGTTGTGGAAAACAGTCGTGCGGTTGGGGGGGGATGTGGATAACAGTCGTGAGGATGCGGGGCGGATGTGGATAACAGTCGTGCGGTTGGGGGGGGATGTGGATAACAGTCGTGAGGATGCGGGGTGGATGTGGATAACAGTCGTGCGGTTGGGGGGGGATGTGGATAACAGTCGTGCGGTTGGGGGGGGGGTTGTGGAAAACAGTCGTGCGGTTGGGGGGGGATGTGGATAACAGTCGTGCGGTTGGGGGGGGGTGGATAACAGTCGTGCGGTTGGGGGGGGGATGTGGATAACAGTCGTGAGGATGCGGGGTGGATGTGGATAACAGTCGTGCGGTTGGGGGGGGGGTGGTTGTGGAAAACAGTCGTGCGGTTGGGGATGTGGATAACAGTCATGAGGATGCGGGGTGGATGTGGATAACAGTCGTGAGGAAGCGGGGCGGATGTGGATAACAGTCGTGAGGATGCGGGGCGGATGTGGATAACAGTCGTGCGGTTGGGGGGCGGATGTGGATAACAGTCGTGAGGATGCGGGGTGGATGTGGATAACAGTCGTGCGGTTGGGGATGTGGATAACAGTCGTGCGGATGCGGGGCGGATGTGGATAACAGTCGTGAGGATGCAGGGTGGATGTGGATAACAGTCGTGCGGTTGGGGGGCGGATGTGGATAACAGTCGTGCGGTTGTGGGGTGGATGTGGATAACAGTCGTGAGGATGCGAGGGGGGATGTGGATAACAGTCGTGAGGATGCGGGGCGGATGTGGATAACAGTCGTGCGGTTGGGGATGTGGATAACAGTCGTGAGGATGCGGGGCGGATGTGGATAACAGTCGTGAGGATGCGGGGTGGATGTGGATAACAGTCGTGCGGTTGGGGGGGATGTGGATAACAGTCGTGCGGTTGGGGATGTGGATAACAGTCGTGAGGATGCGGGGCGGATGTGGATAACAGTCGTGCGGTTGGGGATGTGGATAACAGTCGTGAGGATGCGGGGCGGATGTGGATAACAGTCGTGAGGATGCGGGGCGGATGTGGATAACAGTCGTGCGGTTGGGGATGTGGATAACAGTCGTGCGGTTGGGGATGTGGATAACAGTCGTGCGGTTGGGGATGTGGATAACAGTCGTGAGGATGCGGGGCGGATGTGGATGACAGTCGTGCGGTTGGGGATGTGGATAACAGTCGTGCGGTTGGGGATGTGGATAACAGTCGTGCGGTTGGGGGGCGGATGTGGATAACAGTCGTGAGGATGCGGGGCGGATGTGGATGACAGTCGTGCGGTTGGGGATGTGGATAACAGTCGTGCGGTTGGGGGGGGGGATGTGGATAACAGTCGTGCGGATGCGGGGTGGATGTGGATAACAGTCGTGCGGTTGGGGATGTGGATAACAGTCGTGCGGTTGGGGATGTGGATAACAGTCGTGCGGTTGGGGATGTGGATAACAGTCGTGCGGATGCGGGGTGGATGTGGATAACAGTCGTGCGGTTGGGGATGTGGATAACAGTCGTGCGGATGCGGGGTGGATGTGGATAACAGTCGTGCGGTTGGGGATGTGGATAACAGTCGTGCGGTTGGGGATGTGGATAACAGTCGTGCGGTTGGGGATGTGGATACCAGTCGTGCGGATGCGGGGTGGATGTGGATAACAGTCGTGCGGTTGGGGATGTGGATAACAGTCGTGCGGTTGGGGATGTGGATAACAGTCGTGCGGTTGGGGATGTGGATAACAGTCGTGCGGTTGGGGATGTGGATAACAGTCGTGCGGTTGGGGATGTGGATAACAGTCGTGCGGATGCGGGGTGGATGTGGATAACAGTCGTGCGGTTGGGGATGTGGATAACAGTCGTGCGGATGCGGGGTGGATGTGGATAACAGTCGTGCGGTTGGGGATGTGGATAACAGTCGTGCGGTTGGGGATGTGGATAACTGTCGTGCGGTTGGGGATGTGGATAACAGTCGTGCGGATGCGGGGTGGATGTGGATAACAGTCGTGCGGTTGGGGATGTGGATAACAGTCGTGCGGTTGGGGATGTGGATAACAGTCGTGCGGATGCGGGGTGGATGTGGATAACAGTCGTGCGGTTGGGGATGTGGATAACAGTCGTGCGGTTGGGGATGTGGATAACAGTCGTGCGGTTGGGGATGTGGATAACAGTCGTGCGGTTGGGGATGTGGAAAACAGTCGTGCGGATGCGGATAACATTTTGTTCCTCCGCGCAAGGCTCAACCAATAAGCTGTCGTGTTTCGTAGAATATAGGCTACTTTGCCGTTTCAAACTTTCAACGTTTATCGACAGGAGCTTCGTTCACTGCATTTGATAGACAGTTACAGCCACTTCTTCTTTATTTGTTTCACCCAACTTTGGGGTACATGAAATCAGTCATTTCTTATTGTTTTGAGCTTTCATCTTGGCCCAGTATTGCCTCATCCTTTGAGATCTTGCTTCCCTTTCTTGGGCAGAGATGTGGATCGTACGCTTTTGTTTGAGTTTCACTTGGAACCGTTGTTTCTTATCCTTGGTGATGGTTTTGGCTGTTTTGTCCATGAGCTCGGTGTCTGTAATTTGAAGTTCTACGAGGTCTTTCTCAGTTTCCTTAAACCAAAGAGGTTTTGTCTTTTTATTACGAAAGTCGTCGAAAATCTTTTCGGTTAGTCTATTTGAATTCTTTCGGAGGATGTGCCCATAAAAATCAAATCTCCGTTTTTTTTATTGTGCCCGAGAATTTTTCAGTCTTTTGGTGTGTCTGGCCTACGATTTTGCGTTATATCTTTCTTTCCTTGACCTCCAGCCTTTCAAGCGGTCCCTTCTTATTATTCGCGAATGGGTCGCCTAGGACCACGCGAAATCAACACTTTCTAGCCTTCCTGTTGGCCCAGTATTCCAGTGGGTCTGTTTCCATTGATGTCGTGTAGTCTTCTTCTCTTCTTCCTCGAAACCCCGCGTCTCAGTGATTTTCCTGATTTCCTTCCGGCCATGTAAGCTTGGTGATAATACAGGTAATTCCTTTAAGTCTTTTTCTGTGAATGTATACGAATTCGGATTAGTAGCCTTGTTCTTTAAGAAAGTATGTATTTTGTGTGTCAGTCTGTTCGGGTCCATTCTTTCTATGTGTCCCACAAATTGGATTCTTTTTATATACAGGGTCTTTCATATAAAGTAAGAACGGCGAGCGGCGGTTTTGTCATTCGCTGCTGAAGCCGGCTTGGCCGAGGTTATGACGCGCCACGGCCCCCTGCTGTAGTATTGAAAGCACGCGCATAGTACAAACTTGACCTTGCAATAAGCGTGCAGGTGTTGTCAGTCGCCAGTCTGAACCACAGCTGCTAACATGTTGAGACAGTTATCATTGCAACATCGTATTTTTGTATGTAAAATTAATTTTAATTACGATTCGGCTCGGCGGGTACGTGATGCATTTGTTCAGCAATTTCTTGATGAAGTGCCACCTTCACTAGCACAGATTCACGTAATTGTAAATAACTTTGACACTACTGGTTCAGTGCTCAATAAAAAACACAAAATAAACAAGTAGTTCCGTGAAGAACTATACAGCCTATTTTCATATATCCTACTTATGTTAATTGCCACTATTTAACATACACAATTTCAGTTTGATTGCTGTAATAGATTCGTAGATATTGAGAACCGACTAAATATTTCGGATGGTCGCCATGTTGGATTTTATATATGTAGGTCCTAGAGTTATGTACTGTTACATGCAGATTATTGTGAACGTGTAGTATTCAAACTTCAATCGCATAATTAGGACACAAGAAAAAACAAGGAGATTTAAAAATTTTCACAGCTGCCATCTTGAGGTTATGGAAACAATTGAAATAAATTAGATGCCAGTGGATTAACATTCGGATAAAGATTTACTGTACCAAGTTTCACTACACGCGGATGGTTAAATTGCGAGAAACGTCCATGTGAATATTTATAATTCGCGTCACCGCCATGTTGGATTTGTGATCACCAGGTTTTTTAAAGTCCTATAGGTGAACTTAAGTTCATAGCCCCTATGAACATTAAAAAATTTAGTTTGATTGCTAAAATAGATTCGTAGATATTCGGTATCGTCTAAATATTTCGGATGGTCGCCATGTTGGATTGTTAAATGTATAGGCCATAGAGTCATGTACCATTAAAGGAAAATTGTTGCGTAGGTTCATTATTCAAACTTTCACTTCGATCGCATGACTACATCACAAGAAATAAAAACTTAATTTTAAAATTCGCACTGCTGCCATCTTGAGGTTATGTAAAAAATTGAACTAAATTAGATACCAGTGGATTACAATGTGTATAAATATTTCCTGTACCAGGTTTCAGTGCGCTTGGAACATTAAATCGCGAGAAAGGTCTATTTAAAATGTTCAAATTCGCTTGGCCGCCATGTTCGTTTTGTAGTTAACCGGTTTTTGAAAATCTTATAGATGGACTTCCAGTAGTGCCCTTTATCTCAGTACAAAATTTTAGGGAGATACCGCTAATAGTTTCAGAGATATAGAATGCCGGTGAAATATTTCGCACATCCGCCATCTTGTAATTATGTAAACAATTGAACGAAGTTAGATGTCGGAGCATTACAATGTATATAAACATATACTGTACCAAGTTTCATTGCGTTTGGTTGGTCAAATCGCGAGAAACGTCTATTTAAAAGTCGCAAATTCGCTTGGCCGCCATGTTCGTTTTGTAGTTACCAGGTTTTCAAAAGTCACATAAGTGAACTTATAGTAGTTCCCTCTATCACCATAGAAAATGTCAGGGTAATATCGGTAATAGTTTCGGAGATATTGAATGCTGGTGAAATATTTCGCACAGCCGCCATGTTGGATTGGTGAGTCGTAACAAAATTTGAAGGGCACGGTCGAAGTCGCCGGGAATAGTGCTATAAACTTTCCGAGTTTCATTGAAATCGCTCCTGCCGTTTAGATTTTATTAGGGGGGGGGACACACACACGAATCACACACACACACGCACACACACACGGACAAAAGGTGATCTCATAAGCCTATTTTTTCAAAATTGAAAATAGGCTAAAAATCAGAAAAAATACTGTGGCATGACTCACTCGCGTCAGCCAAAATGTGGTTACCAGATACAATGCCTGTATAACCCAGGAAGGACGACACTTCCAGCAACTTTTATAAGGTAATATTTCATAGAGGATTGTACACACGCTTAGAGCAGGGGGCCACGGCTCACCACAAGCTCGCTCAAGGCCACCACACTAGCGGATAACAAACCCGCCGCTTGGCGTTCTTACTTTATATGAAAGACCCTGTATATATATTTCTGTATTAGGCTTTGGATAATGTACACTATCTTTTGTTCTCGGCCCAAGGATTTTTATCATTATTTTACGTTCTTTCACTTCTATTTGGTGTTTTGTGTTAGAGATTGAGTGTCTTTGAAGCATAGAGAGCCCCAGGTTTGATTACAGTTGTATAGTGGCGAATTTTTCAGTTCCAGTAGAGACTCTTCTTGTTATTTTTTCTGAAACAGTGGACCATTTACTGTTCGACTGTGGCATGTTTGGCAGGTCAAGATTCGATCTTGAGTGTCACCTGAACAATATTGTAATATGGAACTTTCAAAACCATTATTCCACCTGTTTAAGAAATCCTGCTGTTACAAACAGTTCCTCAAGTTCATTCACCACATCCACAATAATCTAGTTTCATAATTTTGTTTTAAGGACCAATAATAATTAACCGATCAAAACTATAACCCTAATATACTCATGTACAGGAGGGTTCAAACTGTTCGGATATTCAACAAATAATAAACAAATATGTTTTGTTCATTGAAAAGCAGTTTCCATTTTCTGAAGCCTCGATTCAAATGATTTCCTTTCGTTACAGTTTGCTGTTTTATTTTGTTGATTGAAAAGCAGTTTCCATTTTCTGAAGGCTCGATTCAAATGATTTCCTTTCGTTACAGTTTGCTGTTTTATTTTGTTGATTGAAAAGCAGTTTCCATTTTCTGAAGCCTCGATTCAAATGATTTCCTTTCGTTACAGTTTGCTGTTTTATTTTGGTGATTGAAAAGCAGTTTCCATTTTCTGAAGCCTTGATTCAAATGATTTCCTTTCGTTACAGTTTGCTGTTTTATTTTGTGGATTGAAAATCAGTTTCCATTTTCTGAAGCCTCGATTCAAATTATTTCTTTTCGTTACAGTTTGCTGTTTTATTTTGTTGATTGAAAAGCAGTTTCCATTTTCTGAAGCCTCGATTCAAATGATTTCCTTTCGTTACAGTTTGCTGTTTTATTTTGTTGATTGAAAAGCAGTTTCCATTTTCTGAAGCCTCGATTCAAATCAATGATTTCCTATCGTTACAGTTTGCTGTAGGCTAGGCTAATCCATCACCTAATTATTTAAATTAGTTTACTCGAAAGATTTTGTTGTTGCCAATTTTAAGTTCATTTGATGCGGCCTTGATGTCATTCGGTCGCTATTTTAATACTTTTTTTGTAATCACCCCCCCCCCCTCCCCCCAGAACCCCCAATCATCTCTGCCACCCCCAACAATATACAGAATTTATGCCTATGCACCTAGCCTGTGCACCTCGCATGCCTAGGCAACCCTGTGTCCACATGATAAACATGAAAACAGCTTTGTAATAAAGGTTTCCCCCGCTGATCTCACCATAGGAGGCAATACTAATTCCTTGAGTAAGATATGATACGTGTTACCCGTTGGCCTGTCACTAGTCAATGCGGCAAGGTGTTAATTGTTGTCGCCGACATAAAGCAGCCTGGTTGCTATAGAGACGCACAGCCGCGTGGTATAATATGAACAGGCTCACTGGAAGATTTCGCACCATTTACTTTATTGAGTGCATCGAAACGGTTTAACAACTCCTCTGCCGTGCTATATAGCTTTACGGACTTCTTGATCTCAAAGGAATTGCACAATGAACAGTGAGAAACTCAGTTACACCTATTGCCAAATAAAAAGTCCACAGTTCTAGCCCTTTTGCAAGCAACACAATGGTGAGGACATCCTAATGCTGGTGGCTTGGATAGTTCCTCAGGCTGCGACAACTCGGTCATGTAACCTCGTGTACTTGGGGTGTCTGTCTGATAACCGGTGTTAATTGTGATGACAAGGGGGCGGATTTGTATGACCTAAAAATGTATGAAATATGTATGCATTTATGACCTATAAAATTCAAAATATGACTTAATGAATAGCATCTACGTTACATAGAAACACTTCTATTACTCCATCCGTACTGAATATGTTTTTACCTAACTCGTGAACAAAACTTCGCAACTTCCCACAAATTGAGACTTTTGTTTTAGGCATATTGAAAGGAACTGAATGACTGAAGCTCCCTAATGAGTGACCAAGGTCATTCAGTGTGTTGAAGGTGGAAGAGGGAAGGGGGAAGGAGAGAGATAAGAACGATGACAAATAACTGCGGAATTACCTCTGCTTCCATGTAAACAATAGCTCGATTTCCAGGAATTGACCCAGCTAGCAAACTATAGCTCCTACCTGTTAGAAACATTCCATACACTACTTTAGAATGGTTCTTCAGTAGTATATTCCAGTCTATCCTGAACAATAATTTCAAGAGCTTATTCTGATTTTAATAAAACGAAATTTAAATGAAAATTACCAAAATATGCCGTTTATAATGATATTTTGTTCAAAATATGCCATAAAATTTAAGAAAGCCTAAATATGCATTTATATGCCCAATAAAACCTGTTTAATTTTAGGTATCATGCTTGGAAACGTGTTGAAAATACAAGACTATAAGATATAATGTTAAGGGGAAAAATATGACTTCTCTTAGTATTAGTGCCATAACCCACTGGCGACTAGTCGCTCTTACAAGGAGAGTTCGCCGCCAAGTGGTTTACTAGAAAAGAGTTCAAATTTCGAGGGTTTGCTCTTCATAAAATAATATTTTGCCCCTATTCGAGCATTTTTGAACGTTTAAAATCAATCCTCAAACTTTTGTAGTCTTATTCTCACTCACGTTCCCAACTTTGACACTACTGGTTCAGTGCTCAGTTCAGTGCTAGTTCAGTGCTAGCACGTTGGCGTTGGATATAGAAGTTACCCTGATCGGAACCTACCATATTTAACATTCAATTTTGGAAATTAACAATAAAATATCTTCAATATTCTGCCCTATAAAGGCTCCTGGCCGTGGTAAGCGATTTTTGAAAGGCGGCTAAAATCACGACACGCATGTCATACGATGTTGGCATGTTAAAGAACCCATTTGAATTCATTAGGCCGTGTTCATAATGGAAAAATTAATCTCGGGATTTTTCACCAACACAAAATTCATCATTTCTCTACTAGAAAGCGCTATAGTGTCAAGGAGGTTAAATACCTAACCTCCTTGACTTTCATAGTGCTTCAAAGAACAACAAAATTCGACATGCAAGCTGCCCTCTGGGTGTCAAATAACAAAGCTTGCACCCGGCTCTCGAAGACATACGATATTATTATTATTATTATTATTATTATTATTATTATTATTATTATTATTATTATTATTATTATTATAGAGATTACTAACCTCATCATCATCATCATCATCATCATCATCATTTCCCCTTATCCAGCTCCTGCCAGGTCGGGGTATTTATGGCACTTCTCCACCTTCCTCTTTCCTTCCACCATTCCTCTTCCACGATCTTCTCCCAGTCCAATTTCTTTTTCTCACGCTGTTCTTCACTGAATCAATCCACCTTGTTCTAGGTCTTCCTCTTGCTCTCTTACCCTTGCACTTGGCCTCCAGCATCTGTCTTGGTATTCTATTTTCCTCCATCCTCTTTACGTGTCCAAACCACCTTAGTTTATTCTTCTCAATTCTCTCATTTAGTTTTCCCATCCCAACTTCCTTCCTAACATCTTCATTCCTCACTCTGTCTTTCCTTGTCTTTCCTACCATAGTTCTTACGAATTTCATTTCACTGGCTTGGATTCTACTCTCTTGCCTGCTTGTCAGGGTCCAAGTCTCAGCTGCATAATTTAATATGGGAACATAGTACACTTTATACATTACCTCCTTGCTTTTCCTTGGTACTTCCTTATCCCAAACAAGTTTTCTTACACTTTGATAGAATGCATTGCTCTGCTGTACCCTCCTGCCAATCTCCATGTCCAGCCTACCAGTTTGCATCAATTCACTTCCTAGGTATTTGAACGTGTCCACAATTTCCAAACTCTGACTTCCAATTTTCACAGTGCCCTTTCCTTGTCTTTCCCCTCTTGTCATCACCATGGTCTTGCTTTTCTCTATACTGATTTTCAGGCCGTACTTCTGAATATTTTCGTTCAGTGCATCTAGTAGTTCTTGCACCGGGTGAGTTACCCGTGGTCGTTACGGCATGACTGTTGGCAGTCGTTCACACCCGGGAGGCGAGGAGGTTCGAATCCCCCCGCCGGCAACCTTGACGATGCACAATGGATCAAAATCGAAATCTAGGAGGACGAAATTATTTATTTTCATAATTAAAAAATCAAAATGTATTGCTTCTACAGCATTCTCATGTAATTTCCGCTCACTATTCTGGGATATAAACGCATCTTAGTGTAAATCTGTCACCACTGTTCGAGCAGTCTGAATTGGAGGGTGAATGTAAGTGGCTGTGGTTTGGTTGTCTTTGTGGTTAGTGTGATGCTTTAAGATGGAACATGCAGCTGAAGGTATGATCTTTGTAACGTGTTTCAGTTATTAATGGGCGTGATTGTTACGTAATTTCAGATATATTTGCATTATATAATATTTAACTATTATTTTAGGTAGATTTCATTAGAAAGCTAACTATTGCAATGGGTCCCATGTTTCGACTTCCGGAAAATTTCGACATATCTTCGCGTTTCACATCCCCCAGACCCCAAAACCACCGTCAGTTCAAAAGTTTATATATAATTTATGTAGGGCCTATATATGTATATATATCAGTTTCTTGTGGACACGATAACTGCCGTAATTTTGCACCAATTACTTTGAATTTTTTACCGAAGATGTATACCTATAAAATCTCGGTCGAGTTCGTTACTGGGCTAAATCGGTCGAAGGAGGTGAAAATGGGGGGCTTTTTTCGAAAAAGTGAAATATTGCTATAACTCTCTTAATATGTGAAATATCGAATCCGTTCAACGTTCATATTATGTGTCGGATAAAGCCCAGAAATTTATGTTTGAAGAGTTTTTTATAGCACCAACCATTGACCAAAGGGGTGGGAAAAAGTGGGTTTTTCGGGAAACATTTATCATCTCTCTCTTAATAGGCACAATATCAAAACCGTACAAAAATGACAATATTCCCCTAATAATTACCTAAAATTTTTGTCTGAAAGAATTTTTATATGACCCACCATTACGCCAAGGGACGAGAATAATGATTTCGGAATTATAAGAAAATGCCAAGAGCTATCAGTGGTTGCCATGGCAACACTACTAAATTGATGAGGCATGGGCCATCAGACGTTGCCATGACAACGCACTTGCACGAGATCAGATTCAGTATTTCCATCTGACTAAATGGTTGGTTGGTTGGTTCTTAAGTTTAGGGGGCTGCGGCAACGCGGTCATGTAGCCCCGTGTACTTTGGGTGTGTGTAGAATCTGTCTGATAACCGGTGTTAATTGTGATGACTGTATTAGTGTGTGTTATCTGTTTGTTAATTTAAGTACTGCAACTAACAATTTTTCAGATAGTTCCTACTTTTGCCGCCAAGCGCCACTGTCAACGACTACGAGGCCAAGTTCAGAACTGAGCTACTAGACGCCGCCGCAGTCGGCTCTTGGCAACGAACATAGAAACCTAAGAGCGTTGTATACATTCTTAACCTATCCAATTTAGCTTCACACAGGTGCAATTAGTGGAAGGATCTTTAACATGCCATAAATCTATGACATGGGACCGCCGACTTTACTTCCCCTCCGAAGGAAGGCATACTGAGGGATTTTTAACGCTCTTAAAAAATCCGACGGCTTCGGCCGGGTTTGAACCCGTTATCTTGGGCATAGAAGCTCAGCATGCTACCGACTACGCCACCGAAGCCGCCTGACAAAGTGGGAAGCGGCTTCGGTGACGTAACTGGTAGCATGCTGAATGTCTATGCCCAAGGTCGCGAGTTCAAAGCCGGCCGAAGTCGTCGGATTTTCTAAGAGCGCTAAAAATCCCTCAGTATGCTTTCCTTTGGAGGGGAAGTTCCAACGTTCGTTGCGAGTTGCTGGTTGCGGTGGCATCTAGTAGCCAAGTTCACAGCTAGGTGCCGTTGCCGGTAGTACCTGGTAGCAACATTAGGAACTACTGCTTGAAATTGACCGTCTGCAGTCCTTACCTGAATTACAGACTAATACAGCCATCCCAAAGTACACGGGGTTACATGACCGCGTTGTCGCAGCCCCTAAACTGAGGAACCAACCAAAATCTCTGCGGGAGATATAATTTTGCGTGAAGAAGTAACAGACCGTTACATAGTTACACATCAGTGTCGAAACCTTGCATAAAGATAGTGTGACCACAAGTATAAAAATGGACCCCAAATGACAAGAAGGTTACCGTTCCCATAAGACAATAAAATGTTTAAAATAAGCATAAAATGACGAAAAACAAAGTTAATTAAGCTCCAATTATAAAATACCTTCTCGCAATAAATGAGGTCTGATCCTTCTACGAAAATCTGCATATTCTGCCTATTTTCGCCTATCCCCAAGTTTGTCAGGTGAAATCTACCTCCGCCTTCCGGCGTGCCGAGAGGACTTTTTTTAAATTATATTTTTACTTAGATATTTACTGTAGTATGTCGCGTCACACTGCGTCACTTTCTACTTAATGTTAAAATGCAGATAAAGTCTTGTAGTTTACGCCTGTTATAAGATTTTTTGCATCATTTTGCAACTTACTTAGTTATTTTACGTTTTAGAAGATGCCGCGCAACCAGTTCTCACACGTTTACAACTGTTTGAAGCACTGGGTTCGACGATTATCTCAAAAGTGGAACTTTGTGACTTTGTTAAAAGTAAATTAGGGGTAGAAAATTGTTCTGAAGAGATAACTGAATGCTCTATCCAACTCCTAGTCATACACAATTTCTTGCATGTGTAGACGTAGCTCAAAAAAGGTCTTAACTGATGTTTATTATGAAGTAAACAAATTATATACGTTGCTTTCACTCTAAATTCATGATTAAAACGTAAAAATAATTTTGTCCGCCTAGATTTCAATTTTGACCCACTGCGCGATGGTCTTCTGTGGTTTCCCATCTTCCTTCCAGTCAAATGCCGGGGTTGGTCCCTAACTGTAGGTCACAGCCGCTACCTTCCAACTCCTTGTCCTTATAATCACACTTTCCTCCCCATACAACACTCCACACGCGACGGTACTTGTAGCTCACCCATTGGGTGTCCGCCTCGAAGCAGCTACAAAACTGGTGAGCCGAACATGTCCAAGGACACTCCCGGCACTAAAAGCCATACGCTAAAAACAAAAAAAAGTTGTTCTTGCACTTCTTCGATGTTCCTTCCCCAGACCACAATATCATCTGCAAACAACAGTAACTTCATTTCTTTATTTCTGTAGGCTTCCTTTGTTTCCTTTACAATTTCATCCATTGCCATTATAAACAAAAGAGGTGACAGCACACTCCCCTGTCTTAGTCCAGTCTTGTTCCTAAACCATTCTGTCTTTCCAACTGGGGTCAGTACCCTGCTAACACAGTTGTTGAACCACTAACTTATAAGGGGTTAAACCTCGGGTAAAAAATACCCATGCGCGAGTCCTCGCATGTTAAACAAGTGTCCTACAAAAACAAAACAAAACCTTAGGTTAGAGAGAAGATAGTAATTGATGATCAACCAGTGGAACAAGTTTCAAGTTATCTAAGGGGGCTCACACACCGTCGGTTGTCAAAATTAAAGTTCTTTTTATTTTTACGTTTACATGAAAGACAATGCCTTTCTCAATATATCTGTTAAGTTGTATAAGTAAATTCAGCGTTTTGGCAGAGATATAGCGTATTACGTGAGACCATGCGCCTAGCTGTCAATGGAGTGCTTAATATTCAAAGCTGTTTACCCGAAAGGTTGCTTTTTTGTTAGGAAAAACACAATATCTCATGAACTAAGTGATGAAACTGGATGAAACTCGGCAGATACATTCCAACATATGATCCCTAGAGGATGAACCTCATTTATGAAATAATCTTAAAAAAGAATTGAGATATACTTGGAAAATTAAACCCCAAAAATGTTCATTTTTTAAGACAAATTCAATATTTTTTATAAAATATACTATTTACAATATAACATTCATGGTGGTTCATCCTCGCTATTTATGCGTTTACTTTACATGAAAAATAAATCATTCCATTCAGACTGGTATTTCTTGTTAAATCGTGTTTTTTGTGATTCAGGGAGTTTAAAATATCACGAATATTCTCCTTTCAATAAATCCCGAAATACTTTACATACTGCTCCTCTCTTTAAACTAAATGAAAGCTCTATGTATTTACTATACATCATAACTCTATGTTACATATTAGTGAAGCTATTATATGATTCGTAACTGTATGCGAAAAATCCCACTGACGGTTATAAGGCCCCGTGATGACGATGTGTGGGACAATTCGCCGAACTCTGAAGGGAAAGTACGAGAGGATAATCAACTTAAATTCTATAAGACTATGGCTGTACCAACTTTGATGTACGGAAGTGAGACATAAATAAAACCAGCCATAGAAATAGGACACAGTCATCTGAAATGAGATTCCTCAGATCAGTGAAAGGATACTCCCTGCGAGATAAAGTACGGAATGAAGAAATAAAACGACAACTAAATATATTCTATGGTAGCTTCGATGACGTAGTTGGTAGCATTCTGAGCTTCTATGCCCAAGATCGTGGGTTCAAACCCGGCAGAAGTCATCGGATTATCTAAGAGCGTTAAAAATCCCTCAGTATGCCTTCCTTTGGAGGGAAATTGGAAGAAATAGCCATCTTTCAAGGTCCGAATTGACAATTTGACTAATTTATTGATTATTCAATGGTCCGCCAATCAATACCTTTACAATGAAGTGTGCCGGTGGGCACTAAAAACGGGACATGTTTCGAACCTTGTACATTCGGATCTTCTTCAGCCGATTTGAATTGGCACAGAAAAAATCACAGACAAGAGTAATGACATCATACAAGTATCCATAAAATACCCTTAAAATAGCCTACACATTAAAACAATTAAAAAACAATTTAAAAAAACTTTCTTCACTTCATTTAAACCACTGTGCTACGAGTTTGTCCATGCTGTGGAACAGCTTGTGTTGAAGTGCGCGGAGCGAGCGCGCTTTTGTCCGTGCGTTCTGATGAATTTAAAAAAAACGTGCTTATCTTCTAATTTTCATAAAGTCCTTTCAGTTGGCTTCTGTTCAGTTCTACTTGACGAGAACATGATGAGATTCTATGAGTGGTTAGAACTTAGTCAAATGTGTATGAAAGGTGGAAAGTTGTCCCAATTGGGCAGTTCCTGCGAAGCTTGTGGGTCAGCGTGTTGGCATAATGCGGCCACTGTTAAACAAAAATTACGGAAAATATGAAAAAGGGGGATGAAATAATCCCTAAATAAGAGAAAACCACACTCTAAAATGAAAAAGAAAACCGAACATACAAATGCAATAGCGTAAGATCTGAAGTTTACCTGTGTGGATCATTGGTGCGGGTCCAACCAGCTGGCTACGGCAAGTGCGCCAAAGTAGAGCGAGGCGAAGTGACGAACAGAAGAGACAGAACTGAACGCTCAGAGAAGGGGGGCGGGATAGTCCAGTGAATAGAGCAAAAAATGTGGGGTTACCTTACAAACGGTCCGGTAGTTCTAAATTTTTTATATGTTGTCAAGGATGGTTAGTAGGTGTTTAAAATGGAAAATGCACAATTTCCTCCTACAAGTACAACTCCAAAGGCTGTATCTTGCTCCTGCACGCAATATTGGGCTGTGGCACCACTTCAAACATTTCTGGGTTTGGAAAGAATAAATTCTGCCAACTTTTTACGAAAGACCCATCATTGCAGGAGTGGGCTAAGAGGTTCGAGGACCCTGCAGCCAGTCCCCAAGAAATTTCAACAGCAAGGGAGAAAATCTTGATATCCCTGTTTGGTGACAGTGGAGAACATTCGTTGAACTCCCTTCGCTATAGCAAATTGAAGACTAGTGCCATTAAACTCAACCTGGCTAAACTACCTCCAACTACTGACGCAGCACATTTCCACTTCCTGAGGACATATCATCAGGTCATGCAGTGGATGAGGATTGACAAGGACCCTATCGATTTGGGCTGGTGTAGAAAAGCTGGAAGACTGGAGCCCATCAGGATGAGTAGAGACGCTGCTCCCCCAAACCTGCTTAACACCATCTCATGCAGATGCACAACTGGCTGTATGGGGGCATGTGGCTGTAGAAAGGTGGGCCTAAGTTGTTCCGCCCTTTGCAAAGTATGTAGTAGATAAGAATGTAATAACAGGGAGGAAGTCACCTCGACGACGAAGACGATCCACTAACTTCACTATTTGAGGAGGACAATGAAGACTCCGACTTCATTCACTCATCCCCTACAAAACGAGCGAAGCTCCAGTAAATCAGTTTTCTTTTATGTTCTTAGTTTATTCACTACTGATTTTTGTAAGATTATTGCTGTATTTTGATCTTATTTTGTTTAAATAAATGAATCTTTAAAAATGTACTTGCTGTGTTGGTGGATTGTTTGGAATTGAACATCTCCTCTCGCAAGTGGATATTTAAGTGAAATATAGTACCTGCCTCATTATAATTGCGCTGTGACATGTAAGAAGCTCAAGTATGGTTGGTATTAACTAAAAATTCAAGCCATAGCTGGAAAATAGTTTGTGCATTTTCTTTAGATTAAATGTGGAGTCACAAAAGCGAAAAAAGCAATATACCCATTGTTTTAATTTTTATACTTACCCCCACTTCAAATGGTTGGCTAAAGAATTGCATGCATTTTGTAGATAATTAAATTCTCTATAAATTATATTGTGATACTTGTTTTTCTAGAATAGGCCATAACTGAATTACAGCGTTCTAAAGTTAGAATTTTGGCAAAATATCTGAAAAATGTGATTTTTTATTGATTAAAAAAGGAAATATTTCCGTAACCATAAGTCCTAGAAACAAGATATTGAACGTAAATTGTAGGAAATTTAATTGTCTACAACATTGACTAGAGCTCTATTTTCGATAAAACACACCAAAACGGAGATATAGGCGAAAATATCAAGAAAGTGCCGATTTTTTGCGATTTTTCCAATATGGCGGCGGGCGCGGAGGGGGGAAAATTGTGCATTTTACATTTTAAACACCTACTAGCCGTCCTAGACAACATATAAAAAATTTAGAACTACCGGACCGTTTGTAAGGTAACAGACCTCTATTCACTGGATTAGGAGGCAGCGTGACAAACAAGGGAATAACGGGAGGGGGTGAAACGGGGTGGGGGTGGGGGGGGGGGAAGGAGGCGAAAGGAAGGTATAGGAGAGGCGTGAGCAGACATGCGCTCTATGGAGGTTTTTTCCGCTTAATGCTAGTAGAATAATTAGTCAAAGTTTGATATAAAATATTGGTTTCAAAGTTAATTTCATTTAGATTGCCAGAAGGATTATTCCTCTGGGCCTGTTCGATTTCAATTTGCTCCAATAAATTAAGCATGATACGTACCCTTGTTACAGTAATGCAGAATCAATAAATTTGGAGGGGAAGTAAAGCCAGCATGTTAAAGAACATTCCACTAATTACACCTGTGAAGCTAAATTAGGTTAAGAATGTAACCAACGCTGAGGTTCCTACCTTCGTCAACAGGAGCCGACTGCGGTGGCGTCTAATAGCCAGGGCCGGATTTAAGAGTATGCCGCCGATAGACTAAAGTCCATTTGCCGCCCCCTCAATAGATCATATTTTCTTAATACATTTGTTTTATATAACAAAAGGATAGAGTTCATTGTTCTTTTCATCTTTTTTAAACACAAAGCTCAATTAGTTTAGATAAAACTACAAATTTAATGGCTTACATAATAAATGTTATAATGAAATTAGTTATCTACTTGTTTTTTGTGTATGTTTTTTTACTTTTAAGATTCGTTAAAAATGAAAATGGTTTCGAACTTAATTAATTAATTTGTTCTTTGAGATCAGTGATCACTATTTTACACATATTTTTAGCCTATTTTCAATTTTGAAAAAATAGGCTTATGAGATCACCTTTTGTCCGTGTCCGTGTGTGTGTGTGATTCGTGTGTGTGTGCCCCCCTAATAAAATCTAAACGGCAGGAGCGATTTCAATGAAACTCGGAAATTTCATAGCACTATTTCCGGCGATCTCGACCGTGCCCTTCAAATTTTGTTACGACTCACCAATCCAACATGGCGGCTGTGCGAAATATTTCACCAGCATTCAATATCTCCGAAACTATTACCGATATTACCCTGACATTTTCTATGGTGATAGAGGGAACTACTATAAGTTCACTTATGTGACTTTTGAAAACCTGGTAACTACAAAATCAACATGGCGGCCAAGCGAATTTGCGACTTTTAAATAGACGTTTCTCGCGATTTGACCAACCAAACGCAATGAAACTTGGTACAGTATATGTTTATATACATTGTAATGCACCGACATCTAACTTCGTTCAATTGTTTACATAATCACAAGATGGCGGATGTGCGAAATATTTCACCGGCATTCTATATCTCTGAAACTATTAGCGGTATCTCCCTAAAATTCTGTACGGAGTCAAAGGGCACTACTGGCAGTCCATCTATTAAATTTTCAAAAACCGGTTAAGTACAAAACGAACATGGCGGCCAAGCGAATTTGAACATTTTAAATAGACCTTTCTTGCGATTTAATGTTCCAAGCGCACTGAAACCTGGTACAGGAAATATTTATACACATTGTAATCCACTGGTATCTAATTTTGTTCAATTGTTTACATAACCTCAAGATGGCGGCAGTGCGAATTTTAAAATTAAGTTTTTATTTCTTGTGATGTAGTCATGCGATCGAAGTGAAAGTTTGAATAATGAACCTACGCAATAATTTTCCTTTAATGGTACATGACTCTATGGCCTATACATTTAACAATCCAACATGGCGACCATCCGAAATATTTAGACGATACTGAATATCTACGAATCTATTTTAGCAATCAAACTAAATTTTTTAATGTTCATAGGGGCTATGAACTTAAGTTCACCTATAGGACTTTAAATAACCTGGTGATCAAAAATCCAACATGGCGGTGACGCGAATTATAAATATTCACATGGACGTTTCTCGCAATTTAACCATCCGCGTGCAGTGAAACTTGGTACAGTAAATCTTTATCCGAATGTTAATCCACTGGCATCTAATTTATTTCAATTGTTTCCATAACCTCAAGATGGCAGCTGTGAAAATTTTTTAAATCTCCTTGTTTTTTCTTGTGTCCTAATCATGCGATTGAAGTTTGAATACTACACGTTCACAATAATCTGCATGTAACAGTACATAACTCTAGGACCTACATATATAAAATCCAACATGGCGACCATCCGAAATATTTAGTCGGTTCTCAATATCTACGAATCTATTACAGCAATCAAACTGAAATTGTGTATGTTGATAGTGGCAGTTAACATAAGTAGGATATATGAAAATAGGCTGTATAGTTCTTCACGGAACTACTTGTTATATATTATGCTAATGACTATCTTTTGCGTAATTGAAGAACTGTGTTCAATTTGAATTAAGTTGTCCTACACGGTGAAATGAAATTACACAAAATGTAGTCAATTACTGGTTTATTTGTTGAAAATATGGAAACTTCTCTAAAACAACTCACCCCACGTAATCCTGATGTTCAAATTTACATAGCTTTCTTACGAGATTTCTTAATTGCAAACTCGTTAATAATGTCCGCATATGAAAGTGTTTTTGTTGTATTTGCCTCAATACAAAATAATGAAAGTGAGTTTAACCGTATTTCAGAAATACTAGTTCGCGGATAGTTCTTAACTCTTCTAAGGCAGGAAGAACTGTAGAAGGACTAAAACATATTTTTAAGTAGGCCTAACTTCTATTCTTAAATTCGTACGAAAATATTATTAACGTCTGAAACACTTCATTTTAGCTTTTGAATGAATTGCCAAACTGCCGCCCCTGAACATTTGCCGCTCTAGGCTGTAGCCTACTTAGCCTATTTAGAAATACGGCCCTGCTAGTAGCCAAATTCAGAACTAGTAGTCGTTGACGGTGGCGTTTGGCGGCAAAAGTAGGAACTACTTGAAAAATTCAAAGTCTGCAGTCCTTACTTGAATTAAGAAACACAAATACAATCATCACAGACAGATTCTGCACACACCCAAAGTACACCGCGTTGTCGCAGCCCTCAAACTGAGGGACCAACCAACTTAAATATATTCTCACTGAATCACAGAATATACCAAAATAGGGTAAATTGGAAAAATCACGTTCTCAGGATGGATAACAATGCATGATGATGATGATGATGATAATTGTTGTTTTAAGGGGCCTAACATCTAGGTTATCGGCCCCTAATGGTTTGGGTGACCGTGAAGATGATAATGAAATGTAAACTATAACTAAAACTAACTACTAACTTATATACTAGAAGAAGAAATGGAAAACAAAAGGTGAATAAGGCAAATAAAGGACAGGAGGAAAGGAAATGCCCTCAACCCTCGAAGAATGCGGATTGACGGACTTGGAAGAAGGAGAGCCATAAAAGGCAGATAGGAAAGTGAAAGAGGAGAGGGTCCTCCCCACAGGTAATCTACAAAAAGGGCAAACCGGACCCAGCTCAGGAATCCCTCGGGGTCGCCAATTCCCGAACTCACCAGCCGTGAGCCCGTGAGGGTGTAGCAATATCCAAGGTGCACCAGAAGTGGTGGGGCTACAAACACCCTGCCTCATTGCGGGCCTTCGGCAGAAGGCAGGAGATAACATGAAAAGAAAAAGAAGGCTGACCCCTCACAGAAGGAGAGTATCAGAAAAGATGAGACAAGGGCCAATTAAGGCGGGAAAGGAAGAGACTCCCTAGGCCTCGGATAGGCCTAACCTAATACCGTCGGGGTCGGAAGAGAACAAGAGTTGACCAAGGGAGGTCGACAGGAAAGAAGACGGAGAGGAGCCCGGCAAAAGTAAGTGGAAGCAATTCCGGACTCTGCTGGGGTCCCGTGGTCGCCAACCCACGTCCCACTGGATGTGAGCCCCTGGGGGGGATAACAATAGACTACCGTACCGAAGATTGCCTTTGAATATCATCCTACTGGGAAGAAGAAACGTTGGTCGTCCTAGAAAGAGATGGCATGAAGATTGAAGTCGGAACAGGCTAACAGCCTAATCCATGAAGAGGGAGTAAGTACTCTAAGTAAGGTTAAGTGTGCCATGGTGTTAAAAATCAAGAAGTTCCGTGACGAACTAAAGAGCCTACTTTTCATGCCAATGATTATTGTACAGTATATGAATCTATCTTGAATAATGACGAAATTAAGTTGGTAATATCGAAATATTCCTGGTATAATGTAGCCTAATAGAGCACTACATTTGGCAGCCCTGGTGACTGAATATATTCTTAGTTCCATCTTCCAAGGTACATAATACAAAATTTGGTTGAAGTCCAATGGACGTTACATGCAGTTAGACATTGGATCTATCAGCACGCGTAAAAGCATGTTGGCAACAATGTCATGGATGTGCTGATTAGAAATAATCGGAAATATTATGATATCTTGTTGTGCCAATTTTGGATGAAATCCATTTGTTAGTATAGAAGTTACATGTATTTTAAAATTGGACCTATCAGCAAGCATAGAATCATGTTGGCAGCACTGACTTATATTAATTACTCCAAATTAATCGAGTGTCAGGTGCTATACGTGTGCAAAGTATAGAGCTGTTGGCTTGCTTACTTTCTGATATATTGATATTAGGGTAAAAATATATAGACAGTATTTATTAACAGTTGGCAGCCCCGATTGTTATTATGAATAGTTATAGTCATATCTGATATGTTACACATAACACATACGAAATTTGGTTGAAATCCGATAGTATAGAAGTTAAATGTATTTAAAAATTGGTCTTATCAGCAGGCTTAGAATCATGTTGGTAGAACTGAAGTATATAAGTTACTCCAAATTAATCTAAAATGTCAGGTGTGTGCATAGTTTTAAGTTGTCGGCTTGCATACTTTCAGATATATTGGTATTTGGATGAAGAAACATAGAGAGCAATTATTAACAGTTGGCAGCCCTGGTGGCTCTTAAGAATACACTGTCATATCTTTTTTGTACACATATTACATACAAAATTTGGTTGAAATCCAATTAATAGTGTAGAAGTTATATGCATTTAAAAATTGGACCTATCAGAAGGCTTAAAATTATTTTGGCAACACTGTCATGTATGACCTCCTGGAAATTAAACTGAAATAGTATTATCTACGTGTGAGCCAATTTTGGAATAGCGCCTTCCATGATATCCAACATGGAGCTCAAATTGTTATTGCGTTTTTCAGCAGTTGGTAGCACTGACATCATTTTCAAATATGGGCTTGAGATATTCCGGTATACATCTTTACTCATACTAAATTTGGTTTCGATTACTGCAGCCGTTTAGGAGTTGATAGTGGGTGGGGACACACACACAGCCAGACAGACAGACAGACAGACAGACAGACAAACATTTTTCCGGATCGATCTCATAAGTCTACTTTTTCCAAAATGTGACAAGTAGACTAAAAATGTTGGAAACCCCTAGTCTAGTGTAACGCGCCTCAAGACTTACCGTATTAATTTAACTGAAATCGATAAAGTGCACAATGTCCGGCCGCCTGTAACACGTGTAGACACCTGATCCCCCTCACCCAAAGCCAACATGTGGTGTGGGATCAGAAGGGCCGCCACTCCACTATTTTGCTCAACACCACGTAACGCGAGCTATAAAAACAAAACCACGGCTCATTTCAAACAAAAGCTTGCCTGCCAGCCTCTTTGCCTTCGCGGGAAACTGTCAGTGTTGCCAACTTCCATCCTGAAATATTGCCTGAATTCTATTTTAGAAAAGGAGTAATAGCACAGCTTGGCTTTGTCACCCTGCACAAGGGCTGCTTTCATTGATAATTTTAAGCTGTTAGCCGAAACACTGAAACGGTTAGAAGGCTATGTAAGAAGAGTAACACTGGAGGAGACCAAATCCTGAGGGAGAAAAATCTTAAAGTACTCAAATTAGTCAAAATATCTGTAAATGCTGTAGTAATACAGGGGTGTGAAAATTATTTGAGTTGACGGCAGTTTCCCAAAATTCCTTTTCACAGCTTAATGCACTAAAATATGTTTGCAAGGAGTTGAATTAACTTCAAATATTTAACCAAGAGTCTTAATTATATTTTCTTTTAAGAAACTCCAAGTAAATGTTTTTTTTTTAGAATTTCTACTAACAGAGTAGCCTTGCTACTTCACTCAACTTTCCGTGTGAATTTTGAGCAGAGAGATTTGGGGTCTTCTTTACTGATGATCCATTCTTGAACTATTCAAAGATTCACGAACCGTGCATTGAAATCACCTGACTTACAGGGTATATTCCAAAGTCAATGAAAAATAGATAACGGACCCTCGGAATCTCATATTCTAAAGGTTTTCATGCGCAATAACTTATCGGAAAAGGTGTAAGTCCTCGGGCGAGAGAACATTACTAACAAGGGAACGGATTACGGTGCAAAATTCTAATCTGGTTGAAATGTAGTACACAATATTCCTACAAAGTTGTGCAATGACGTAGTGAAAACCGCACGGGCCACTTTCAATATTGAACGCCGAAAACCTGCCGGATGACTGCATGAGTGAGGAGGTGGGAAGAGGTAAAGCTGACCTTGAATCCTAGTACGGTAGCACGTTTCATCCGAAACATCACTTTTGTTTTGCCTAGTCCTACCGAACTGATAAGGGAATGACGAGATGAGGGGAAGGTGGAAGGTGGGGAATGCAACGCAGCACGGCAGGTCCCGAATCGTTCCTTCATCAAGCCTTGTAAGTTAGACATTTTGTCTTGTTTTAATTTTACTGGCACAGACAACAATTATTCTTATTATTATTTACAAATGTCACAAAGTGACAACGATGGTGCTCAATTGGAACACCTTCCAAAATTTAATCCTTGGAATGTGGTAATTTGTCTACAAAGCTGCTTTGCTGAAAGTGATCGCTATGAAAGCTGGTGCTCACGAACCATCGCGTGCTGTTAGGATTCAAGGTCAACTTTACCTTTCCTCACCTCCTCGCTCATGCCGTCGCCCGGCAGGTTTTCGGCGTTCAATATTGAAAGTGGCCCGTGCGGTTTTCACTACGTCACTGTACAACTTTGTAGGAATATTGTATACTAAATTTCAACCAGATTAGAATTTTTACACCGCAATCCGTTCCCTTGCGAATAGGGTCATAAAGGATGCCAACAGTTGGTCAATAAAATGATTTTGAATAAAAATTGTGACTGATTTAAATCCTTTATTGATCCTAACAATTTACACACCTCTGTAAATGTTTACTCCTCCGTTGTTTATTACTTCCCGCCTTCCTCTTTTTAGATTACAACTTATTTAGCTGAATTCCATCTGCGCCCGCCATTACAGTATACACGTGAATTATTAACAAATATAATATTGCCAACCTCACGCATACCGTACTACTGTATAGCTGGTATAAAAAGTGCGTTAAGTCACTTCTACAGGGTGGCCACAAAGCCCTGTTACCCCCCTCTTATAACCAATAGAAACCCCTAAACCTAGTCAACCCTCAACCGAGCGCACCCATCTGACGAACACTCTCGGGCGCATCGGTCATTTCGACCGCTTTCTAAATTTTTAGTCCTTCGCTGAACGATCTTGGGTTCTAATTAAAATGTTGAGGATTAATTTTGTTGTATATAAGTTTATACTTATTTAGATAATATTTATAGTATTTTTCTGTACTCATAGGCCTTATAATGATATATCCCGTTGTAAGACGAGTTGTTTTTGAGAAGAAATCTCGAAAGCTCTGAACACCAAAGTTCCTATTTATTTTTTCTCGGTTAGTAAAATGGAAGAATAATCATGTCATCCCCCCCCCCCTCACATCCCCTCCCCCACCCCCACCCCAACCCATCACTCAGTCATATATTGAGACATATCCGTCTTGAACGGTCAAATTACTGTAAAGCACAGTATTTCAGTTTTTACAGCCTGACTAGAGACGGGCCAAACTATCAGATGGCTAGATGATCCCTTGGCCGAGAACCATCGGAAAAGATCACTTTGCCTCGTTTTGGTATTGTTTCGAACATCTGAGGAAGTGCCTAACATGCCTCCATCCGATAATTCCTGGACGGGTGTAGGCCGACATGGGCGCAAGCCTAAGTCTTTCTTCATGTGCTTCTGCATTGCAGTTCTTCCAGGGCGATGGATGGGTCTCGTAATGCCGTATATTCCTAAGAAAACCTCTCTTAGAAATGGTGTACAACTTATTTAACTAGGTTTAGGGTTTTCTATTGGTTATAAGAGGGGAGAGGGGGGATAATGGGACTTTGTGGCCACCCTGTACAAGAAAAATCACGCTCCAGCCACCGGAGTACACCAGGTTTCTTAAAATAACATCTGATCTGTATCCCCCATCCGCAAAGACTTAAATTAGCCAAAACCGCGTCAATTATTTTCATCCAGACCAATGGTTTTTGCCTAGACCAATAATTGCTAGGTAGTGGTTTTGTCACACACAGTGAGCTCTATCCCCCCAACCGTTATGACTGAAATTAGCCAAAAACGCATTCATAATTTTCATCCAGACCATTTCTTTTTTCGTGTGGCTTCCTAAGAGGCCGAGTGCAAGTCTTTCTAGTTGACGCCCTTGGGCGACCTGCGCGTCGTAACGAGGATGAAGTGATGTTGAAGACGTTACACGCACCAAGTCCCCGAGCCACGGGAATTAACCCCAGGAGATTAAAATCCCTAATGGCCCGGCCAGGAATCGAATCCGAGACCCTTCGGGCCAAAGCCTAGCACACTAAACGATTAGCCACGGAGCCGGACATCCAGGCCAATGGTTTTTGCCTAGACCAATTATTATTTATTTAGCGTATGGCCCATATAATCAAATTATATACCGTACATATTTACGTAAGCCTCCGTGGCAGCACGCCGGCCTTTCATCGCTGGGTCCGTGGTTCAAATCCCGGTCACTCGATGTGAGATCTGTGCTGGACAAAACGGAGGCAGACAGGTTTTTATGCACAAATTATACACCTATTATTATCTAAATTTAATTTTATAATGTCTGACTAGGTTAAAAAAAAACATACGAACATTTAATTAAGCACATGTTAAAAACAATGCATAAAATTTGTAGAAAATAATAGAAAACTTGGCAGACTTATTTTAAAGAATATAATGATTAATTTTAAAACACTTGTATTTCCTGCCAAACACTTTAGCCTATACCTAATTAACGAATGAGCGGACTTTACATCAGAGTGGTTGACCAATGGCACAACAATGTCTTGCGCTGCAGAAGGTGTTTGACCCGGCCTTTGGTTTGCGAGCAGGAGGGTTATGACATTTGTTTACGTCATTGGGGATAACCCCTTTGCCGACCCCTTGCCAAAGCCTGAGCGGAGTTGAGGAACTCATTTTTGGCTCCCTTGGAGGACCGAGTGGAATTAAGGAAAATCGAGGGGAATTGATGTTCGACCGCTATCACTGACCGAATCGGACTATGACTTATCAAAGGGGCAGATCATGGCGGCGAGAAAAGTCTGTCCGATTTTATCAGTGTAATTAACTGGCCCAATTTGACCGCGCCCGTTTTTCTCCGGACACTCCGGTTTTCCCTCTCAACATTTCATTCCAGCAACACTCTCCACTATCATTTCATTTCATCTGTCATTCATTTCATCATTTCCTCGGAGGAGGCAGCCGGCACAGTTCATATCCTCGCCGCTAGATGGGGGCTTCATTCGGTGGCGCTACAGAAAAGGAGAACATATGTTTAAAAAATTGTAAGTAATGAAATTGGCCAAAATAACTGTAGTAATGGTATCTGGGGATGATATAGTAATAGCTGTTCACTCGTCCGCTGCCGTAGACCCACCATTCCGCCCTAATAGGAGCAAGACGTATATAGCTGAAATTGCTGCTCTGACGGCCATCTTTGTTGATGTTTGTGAAGGAGTCCATAATGCCAACCCCACGTATTCGGTACCAATGGTTTTGACTAGACCAATATTTTCGTCCAGACCAATGGAGGACTGATAGCGTTAGCTAATATATAACACCCCTGGTTTTTGTCACGCACAGTGGGGGAAGTCACGCATCAATAATGTTTATCCCGGCCAATGGTTTTGTCTTTTATTTCATTTTTCATGTTGGTAACGTGTCACGTGGGTATGACGTAGTGTCCGGTGTGTTAGTAAAATGGCCGACCTTGTTCAAATCAAGGAGTAATAAGGAGACGCCCTGTCAGCGCTATAGCATGCGGAGAGTTGAAGCACTGACCACGCCCCCATACATGCCCGGCTCTAGCGGTAAATGGACCCTACGACCGTAGACTTATTTATTAGTGAGATTTAAGTATGATTACCAGTGTGCAGGTATAGTACGAAGTTGTAAGGTAGGCCTATATGACGATAGAAATCAATGAATATTTGTTGATCTTTGCTGGCTAGCGTGAAGTGTACGGCAGTCACAATATTAGGCAAATAATTATCGAGTTACCAGTAGGCCTGCCATTATATTCACGAATGTGTATTAAATAAATTAAATAAATTTAAAATACTAAGGCGTGTAAACTAATTGGGTGGTGGCGTTATTGTTTTTATTGCACGATGTTTTTTTTTAATACGCCAGTTCAGCTCCGGTAACAAACTAAACAAGGTCTAGGCCGAGGTTTGAGATTAACACGCTAAAATATGCAAATAATGGCATATCAATCTTCTAACACCCACGAGCAATAAATCTAGAGCTCAAGCCACGTTAAAAATAGATTGGGGTAATTAGATTATAGTAATACCGTTCATTAATTGACAAGCAGAAATTATTTCCAGTAAGAAACTAAGGAAAATATCCGTAATTAATTCCTAGCAATCAAAATACTTATATTGGTGGACACATATATGCCAATATTTGAACATTTAACGAATGATTCTAGAACGGTACCGCAAGGTGGCTACTCTAAGGATGAAAACTTAACACAATAAATGGCAAATAAAGTGCATTTACTTGTGAAATGACATAACTTTGGCAGGTGGGAGTTCTGTTTGTGCAAACATATGCCCCACACGTCGACATTTCGTCCCACACGCGAAATATCACCACTTTTAAGTACGTACGTCACACCATTACATGCTTTCCTTATGGGACTACCTCAATGTTTTGAGCATATGTGAAGGAGTAACTTCTGGCTTCACTTCCTTGCCGTTAGGGCCTCTCCTTATTACTCCTTGGTTCAAATGAACACGACCAATAATGCTTTATTTACGTTAAGAGCAATTATTTCCGGTGCAGCAGTGGCAATTGAAATTGTGAAACGATTCCCAACAACTCCGAGAAAGGTTTGTCAATCATTCTTTTTTTTTTTTTTTTTTGTCGTTTACCCTCCAGGTTGGTGGAACCCACGGACTCAGCGAGGGAACTCACCACTACCGCCTCTACGGGCAGTGTCCTAGAGCGGGGAACATCTAATCGGAGGGGATACAACTGGTGAGGTGTGATTGGCATCTCGCCCAGCCGGCCTCACCTGCAAAGCGAACAGAGGCCTCATGGGGGAAGGTAAGGGATGGTGAGGATGGATAGGCAAGGAAGAGGGAAGGAGGCGGCCGTGGCCTTGAAGAAGGTACCATCCCAGCATTTGCCCGAAGACGAAGTGGGGAAACCACGGAAAACCACTTCGAGGATGGCTGAGGGGGAGTCGAACCCCCTCTACTCATTTGGGCCACCCGCGGCTGAGTAGACCCCGTTCCAGTTCTCGTACCACTTTTCAAATTCCGTGGCAGAGCCGGGAATCGAACCGCGGACCTCCGGGGTGGCAGCTAATCACGCTGACCATTACGCAACGGATGCGTCTTTTTTTGTTGTATAAATTGTCTGAACGATTTTGTATAGACCTAAGTTGTCAACCCGAACTTCTCGGCAAGTTATGATAAATTTAAAAAAATAGTTTCACAGTTTTCAATGAACTATTTTCAAACGAAAATATATACGGACTATTATTATGTCTAAAATACACGTGCCCATTTATGACACGTATGTAGAACCTAACATTCTTTGCAGTATGATAGACTTCAAACCATAAGATGAAATTGTTCGATTTTTTTTGAAGACCCTCCCCTCCATCAAACACGCTAATGGCGCTCCTGACTACCCCTCCCCCACCTACCTGTGGCTGGGCAGCAAGGCTGTCCATTCCCTTGGATCAGTTACACTCGTCAAATACGTCAAATTTTCAGTGCATTATAAGCGTTCTTTATATAACCGTGTGCATGCTAATTTAGGTCAGCAAACAACGTATTTATACGCTATGAATAAAATTACACAACCTACATATGCCATTTCCACTGTAACCAAACGCCAGAAAGCAAATATAAGGTTGATTTTCCCTACCTTGTCAGCTACAGCAGTTGATAAAACCACGATGTCGCTTGGAAAATGTCTGCAAAGTTTGTCATTTCGATAATACAGCGCACGAAATCCACTTAACAATTTTAAAAAGAAAGAAACAGCACCACACAAAACACCAGGAAAAGAAATTCACGTGAAAATCAGCGGAAATATGAGGAACTTACTTGTCCGATACGCACTTCAAAGTTTTTTTTTTTTTTTTTTTTTTTTTTGTAGGTTAGGTAATGGGCATAGCACGGATGCTCTGGACCCAGTCGCAGCCCTAAAAAATACTGTTACACGTGAAAAGTATCCAATATTTGAACTATAAACTAACACTTCAAAGTTGATTGAAAGTGTCACCAAAATACGGTGTCAAAGACACTCGATTATACAAAGAGCATGTTTCTATGTGTCAAAGAAGTTACGCATGGGCCTATACAACATTCAGTTGTTTTTGTACTGTAGTATCCTCAATCCGATGGAAGGGTGGAAGCCATTTTATACCCAAGAACTAGCGTGCGTTACAGTTCAAGAGCAGGGGTTCGTTTTGGTTCCTTAGTGTAGGGGCTGAGACAACTAGGTCATGTAGCCCCGTGTACTTAGGGTGTGTGTAGAAGCTGTCTGATAACCGGTGTTAATTGTGATGACTGTATTAGTGTGTGTGATCTGTTTTAATTCAAGTATTTATTTATCGTATGGCTTTTAGTGCCGGGAGTGTCCGAGGACATGTTCGGCTCGCCTGAGTCTGTAGCTGCTTCCAGCGGACACCCTTATTAGGGTGAGCTACAAGTTCCGTTCAATTTCAAGTAGTTCCAACTTTCGCCACCAGATATCAATGATACCTTGTGGTCAACACTGGAACTTTGATAGAGCGTTCTGACGAAATCTAACCTAACAATTTTGCTTTACACAAGTGTAGCTAGTGGAAGGTTCTTTTTCATGCCATAAATCTATGACAAGGGACCGCCGGCTTTACTTCCCCTCCGAAGAAAGGCATATTGAGGGAGTTTTAACGCTCTTAAAAAATCTGATGACTTCGGCCAGATTTGAACCAGCGATCTTGGGCATAGAAGCTCAGCATGCTACCTACTACGCCATCAAAGCCACCCCCCCCCCCCCCCAACATAAGGCTAGGGTGTCAGAAACGCTCGATCTTGTGTTATTTTTTAACATTTTTTTAAATCGTATGGCAGTACATCACTTTACAACATAATGAATGATACACAAATATTTACCAGGTTATAAACATATTGTTGATGTACTGCAGGGGCGTATATACATTGTTTTTGTGGGGGTCTGACCAGCCTGGAAAATTGTGATTATTCTCAGGGGATTGTCACCGCAAAACACCCAGAAATATCAACCAATACCTTAGAGCATATAACTTTGTGTAATTATCATTATTATTATATCATTTTTGCCCTTATGGACAGTGTTTGAACTTAAATATCTCATGATGACACAATTTTCACTTCTTTCCCATCTTCTTCTTCTCTTCCCAAAATGTCTTCATCCTTTGACTGTGCTCCTGTTTCCTTTGTTCCGTCCACAATGTTCCTATCTTCTTCCTTTCATTTACTAAAAATTTGGCGTTCTTAATTTTGTTTCTGAATTTCTCTCTGTCTTCTATCATTTGATTCTTGATCCCTAATTGCTTTAAGTCGTCTTCTATTTCATGATACCAATTTGTTTTCCTTTTTGAACTGTTTACTACATCAAAGATTTTCTTTGTAAGTCGTTTATTGTTCATTCTCGGTGTGTGCCCGTAGGAAGTTAGTCTGCGTTTTCTAATGATATATGTGAGTCTGTCAGTGTTCATATAGCTCTTTGGTAGGTCTTTTCATCCATATCCCATCTCTGTGTAATTATTTTAGATAAGAGTTAACTGTAAAATTCTAAGTTAATATAGCCTACTTATTGGCAATACAAAAAAAAAAGTAAAATACAACACAACAAACAAATAAAATGTTGTACTTAATGAATGGCAAATATCTAAATATTTGTCAATTTACTAAGCAGAAAGGTCAATAGGTTTTTCCTTTTACAAGTTGATAATTTATTTCTCAAAAATACCGTACTGTGGAATTCTCAGTTTTGCCTTACAAAGCTGAGTGTACCCCGTTCCAGCCCTCAGACCAGAATTAACATTTCTTGGCAGAGCCGGGAATCGAATTCGGACCTCCGGGGCCGCAGCCAAGAATGCTAGCCACTACACCACGAGGTAGTCTAATTTCAATCTTAATATTGTTTTACAATTATTTTAAGGTTTTTACCAAAAGAACAAGCCTCCGTGGCTTAGGCGGCAGCACGCCGGCCTCTCACCGCTGGGTTCTGTGGTTCAAATCCCGGTCACTCCATGTGAGATCTGTGCTGGACAAAACGGAGGCAGATAGGTTTTTCTCCGGTACTCCGGTTTTCCCTGTCAGAAATTTCATTCCAGCAACACTCCCCACAATCATTTCATTCATTTAATCATTGTCTCAGAGGAGTGCGACAGGCTTTGACAGCCGGCACAGTTCATATCCTCGCCGCTAGATGGGGGCTTCATTCCCTGACCCGGTCGGTCGAAAGCTCAAGCAGCACGCTGCTTGAGCTTTTAGTTCTCGCAGTAAAGTAGTGCAGTTGCACTATATAAAGGGAGGTAGCGCGCAGTTCGCTACTCCAGTGGGGGTCCGGGCGGGGACACCAAGAGCCCGCCGATGAGCCAATTTGGTGTCCTAGGCGAAACCCCACACAAGACACGGCACAAACCTAGAAGAATTGCTGAGTTTTAATTCACCGGCCGTTAAAGCCAATATACCATCCAATAACATCATCATTTTCGTCGTTCCATTCTACGATAGGTCATATCCCATGTTTTGAATTTTCCATTTATATTTTAATATTTGCATCGCAATTGGAACACAAAAAGTATCTGCTTTTAAGCGTGTTTCAACCATGCGCAACTTTTGGGAATTAGTTTCTCAAACAACCGTCATCAGATCGAATTCAAATTTTAACACAGTGTAAATTCAAATGTTCTGTATCTGGTTAATTAATTTCAAAATGTTGTGTGTCCAAGGAACAAAGTTGTTATTATTTTTGTAAGGTAACGTCGGCTCGGGGTGGTTGGAAAATTGCGCTCTTGACTTAGAGTAGATGATCTTAGAGTGGAAGCCGTCGATCCCCAGGAAGTACCGTACAGCTTTTCAAGTACCGGTATATTATTTCTTGATCTTTTTCCCACAAATGACCATTATTTCACCAGCAAAGCTAGAGCAACCTTGGCCTTCTATTTAACATTTCGTTGTGTGAGTAGAGTCATAATGAGTATTTAGGAGTCCGTGGTCGAAAAAAAAAGTAGGCTATTCTCTGCCTCACGACTATATTTTTTTAACAATTCGTAAACAATTGAACAACATTAGATGCCTCCATTTTAAATGTGTGAACGTCGTGTGGCCGCCATGTTCTTTTGTGTCAGTCAGGTTTTTGAAAGTCACGTATGTGTACTTGCTGAATTTAATAGTCCTCTACCACTATACAAAATTTCAGTTTGATTGCTGTAATTTTTATGTGCAACTTATGCGCTTTTCATTCATCTCAAGCGTTAACAACACGTTATATTTTCTCGGGATGTAATAATGTTGCCGTTAATTCATTTGAGGGGCGTCAGACATCTTGGTCATCAGCCCCGTGTAGTTGGGTGTGTGCCTGATAACCTGTATTTATGTGATGATTGTAGTAATGTGTGCAACTGTTTTAGGGACAGGGAGGAGGTGGACACCCCGTGACTTGAAATGAGGTATTATCCCGGCATTTGCCTGAAGGGAATGTAGAAAAAACCGGGAACAACTGCAATCAGCATTGCCGCTGTCAAGGCCGGGATTTGAGCGTGCAATCTCCGTGCTTACATCAGCTGCCCTCGCAGTCGTGGTGCATGATTTAACACGCACAGATACACCACGTGACGGGGAATAATATAGAGCTATTGCAATGCAACAAATGGCATTCTTAATGTGAGTTTCCATGCTAGGCGCATTGAATTAATCCGATTAACCCCCCCCCCCCCCACCATTTGTTAGATAAGTGTCTTAATGTATAAAAGACCACCAGGTGGTGTAGCGGCTAGCATTCTTGGCTGTCGCCCCGGAGGTCCAGGTTCGATTCCCGGTTCTGCCAAGAAATTTTAATTCTGGTGTGAGAGCTGGAACAAGGTGCATTCTGCCTCGTGAGGAAAAACTGAGCCATCCTGGAAGTGTTTTTTGTGGTTTCCCCACTTCTACTCCAGGAAAATGCTGGGATGGTACCTAACTTAAGGCCTAAATCTCCTTTCCAATCCTCCCCCCAGTCAGCAGATACACACACTAGTATAGCCATCACAATAGCGCAGGTTATCACACAAATTACACACACACACACACACACGCACACACACTCTCTCTCAAAAATAAACGGGGCTAAAGGACCGCAATGTCGCAGCCCTTAAAATAAGCAACAATAAATAATTCATGGAATATTTCTTTCAGATAAAGCATGCTCAAAAATCTCAGCAATTTCTCTAGGTTTGTGCCATGTCTTGTGTGAGGTTTCGCCTAGCTGGCTCATCAGCGGGCTCTTGGTGTCCCCGCCCGGACCCCACAGAAGTAGCGAACTGCGCGCTGCCTCCCTTTTTATGAAGCGCAACTGCACCTCTTGACTGCCGAGAACTAAAAGCTCAAGCAGACATAACTTCCCTATGAAGGCTTGCAAAAAGATGGTATATTGGCTTTCACGGCCAGTGAATTAAAACTCAGCAATTCTTCTAGGATTGTGCCCGCCGATGAGCCAGCTTGGTGTCCTAGGTGAAACCCCACACAAGACACAGCACAAACCTAGAAACATTGCTGAGTTTTAATTCACTGGCCGTGAAAGCCAATATACTATGATCAAAAGTTTCCGTTTGACGGCCGTAAAGCCCAGTTCGCCAATCTGGCAAAATCACCGTGAGCATTGAAGCACTCATCCCACTGATGCACCAGGTTGGAGAACCCGTGTGGTAAAACACCACATGTCCTGCTGCACATCCTCGTCCGACAAGAATTGTTTATCTTTCAACGTCGTTTTGAGGGACTGAAGGCGTGATAATCGCATGGGGAGGGATCAGGGATATATAGGGCGATTGTTCGACTGTCTCCCACTTGAGTTGGCGTACCTTCTGCGTTACGATAGGTACGGTATGGGGACGTGCGTTATCATGAAGCAGCACCACACCTTGTCGCAGTTTTCCCTGACGTTTCGCCTTAATTGCATGCCGTAATTACTCCAGTGTTGCGCAGTACCATGATGGAGACACCAGGTTCCTTGTAATCAATAAGCAATGGACCCCGGTAATCAAAGAACAGGGGCATTATCTTTCCAGAGGATGGTTGGATCTTGAACTTCTTAGGACGAGGGGATGATACCACTGCAACGTCGACGCAGTCGATTCCAGTTCCCAGTGGTGGCACCAGCTGTCGTCATCTGCAACAATGAACTCCTGGGAAATGTTACTCTAAACACAGGTCCCGTCAACCTCCAATTACCGAGACTCTACAGTACTGTAATCCGTTAAAAATACCTACAACTAACATTGCAAACTGGAGACAAATCCTATTGAATACATACAAAAGAAAGAGCTACTGGTGCCATTATCGCAATTCGTGACATATTACCCATTTAATATTTGATTGCCGCTGAGCGTGGCTGCGCCAGCGTTTGTTGATTATTGTAGCAGGAGCCCCGCGGGGTGAAGTGGAGGACACAGTGATGACAGAGTGCAGTCTGCACATAAGTCAAGCAGTATTGCGCAGATAAACGTCACAGAAGCTCATGTCACAACGGACAGTTAAACGATGACCGAAGCTACTGGAGCTGAGTCATTTCCTCCTTACGCAACTGTACCTGTCAACGAAGCAGAGTGACGTGTGAAACATGCAAACAGAGACCGGCAATCGATTCGTTAAAGGGTAATATTGTACCCGTGTGAATAATGCTTCTGCCTCCAGCCAGCATCAGTCCTCAGGCGTGTACCGTTCACCCACTGAGCAGTTGCATATTTTTGATCTGAGACTAAAAGGTATCAACTCTACAATAATAAGGCACAACTCTATTCTATAGACTTTAATTGAGCTCTAAATCATGGCTTCACACAAACAAAAACACAATCCCAACAATAATACACAAAACAATGTAAAACTTATTCTTTCTATCCACTATTATTCGCATTTTATCCTCGCAAATCCAAATTATTATTTATTCATTTACCATGAGATTAACATAAAATTCATTCTCATGTGCGCTGATGCACTGGTAAAATACACATACAACTGTACTTACAATCTCACGTCACCTATTGTGACCACTTTAATTTCACAATCTAGTTGTTCATTCTCAACACATCCTATTTTACATTATGCGTACAATTTTGTTCTGTATTTCTCTTCCCACCAAAATGCTCTACCATGCATTAACCAATTTATGAGTTGCACGTCAGATTTACTTGCAACTCCACTGTTACTTGTAATTCTACCCCTTTATGCAGTTCCGCTGTATGCCGTAATGAGTTCAATTTCATAATGATTCCGTTACCGCTGTATCGGGTGGGATTTTATGCTACCCTTGCGTGGGCATAGCATATGGCATCTGGTGTCCACCTTCGGAAATAGGTGACAATGTCAGTATAAAAATGCAACTTTCAACATCTCATAAGTTTGCCAAGTAGTAAGTTATCCTTAATTATCAATGTGTTTCAAACCACACAAATTCATTATACAATACTACAATGATTCCTTTATTACAAACAGGGTTTCAAAGTCTTTCCACTCTAATCATCACCCTCCAAGGGTAGTTTAAAATCTCTTCCCCCTGGCCCTTCCTATATACACACATCAAAAAAAGTTTTGCATCACCTCGGTTCCAAGAGTTCCGGAACCGTTAAATACAAAGGGAATAGAGATCAACACAAACAACATTTCAGCTCGTTTTATTGCTCATGAGACCCACACATTGCATGTTGTACCATCATACAGCTAGACTTTCAGCATTTGTGGTCCAGATTGCAGTACACACCACTACCTCTAATACCCAGTAGCACGTCCTCTTGCATTGATGCATGCCTGTATTCGCCGTGGCATACTATCCACAAGTTCATCAAGACACTGTTGGTCCAAATTGTCCCACTCCTCAACGACAATTCGGCGTAAATCTCTCAGAGTGGTTGGTGGGTCAAGACGTCCATAAACAGCCCTTTTCAACATATCCCAGGCATGTTCGATAGGGTTCATGTCTGGCGAACATGCTGGCCACTGTAGTCGAGCGATGTCGTTATCTTGAAGGAACGCATTCACAAGATGTGCACGATGAGGTCGAGAATTGTCGTCCATGAAGACAAATGCCTCTCCAATATTCTGCCGATATGGTTGCACTATGGGTCGGAGGATGTCATTCAGGTATCGTAAAGCCGTTTCGGAGCCTTCCATGACCACCAGTGGCGTACGTCGGCCCCACATAATGCCACCCCAAAACATCAGGGAACCACCACCTTGCTGCACTCGCTGGACAGTGTGTCTAAGACGTTCAGCCTGACCAGGGTGCCTCCAAACACGTCTCCGACGATTGTCTGGTTGAAGGCATATGCGACACTCATCGGTGAAGAGAACGTGATGCCAATTCCGTGGGGTCCATTCAGCATGTTGTTGGGCCCATCTGTACCGCGCTGCATGGTGTCGGGGTTGCAAAGCTGGACCTCGCCATGGACGTCGGGAGTGAAGTTGCGCATCATGCAGCCTATTGCGCACAGTTTGAGTTGAAACACGACGTCCTGTGGCTGAACGAAACGCATTATTCAACATGGTGGCATTGCTGTCAGGGTTCCTCCGAGCGGCAATCCGTAAGTAGCGGTCATCCACTACAGTAGTAGCCCTTGGGCGGCCTGAGCGAGGCCTGTCATCGACAGTTCCTGTATCTCTGTACCTCCTCCATGTCCGAACAACATCGCTTTGGTTCACTCTGAGACGCCTGGAAACTTCCCTTGTTGAGAGCCCTTCTTGACACAAAGTAACAATGCGGACGCGATCGAACTGCGGTATTGACCTTCTAGGCATGGTGGAACTACAGACAACATGAGCAGCGTACCTTCGTCCTGGTGGAATGACTGGAACTGATCGGCTGTCGTACCCCCTCCGTCTAATAGGCCCTGCTCATGCATGGTTGTTTACATCTTTGAGCAGTTTTAGTGACATCTATGAACAGTCAAAGGGACTGTATCTTTGATACAATATACACAGTCAACGTCTATATGCCGGAGATCTGGGAACCGAGGTGATGCAAAACCTCTTTTGATGTGTGTACAATGGGTCTGCGCCGGGCTGTAACAAAGCACTTGCTACCTCCCTCGCTCTGTCCTTTTTCTTTTATTTCCAAGCAGTAGCACGTGGCTTCAAATACAATAGTGCCGTCTCACTGACCTGCACAACACTGATGATCCAACTGAACTGTATGCAAGACGGGATATTCCTATTCCTATCCTTAGGATATTAATAGCTGGCCTCAACATTTCCATTTACATTCATATGAAGGAACGAGATTCATCAGACACATGTCGAATTGGGATAGCCGGCATCTTTTTGTTAAAGAACACTGTCAGGTACACTTCCTGCCGTCTACATTCACTCCCAGGAGCTGAATTTATTCAATAGCTAATTCTCGGTCGATATCAGGTGTCATGCTGAGGTGTCCATTGTTATCCTCCCATGCACCACTGGATTCGAACCCGGAACATTTCATAGCAATACTCAGAGCTAGGGTTTCCTTCACTAAATACGCTCTGGCAAATAATAATATCTCTGTACGCCCTTGGCTATACGAGATTTCACACGTCGATTAGACTACCTGGCTCCCATGACCATTGTGATATGATCCCGTCCTTTAATTAATAAGATAATCTCTATCAATTACTCTTATAAGCTTATTCATCAAGCTGCGATTCAAGTCACTAGTAAACCCTTCCAGTTCCTACATGCTTGCATATTTATTTCCATTATCATAATATACTCAGATATTAAATTCCTTTGCTTAGCCCATCACGTATAATACTACTGCTTGGATACACAAGTATTCCAATTAGCATATATATTTTGCTTACAAACATTCTCCCTGATGTGTATTCATTTATTTTCATTATTATTATAATTATTATTACTGACATAAATTTTTCCCTATACCGACACAACGTAACCGTATTTATATAATCAATATCCAAACATCCGTATTCGTTACGTTAACTTTCTATTTAACTCAATTGTCATTTTTACATTAGTGGTAACGATTTATCCACTCAATGATGTACAAAGACATCTCAACTTGACTAAAATCAACACAACATTATTATCTCGAGGTTCTACCTCCCAAATTTGACTCTTATTGGCATATTCTATAAATTTGAAATCACTCAACATACAGTGGACTACATTCACTACAAAATCATGGTTTTGGGTACTCACATTGGTTAATCTGGTGGCTCCGACCAAACATTTTCTCCAGTAATGCCCGCCATCATTTGCAAATTAGCAAAGCATTATCACACTTTTCACACACATTTTACATAATTTTTGCATTACAAAACACACTGCACTTTGCTTCTCCATGTCGAAGCAGTCGCTTCCTTTTTCACAAAAATGTTATACCAATTATTACACTGTTAATTTTACATATATTTAAATGACCATCACTAAAACCACACGATCACTATGTACATTTCTTAATGGTTGACCCTTCCTTGCAGAATTTCAGAAATGCAGGCGTTGAAGATCTTCCTTCACGACTATCCCGCATCTCGTTCGAAAGTCTCGATTCTCTGCCTAATGATTCCTAGCGGTCCCCAATCTGTCTATCAATTTCTATCCTTAGGTAATTTCCGGATATCGCATAAATATGCTTCCACATCGTCCTGAGCATTAATTACAGTGGTATCCCTGCGAAATTTCATCACTCGCATAACAAAGTTTATACCTGCGCCGTTCGACATCCTATTATATGTCTAACCAATAGCTTATATATTGCGCTCGTCCATTGTGCATTGTACTTGTACAATTACCACTTTCAATTGTCCTTCGGCCGAACTTACAGTCCCCTTAATGATCTGCTTATAACCAAACATTGGACAGTTCCACTACATTATTATGATACCACATAATATCTCCTCGTCATGAGGTACGATTTCCTAATATGACATTGTCTTAACTTGTGCATCACACGGTACATTTTCTGCGTACTCAATAGTAATCACTTGTACTGCCGACTATAAAAGTATGGCACGACTATCCTTATTAATTGTTCTTAATTAGTGCCTTACTGCATGGTTAATACGTTGATGAGCACTCAACATACTAAAGTCCGCGCGTCCCCTCCTGGATTCAGGCGGCGTGCGCTTCGCACTAGGCTGTGGTTCAACTGACCCCGACTGTTCGCTCCACTGACCTTATATCTGTTTGGAGACAAAAAGTAGGTCTAAAATTTCCTTGGAGCTTCATCTCCTCTCTCCGTACATTTCTGGTCTTGAAATAACGTTTTCCTGGTCCATTTTGCCTCGCTGATCACGTATCCGTCTGTGTGCTCGAGGATCGATCGGCCAAATAATTAATATCAATTGCCTTTGCCAGCGCGTCCCCACGCCGCGTCACTGGTTTTTCCCCGAAGACATGGTCAGATTCTGGCGCTGGCCTCATTCCTACGGTGTCAATGCGCGTTACATTAAATCTGCCTCGATTTCAATGTTTGATGGCTTGATAATTAGCCTCCTTGCCATTCATTCCCATAGGTGCAATCCTCATGTCTCTGAGTTACTCCATTCACGAGTAATCATTAAATTATTCTGGCATCTTCTCACCCCCTTGGACCTTTCCTTATGTAGCGGGGAATCACTTGCCCATATATTACCGTCCTGCCTTGTCTCAGACAGAATAAATAGGTCATAGTGACTGGCATGGCTCCACGATGCTAATATTTTCTACATTATATTAACAAATAATGTCAGAATTTGTTTATATCACAACAGTGATTTAATGTGTATTTTCTCTAGGGGTTTTTATAGCTTAAACTCCCTCAAAAGATCTTGTGTTCGTTTCTTGCTGGTATCTCTAGTCTGTTCTCATTTACATCAGAGATCCAGGTTCGACACCAGTCAGCCTAACCCCGTTGGGTTCAATACTAAACATCTCACAGCTGCCCCTAACAACAGCAGTGGAACTTTACCGTGCTAAAATACTCCAGGTATTAACTTATTGACTAGGGTCGGGACACGCAAGGACCTCGACTAGGCTCAGGAGTTACAGATATGGCTTAGACCAGGCCTGTCCAGCCATGCCACTGGTGGCTATGGCACCACGGCTTGCCACGAGACTCGCTCCGTGGCAGAGTAAGCCCCGCTCCACCGCCACTTCCACCAGCTTCTCCTCTCACTACCTTATATTGCTAGAGAGGAGAAGACGGACTTTCCCTCCACCCATCCGCCTCCACACTCCTGTCCTACACACGCTGCGCTGTAGTAGAATGGGTCATAAGCCAAGTGTCAAGCAAGGCAAGAAGGAGATTCTGATTTCACTGAATTCCCTGATTCTGAATTCACTCGGCAAACGCAATGCAACCGAATATTGTAAATCTAGTTGCAAAAATATTGGAATGTAGCCGAAAAAATCAGAAACCTCTATGGACATCAAATTGGCAGGTGAAAAGCTGAAGGAAGTAGGAGACTTCTGTTACTTAGAAAGCAAAAAAACAGTGATGGTCGAAGCAAAGATGATATAAAAAGTAGGTTGGCTCAGGCAAGGAAAGCATTTCTACAAAAGAGGAATTTTTTGACATCGAATATAGAGTTAGTTATTAGTAGGGCTCGGATCGATATGCTCGATAAAATCTCCAGATATGCTCGAAGACCATGTGTTTTATGCTCGATAGATATGCTCGAAACCCCCATTATATGCGGTTAAATATGCAGAATATGCTCGAAAAACACCGTTAAAAACTATAGAAAGGAAAGTGAGACGAAAAGACCAATAACATACCTTTAAATACGAGCTTTATTTTCTAATTGTATGTATGATACACTGCAATATACTCGCATTCAAGTTTTACAAGTAGGCCTATATATAAGAGAAGTGCTCTTATAAAAGATACAGTTTAAAAGTTAATTTACAAAATGTTCAGAATTAGGCGAGTCAATGAAGTAGATCTGCATTGGTCTGTACAATAAGAAATTTTCTATGTTTTCAGTTTTGAATGATTTTCTTAAATCAGTCAATAAAAGTTTCAATGACGAGAACGACCTCACTAAAGGTTAAAACCTGCGGTTCTATTATTCGCACCAGATAGGCTTTTCAATAATTATTTCTGTTTTCGAACCTTAAGGGTTGTCAGGGCCCGAATTCGGGGGAGAATTCGAAGAAAAACAAAACATTTAGACGAAAACCACAAGAATATGCATGCATATGCTTCTATTCTGAAAACCGCGGTTTTATGTATTTATATGCTCGATAAATTTCAATTCTGTTGGTCCCAGAGAGGTGAAAATACCACCGAAAGGCTTCTTTCAATGTGTACTATTCAGGAAAAAATATGCAAATATGCTCGAATCCGAGCCCTAGTTATTAGGAAGTCATTTTTGAAAGCCGTTGTCTGGATCGTGGCGCTCTATTGAAGTGTAACTTGGACTATTGGAGCAGAAGAAAAGAGGAGAATTGAAGCGTTTGAAATGTGGTGTTACAGGAGAATGATGAAGATCAGATGGGTAGATAGGGTTACAAACGAAGAGGTATTAAGCCGAGTGAGAGAGGAGAGATATTTCTGGCGACTGTTAATGGAGAGAAGAGATAGGTTGGTAGGACACATACTAAGACACCCAAGAATAGCAAGCTTAGTTATGGAAGGAAGGGTCGAGGAGGACAAGAACTGTAGGGGTAGACCAAGGTTAGAATATGTTAAACACATTCCCTCGGATGTAGGGTGTGGTAGCTATGTAGAGATGAAACGTTTCGCTGCATCAAAACAGTCGAAAGACGACTCAAACAACAACAGTTGCATTGAAATCGAAAACATGAACAACGTAAAGATGTGACCTGTTGATAGTTGTAAATAGTTTTATCACTATGATTTGAAGGATTTGTTATAGCTGGTGATTATTGGTTACTAATGTCCCATTCATCGCCACGCACAACGTTGCCAGCTCGCTACCTCCACTACCGCAACATCTTTCCACCTTCCCCACACAACCCCCGATTCACTAAGGAAAGGCCGTAGACGACTGCAACCGTGGTATTTTCCCTGGAGAGGCCTGCTCTACACTTTTCTCAGAATTCCTACTGGTCAGTTCTGGTGATGATGATAATGATGTTAATTGTTGTTATAAGGGGCCTAACATCTGGGATATCGGCCCCTAATGGTCTGGGTGACCGTGGAAATGAGAATGGATTGTAAACCATAACTAAAACTACTAACTTACAAACTAGAAGTAGAAATGGAAAACCAAAGGAGAACAAGAAGTTCCGTGACGAACTAAAGAGCCTACTTTTCTTAAAATTTAAGATTCATGCCAATGATTAATCGATATGGATCTATCTGGAATAATGACGAAATTAAGTTGGTAATATCGAAATTTCTAATTAGTTCGAAATACTGTATACCTGTCATAATGTAGCCTAATAGAGATCTACAGTTGGCAGCCCTGGTGACTGAATATATTCTTAGTTCCATCTCTTAAGGTACAGAATACAAAATTTGGTTGAAGTCCAATGAATAGCATGGACGTTACATGCAGTTAAACATTGGATCTAACAGCGTGCGTAAAATCATGTTGGCAACAATGACATTCATGTATTGGTCAGAAATAATCTGAAATAATATGATCTATTGTTGTGCCAATTTTGAATGAAATCCATTAGTTAGTATAGAAGTTACATGCATTTTAAAATTGGACCTATCAGCAGGCTTAGAATCATGTTGGCAGCTCTGGCGTAGGCCCATATTAGTAACTCCAAATTAATGGATTTTAAAATTGGACCTCTCAGCAGGCTTAGAATCATGTTGGCAGCTCCGGCGTAGGCCCATATTTGTAACTCCAAATCAATCTAGAATGCCAGGTACTATACGTGTGCAAAGTTTAGAGCTATTGGCTTGCATACTTTCTGATATATTTATATTAGGGTAACAAAAATAGAGACAGTATTTATTAACAGTTGGCAGCCCTGGTTGCTCTTGAGAATTGGCATAGTCATATCTGTTATGGTACACATAGCACACACGAAATTTGGTTGAAATCCAAATGATAGTATAGAAGTTATATGTATTTAAAGTTGGACCTCTCAGCAGGCTTAGAATCATGTTGGTAGCACTGACGTATATAAGTTAATCCAAATTAATATAGAATGTCAGGTACTATACGTGTGCATAGTTTAAAGCTGTCGGCTTGCATACTTTCTCATATATATGTATTTGGATTTTTTTTTAAATGAGAGCATATATTAACAGTTTGCAGCCCTGGTGGTTCCTAAGAATACGCTCTGTCATATCTGTTTATGTGCACATAGCACATACGAAATCAGCAGGCTTATAATCATTTGGCAACACTGCCATGTATGGCCTCCTGGAAATTAAACTGCAATATTATTATTAATACGTGTGCCAATTTTGAAATAGCTCCCATTCATACCTTCCATGATATCCAACATGGAGCTGAAATTTCAATTGCGATTTTTCAGCAGTTGGTAGCACTGACATCATTTTCAAATATGGCCGTGAGATATTCAGATATTCAGATATTCCTACCAAATTTTGTTTCGATTGCTGCAGCCGTTTAGGAGTTGATAGGGGGGGGGGAACACACACACAGCCAGACAGACAGACAGACAGACAGAAGGACAGACATACAGACAGACACACATTTGCCCGATCTCATAAGTCTACTTTTCCTCATTTTTGCAAAATGTGAAAAGTAGGCTAATAAGGCAAATATAGGACAGGAGGAAAAGAAATGCCCTCAACCCTCGGAGAATGCGCATTGAGAGACTTGGGAGGAAGGAGAGCCATAAAAGGCAGATAGGAAAGTGAAAGAGGAGAGGGTCCGCCCCACAGATAATGGATAAAAAGGGGAAAACCGAACCCAGCTCAGGAGTCCCTCGGGTTCGCCAACTCCCGAACTCACCAGCCATGAGCCCGTGAGGGTGTAGCAATATCTAGGGTGCACCAGAAGTGGTGGGGCTACATACACCCTGCCTTCTTGAGGGCCTTGAGCAGAAGGCAGGAGATAACAGGAAAAGAAAACGAAAGCTGACCTCTCGCAGATGGAGGGTATCAGAAAAAATGTGACAAGGGCCAATTAAGGCGGGAAAGGAAGAGAATCCCTAGGCCTCGGATGCCCTAATACCGTCGGGGTCGGAAGAGAACAAGAGTTGACCAAGTGAGGTCGACAGGAAAGAAGACGGAGAGGAGCCCGGCACAAGTAAGTGGGAGTAATGCCGGACTCATCTGGGGCCGTGGTCGCCAACCCACGTCCCACTAGATGTGAGCCCCTGGGGGGAGGGGGGGGGGGAGATTTTGTGAAATAAGACAGCAAAAGTACGAGTAGCCTATATTAGTCTTCAACATTGAAACACATCAGGTGCTGCAGGCAAACATCCATCCGGTGTGCTTCTTGTTCGGTATTCAACGCCCGGGGTATCACTACAGCAACGTAAACTTTTTGATCACGCCTTATAGCAAAAGCTTTTCTTTTTGTATATTTCAAAACTGTTTGGCTTCCAGACAATTAAGAGTGTGCGAGGTATTTCAAAGAAAATACGTTTTTAAGATATGTTTTCATTATTTTCTGAAATCTCCGATATAATACTCCCCTGAACAGATTCACTCTATTGTTCTAGCGTTTAATTCTCCATTGTCCAAACCCACACGTGCGCAACGTCAGTGTTTTCATACTGTGGCGTGGATGTTGTATTTGGAATGGAAAACCAGCCACCGTATTGAGAACAATGCTAGGGGGAAAAAAGGAAGATAGATTGTAGTTTTATCTGACCGTTAATCTCAAGATCATGAGCCATGAGACCACCATTTTTACGTAGAATCTGAACCACAGAACGTGATATTTCACTTGGAAAATCTCACATGCATTGACTGGGAATCGAACCCGGCTCACCTTTGTGTGAGACAAGCAGTTTGACCACTACACCTTGCGCAGATGGAACTTTCACCAGTCTATATCACATCATTTTGCCAACAGTCTAACACAGCTGTTAGAATAAAAAATCACGAGCCTTACAACAGTCGCATATGACGTATAACATGTGACATGTTATCGTACATTTCACATAGGGCTCTGCCTTCTTAACAGCGAACTCTGTTGGTCATTGAAATAACTACTTGTAAAATTCCAGTCCCAAATCCTTTCAGCAAATATGATATATTGAATGTTTTCACACCATAGAACGACAATTTGAAGATGATTTATTGTAGGAATATCTTGAATGGGGCCTCCAAAACTTGAAGTATGTGATATACATTTCACATAGTGCCGTATTTTTGCCGACAGTACCTCAAGTGCTTAAATTAAATAAGAAACAGCAAATGTATGGAGATTTAATAAATCATAATTATTTTCAGCAAATATGATATAATGAACACTAAAGAACGACAATTTGAAGATGATTAATTGTAGGAATATATTTAATGGGGCCTCCAAAGGTAGAAGTAAACCGTATGCGATATACATTCCACATAGCCACATGGCCGACAGTACGTTATGGTACCAATCTCCGCCACCACACGCGCTCATTGTTTCAGTTGCATTTCCGTCCCATTTCCGTTTCATTTCTTCAAAATCACCCGCACACAAAATATACAGCAACCGAGTGGAAAGATGTTACACATCGAAAACTCAAGTGTTATGACCTCTTGAAAAGTCAATTTTATTACATTAGGGGCCCGCTATTCCGAAAATGCACCTATTCCGAACAGAGTTCAGAAAAATACCAATTGGTAGCATGATGAACTGCTGTGCCCAAGATAGCGAGTTCAAACCCGGCTGAAGTCTTCGAATCTTTTAAGAGCGTTAAAATCCTTCAGTATGCCTTCCTTCGGAGAGGAAGTAAAGCTGGCGGACCCATGTCATAGATTTATGGCATGTAAAAGATCCTTCCTCAAACTAATCTTGAGTGAAGCTAAATTCCTAGGTTTGATTTCGTCGAAACGCTCTATCATAGTTCCAACGTTCCCGGAATTGCTGTACAACGTTGCTGATATGGAGCCCATCACATCCGAGCGAGACGCGCCATGATGCGTGTGGGCACTATTTCGGCAACGTTGTACAGTTTTTTCCGGAGCGGCTAGCAGGTGAACCATGTGTTATTTCCTCGTACAAATGCAAACCGACATAAAATAAGTGAATTAATTTACGTATTTCACAGTCATACAGCATAACTTTTTGATATATAACGATTACAACGCAACCAAGAACTACATTTTCCAACCACCCCGAGCCGAGAAAAAGTTACCTTACAAAAATGATAACAACCTTGTTTCTTGGACATACACAATTTTGAAATTAATAAACCAGTTATACAACATTCCAATGTATATTGTGTTAAAATTTGGATTCGATCTGATGACGGGTTTTTGAGATAATAATTCGTAAATGTGACGCATGGTTGAAACACGTTTAAAAACGTGCACGTTTTGTGTTCCAACTGCGATAAAAAAATATTAAAATATAAATTAAAAATTCCAAACCTACATGAAATAACGTAAAATAGAACGACGAAAATGTTGATATTATTGGATTTTAAGTAGGTCTATTGGTTACTTCACAAACAACCTTCAAACTCGAGTGCACATAATACTTTGGTCGACAGTAGTCAGAGCGCAGTGCAGCGAGTCGTGTGTATGGAATGCGGGAAGAGAGGGATAGGTAGGGTGGGGGTGGTGTTACAAGTCTATTTTTACAACACAGTCGATTGTCTGCGCTATGAGTAGTCGAAGGTCACTGTCCTTCCCTTACGACTTTCGCTGAACCTGTTCACGGGCTGATCAATACTGTGAAGAGTCGACACTAGCAGATGTCCTCACACTTAATTTACGCCTTCACAAGTCAATACGTTGATATCATTAATGCAATCCGTCTATTCCTAAATTCCCGCTAAACCGAGCAGGGTTCGGTCTCAATTAGTTCGGAATAGCAGGACTCTATTGTAATAACAACAGGACTGTATATTGGCTCTCTCGGCCAGTGAATTAAAACTCAGCAATGCTTCTATGTTTGTGCCGTGTCTTGTGTGGGGTTTCATCTAGGACACCAAGCTGGCTCATCAGCGGACTCTTGGTGTCTCGAAATTCCCACAGCCGCCATATTGAGGTTACGTAAACAATTGAACTAAATTAGATACCAGTGCATTATAATGTGTCTAAACATTTGCTGTACGAAGTTACATTGCGTTTGGATCATTAAATCGCGAGAAAAGTCTATTTAAAACTTTCAAATTCGCTTGGCCGCCATGTTAGTCTTGTAGTTAACCGGTTTTTGAAAGTCTCATAGATGAACTTCCAGTAGTGCCCTTTATCTCCGTACAAAATTTCATGGTGATACCGGTAATAATTTCAGAGATATAGAATGCCAGTGAAATGTTTCGCACAGCCGCCATCTTGAGGTTATGTAAACAATTGAACGAAGTTGGATCTCGGTGCATTACAATGTGTATAAACATATACTGTACCAAGTTCTATTGCGTTTGGTTGGTTAAATCGCGAGAAACGTCTATTTAAAAATCGCAACTTCGCTTGGCCGCCATATTGGTTTTGTAGTTACCAGGATTTCAGAAGTCACATAGGTAAACTTCTAGTGGTTTCCTTTATCACCGTACAATATTCCAGGGTGATATCGGTAATAGTTTCGGAGATATTGAATGCTGGTGAAATATTTCGCACATCCGCCATCTTGTGGTTATGTAAACAATTGAACCGCGTTAACTCGGTAGGTCATAGTACTATTTCGGCCGACCCCGACCGTGCCCTTAAAATTTTATAACGTCTCACCAATCCAACATGGCGGCTGTGCGAAATATTTCACTGGCATTCCATATCTCCGAAACTATTACTGATATCACTGGAAAAGGGTGTAAGTAGTAGCACCCCAACTGGGAAAAGGGGGATTGGGATTCGGGCACACAGTGAAATTTAAATAGAGCGATGAGGAAGAGACCAAATATTGATAACCAAGGTTTGATACATTTATTTGATTTGTGAAGCAATAACAAACATTTTCATTGAGCAGAATAATTAAAAGAAGCTAATAAAAAATGCAAGGTTTCTCCAGGAAACTTAGAATAAAGAACAATTATAATAAAAATGCATAAAAAGGCCACATAAAGGCGATTAAAAAAGTATGTTTAAGAAAAATATCTAAAAACAAGCAAGAAGCAAGAAGAAAGGCTTAGCCTTGAAAAAATGTATAAACCAAGTGAAGGTAGTTCACGTTACCAATAATTCGATACTTTTGTACTTAGTATTTGGCCCGCAGGAAGCGGGTTGTGATCCAAACGAAGGGTTCCTCTAAGCTGCCTCGGCATGCCTTGCGAGAAAGAGGGATGGTGGCTCCATTGGCGAATTGCACCCCGCCGGAACAGACCTCTTGGTAATGATCTGTCTAGCGGTTTACAATCAATTGTAGTTTCTCATCGCCGAGTTGTAGTGAGTTAGCGGGCTGACTTAGTTGCTGAGGTGAAGGTCGTTGACTCATGCCTCGCCCAGCATGACAGAGTCCGAGTGATGAAGCATGCCGCCTGGCAACGTTCCAGCCACTCAATGTTTACAAACAGGGCCTTCCCAAGAACGGCCTTGCTGTGGAACGGCAGGCAGCCGAGGTCAGACTGGTTCAAGCAGGTAGATGTAGACAAGGCCGCAGAACGGCGAAGCGGAGAATTTATAGTGGAAATGACGACAGCGCGTCGAACAATCCAGAATGAAGGCGGGACGTCAAACAGCCAATCAGCGCACAGCCCAAGCACATTGCGACGGTTGCCGCTGAGATGAGCACAGTACCTCATGAAAAAGTGTGACAGTATGGTGCGTCTAGAAAGACACTTCAGAAAAAGGTGAGTTGACAAGAATAATAAAGAACAACAATTCAAATGAAACGTAAGTTAAGTAAATAATCAGAACACCGTGTTCATACTGCAATCATAACGGAAAAAATAATGGGGCAAAATTGAACGAGTGTTTCAAACCGTGCGGGAAACATAGCCACAAAAAAAAAAAAAACATTCGCGAAAGCGAACAATCACCATGAAATTTTGTACGGTGATAAAGGGCACTACTATAAGTTCACCTATGGGACTTTCAAAAACCTGTTGACTACAAGACGAACATGGTGGCCAAGCGAAGTTGAAACTTTTAAATAGACTTTTCTCGTGATTTAACGATCCAAACCCAGTGAAACTTGGTTCAGAAATGTTTAAACACATTGTAATGCACTGGCATCTAATTAGTTCAATTGTCTACATAACCTCAAGATGGCGGCTGTGCGAAATATTTCACCGGCATTCCATATCTCCGAAACTAAAACTTATATCACCCTGATATGTTGTAGGGTGATAAAGAAGTTCAGGTACGAGACTTTCAAAAACCTGTAAAATACAAAACGAACATGGCGGCCAAGCGAAGGTGAGACATTTTAATAGACTTCTCTCGCGATTTAACCATCTTAGCGCAGTGAAATATGGCACAGTAAATGTTTATACACATTGTAATGCACTGGAATCGAACTTGGTTCAATTGTTCACATAACCTCAAGATGGCGGCTGTGCGCATTTTTTAAATTAAGTTTTTATTCTCGTGTAATAATCATGCGATCGAAGTGAACGTTTGAATAATGAACCTACACAAAAATGATCATCTAAAAGTACATAACTCTATGGCCTACAGATACAAAAGTCGAGAATGGCAACCAACCAAAATATTTAGACGGTTCTCAATATCTATTAATCTATGATAGCAATAAAACTGAAATTTTGTATGCTGACTTTCAATAACCTGGTGAGCACAAATCCAGCATGGCGGCGACGCGAAATATAAATATTTAAATGGACACATCTCGCGATTTTACCATTCATTTCATTGGCATATAATTTATTTCAATTGTTTTCATAACCACAAGATGGCAGATCTGCGAAATTTTAAAATCCGATTTTTATTTCTTGTGGCCTAATCATGCGATTGATGTTTGAATACTACACCTATATAATAATCTGCATGTAATAGAACATAACGCTAAGACCTACATACGGTGTATAAACTTCAACATGGCGACTATCCGAAATATTTAGACGGTTCTCAATATCTACGGATGTATTACAGTAATCAAACTGAAATTTTGTATGTTAATAGAGGCAATTAACATAGGCCTAAGTAGGATATATGAAAATAGGCTGTATAGTTCTTCACGGAACTACTTGCTCTTTGATATGTATTTGTTAAAATATATCTTAAGTTAATGTGTTTATTATATCCAAGTACTAAACTCTGCCTGCTATAATGAAACATTACAATGCTGATTTTCAAGCTCACGGATCGTGTAATGATTTCTAATACGTGGTAGTTTAAAAACGTGATGGGATACGGGAACATAGAAGACATTTCCGTAATTCATAAACTTTCAATATACAAAATCCGTTATTCAATCCAAAAATGGTCTCCAAAAATTTTATTTTGTAGACCTGTGTTATCAGTCAAAGCTTAACTTTTTGTATCGCCTACCCTACCATCATGGCTTCACCCACGGACTCTACGAGAGATCATTCTTCTACCGTCGCAAGGACAATGTCTGAAAGTTGATCACACTTTGTCAGCAGATACAACTGGGGATGGTTACAGTCTTTCTGAGAATCCTTCTCTCTCTGACGTCCAATTTATTCATCCAGCCTCTTTTGTTTATAGACAAATTTGTTTATAATACAACAAATTTATTTATTTATTTATTTACTTAGCGTATGGCTCTTAGTACCGGGAGTGTTCGGGGACTTGTTCGGCTCGCCATAGGCTGTAGCTGCCTCAATGCGGACACTCACGGGGTGAGCTACAAGTTCCGTTCGATTAGTTCCAACTTTCGCTACCAGATATCACTGACACCTAGTGGTGAACGTTGGAACTTTGATAGAGCGTATCAATGAAATCTAACCTGCCAATTTAGCTTCACACAAGTTTAATTACAGGAAGGTTCTTTTGCATGCAATAAATCTATGACATGTGATCGCCGGCTTTACTTCCCCTCCGAAGGAAGGCATACTGAAATATTTTAACGCTCTTAACGACTTTGGCCGGGTTTGAACCCGAGATCTTGTGCATAGAAGCTCAGCATGCTACAACAAATGAATTAGCAGAACTGCGGTTGTAAATGGGGGCAAATGAAGGTGGCAGAAGCGTGGAGCTGGTAGTGGTAAAACATTCCTTTTGACAACACCGGACATCAAAAGTGTTATGTTCAGCAGCGGTCGAGCGTGCAAAGCCCTAACGACCAACCAGCTATGGTTTTATCGCTGATTTGTCATCATGCGGATATATTTTACGGCTTCATCTATTTGTTAAGGTCTGCGCGGTGGGAAGGGGTATGCGTTACAGTCGACAGGAAAACAATATTCTCGACGCCTCCCCAAGTTCTGTACAGTATGATTGGTTGGTTGGTTCCTCAGTTTAGGGGCTGCGACAACGTGGTCATGTAGCCGCATGTACTTTGGGTGTGTGTAGAATCTGTATGATAACCTGTGTTAATTGTGATGACTGTATTAGTGTGTGTTTGCTGTTTTTAATTCAAGTAAGGACTGCTGACATTCAATTTTCAAGTAGTTCCTACTTTTTCCTCCAAACGCCACCGTTAACGACCAACTAGTTCAGAAATTAGTTACCAGATGCCACCGCAGTCAGCTCCTGACGACGAACGTAGGAACCTAAGACCGTTAGTCAAATGTTTAACCTATATTAATTTAGCTTCACACAGGTCTAATTAGTGGAAGGTTCTTTAACATGCCATAATTCTATGACATTGGACCGCCGGCTTTAATTCCCTTCCGAAGGAAGGCATACTGAGGGATTTTTAGGGCCGACATGGGCAAACTTTTTAGATGCAGGGCCAGATGGAATACAAAATTATCTAGGTGGGCCGAAAAAAAGAACAACACTTGTTTATACATAGATTATACACTTTTTATATCTAAATTTTAAATCAAACCCCATAGGCTACATTGGTAGTAAACGTAGGAAAAAGGAACACACCTTCATTATTTGTTAAAAGAGGAAGGAGTTTATGGCAAGTAATAATAATAATAATAATAATAATAATAATAATAATAATAATAATAATAATATCGTGTGTCCTCGGGTGCCGGGTGCAAGCTTTGTTATTTGACACCCAGAGGGTAGCTTGCATGTCCAATTTCGTTGTTCCTTGAAGCACTACGAAAGTCAAGGCGGTTAAATATCTAAGCTCCTTGAACACTACCTAGCAAAGCCCCTCCGTGGATGGTCTCTCGCCCTGATATCATCCTGGATCTGCACACCGGCCCCAAGTCGGACACTGACTCTTCCGTCCATCGGAGGCTGTTCCAGTCCGTGGTGAGCCGGTATCCGGGATCAGCACTTCTATTCACGGACGGTTCGAGGGTAAACGAGAAAGTAGGCTGTGCATTTGTGGTTGAGGATCATCGGTTTCTCTTTTCACTTCCCGATGCCTGTGGCGTGTACACAGCGGAGCTCTATGCCATCTTAGAGGCTCTACGATACACGTTATCAGACGATTACCAGCACTTTCTTGTGTGTACTGACTCTCTGAGTGCGCTGCAAGCGATCGATGTGTGTTTCCCGAAGCACCCGTTGGTCCAGCGTGTGCACGACCTGCTCGTCAGTGCGTGTAACGCGGGTACCGGGGTGACCTTTGTGTGGCTTCCGAGCCACGTGGGTATTGCGGGAAACGAGCTTGCTGATCAGGCGGCGAGAGAGGCAGGCGCACTGCCCTCGCTACCGTATAAGGTGCCTGCTAGTGATGTGCGCTCTCAGTTGCGGCATTCGATCCTGTCGCATTGGGAGGAAGCGTGGCGTGCCACGCCTCCACCCAACAAACTGAGATGTATCAAGGAGACAACGAAGGTGTGGAAATCTTCCTTCCGATCTCTCCGGAAGGAAGCTGTGGTACTCTGTCGACTCCTGATCGGCCATGGGATTGCTACGCACTCCCACTTGCTAAAGAGAGAAGATCCCCCTGTGTGTACATGCGGTGCCCATCTAACTGTGGCACACATTCTCTTGGAGTGTGTGGATCTGGCCGATCTGCGAAGGACTCTTAAACTGCCTAATACCCTCTCCCTTATTCTCCGTGATGACGGGCCGTCAGCTGACCTCGTCATTCGGTTCATGAGGGAGAGTGGTTACTTTCTTAAGTTTTAATGTGTAGTTACGACTTTTAATTCAGGTTAAATCTGTTTTATGTTTTCTATTGTGTTCATCTATTTTATTGTTCACTATGCCTTATTTGTTTTATCCTTTTTTACCATCCGCCTTTTATTCTTTTTATTCAAATAAGGCATACTTTTTGGGGCTCACTGTCTGTTTTACAAACACCATTTTCGTTTCGTCCATGGCAGTGAGTTGTTTTTATCTACATCCTTTCATTTCACGCCATTTCATTTCATTAGGGGCCGATAACCTCGATGTTAGGCCCCTTAAAACAACAATTATCATCATCATCATCCTTGAACACTATAGCGCTTTCTAGTAGAAAAATGAGGAACTTTGTGTTGGCGTAAACACCCGAGATTATTTTTTCCATTATGAACACGGCCTACTGAATTCAAATGGGTTCTTTAACATTCCAACAACGTATGAGACGTGTACCGAAATTATTGTCGCCTTTCAAAATTTACTTACCACGGCCAGGAGCGAACCTGCAAGCTTGGGGTTGGTAGTCCGACACGATAACCACTCACCCACCGTGGCAAGCTAAAATAGTGTTAGGTACATTGAGAGGTATTAAATGCTATCGAGATCAAACATGAAAACTTATAGGTTTGCTTTCATTGTTTGTCTTCTTTCCCCCCCCATACGAAGCAAAAAGCAGAAAACAAACACAATAGTCTACCAAAAACAAAACAAACACCAAGCAAAATTCGAAAACAAAAGCAAAAGGAGAAAACAAACAAAAAAAACACAAAGCAAAATCAAAATTCAAAAACGAAAGCTAAAGCAGAAAACAAAAACAAAACCAAAATAACAAAGCAAAATTCAAAAACAAATGCAAAAGCACAAAACGAACACAAAGTAAATAACAAATTTACAAAAAAGCAAAAGCAGAATGCGAACACAATACCAAAAACAAAACAAAAACAAATCAAAATGCAAAATTCGAAAACAAAAGGAGAAAACAAACACAAAATCAAAAACAACAAACAGATAAAAGCAAAATTTTTAAAAAAGCAGAAAACTAACACAAAACCAAGAACATAAAACACAAACCAAAAAGAAAAGAAGTAGAAAAGAAACACAAAACCAGGTTTGACTCCACTCATCCCCCTCCAGAAGTGAATCCTAATTACGCCGCAGACAACAGTGGTACCACATGGACCCTGTGAAGTCTAGAAAGCTGCAGGAAGTGAGAGACGCCGTCGCCGAACAATTAACCTGGATGTGACGGTACATTTACAGGAGTCCGCTCGCCCACACACGACGTTCCATTTCATCTCCTCTTCACCTATCTCTAACAGCTTTTTACTTTTTAGCCTATTTTCAATTTTGAAAAAATAGGCTTATGAGATCACCTTTTGTCCGTGTGTGTGTGCGTGTGTGTGTGTGTGATTCGTGTGTGTGTCCCCCCCCCCTAATAAAATCTAAACGGCTGGAGCGATTTCAATGAAACTCGGTAAGTTCATAGCACTATTCCCTGCGACCCCGACCGTGCCCTTCAAATTTTGTTACGACTCACCAATCCAACATGGCAGCTGTGCAAAATATTTCACCAGCATTCAATATCTCCGAAATTATTACCGATATTACCCTGACATTTTGTATGGTGGTAGAGAGAACAACTATAAGTTCATTTATGTGACCTTTGAAAATCTGGTAACAACAAAACGAACATGGCGGCCAAGCGAATTTGCGACTTTTAAATAGACGTTTCTCGCGATTTAACCAACCAAACGCAATGAAACTTGGTACAGTATATGTTTATATACATTGTAATGCACCGACATCTAACTTCGTTCAATTGTTTACATAACCACAAGATGGCGGATGTGCGAAATATTTCACCGGCATTCCATATCTGTGAAACTATTAGCGGTATCTCCCTGAAATCTTTTACGGAGATAAAGGGCACTACGGAAGTCCATCTATAAGACTTTCAGAAACCGGTTAACTACAAAACGAACATGGCAGCCAAGCGAAGTTGAAAATTTTAAATAGACGTTTCTCGCGATTTAATGTTCCAAACGCACTGAAATCTGGTACAGGAAATATTTATACACAGTGTAATGCACTGGTATCTAATTTAGTTCAATTGTTTACATAACCTCAAGATGGCGGATGTGCGAATTTTAAAATTAAGTTTTTATTTCTTGCGATGTAGTCATGCGATCGAATTGAAAGTTTGAATATTGAACCTACGCAATAATTTTCCTTTAATGGTACACGACTCTATGGCCTATATATTTAACAATTCAACATGGCGACCATCCGAAATATTTAGACGATACTGAATATCTACGAATCTATTTTAGCAATCAAACTGCATTTTTTAATGTTCATAGGGGCTATGAACTTAAGTTCACCTATAGGACTTTAAATAACTTGGTGTTCACAAATCCAACATGGAGGCGACGCGAAGTATAAAAATTCACATGGACGTTTCTCGCAATTTAACCATCCGAGTGTAGTGAAACTTGGAACGGTAAATCCTTATACGAATGGTAATCCACTGGCATCTAATTTATTTCACTTGTTTCCATAACCTCAAGATGGCTGCTGTGCGAAATTTGAAAATCTCCTTGTTACTTCTTGTGTCCTAATTATGCGATTGTAGTTTGAATACTACACGTACACAATAATCTGCATGTAACAGTACATAACTCTAGGACCTACATATATAAAATCCAACATGGCGACCATCGGAAATTTTTAGTCGGTTCGGTTCTCAATATCTACGAATCTATTACAGCAATCAAACTGAAATTGTGTATGTTGCTAGAGGCAATTTACATAAGTAGGATATATGAAAATAGGCTGTATAGTTCTTCACGGAAATACTTGTTTTTATTTTTTTGCAACTTCAACTCAAAGAACTTTATGTCGAAATGTAAATAATATATGTCAGAAAACTGTATCATAATGAGGGTCATTATAACACTGTTTTTCATTATGAAACAGTTTCTCCAGCCAATCAGAGCTCATTCATTGACCAATTAGGTAAGGATAGCTTCACGCATGGGCTCAAAATCCAACATGTCGGACATGAATAACATGATTTGAAAGTTCAAATTGGATACCGGATCAACCATTGTAGTTACAATCCCAAACACAAAGACAAACTCAGCACTAACCTTTACGGAAACAAGAAAATACTATGATATATTTATGCAAAAAATTTATGAAACTATGTCCAGAAGTTAGCAACACAGCATCCTTCTATATAAATTACCGACATGGAAAGTGCACCGTACATATGTTTGCGTAAATAAACTGGCGAGTATGAGACAAAAAATAGCACTGTACCTTAATATCCCCAACTCCAATTTCTACACAGCGCATTGCTTTCAAACGACTTCGGTGACAATATTAGTGAATGCTAGAGCTGGACGGCACTAGTCATCATGCATGCTGTAAACAATAGCATTGCCAAGCAAAGTAAATGGTCTCTGCTTTCGAAGTTCTTTGACCCACGCATGCGCTCTGTTCAGTCAGCAAAGCCAGCGCGCTCTGTTCACTAACTGAAGTAACTGAATCCCACAGATATTTGTGAATGTTTATGTTAAAACATATAATAAAGTTATAATTATCGTCGAATATAAACAGTCGTATGCAACGAGCCTATAATGGTAATTAAGACACTCACTTTGCTCGTTTTATAAACATACTCGTGTCTTAACTATTGCCATTATAGGCTCGTTGCATAATGTACGATGTCAATATGTAAATATTACATGTCTGAAAACTCTATCTTAATGGGAGTCATTAAAGTACTATTTTTCATTATAACACAGTATTTCCAACCAATGAGAGCTCAATATTTTCAATCATTGACCAATTTGGTAAGGATAGCTTCTGGCATGCACCCAAAATCCAACATGTCGGACATGAATTACATGATTTGAAAGTTGACAATGGAGCCTATATTGGATCAACCATTGTACTTACAATGCATAAAGAAACTGGGCAATATTGCAAAAGAAATAACACTGTACCTTAATATCCGCAACTCCAATTACTACACATTCGTAAGATTTCGCCGACAATATTAGTAGTAGTGTGTTTGTGGGGGTTCCGCAGCCACCTCCACCTCCCCACCTCACAAGATGGCGGCAGCCCGATAACTCCCGAACCCGTGGTCGGATTTTGACGAATGAGGTGTCATTGAACTCGGGCTGATACCCCCTTTCCAATGGACGACATATTTCAACCCCAAAATAAAACCTACCCCTACTAGGGGGTGAAATTGTATTTTTTTTAGAGAATCTCTGTTAAGAATTGCAACATGTGAGAGTTTGAATGCCGATATGGATTTAAATGTTGTTCCACATAAAGTGCATATGTTCGGTGGAAAAGCCACTATGAATTAGCATGCCCAGGGTGGGGGAGTGGATCCCTATGGATGGGTTATTGTTGACGGGTCATTGTTGGCGGGGTCATTGTTGTCGAGTCCTTGTGGACGAGTCCTTGTGGACAAGTCCTTGTGGACAAGTCCTTGTGGACAGGTCATTGTTGACAGGTCATTGTGGACGAGTCTGTGTGGACGAGTCCTTGTTGACAGGTCCTTGTGGACGAGTCCTTGTCCCTTTGGACGGGTCCCTTTGGCCTGGTTCCTACGGAATAGCCCATGAATTTATTTAAATTATGTCAAAGGGCCTAACTACATTTGTATGTGTTGAATTGACGTTGTTCACTAATCCCCCACTACTAAAATGTAATAACGATATGAAAGGAAAGTGATGAAATACATGTGAACACGTGTGAGATGTCATTATTAGCATTCTCCTTGTGAAACAAGTCACATCCTGTTTTGATTCATACGTGAGAAAATGCGAGTTCATGTGTAATATGATCTAACACACAGGTGTTCACATGTGCACGTGCACGATAAGAGCTAACAAGTCACAACCTGTTTTGGCAGTGGTGGGAATAAGGCTAGAGACATGTACGAGTAGTCAAATTACTCCGGCAGACAACCCCTTTCCTATGGATAACTTATTTCCACTCAAAAATAAAATCTACCCCTACTAGGGGGTGAAATAATAATTTTTAGGTAAAAGTCGCTTTGCATGTGCAGCATGTGGGAGTTTGTATGCTAATATGAAATTAAACTCGTTCCACATAAAGTGCATGCATACAACTGAATGCCGCTATGATTTATCATTTTTGTTTTTTGTTTTACGAATGCACAATTGAGGTTTTTGTAAGAGGGCGGGCTTTTTGAATAATGATTTATAGATACGTTTTTTTTACAAATTAACCAAAGATCCAAAAACTAATAGGTCATCGGCTTTTTAATATCTTATGAACTAAGAAAGCTAGGAACATGTATGAGGGGTCGTTGGACTTGTGGTGACGCCCTGTTTTTGAATGTATTATTCATTTTTTGTCAAAAAGGCCTAACTGCACTTTCGTTAATATCTCGCTAACTAATAATCACAGAGGGTCGAGTGAGGTGTCATAGGACTTAAAATGGCCAAACCCTCCCCATGACCAATGTATTTACCAAAAAAAAAAACAAAAAAAAACAGAAAGGTCATTAACCTAAGATTGTATCAACTAATAATCAGAGAGGGACAAGTGAGGTGTCACAAGACTCAGGATGGCCAACCCTTTTCCATGACCAACGAATTTACCCAAAATACCCAAATCAGCAAGGTCATTGACCTAAGATTTTATAAACTTATCAGTAGAGAGGGTCAAGTGAGGTGTCATAGGACTACGAATGGTTAACCCTTTCCCATGACCAATGAATTTACCTCAAAAATTCAAAACAGCAAGGTCATTGACCTGAGATTTTATAAACTAATAATCGGATATCAACATGTGAGGCGTCATAGGACTTAGAATGGTCAACCCTTTCCCATGGCTAATGAATTTACCCAAAAATAGCCAATACATCAAGGTCATCGACCTGAGATTTTATAAACTTATAATCGGATATGGACATGTGAAATGTTTACAGTGAGTGATGAAACATAGCTAGGTAGTGAAAGAATTATTGTAGGCTACATGTATGGTGACTGACAAATCTTTCCCCATTGGAACTTGTTTTCAGATCAAACTGCAGTACAGAGAGAGTATAGGTTGTAGGTATGGGATAATAAATGACAAATAGTGTATACAAAATCTGATTAATCGATTCAAGAAATAAGAGTAGTCAATCTTTAATTGATTGGTTAAATAGGATAGCTAAAATCCAAAATGGTGACTACATTGAACTAAACTGAACCAAGCTGAATCAAATCCAACCAAACCGAACCAAAACTTAATCAAGAACAAGCCAATGGTTTAAGTGTAAAACTTGTGGTTGAATGTGGGCATTGGTAATGTCAGAAAGGAAAGGGATAACGCTTTACCTATACAGGGTAAGGTAAAGCTAGTGCATGATGCTAATGCACACACACACACAAGTACATGAACCACACACAACCATCCTATGCAGTTATTATGGGTTGACTGTTAAAACTTGCTCAGTGGTTACTGGGGCAAGATGGTCGCTACACACAACAAGCTTTAAATACCTGAGGCTAATAATCTGTACACACACTCACACACACTTGTTCTAAACTAAACTGTCTTGCTGGCAGAGCTCACACAGTAGGTAAATGACAGAAATGCTTGGCTAACAGAAATACAATCATTTTCGGTTGTCTAATGTTACCAGCTAAACATTACGTGCTATAGTGGTGAGCACATGTGCCTCTTTCACTGGAGATCTTAACTCGATTTCTAGCTCTAAGGCCAAGAACGAATCAAACTAAGAAAAAAGGGTATGGTGACGCAGTGGTTAAACTGTTAGCCTTTCACTAAGGTAGACTAGGGTTTGATTTTTGGTTAATATGCATGTCATAAACAATCAAATAAAAGCAGAGATAATGTTTAAAACTGATTACACTTGTCTCTTTTCAAATTATTACTTAGATTACAAATACAAACGTGGACTGGGTTTGACATATAGTTAATGCTTCCTATCACATACCAGACTGCAAGAAAGCCAAACAAGCAAAAGCAGTGGTAAAATCGCTATGTGTAGAGAAATACCTAACGGTTTTTATGAACTGGCAAAGGTATGTCGCATAAACAGTGCAGGATACAATCCAGCAACCATAATTTTTATCTCGTGGACAAGAGAAAACATATATATAGAGAGAGATATATAGAAAGCTTGTGTGTGTGTGTGTGTGGGAGCATTGGTTGTTTGACCAGAGAAAATACGGTGAGGTAGGGTGGGGAGAGGGAGTATTAGCACTTATATATATGAATGGAAAATAGATTTTTTTCAATCGTTTTGTTTTTCAAATGTAGTGGTAGATAGTCGTTTTTTGTAAAACATTCTTACTTGCAGTAGTAATAAGCCTCTATGGTTCCGCTAACACATAGATAGACTGTATTATTGCCATGGTCAAGCACTCACATTAAGATCATTTACAAAATCATAAAATGAAAAATAAAAATCTTGTTTTGGAAATATCGTTTTTCAACATACACACAAAATAAATATATAAAAAAATTGTAAACAGCAAATTGGAAAATCCATGTTTCCATATAGACAAAATTTAAAAACCTTAAACGGACATTTAAGAAAATATATGCAAATGGGAAATTGACAAATGTGTAAATATGAAAATGGAAAAATCCATGTTTCCATATCATGAAATTGAAAAACATCAAACTGTCATTTTAAAAAATGCAAATGGAAAATTGACAAATTGCAATGTGTGAAATGTGAAATTGAACAAATGGCTATCATAATAAAAAAAAAAGAACATGGTGCTCTATGGTTGAGGTGTGAATCAAACCCTCTCTACTTATATGGACCACTCGAGACTGAGTAGACTAGTTTTAGTTGTCATACCACTTTTAAAGGTTTTTGTTAAATCTAGGAATTGAACCCAAGAGCTTGTAGGGGGGATTCAAGGTTATAATATGTTAAACAGATAGCCTTGAATGTAGGGTGTGGTAGTTATATAGAGATGAGACGTTTCGCTCGGGGCAGGGAGGCATGGAGATCTGCATCAAACCAGTCAAAAGACTGACGACTCAAACAACAACATGTAGAGCTCACCAAAATAATGTTGTGTAACGGTAAATGTTAGTCAACGAACAGTAATGCATTACTAAAACCCATGACACGATACCTAAGAGCTTTTCTAAAATTATTTTAAAATGCCTTTAACCCTATATTAAACACCCAGTTCACAAGACTCATAACTGCAATGTTATGGTCAAACAAAACAAAATCTATATTTCAAAACAAACAAGTGGTTTAGTCAATGTATACTGGAAAAAGTTTTATAAACACTCAAGTCCACAAAAATAATTAAATTAGTAACTATCAGGTTGACCGAGTGGTTATGGTGTTTGACTTAAGTTCAAATTTTCTGTACAAGAAAGCAAGGGTTCGAATACCTTACCTGATATAACTATTGCCTCAACATGACTTGACCACACTGTATTATTGTGTACTCGGTACACAAACCATAGATAGAGTGTATTGTTTAAGGTCACTCTCTTTGCGAACATAGTCAGAGACTGTTGATGGTTAACAATTGCATTAATAGTGGAACATAGGGATAGCAATTAAGAAAAACAGACAATACCCATACACTTTTTTTTATTTATTTAATGTAAGTACTTGTACAATAGTTATGTACAAACTACAACTCTCTTTTGTCTATTACTATCTAGTCCTTTTCGATCCACTTGCATAACAAGGCAGATGACTTTGTAGTTCAGCCCCTTAAAACAACAACAACACTACCTCTTGCATAGTCTGTGATGTTGATGACTCTTGAGGCGTGGAAGATGGATACAACATAACTTTTACAACAGGGGTTAAACGTTGCTCAACAATCAATGCACTATTTTGAGTAGCAACATCTTTCTCTTGTACTAACTTATTAGCATTCTGATAATTTTTTGCCAACACCATCAGTGTTTTGTCTGGAGCACTACATTGATGATCACTCACACTTAAAACCACACCATTTCTACTTTTCATATTGCCTCGACATCTTGTTGACCTGTGTTTTGAGCATCGCCAGAATATTATTCCTTTTACATTTTGTCGTCTATAGTTATAAGAGTAGCCTTTATAGAGTACACGTTGTTTACCTCGGTTAGTTGTAGTAAGTTCCATAGTAGTAACTAACCTGTTAGTATGATTTGCACACTACAAAGGTTATCTCTGTTCTGGTAATAGAATTATTTATCGTTGGCTTTTATATTTAATATGTACAGTTAAAAGTGATAGAAAAGTGGTAGAAACGTGGTAGCAAAGTGGTAGACAAGTGGTAGACAATTGGTAACATAGTGGTAGAAAAGTGGTAGCAAAGTTGTAGCAAAGTGGTAGAAAAGTGGTAGAAAAGTGGTAGAAAAGTAGTAGAAAAGTGGTAGCAAAGTGGTAGAAAAGTGGTAGCAAAGTGGTAGCAAAGTAGTAGAAAAGTGGTAGCAAACTAGAAAAGTGGTAGAAAAGTAGTAGAAAAGTGGTAGCAAAGTGGTAGAAAAGTGGTAGCAAACTAGAAAAGTGGTAGCAAAGTGGTAGAAAATATTACATGTATTGTTAAGAAATAGTTTAAGCGGTTACATGGATTCATTACACTATAATTTTAGCATCACGAAGCTCATTTTCTATATCCAAAAGTTCTTCCTCATATTTAGTATGACCAGCCTGTTTACAGGTATGCAAGTACTGAAGCCGCTGGATTAGCTTATTGGGATTGTTCCAGTAAACAAATTTAACAAATGATTTTTTTGGGTGTAAACCATTATCATCCTCCTCATCATCATCATCATCATCATAATCAGCATCATCATCATGGTTATCATCATCAATATAATTATCATCAATATAATCATCATCACTATTACTATCTAATCCTTTTTGTTCATCTTGCAATGCAACAACCTTTGGCATAGTTTGTGTTGTCTTTGATAGTGTTAGAGGTTTCTTAGACGTTAACCACTGTCCTAACATGTCTTTTTCAGGAGATAATAAATGCTCTTTAACAAACAAAGCACTATCTTGAGCCACACTATTTTTTTCTTGGTCTTGCTTTTTTACCTTGGTTAGAGTATTTTGTCCATTTAAATGAGTATTATTTTGAGATTTACAATGATGATCGATTGAAATAAGTATGTTGGAGCCTTTTGTTTTAATCATTCCTCGACACTTTTTAGATCGTTGTTTCGAACAGCACCAAATAACAGTTCCATTTTTATTAGTTCGTTTTACAATATATGCATATCCTTTATAGTAAGCACATGGCTTACCATAGCTAGTCGTTGATACTTCCATGTCGACTGTTGAGCATAAACTAACCTCTAGTAAAGTTAACTCGATAATAAAAATGATAGTTTGTAGTATGTGCAGTTTAAAGTAAGAGCAAAAGTGAGAGTCAAATGGTAGAAAAGTGTTAACAAAGTGGTGGAAGAGTGGTAGCAGTTTATAGTAGTCATGATCTTTTTTACCAGAATGTGATTTGAGTAAATGTAATTTCTAAACCTTAGCAGTGAGTAGTCAGTTAGTCTTGGTTCAGACAAGCGTAAACAGTTCTCCAATGAATCAGAGATCAAGATTTTCATTATGAAACAGTTGTGTGTAACCAATTAGGTATCGGTACTTGATAGCTTCACACATGAACAAAAATTCCAACATATCTGACATCAGATTTTCATTATGAAACAGTTGTGTGTAACCAATTAGGTATCGGTACTTGATAGCTTCACACATGAACACAAATTCCAACATATCTGACATGAAATACATGATTTGAAAGTTGACAAAGAATATCCAATCAACCATTGTAGTTGCAATGTCAAACACAAAGACAAAATCAGCATGAACTTTTAAGTTACAGGAAAATTCTATGAAATAGACTATGCATGAAATTTGGAAATACACATTAGAAGTTTGCAACACCATCCTTCTAGCCTATATAAATTATCGACATGGAAAGTGTGCACTGCCCCTAACATTAAACCAATTTATCAATAACGCAAGTCAACAATCAAAACATTTTGTCTTGAGTCTATCATTTAATGCATATATTCTGTCTACATTGAACAGTAACAAAAACGCCATTCATAATTAATTAAGTTTGCTTTTATTCGTTATGTAATGATAAATACATATTTAAAGTTTTGGCTGACTGTTCAGAGTGAATCGGCTTTGAACACATAAGAGAGGGAATATTTTAAGACTTAACCTCTGCTCACCTAACATAACCTAAATTTACCTAACCTAACCTTATCATATAGGTAAGAAACGGGTCAAGCTATGCTTTCGACTACCGAGTTTCAGTTACTTTTCAAGGTTACTCTCCCGAACATTGCCGGAGACTGCTGATAAACACCTATGTTCCCACGGCGGCGGCGCGCAACGACTTACATGATGCGCTTCCCCCTTTTCATTGATCCCTGTTGATTTGTCCCTTTGGACTGGTCCCTGTTGACTAGCCCCTTTGGAAGGGCCCTTTTCGAATGGAGTCATTCTTGACGGGTCCCTGTGGACAGGTCCTTTTGGCTGATCCCTTTTGGACCGGTCCCTTTGGACTGGTACCTATGGACTGGCCCATGCAATTATCCAAATTTCCAAAGGGGCTAGTCAACAGGGACCAGTCCAAAGGGACAAATCAACAGGGATCAATGAAAAGGGGGAAGCGCATCATGTAAGTCGTTGCGCGCCGTCGCCGTGGGAACATAGGTGTTTATCAGCAGTCTCCGGCAATGTTCGGGAGAGTAACCTTGAAAAGTAACTGAAACTCGGTAGTCGAAAGCATAGCTTGACCCGTTTCTTACCTATATGACAAGGTTAGGTTAGGTAAATTTAGGTTATGTTAGGTGAGCTGAGGTTAAGTCTTAAAATATTCCCTCTCTTATGTGTTCAAAGCCGATTCACCCTGAACAGTCAGCCAAAACTTTAAATATGTATTTATCATTACATAACGAATTAAAGCAAATTTAATTAATTATGAATGGCGTTTTTTGTTACTATTTATTTATTTAGCGTTTGGCTGTACATATCAACATTAGTCAAAAATAGATGTGTATTTACATTATTTACAGTTTCACTTTCAAGTTGTTAATAAAGTCTATCACAGCTGGGCCTGCTTCCACAAAGTCACTGAAGTTGCCACTGTAGGAATGCGTCGGGCAGTCATTCACTATATGCCGTATGGTCTGCCTGGGATCACCACAACTGCATTCTGGTGAAGATATATATCCCCATTTGTAGAGAAGATCTGCACATCTACCATGGTTTGTTCTTATCCTGTTTAGCGTTGACCATGTTTTCCGGGGTAGATGGAAGCCACTTGGTGGTGTTGTGGAGTTTGTGATATCTTGCAGCTGACTTGGAATGTTTTCCACCAATTCTTCTATCCAGTTTTGCAGCAGGTTGAAGTTTTGGTTCACCAGGTGTCTCGCTGTCCGGATGGAGGGGTTTCGCGAGCGTAGACGTCTCACTTCAGCAGCAGTGATGTCCTGGTGTATTGGTAGCTGGTCGTTGGCATTTATCTTCTTATACTCCCGGAGTAAGGCATGTTTGCGTCTGAGTTCCGCTGGAGGAATATGACTCAGTGCTGGTAACCAAAATGTTGGTGTTGATTTTACTGTGCCAGATATCATTCTCATTGCCTGATTCAATTGGGCATCGACAAGTTTGGTATAACTGCTATTTAGCCACACTGGAGAACAATACTCAGCTGTTGAGAAGACCAGACTGAGGGCGGTGGTGCGTAAAGTGTCGGCTGACGAACCCCATGTAGTGCCACATAGTTTTTGAAGTATGTTGTTTCTAGACTTCAGTTTTTCTGCCGTTTTCTTCAGGTGTTTCTTGAAGGAGAGAGTTCTGTCTAAGATGACCCCCAGGTAATTGGATTCATTGGTGTGGGTCAAGCGATTTTTACCTAGGTACACTTCTAGTTCACGATTAGCTAGCTTATTGCATAAGTGGAAACATGTCACTGTAGTTTTGCTTGGGTTCGGCTTCAGCCTCCATTTTCGGAAGTATTCATCAAGAATGCGTAGATCAATAGTTAGGGTATGTTCTGTATTTTCGATTTGTCTCTTCTGGGTAGCAATTGCCCAATCATCGGCGTATCCAAACTTTCTTGAACTGGTTGCAGGCATATCGGAGATGTAGAGGCTGAAGAGAAGTGGGGCCAAGACGGAGCCTTGAGGCAATCCATTGTCAAGTTTCTTCTCCTTACTGATGGTGTTTCCCAAAATTACTTGAAATCTGCGATTCATTAACATGTTATCCACAAGTCTGGCTATTCTTCCGCAAGGTATTGTGCGTAGGAGTTTGTAGATCATGCCATGTCTCCACACAGTGTCATAAGCAGATGTCAGATCAATGAATGCAACTGATGTCTTAAGCCCTTCCTGGAATCCGGCTTCTATGTGGGTGGTCAGTGATAGTACTTGATCGACACAACTGCGATTTGGTCGAAATCCAGCTTGTTCCATAGGCACTTGTTCAAGGATTAAAGAGCTTATCCTGTTGTAAAGAAGTCTTTCTAGTAGCTTGTACACTGCGCTGAGTAGTGCAATTGGCCTGTAGCTTTGAGGTAAATCATTTGGTTTGCCTGGTTTCAATATGGCGATAACCTTTGTTCTTTTAAGTGCAGGAGGTATGTTCCCAGTTTGCAGGATATCAGAGAAGAAGCGCGCAAGCCATACTTTTGCATATTTTCCACAATGGAGCAGGAATTCTGGGTGGATACCATCAAAGCCTGGAGCTTTACCTGGTTTGACATCTTTTAGTGCCTTTGAAATGTCCTCTGATGTGAATGGACAAGATAATTCATTATCTTCTAAACCCTTTGCTTTTAAGACTTTAAGCTCTCGTTTAATCTTGTTGGTGTGATCTCTTTGCTTGGGTGCTTTTGATGTTGACACCATGTGTGAGGCTATAGTATCTGGACTGATGGTGCTGTTATCACGTACTATTTTGTTTCCTCCTGCCAGTTTTCGAAGAAGGGACCAAGCTTCCCTGCTTGAGTGTTTGAAGTCGATGTTCTCGACGGTTTCAGTCCATTTCTGTCTTCTGGAGGCATCAAGGCTGTGCAGTAGTTCATTTGATATTTCATGGTCACCAGTTGTGAGGAACTCTTCATACAAATTTTCGCTAACTTCATTCCATCCAGGAATATACTCCTTCCTGCACCCTCTAGGAATAAACTTCTTTGCTATACTGATCACTGCGCCCGCAAATCTCTCGTAACTTTCACTTACAGGTGGAATCCAACCCAGACATTTGTCAAGGTTCTCAGAAAATGCAGGCCAGTTTGCCTTTTGGAAATTCCATCGTGGTCGTGGAGTAGAAGTGATGATAGGCACTTTCAAACTTGTTTCAATGATGACTGGTCTGTGTTGACTGCGAGGGAAGGCACGTAGGACTTTGCGTGATGTTGGTAGAGGCAGACAATTATCATCCGTAGATACAAAGCATAAATCAGGGTTGTAGTCACGTTTCCAAGAAGCTGATCTGAAAGTAGCCAAATCTTTCGCGTCAAAAATAAGGTGCATGTGATGTGCGTCGGCCCAGGTGGCCAGAGCCTCACCATTGTCGTCATTAACACTATATTTCCATTCAGTATGATGACTGTTGAAATCACCAAGATAGACAGATGGATGTGGGTAATTTGGAACCACAGAAGGAGGCCACTGAACGGCAGGTGGCTTGTAGACGTTTATGACTTTTGTCCCACTTACTTCTATGACAGCGGTGTGGATGTCATTGCTGGTGTTAGTAGAAATCAGAGAGGCATTTTCTATAGTATTGTGAACATATGTAGCTATACCATACACCTTATGATATGTTGCCCCTATGAGATCATATCCTGGAACTTTGCCGCGAGAGTTTAGTTGGCCTATATCTTCTGTATGTGTTTCTTGAATAGCAATAACGTCAATGTTGTTTTCTAGAGCGATTTTGGACAAGTACTCTCCCTTTGCTCTGCTTATGCCTTCTACGTTGATCTGTAACACGCGGATAGCAGGTCCTATTCTTCTGAAGTGCGAGTCCTTATAAGGACTATTTGAGTTAGATTTCGTCATGGTATTGATATTGATATGTAAATTGGCCAGGAGATCACTGTTCAATGTAGACAGAATATATGCATTAAATGATAGACTCAAGACAAAATGTTTTGATTGTTGACTTGCGTTATTGATAAATTGGTTTAATGTTAGGGGCAGTGCACACTTTCCATGTCGATAATTTATATAGGCTAGAAGGATGGTGTTGCAAACTTCTAATGTGTATTTCCAAATTTCATGCATAGTCTATTTCATAGAATTTTCCTGTAACTTAAAAGTTCATGCTGATTTTGTCTTTGTGTTTGACATTGCAACTACAATGGTTGATTGGATATTCTTTGTCAACTTTCAAATCATGTATTTCATGTCAGATATGTTGGAATTTGTGTTCATGTGTGAAGCTATCAAGTACCGATACCTAATTGGTTACACACAACTGTTTCATAATGAAAATCTGATGTCAGATATGTTGGAATTTTTGTTCATGTGTGAAGCTATCAAGTACCCATACCTAATTGGTTACACACAACTGTTTCATAATGAAAATCTTGATCTCTGATTCATTGGAGAACTGTTTACGCTTGTCTGAACCAAGACTAACTGACTACTCACTGCTAAGGTTTAGAAATTACATTTACTCAAATCACATTCTGGTAAAAAAGATCATGACTACTATAAACTGCTACCACTCTTCCACCACTTTGTTAACACTTTTCTACCATTTGACTCTCACTTTTGCTCTTACTTTAAACTGCACATACTACAAACTATCATTTTTATTATCGAGTTAACTTTACTAGAGGTTAGTTTATGCTCAACAGTCGACATGGAAGTATCAACGACTAGCTATGGTAAGCCATGTGCTTACTATAAAGGATATGCATATATTGTAAAACGAACTAATAAAAATGGAACTGTTATTTGGTGCTGTTCGAAACAACGATCTAAAAAGTGTCGAGGAATGATTAAAACAAAAGGCTCCAACATACTTATTTCAATCGATCATCATTGTAAATCTCAAAATAATACTCATTTAAATGGACAAAATACTCTAACCAAGGTAAAAAAGCAAGACCAAGAAAAAAATAGTGTGGCTCAAGATAGTGCTTTGTTTGTTAAAGAGCATTTATTATCTCCTGAAAAAGACATGTTAGGACAGTGGTTAACGTCTAAGAAACCTCTAACACTATCAAAGACAACACAAACTATGCCAAAGGTTGTTGCATTGCAAGATGAACAAAAAGGATTAGATAGTAATAGTGATGATGATTATATTGATGATAATTATATTGATGATGATAACCATGATGATGATGCTGATTATGATGATGATGATGATGAGGAGGATGATAATGGTTTACACCCAAAAAAATCATTTGTTAAATTTGTTTACTGGAACAATCCCAATAAGCTAATCCAGCGGCTTCAGTACTTGCATACCTGTAAACAGGCTGGTCATACTAAATATGAGGAAGAACTTTTGGATATAGAAAATGAGCTTCGTGATGCTAAAATTATAGTGTAATGAATCCATGTAACCGCTTAAACTATTTCTTAACAATACATGTAATATTTTCTACCACTTTGCTACCACTTTTCTAGTTTGCTACCACTTTTCTACCACTTTGCTACCACTTTTCTACTACTTTTCTACCACTTTTCTAGTTTGCTACCACTTTTCTACTACTTTGCTACCACTTTGCTACCACTTTTCTACCACTTTGCTACCACTTTTCTACTACTTTTCTACCACTTTTCTACCACTTTTCTACCACTTTGCTACAACTTTGCTACCACTTTTCTACCACTATGTTACCAATTGTCTACCACTTGTCTACCACTTTGCTACCACGTTTCTACCACTTTTCTATCACTTTTAACTGTACATATTAAATATAAAAGCCAACGATAAATAATTCTATTACCAGAACAGAGATAACCTTTGTAGTGTGCAAATCATACTAACAGGTTAGTTACTACTATGGAACTTACTACAACTAACCGAGGTAAACAACGTGTACTCTATAAAGGCTACTCTTATAACTATAGACGACAAAATGTAAAAGGAATAATATTCTGGCGATGCTCAAAACACAGGTCAACAAGATGTCGAGGCAATATGAAAAGTAGAAATGGTGTGGTTTTAAGTGTGAGTGATCATCAATGTAGTGCTCCAGACAAAACACTGATGGTGTTGGCAAAAAATTATCAGAATGCTAATAAGTTAGTACAAGAGAAAGATGTTGCTACTCAAAATAGTGCATTGATTGTTGAGCAACGTTTAACCCCTGTTGTAAAAGTTATGTTGTATCCATCTTCCACGCCTCAAGAGTCATCAACATCACAGACTATGCAAGAGGTAGTGTTGTTGTTGTTTTAAGGGGCTGAACTACAAAGTCATCTGCCTTGTTATGCAAGTGGATCGAAAAGGACTAGATAGTAATAGACAAAAGAGAGTTGTAGTTTGTACATAACTATTGTACAAGTACTTACATTAAATAAATAAAAAAAAGTGTATGGGTATTGTCTGTTTTTCTTAATTGCTATCCCTATGTCCCACTATTAATGCAATTGTTAACCATCAACAGTCTCTGACTATGTTCGCAAAGAGAGTGACCTTAAACAATACACTCTATCTATGGTTTGTGTACCGAGTACACAATAATACAGTGTGGTCAAGTCATGTTGAGGCAATAGTTATATCAGGTAAGGTATTCGAACCCTTGCTTTCTTGTACAGAAAATTTGAACTTAAGTCAAACACCATAACCACTCGGTCAACCTGATAGTTACTAATTTAATTATTTTTGTGGACTTGAGTGTTTATAAAACTTTTTCCAGTATACATTGACTAAACCACTTGTTTGTTTTGAAATATAGATTTTGTTTTGTTTGACCATAACATTGCAGTTATGAGTCTTGTGAACTGGGTGTTTAATATAGGGTTAAAGGCATTTTAAAATAATTTTAGAAAAGCTCTTAGGTATCGTGTCATGGGTTTTAGTAATGCATTACTGTTCGTTGACTAACATTTACCGTTACACAACATTATTTTGGTGAGCTCTACATGTTGTTGTTTGAGTCGTCAGTCTTTTGACTGGTTTGATGCAGATCTCCATGCCTCCCTGCCCCGAGCGAAACGTCTCATCTCTATATAACTACCACACCCTACATTCAAGGCTATCTGTTTAACATATTATAACCTTGAATCCCCCCTACAAGCTCTTGGGTTCAATTCCTAGATTTAACAAAAACCTTTAAAAGTGGTATGACAACTAAAACTAGTCTACTCAGTCTCGAGTGGTCCATATAAGTAGAGAGGGTTTGATTCACACCTCAACCATAGAGCACCATGTTCTTTTTTTTTTATTATGATAGCCATTTGTTCAATTTCACATTTCACACATTGCAATTTGTCAATTTTCCATTTGCATTTTTTAAATTACAGTTTGATGTTTTTCAATTTCATGATATGGAAACATGGATTTTTCCATTTTCATATTTACACAATTGTCAATTTCCCATTTGCATATATTTTCTTAAATGTCCGTTTAAGGTTTTTTAATTTTGTCTATATGGAAACATGGATTTTCCAATTTGCTGTTTACAATTTTTTTATATATTTATTTTGTGTGTATGTTGAAAAACGATATTTCCAAAACAAGATTTTTATTTTTCATTTTATGATTTTGTAAATGATCTTAATGTGAGTGCTTGACCATGGCAATAATACAGTCTATCTATGTGTTAGCGGAACCATAGAGGCTTATTACTACTGCAAGTAAGAATGTTTTACAAAAAACGACTATCTACCACTACATTTGAAAAACAAAACGATTGAAAAAAATCTATTTTCCATTCATATATATAAGTGCTAATACTCCCTCTCCCCACCCTACCTCACCGTATTTTCTCTGGTCAAACAACCAATGCTACCCACACACACACACACACAAGCTTTCTATATATCTCTCTCTATATATATGTTTTCTCTTGCCCACGAGATAAAAATTATGGTTGCTGGATTGTATCCTGCACTGTTTATGCGACATACCTTTGCCAGTTCATAAAAACCGTTAGGTATTTCTCTACACATAGCGATTTTACCACTGCTTTTGCTTGTTTGGCTTTCTTGCAGTCTGGTATGTGATAGGAAGCATTAACTATATGTCAAACCCAGTCCACGTTTGTATTTGTAATCTAAGTAATAATTTGAAAAGAGACAAGTGTAATCAGTTTTAAACATTATCTCTGCTTTTATTTGATTGTTTATGACATGCATATTAACCAAAAATCAAACCCTAGTCTACCTTAGTGAAAGGCTAACAGTTTAACCACTGCGTCACCATACCCTTTTTTCTTAGTTTGATTCGTTCTAGGCCTTAGAGCTAGAAATCGAGTTAAGATCTCCAGTGAAAGAGGCACATGTGCTCACCACTATAGCACGTAATGTTTAGCTGGTAACATTAGACAACCGAAAATGATTGTATTTCTGTTAGCCAAGCATTTCTGTCATTTACCTACTGTGTGAGCTCTGCCAGCAAGACAGTTTAGTTTAGAACAAGTGTGTGTGAGTGTGTGTATAGATTATTAGCCTCAGATATTTAAAGCTTGTTGTGTGTAGCGACCATCTTGTCCCAGTAACCACTGAGCAAGTTTTAACAGTCAACCCATAATAACTGCATAGGATGGTTGTGTGTGGTTCATGTACTTGTGTGTGTGTGTGCATTAGCATCATGCACTAGCTTTACCTTACCCTGTATAGGTAAAGCGTTATCCCTTTCCTTTCTGACATTACCAATGCCCACATTCAACCACAAGTTTTACACTTAAACCATTGGCTTGTTCTTGATTAAGTTTTGGTTCGGTTTGGTTGGATTTGATTCAGCTTGGTTCAGTTTAGTTCAATGTAGTCACCATTTTGGATTTTAGCTATCCTATTTAACCAATCAATTAAAGATTGACTACTCTTATTTCTTGAATCGATTAATCAGATTTTGTATACACTATTTGTCATTTATTATCCCATACCTACAACCTATACTCTCTCTGTACTGCAGTTTGATCTGAAAACAAGTTCCAATGGTGAAAGATTTGTCAGTCACCATACATGTAGCCTACAATAATTCTTTCACTACCTAGCTATGTTTCATCACTCACTGTAAACATTTCACATGTCCATATCCGATTATAAGTTTATAAAATCTCAGGTCGATGACCTTGATGTATTGGCTATTTTTGGGTAAATTCATTAGCCATGGGAAAGGGTTGACCATTCTAAGTCCTATGACATCTCACATGTTGATATCCGATTATTAGTTTATAAAATCTCAGGTCAATGACCTTGCTGTTTTGAATTTTTGAGGTAAATTCATTGGTCATGGGAAAGGGTTAACCATTCGTAGTCCTATGACACCTCACTTGACCCTCTCTACTGATAAGTTTATAAAATCTTAGGTCAATGACCTTGCTGATTTGGGTATTTTGGGTAAATTCGTTGGTCATGGAAAAGGGTTGGCCATCCTGAGTCTTGTGACACCTCACTTGTCCCTCTCTGATTATTAGTTGATACAATCTTAGGTTAATGACCTTTCTGGTTTTTTTTGTTTTTTTTTTTTGGTAAATACATTGGTCATGGGGAGGGTTTGGCCATTTTAAGTCCTATGACACCTCACTCGACCCTCTGTGATTATTAGTTAGCGAGATATTAACGAAAGTGCAGTTAGGCCTTTTTGACAAAAAATGAATAATACATTCAAAAACAGGGCGTCACCACAAGTCCAACGACCCCTCATACATGTTCCTAGCTTTCTTAGTTCATAAGATATTAAAAAGCCGATGACCTATTAGTTTTTGGATCTTTGGTTAATTTGTAAAAAATACGTATCTATAAATCATTATTCAAAAAGCCCGCCCTCTTACAAAAACCTCAATTGTGCATTCGTAAAACAAAAAACAAAAATGATAAATCATAGCGGCATTCAGTTGTATGCATGCACTTTATGTGGAACGAGTTTAATTTCATATTAGCATACAAACTCCCACATGCTGCACATGCAAAGCGACTTTTACCTAAAAATTATTATTTCACCCCCTAGTAGGGGTAGATTTTATTTTTGAGTGGAAATAAGTTATCCATAGGAAAGGGGTTGTCTGCCGGAATAGTTTGACTACTCGTACATGTCTCTAGCCTTATTCCCACCACTGCCAAAACAGGTTGTGACTTGTTAGCTCTTATCGTGCACGTGCACATGTGAACACCTGTGTGTTAGATCATATTACACATGAACTCGCATTTTCTCACGTATGATTCAAAACAGGATGTGACTTGTTTCACAAGGAGAATGCTAATAATGACATCTCACACGTGTTCACATGTATTTCATCACTTTCCTTTCATATCGTTATTACATTTTAGTAGTGGGGGATTAGTGAACAACGTCAATTCAACACATACAAATGTAGTTAGGCCCTTTGACATAATTTAAATAAATTCATGGGCTAGTCCGTAGGAACCAGGCCAAAGGGACCCGTCCAAAGGGACAAGGACTCGTCCACAAGGACCTGTCCACAAGGACTCGTCCACACAGACTCGTCCACAATGACCTGTCAACAATGACCTGTCCACAAGGACTTGTCCACAAGGACTTGTCCACAAGGACTCGTCCACAAGGACTCGACAACAATGACCCCGCCAACAATGACCCGTCAACAATAACCCATCCATAGGGATCCACTCCCCCACCCTGGGCATGCTAATTCATAGTGGCTTTTCCACCGAACATATGCACTTTATGTGGAACAACGTTTAAATCCATATCGGCATTCAAACTCTCACATGTTGCAATTCTTAACAGAGATTCTCTAAAAAAAATACAATTTCACCCCCTAGTAGGGGTAGGTTTTATTTTGGGGTTGAAATATGTCGTCCATTGGAAAGGGGGTATCAGCCCGAGTTCAATGACACCTCATTCGTCAAAATCCGACCACGGGTTCGGGAGTTATCGGGCTGCCGCCATCTTGTGAGGTGGGGAGGTGGAGGTGGCTGCGGAACCCCCACAAACACACTACTATTAGTGAATGCAGTTGTTGACATTAATACACCAGAACGTCCTGGAGGAGCAGGCGTATGACATTAGTTTCACGAAAATTATAATTATATCCAGCTCTCTGTTCAGTAAATGGATTTCTTACGCGAAACTTTTCCACCAGATGTCATAACTGTTCTATTTGGGACTCAATTGATTTGCCTTGCGTTCTATACGCATCGAATTTGAAGAATAATTAGTTGATAATATGATACATTTTAATTTTAAAGCGTCTGTAACAGCCTATTTTCTGTTATTTGACCAAAATAACAAAATGATCCAACATAGTACCCGTGCGCTACATCTTGGCGCTACTTCAATGTTTCAAAGCTTTGGGATCCGTTATTGGGTAGAGATCAAATGCTGACCCCACACAATTCCCAAGAGGAAGAATTCAACCGACAGAATCTCGACAGATATTTATGAATATTAATGTTAGAACATATAATAAAGTTATAATCAGTGGTTCTTTTTGAAAACTGTTTAAGAAAAAATGTTGGTACATTTGTATCTAGACCAGCAAATATAACTTCCGTCTTGAAAGCTCCTTTGGAGGAGAAGTAAAGCTGGTGCCAACGCGCTGTTCACAACAGCTGGAGGAGATTTCGAGTAATCCTCGATTTAAATCGATCTATCCAATCAGTTTCTTTTGGTCGGCATGATAAAGAACCTTCCACTAATTACACCTGTGTGAAGCTAAATTACAGGATAGATTTGACTAAAGCTCTTAGGTGCCAACGTTCGTCGCCAGGAGCCAACTGTGGAGGCATCTGGTAACCAAGTTCAGAACAAGTAGTCGTTGACGGTGGCGTTTGGAGGGAAAAGTAGGAACTACTTGAAAATTCCTTACTTGAATTAAAAACAGATAACACACACTAATACAGCTATCACAATTAACACCGGTTATCAGACAGATTCTACACACACAAAGCACACGGGGCTACATGACCGCGTTGGCCGGGGAGGTAAGTGTGAATGTAACGACGAGGAATTGGAAGGTAGCGGCTGTGGCCTATAGTTAGGGACCAACCCCTGCATTTGCCTGGAAGGAAGATGGAAGATGGGAAACCCCAGAAGACCATCCTCAAGGTTGCCGACGGGGGATTCGAACCTCCTCGCCTCCCGGATGTGAGCGACTGCCTGCAGCACGCCGTAACGACCACGGCTAACTCACCCGGTTACATAGTGTAATTAACACTATTCATCAACTTCCAAAGACAATGCCTTGTTCTCTGTCTTCAGCTCGTCGTTTCATTTCATAGTAGGCACCATAATGAAAAGATGTTTATGTCATCTGCACGTACAAAATGTACCTTAATCACTAACATAAACTGTAAATTAAGTACCGTATTTTATTGGATTTTTATTCAGAGCAGCTGAAAATGGTTCTCTTCTTCTTAAGTATTCAATCCATGGATTGGTCTGCGGCAGTTCGCCAGTCGCCACTATTTATAGCTTTCCTCTTCATCTCTTCATAGTTTCTGCATCCTACATCAGACATGATTTTCTGTACATATTGTAGGCGTGGTCTTCCTCGACATCTTTTGCCTTCAACCGTTCCCTCCAATACCGTTTTCAGCAGGCTATCGTGTCTCAAAATATGTCCTATCAGTCTAGTCCTCCTCCTCTTTATACTTTTCCTTAAGGTATAATTTTCCTCCACCTTTTTAAATACTTCAGCATTCGTTATTTTTTCTGTCCAGCTAATTTTTAGCATTCTTCTATAACACCATTGTTCAAAATAATGTATCCTCCTTTTTTCTCCTTTTCCATTTGTCCACGTTTCGCATCCATAAAGGGCAATACTCCAAACATACGCTTTTAATAATCGTTTTCTGGTTTTAATACTAATGGAATTTGTAGTGAATAAACGTTTCTTTTTGTGAAATGCTAATCTGGCTTGTAAAATTCTACATTTGATTTCTTTCTTGCTTCTTCCATCTTTGGTAATTTTGCTTCCGAGATATTTAAATTCTTGAACATTTTCTGGTGTTTTGTTGCCCACCACTAATTTCATACTTGAGTCTGCCTTTTTATCACAGACCATAACTTTCGTCTTTGACTGACTTATTTTCATGTTGTATTCATTACCCATGATTTCTTCCATTTTTACTATTATTTGTTTGAGATGTTGTTCACTATCTGTAACTATGGCAATGTCATTTGCAAATCTAATCATATTTATTTGTTCACCTTGTATCCTTATTCCTAAATTCAAATCCTCTCGAACCTTATTCAATGCATCCTGGATGTAGGCATTAAAAAGCATGGGAGACAAAGCACAGCCTTGTCTAACTCCTTTCCCTATTTTTGCTTCCTCTTGTTCATTTCCAATTTTAATTACTGCAATTTCATTTTTGTACAAATTCCAGATTATTCTTCTATCTCTATATGGGGCTCCTATGTTTTTGAGAATTTCAAACATTTTTATCCAATGTACTTTATCAAAAGCCTTTTCAATATCCACAAAGCATAAATAAGTTCTTTGGTCTTTTTCCAATCCTTTTTCAAGTAAAAGTCTCAATGCCAATATAGCTTCTCTAGTACCCTTACCTTTAACAAACCCAAATTGGTCTTCAGTCAGAAATTCTTCAATTTGCTTTTCAATTCGTCTTAATATTATGTTGGTGATAATTTTTGATGCATGTACGACTAAACTGATGGTGCGATATTGTTCACAATGTTTTGCTGCCATTTTCTTTGGTATAGGGATCATTATACTTTTTTCAAAATCAGCCTAGAGTATAGTATATAAAAACAAATAAAATCCTAATGACCTGAATGAGGTGCAGATGTAACACACACCTTGAAAAAATAAAAGTAGGACATTTTTTATAAAGGTGGGATATGTACGGGAAACGCCGATGCACGATAAAAAGGCAAATTTTGAAAATTTTCTAAAAAACTCATATGATAAGAATTTTGACATTATAAAAGTTGCTTTTGGTTGCCACAAGCATTCCATTATTGTGATATGAGTATCATTTGTCAACAATATTTGTAGCATGTTCTACAATCGAATGAATATTGACATTGTATTCCTCTCTTAAACTGAATCTCCCCCCTTAAAACAAGAATTACATCAATTTCATCTTATCTGCCTTTAATGAGCATTGTCAAATTTAACTCTTCTAGATCATTCTGGACCTCTTTGAACCAATTGTTCTTCGTTTTACTCTTCACTTATCATTATTATTATTATTATTATTATTTAAAAATAATTAAAAATAACTAAGTTGGTTGGTTTTGATATTTTATCTTGCTCTCTATTCCAATATTAATTACTAAATAGGTTTACATTCTGAAGGGTGCTATTCTCGATGTGTTAGAAAACTTCGAGAGCATTTAGTTTTAAAACATGCGGCTTCGGTGGCGTAGTTGGTAGCATGCTGAGCTTCTATGGCTAAGATCGCTGGTTCAAACCCGGCCGAAGTCGTCGGATTATTTAAAAGCGTTAAAAACCCTTCGGAGGGGAAGTAAAGCCGGGGGGCCCATTTCTTAGGTTTATGGCATGTAAAAGTACCTTCCACTAACTACAATTGTGTGAAGCTAAATTTGTAGGTTAGATTTGATTAACGCTCTAAGTTCCAACGTTTATCGCAAGGTGCCGGTTCCGGTGGCATCCAGTGGCGAGTTCACAGGTAGGTGTCCTTTGGTAGCAAAAGTAGGAAATACTTGAAATTGATCGTCTGCAGTCCTTACCTGAATTACAGATAACACACACTAATACAGCCATCACAATTAACATCGGTTATCAGACAGATTCTACACACACCCAAATTACACGGGGCTACTTGACCACGTCGCAGTCCCTAAACTGAAGAACCAAGCAACCAAACTCGCTCCGAAACTAGTAATTTATTTTTCCACTGAATGGAGATTGTTGGAAAAAAAGAAAACGTAAAAACACTTAGTGGGAGATGTATTGAAGATAGAGATATGCTGTCGGGGACAATTTTTCTATCGCTCCTAACTTTCAACATCCCTCGCTTAACTACAAGATCATCTATAATATTCGAAAATGATATAACCAATACTATTTCACATAATAATTCACCTGTATGGAGGCTTTGCAGTATTTACAACGATGCGGTTCGTGTAAACTAGAAACTAGATTTCTGTCTCTCAATTAGACCGTTCGTGGAAATTATAATCCAGTCACTCTAATTCATACTTGAGATAAAATTATCACACAAAACAGAATCAACAATGTATATATGTGGATAGGTCTGACCCTAGTTATTAATGTTACCTTTTAGTTTACAATGTAATAATTTCAAAACCTGTTTTCTATATATTTGACATTAGGTCAAATTTAGATTTAGTTTTTACATTATCTTTAGATTAAGCTTTTTACTACTATGCATTTCAATCTGTGTGAACTTACTAGTTTTAATAATTACATTTAGATATTAATACTTAATGTAGAAATATCAGGAAGTGTATTTTACTGTGTAGGTGCACTGTTATTGGGGCGCACACTGAGCCCTGTTGTGTACCGTCAACAAATAAATAAATAAATAAATAAACTTTCCACGTTGAACAATTCTTACAATCATAGTACCGTACATAGATATTTTTAACGGTTCACCCAGCGTAAGCTTAAAAAGCGCACGGACAGAAGGTGTTTCTTAGACTCGATTCCCTGAAATCGTTACTTCACGGCTTCCATTGGTCATAAATGATTTTTTTCTACGGAAACCTTCCTCGAGAAATCATTTACAGAATGGTGAAAACTGCATCAAAATCCGTCCAGTGGTTTTCGAGATTACCCGTTACATCCACGAATTTGGGACTTTGTTTTATATAAGGTGCGTTCAAAAAGTAAAGAGCCGGAGGCATAATTACTGAAACCAGTACCTGTATGTTTGAAGTATTGGCCCTGGCTGTTGAGGCACTTGTCCCACTGTGACACGAGGCGGTGAATGGCTGTCTCATAAAATTCCCTGGGCTGCGATGTGAACCAGTTCCGCACGTACAGCTTCACATCGGCGTCCGAGGTGAATCGTTGGCCCCGCAGAGCCCTTTTCAGGGGACCAAACATGACGTAATCACAGGGAGAAAGGTCTGAACTGTATGGAGGGTGGCTGAAAACCTCCCATTTGAATTTCTGCAGGAGTGCCGCGACTGTGTTGGCCGTATGAGGTCGTGCATTGTCGTGGAGCGACCACGGCAGCTATGGCGTTCACTGCCACTCGGCGGTCCTGGGCAATGAGTGCATCAACCAGCTGGAAATTGGCATCAGTAAGGCAGGGGGTGCCCCAGACCGGGCATCATCGGCTAACGACACCCGTCCTTCCCTGAAGCGCTTGTGCCACGCCTTGACCCTTGCAAGGGACATGCAGTGTTCGCCGTACACTTCTGGGATTCAGCGATGAATGTCCGTTCCCCCTACTCCTTCCGCTGTCAGAAACCGAACAACACCTCTTTGCTCTTCGTTTGACGCCTCCATATCACTGTTTGCAATGCGACTGCCACGTTGGACGATTGATGCATGCTGCTGTTCGCTTTGTATCGTCACGTGACGTGCACGCATGCCCTCTAGCGACGGGCTGTGACCTTCCACGCTCTGGTCGGAATCACTCCTCGTTACACACGCCACTATTAGCCGATGTCTTCACCGGTTTGTGCATTCCAGCTTCCGGCTCGTTACTGTTTGAACGCACCTTATACTATGTAGAGATATCCAGCAATTCCCCGAATTACGATTATCCCGCAGTTATTATAACCCCTCACATTGGTCGATCTTGACTACGCTACTGCATTCAGTTCCAGAGCCGACTGCTGATTTTTGTAATGTGTAGGACGTAATATGATAGGCTTAACTTAAGATAATTATTATAGCTGGGCTAAATTTATTAATTGTTATTTAGCGTATGATGATTAAAAACAGAAAAGAATTATATACACTGTTTACAATAAACACTATTCACAGCATTAGGATATCTCTTCAAAATTTGGACAGGAAGGTCTCTAATCCACGCAATTGCATTAGGAGTTGCTGAGTGGAGATCATCCAAGGCACCGGGATATGAATGCAGAGGGCACTCCTGCACAATATGCTCGATAGTCTGCATTTGAAAACCACAGTCACATCGGAGGGAATCTATCCAACCCCACGGGTGTAGGGCTGCACCTGTTCGACTGGTACCACATCGGATTCTGTTGAGCCTTGGCCAAACTGCCCGAGGAAGATTAAAACCAGCAAGTCTTGTGGTGGGGTCACTGATTTGAAGTAAGCCGCGAGGTGAGGAGTTTCGCCATTCATCTCTCCAGGCATTTCGGAGGTTGAACTCAGTGGACGAAAGATCATTAGCTGTTTTGCATGCTGGCTTTCGGGATTTCAACCTCTTTGTAGAGAGCCGTATGACATCCTGATGAATAGGAAGCTCAGCATTTTCTTTGATCCTGTACCAAGAGCTTGATGTCTCCTTATATGGGGTGGAGCGATATTACAAAGTACAGGTAGCCACTGGGTAGGGGTGCAACGTAGAGTACCAGAGATGATGCGCATTGCCTGGCGGAGCTGTATATCTACGAGTTGGTAGTGAGAGCTGTTCAACCACACGCCTGCACAATATTCAGCTGGAGAATACACGACAGCCAGAGTGGTAGTCCTGAGTGTGCTGGCGTCAGCGCCCCTAGATGTTCCAGCTAACCTACTAACTAGGTTATTGCGACTTTTTAGTTTTGCAGCATTTCTTTCTGTATGTTGTTGATATGTCAGTGTCCTGTCCAATGTTATGCCTAAGTACTTAGGACATCTGTTGTACTTTAGGTGTTGATTCCTAAACTTAACTCTAGGTTGGTAGTTTGCCTCTAGGTTGTTAAGGTGGAATGTGGCAACTTCAGATTTTATTCAGTCCCACAGCACTATTACGAACACATTACACAATATAATACAATCGAATACCACTCCAAAGATGTGCACACGCTGAAAACAGACTATCCATTCTGACCGCGTGAAATCGTAACGAATAAGCCCGTAGTGTTGGTTTAAATTCAACCAATAGCGAGACTTGAGGAACTCAGTCGACGTTCTCAGTGCGCCATTAAACAGAGCAAACCTGCCCCTTCTCCCTCAAGGGCTCCCATACATTTCTAAAGCTATAAACACGTGCCTTGAGGATGCAAGGCTTCCTTCCTCAGCAGTCTACTCCGGGCCGTGAAGGTCGCACTTCACTCATCTAGGGGGTGAAATGAAGAACTAGTTACAAGTGCTGACAGTGACAGAGCTTATCGAGAGGGCGCGCAATGTGGCCACAAAAACTATTTTACAAAACAATAAATTCGTTGATGTGTAACATTTTTCCGCTCGGTTGTTGGATATTTCTGTGGAAGTGATTTTGGAAAAGGGACGGAAATGGGATGGGAACAATGAGCGCGCGCGGTGGCGGAGATTGTTACCACGACGTACTGTCAGCCATGTGGCTATGTGGAATGTACATCGCATACGGTTTACTTCAAGGTTTGGAGACCCCATTAAAGATATTCCTACAATAAATCATCTTCAAGTTGTCGTTCTTTGGTGCGAAAATATTCATTATATAATATTTGCTGAAAACAATTATGATTTATTAAATCTTCATACTTTGGTTGTATTCTTATTTAATGTTAGCATTCGAGGTACTGTCGGCCAACATGTGTATGTGGAATGTATATCGCATAAGGTTTACTTCAAGGTTTGGTGGCCCCGTTAAAGATATTCCTACAATAAATCATTGGTACCCCACAACGTACCTCGCGCATGCGCACCGGTCAGGATTTGGCACTGGAGTTTTACAAGTAGTTATTTCAATTACCAAAAGAGTTCACCGTTAACAAGGGAATTGGACTCCCGGCAGACACATAGTAGGATAACATGTCACATGTTACACATCATATGCGACTACTCTAAGGCTTGTAATTATTTTATTTATTTTTAGTTACAGCTGAGAGCTGATTGTAGGATGATCCTCATGTCCTACAGTACGTGGAAGAATCTCCACTGTTCAGTTCAGAATATGTTATTTTTTGCACGTTACAAGAATTTTAGCCATCATCTTACCAAAAAAAAAACGAGAATACAGTGAAACCCCTCAAATCCGAACTAATTGGGGCTGTAGCCTGTTCGGATTTCAATTTGTTTGGATTAGCCGAAAAATATGCATAGCCTAACATAATAACCAGCCCTCGTTACGGTATAGGTCTGCACATTGAGCAAGATAGGCTAGTAACAGTGAGGATGAAGAAACTTCGACAGACAATGTGACTTATACTGAAGCTGCATCTGCTCTTGACATCGCATCGCGCTTTGTAGAACAACACCCAGCAGCCACGCCAAACGATGTCATGTTCATGCGACGCTAATGCGCAATTGCCGCCGCGGGGAGGTTTTCGTCACTTTGACAATTGAAGATAACCGATTTCAAGTGAAAGATTAAGTGGTATTTTGTTTGTCTTCATTGTCATTTCATTGTTTTTGCAAAGTGATTACAAAAACCAACTATTCCGTTTCTCAATCCTGGATGAGACATATTTACACTTTGTTAGGTATGCTAACTGTACTTCTTTGTTAATTTCTCAAACAAATATGTAAATTAAAGTTAGAATGTAGAATATTGTTTTATGACTAAATACGTATCACTTTTTTGCGTGTTTTTTCAAACTTAAAATTGTCGGAAAGAAGACGTTCGGATTACCCGGGATTTCTGGGGTTCGGATTTGAGGGGTTTCACTGTATAATGATGCTTGATAATGTGTACAATTCACATGCTCAAAAGTTCACAGTGTCCTTAAAACACAATAATGTTAATAATTTGTACACCCCTACGAACTCTGCCTGTATGTTAGGGAGCAGCGACACATCTCATCAGCGAGAAGTCTGCAGTTGAAAGACAAAAGAAATATTATCAAATCAACGTGGCACTTAGATGCTGAGGAAAGCATTTCTTTTCTCTCAGTGATTACACCCGAGATAGATTGCACCAATGAAAGCCAATTAACGCAATGCCGTGCGTCAGAGCTCATGCTCCATAGAGAGGCGTCCGACTGAATCAAATTAGATTAAACTGAAACAGTGATGAGATGTTTAACCGACAGATTTATGTCCACCACCAATTAACATGGGGGGGAATTGGTTCTGCCCACAAATAGACATCTGTTCTACTTAACACTTGCTCTCTGCTAGAATTATTTTCGTACTGTGAACATTATACTGTATGCTTAGCTTATTGCTTCAAAAGAAAAACAAGAAGTTCCGTGACGAACTAAACAGCCTACTTTTCTTAAAATTTAAGATTCATGCCAATGATTAATCTATATGGATCTATCTAGAATAATGACGAAATTAAATTGGTAATATCGAAATTTCTAATTAGTTCGAAATACTGTATACCTGGCATAATATAGCCTAATAGAGCACTACAGTTGGCAGCTCTGGTGACTGAATATAGGCTATTCTTAGTTCCATCTCTTAAGGTACAGAATACAAAAATTGATTGAAGTCCAATGGATAGCATGGACGTTACATGCAGTTAAACATTGGATCTAACAGCGCGCGTAAAATCATGTTGGCAACAATGTAGTACATGTATTGGTCAGAAATAATCTGAAATATATGATCTATTGTTGTGCCAATTTTAAATAAATTCCATTAGTTAGTATAAAAGTTACATGCATTTTTAAATTGGACCAGTCAGCAGGCTTAGAATCATGTTGGTAGCACTGACGTACATAAGTTACTCCAAATTAATATACAATGTCAGGTACTATACGTGTGCATATTTTAAAGTTGTCGGCTTGCATACTTTCTGATATATTGGGATTTGGATAGAAGAAATTGAGAGCATTTATTAACAGTTGGCAGCCATGATGGCTCTTAAGAATACGCTTAGTCATATCTGTTTATGTACACATAGCACATTCGAAATTTGGTTTAATTCCAATTGATAGTGTAGAAGTTATATGCATTTGAAAATTGGACCTATCAGCAGGCTTATAATCATTTTGGCAACACTGCCACGTATGGCCTCCTGGAAATTAAACTGAAGTATTATTATCTAGGCAATATGTGTGCCAATTTTGAAATAGCCCCCATTCATAGTCTACCTTCCAAAACATCCAACATGGAGCTCAAGTTTCAATTGCGATTTTTCATCAGTTGGTAGCACTGACATCATTTTGAAATACGGCATTGAGATATTCAGGTGTAGATCTTTACTCATACCAAATTTTGTTTCGATTGCTGCAGCCGTTTAGGAGTTGATAGCGGGGGGACACACACACACACAGCCAGCCAGACAGACAGACAGACAGACAGACAGACGGAAGGCCAGACAGACAGACAGATACACATTTGCCCGGATCGATCTCATAAGTCTACTTTTTCCTCATTTTTGCAAAATGTGAAAAGTAGACTAAAATTCAATTAGCCTTCCCCTTTTGGGGATTACCAAGAGAAGAAATGTGCTTAGATCACCTCGTGGTGTAGCGGCTAACATTATTTTGTTTCAAGTCCTCGTACTGCAGTTCGTTCACTAGAATTTGACTCGTATAAATATCTTTCTTGTCACGTGAGTAACCTATGGTTTAACCCACAGACGTTTACTTTATCTGTCCGTTTCTTTTTACGCACTGGTAGTTCACATGCCTGAGTCCCGCCTCCCAAAACAAATCTTATATTGCCAGCTGAATGTCGGTCAGAGAAAGCAGGGCAGGCAACAGAAACGCTATAAAGATGTTCTCAAGACCAACATGAAGAAATGCCAAATTGATTCACCTAAATGGGAGGCTGTCGCAACCAACCGATCAGAGTTGCGCTTCAGGCTGAAACGAAATGCCGGTAAAAATCGCTTGAATCGCAGAATGATCAACCTCCAAGATCATTTGACCCTTGTGTGCCAATATTGTGGAAGTGTCTGTGGTTCTCGAATTGGACTGTACAGTCACCAAAAACTCATGAAATATGATTGGGGCCAATATTGGTTTACAGCGAAGATTATATAACCGTAGGCTACCTTGGAAGACAATCATACTCGTATCACGAGTGATAGCCTGATGTAGCCTACACACCGGTATTGCCACTACAGAATTAGCCCAGTCATTTGGTGCTCAGAAGTGCCTGTTTCAAAAAAAAATTAGGGTAGAAGGTTTCTCGACGGATTCTTATGTTTTTCGGTGTGCTGAATCCGAATCTGAAGTTTGCCAACAAAAAAAATGACGGCTTCACAGTGAAAATCGCAAAAAATCCTAAAAATTTCGGACTTTTTTCACAAAATCGCTTATAAGTTGAAAAATATGCAACCTAGTGAATTTCTCATGATTTACAAAATTAAAGTAGACAAAATTTCTTTCAAAATGCACTGGGCACTTTTAGTTTTTGAGTGCAGGATATGGCCGCTAGAGCGTGCTGAAAAAGAGCGACGTTTTGGCACTTGGGTAAATACGAGAGAAACTCAGCCCTAACTAGCCCCAGACACTTTCTAATCGTGTTTCCTCAATACGTGTTTTATTCATGTTCTATGGTGGTAACATGATTGAAAGTTCGTTGGAAAAAAATTTGATAAATTAATATATTCAAGTTAAGTCCATCTGAACTTATCCACCTAATGGTAAAGTGTGAAAGTGATGAGGTGAGTAATGTAAAACAGTTTTTGTGATTTTTCACTCAACATCTCACCATGTCACACACATCTCACACATTCCTAATAGCCCAGTCAAATGGTAGTCTTGACCAAACAAATTAGGGTAGAAGGTTTCTCGACGGATTCTTATGTTTATCGGTGAGCTAAATCTGAATCTGAAGTTTGCCAACAACAAAAATGACGGCTTCAAGTGAAAATAGCAGAAAAAACTAAAAATTTCGGATTATTTTCACAAAATCGCTTATAAGTTGAAAAGCATGCTTCCTAGTGAATTTCTCATTATTTACAAAATTAAAGTAGCCAAAATTTCCTTCAAAATTCACTGGTCACTTTTAATTTTTGAGTGCAGGGCACCGCCGCTAGAGCGCGCTGAAAAAGAGCAACTTTTTGGCACTTAGGCAAAAACGAGAGAAACTCAGCCCTACTAGCCCCAGACGCTTTCTTATCGTGTTTCCTCCATGAATATGTGTTTTATTCATGCTCTATGGTGGTTACAAGATTACGAAGCCCTTGAAAAACATTGCCCACGGAGTGGTAGGAATTCATAAAGGACCGATCAAGCCGTTTTATTATTTATTTAAAAATTAAATTAAATGAATATAATGAAAAGGAATGTAATAGCAATTAATTATTATTGCATTACAATTAATTTCAATTCTTTAATTGAGCTTCCTCCATTTTGGCCTTGATGGAGCAGCCTCCGGTTACCGATCAGAAGGCCCCGGTTGATCGCTACCGGTCGGTAACTCCACTGGAAAAGGAATTGTACAAATTATTGTCCACAATACTTTCAGGTGTCTAGTTGGAAAACTGTTCGAAACCCAGTGAAATAGGGTGTATTACAAACAGGCAGTTTACCTTCTGCTGAAGTCTCCGCTATCGTCGTTGGTGATTCGACCGTGATGGAATCGTCAGGATTCTCGGAAAACTCGAAAAAAGAAATCGTACGAATACATTAGAGGGTGAAGTAAACAGACCGCATTGGAATAAGGTGGTGTACAAACATGCTATTTACCTTGTGCTGATGTCTCCAGGATTGTAGGTGGTGACTCAACCGGAGAAGGGTCATCAGGGTCACCTTCATTGTCGTTGTCGCATGAGTTGTCAAGGTTCAGACAGTTTCCCTCGCAGATGGTACAAAACCTAGAGCAATATAGACCCACACGTCGACAACCGCAGGTTCCTCGAGAGTCGCCTTTGCATTTGCAAGAGAGCTTGCAGAGAAGCTTGTCAGGAGCTGGGGCCTTAGCTGTTCTCGTGGGGGTGAGGCTGTTCCTCGACGACTTCCACCCCCACTGTTCTGGGTTGAGCTGATTGTCGAGCCACTGTTGGATCTGGTGGTAAACTCGCAGAAAGTGCTCACGGGCTGCAGCTTCAGTGGGAGGGATCGAGGCCATGTTTCCGGTGACTTTATATGCTGTACTGAGGTACAGCTTGTACCTCAGTTCGTTTAGACGAGTGGTATGGTGGTCACCACCATATGAGGCCACTAGAAATTTTTCGCCAGCATTCACTAGCTCTTCGACTTGTGCTGTGGGGTCCATGTAATGCTCATGGTAGTTTATAAGATCTGGGTTCTTCTTGAGGGTCTTCAAGAATTTCGTCTTACTCTGGTTGAACATGGCGGATGTGGAGTCACAACCACTGACAGCGTGGAGGAATAAAATATGATGGCTCAGGGGCTCCTCTAGCGAGCTACCAGGGCTATATAGCGTCAGTGGTACTTTTCCTTTTCCTGGTTTCAGGAAGTACACGTTAGGAGAAGTGCGGATGCCTATCATGATGACGAGAAGGTCAACATCTTCTCCCACCACTGCAACTGTGCCATGCGTGTAAGCTATGGATTGAGCCGTTCTTATGATGAGGGCATCAGCATCCTCAATGGCTTGTCGTGATTCAATCCCTGCCTCACTCAGTCTACTCTTGTTCTTGTCGTTTGAAAGAAAGTTCGAGTTTGATCATCCAGAGGCTCCTCACAAATTGCACATTCACGACGCAACATTTTCGTCCCTCACATATTCACTCATAACAACATTAGTTCACTTGAAAACACTGCATGAACGGCAGAAATCCGAAGAAGAACGCTTAGCAGTCCCACGAGGAGGAGAGAGCAAACTACACTAAACCCGAATGGCAGAGGAGTTGGCCGGAGGCATGTAGGGGGACCTGTCAAGGACAGATGTGTCGGCAAAAAAGGGACCCTTCCTATTGAGGGATTGAGGGTGAACATTTCACACAAAGGGGAAACGACTCCGGTTTCACACTATCAATATATTAAATATATCTTTTTAGGAATGTGTGAGATATGTGTGATGGTGAGATGTTGAGTGAAAAATCACAAAAACTGTTTTACAATACTCACCTCATCACTTTCACACTTTACCATTAGGTGGATAAGTACAGATGATTTATCTTGAATATATTAATTTATCAAAATTTTTTCCAACGAACTTTTAATCATGTTACCACCATAGAACATGAATAAAACACGTATTAATGGAGGAAACACGATTAGAAAGTGTCTGGGGCTAGTTAGGGCTGAGTTTCTCTAGTTTTTGCCCAAGTGCCAAAACTTCGCTTTTTTCAGCGCGCTCTAGCGGAGATACCCTGCACTCAAAAACTTAAAGTGCCCAGTGCATTTTGAAAGAAATTTTGTCTACTTTAATTTTGTAAATAATGAGAAATTCACTAGGTTGCATATTTTTCAACTTATAAGCGATTTTGTGAAAAAAATCCGAAATGTTTAGGATTTTTTGCGATTTTCACTGTGAAGCCGTCATTTTTTTTGTTGGCAAACTTCAGATTCGGATTCAGCACACCAAAAAACATAAGAATCCGTCGAGAAACCTTCTACCCTAATTTTTTTTTGTCAAAACTACCATTTGACTGGGCTAAATCTCAATTACCGTAATACAGTTAAGTGAACAAGGAACATGTCCTTCATCCATTTTGCTCAACTATGATAAAATATGTTGTGTAGTGTAAAGGTGTGATGATTGCTTTGTATAACTTTCACAGGGTCTTTCATATAAAATAAGAACGGCAAGCGGCAGTTTTGTTATTCGCTGCTGCGGTGGCCTTGGCCAAGCTTGTGGCGCGCCATGGCCCCCTGCTGTACTGTTGAAAGCTTGCGCATAGTACATAGGAGGGCTGGTTTTTAGCCTATTTTCAATTTTGAAAAAATAGGCTTATGAGATCACCTTTTGTCCGTGTGTGTGTGCGTGTGTGTGTGTGTGTGTGTGTGTGTGTGTGTGTGTGTGTGAGAGAGGTGTGTGTGTGTCCCCCCCTAATAAAATCTAAACGGCTGGAGCGATTTCAATGAAACTCGGTAAGTTCATAGCCCTATTCCGGGCGACCTCGACCGTGTCCTTCAAATTTTGTTACATCTCACCAATCCAACATGGCGGCTGTGCGAAATATTTCACCACCATTCAATATCTCCGAAACTATTCCGGATACTGCCCTGGAATTTATTACGGTGATAAAGGGAACTACTAGAAGTTCATCTATGTAACTTTTGAAAAACTGGTAACTACAAAACCAACATGGCGGTCACGCGAATCTGCGACTTTTAAATAGACGTTTCTCGCTATTTAACCAAGCAAAGGCAATGAAACTTGGTACAGTATATGTCTATACACATTGTAATGCACCGACATCTATCTTCGTTCAATTGTTTGCATAGCCACAAGATGGCGGATGTGCGAAATATTTCACCGGCATTCTATATCTCTGAAACTGTTAGCGGTATCACCGTGAAATTTTGTACCGAGATAAAGGGCACTATTGGAAGTTCATCTGTAAGACTTTCAAAAACCAGTTAACTACAAAACGAAAATGGCGGCCAAGCGAATTTGAAAATTTTAAATAGACCTTTCTCGCGATTTAATGTACCAAACGCAAAGAAATCTGGTACAGGAAATGTTTATACACATTGTAATGCACTGGTATCTAATTTAGTTCAATTGTTTACATAACCTCAAGATGGCGGCTGTACGAATTTCGAAAATTAAGTTTTTATTTCTTGTGTCGTATTCATGCGATCGAAGTGAAAGTTTGAATAATAAACCTACGCAATAATTTTCCTTTAATGGTACATGACTCTATGCCTATACATTTAACAATCCAACATGGCGACCATCCGAAATATTTAGACGGCTCTGAATATCTACGAATCTATTATAGCAATCAAACTGAATTTATTTATGTTCATAGGGGCTATGAACTTAAGTTCACCTATAGGACTTTAAATAACCTGGTTATCACAAATCCAACATGGCGGCGACGCAAATTATAAAAATTCACATGAACGTTTCTCGCAATTTAACCATCCGAGTGCAGTGAAACTTGGTACAGTAAATCCTGATACGAATGTTAATCCACTGGCATCTAATTTATTTCAATTGTTTCCATAACCACAAGATGGCAGCTGTGCGAAATTTTAGAATCTCGTTTTTACTTCTTGTGTACTAATCATGCAATTGAAGTTTGAATGCTACACGTACACAATAATCTTCATGTAACAGTACATAACTTTAGGACCTACATATATAAAATCCAACATGGCGACCATCCGAAATATTTAGACGTTTCTCAATATCTACGAATTTATTACAGCAATCAAACTGAAATTTTGTGTGTTGATAGTGGCAGTTAACATGAGTAGGATATATGAAAATAGGCTGTATAGTTCTTCACGGAACTACTTGGTTTTTTTTTCAAGTTCCGATGGACTGCATAAAATAACAGATTGGCATACCAAACTGATTTTACTACTAAATGTTTGCTTGTTTTATTATGTCTCAACATAATCTCCAAAACGATTGAAACATTAATTTGATGTATCGTTACACCAGCTTTCCAATGCCCTTGGTAAAATATTCTGCCGCCACTGAGGTGGGTATGTCTGGACAGCCTCCTGAAGTTTTTCCTTTTTGGCGAGGCGTTGCCGCCCAACCATAACTCCAAATCTCGAAAAAGGTGAAAATCATTCACGACCACACTAACGTTACGATAAACTTTTACAAAGAATTCAAGGGTGAAGTTTAGGACCATCTGCTGTTTAGTGCAAACCAGCACTGAATGATTTTCACCTTTTTCGAGTAAGGTAATCTGTGTTATGTACTATGCGCGCGCTTTCAACAGTACAGCAGGGGGTCATGGCGCGCCACAAGCTCGGCCAAGGTCAGCGAATAACAAAACCGCCGCTTGCCGTTCTTACTTTATATGAAAGACCCTGTATAAAAGTTCAGCTTTATAAAATACAAGCAGTTGTGCCCGGCTTCGCCCGGTAGATTTATTTATTTGTTTTATGGTTGATAATGAATAGACTACTGAACTGACTTTGAAACTTACAAATTAATATAAAACTGTAGACTCGTCGGAATCCAAAGGGTAAGTAGGCCTACTTAAAAGTTGGTTCAGATCGGTGAAACAGTGTATATTTGTGCCAAAGGGCCTGAATGCAGGGAATAGAGAGGTATGTCCAACATTTCAAGTGGACAGTATTACTCGTCGGGTTCTAAAGGGTTGTTGTTTGAGTCTTAAGTTTTTTGACTGGTTTGATGCAGCACTCCATGCTTCCCTGTCCTGAGCTAATCGTTTCATCTCTACATAACTACCACACCCTACATCCGAAGCAATCTGTTTAACATACTCTAACCTTGATTTACCCCTACAGTTCTTGTCCTCGACCCTTCCTTCCATAACTAAGCTAGCTATTCCTGGGTGTGTCCTTCGAACCTATCTCTTCTCTTCATTAGCATTCGCCATAAACATCTCTCCTCTCCCACTCGTCTTAATACCTCTTTGTTTGTAACAATTTCTACCCATCTGATCTTCATCATTCTCCTGTAACACCACATTTCAAACGCTTCAATTCTCCTCTTTTCTGCTGCACCAATAGTCCAAGTTTCACTTCCATAGAGTGCGACGCTCCAGACAAAGGTTTTCAAAAATTGTCTTCTTAATACCTAAATCTATATTCTATGTCAACAGATTCCTTTTCTGTAGAAATACTTTCCTTGCCTGAGCCAACCTACTTTTTATATCCTCTTTGCTTCGTCCATCACTGGTTCAGATCACTGAAACAGTGTAGATTTGTATAAATAACAGACAGACAAACTGACAAACCAACAATATACAAGCCTATACATTTCATAAATTGTATTTGACAAATTTCTGTGATAGTGTAATACCGCCCTTATCAAAGAATTCTGCCAGTAAGAAATCAAACCTGGCATATTTAGGCTAGGCCTATACATGTATCCTTTTGTATTTCAGGTATGTCAAAATTCATTTTGTATCATTTCAATTTTATCGTTGGCACGGCTTTGGTGGCGTAGTAGGTAGCATGCTGAACTGCTGTGCCCAAGATAGTGGGTTCAAACCCGGCCGAAGTCGTCGGATTTTTAAGAGCGTTAAAATCCTTCAGTATGCCTTCCTTCGGAGAGGAAGTAAAAAAAGGAAGGAAGGAAGATTGTAGTTTTACGTGACCGTGAATCTTGTGATTATGAGCCACGGGACCTCCTTTTTACGTGGAATCCGAACCACAGGACATGGCATTTCACTTCGAAAATCTCACATGCATTGACCGGGAATCGAACCCGGACCGCCTTGGTGAGAGGCATACAGCTAGACCGCTGATGAGAGGAAGTAAAGCCGGCGGTCCCATATCATAAATTTATGGCATGTAAAAGATCCTTCCACAGACTTAACTTGTGTGAAGCTAAATTTCTAGGTTAGATTTCATTGGAATGCTCTATCAAAGTTCCAACGTTCACCACTAGCTATCAGTGATATCTGGTAGCGAAAGTTGGAACTACTTGAAATTGAACGGAACTTGTAGCTCACCCTGTGGGTGTCCGCTTGAAACAGCTACGGTACAGCGTCTGGCGAGCCGAACATGTCCTCGGACGCTCCCGGCACCAAAAGCCATACGATAGATAAATGAAATAAATATCGTTGGCATTCGCACATCTTCGGCTTCAAACTATTGAGCCATATTTCAGTGTACACCCTCTGTCTGAAAAGTTCGGTGAATGGGTCTATATTACGAACGGAGTGTTGACTTACCTGAAACAACCGTTACTGTCCTCCGAAGTAATCCCCGTGGATGGTTATGCACTTCTTAGAACGGCTGTACAAGTCCTGGCATAGTCTTCCTGAGGGATAGCCTTCAGTTGGGTCGTCACATTACGTTGGATGTCCGAAATGTCCGAAAACCTCTGGCCCTTCAGGGCTTTTCGGTGACCCTGGACCCCAATACTCCACACTTCGACGCTTGCTTTCGAGGTTGTACCTCAGGCACCAGGTCTCGTCACCCGTGACGTTGGTTTTCAGGATCATTCCATTCCACGGAACATTCACCCTTCTCACTGCCACCCGAAGAACAGGTGTGCACGTTAGGTTGCATAAATTCCCCCTTCTCACTGTCGCCCGTCTATCAGGTGTGCACGTTAGGTTGCATAAATTCACCCTTCTCACTGCCGCCCGTCTATCAGGTGTGTACGTTAGGTTGCATAAATTCCCCCTTCTCACTGCCGCCCGTCTATCAGGTGTGCAAGGCACGTTGCATAAATTCACGCTTCTCTCTTGCTTTCGATTTAGAGTTTTGACGACCCAAACTGAAGGCTATTCCTAAAGAAGACTATGCCAGGAGTTTCCAGGACTTGTTCAGTCGTTCTCGGAAGTGCATAACCATCCACGGGGATTACTTCGAAGGATAGTAACGACTGTTTCAGGTAAGCCAACAGTCCGTTCATAATATAGACCCATTCACGAACTTTCAACCCCCTAGGGGCTCACACCTAGTGGGACGTGGGTTGGCGACCACGGGGCCCCAGCTGAGTCTGGCATTGCTTCCACTTACTTTTGCCGGTCTCCTCTCCGTCTTCTTTCCTGTCGTCCTCACCTGGACAACTCTTGTTCTCTTCTGACCCCGACGGTATTTGGGTGTCCGAAGCCTAGGGAGTCTCTTCCTTTCCCGTCTTAATTGGCCCTTATCTCATCTTTCCTGATACCCTCCTTCTGCGAGGGGCCAACCTTCTTTTTCTTTTCATGTTATCTCCTGCCTTCTGCTCAAGTCCCTCAAGGAGGCAGGGTGTATTTAGCCCCACGACTTTTGGTACCCCTGGATATTGCTACACCCCGCAGGGCTTCACGGCTGGTGAGTTCGGGAGTTGGCGACCCCGAGGGATTCCTGAGCTGGGTCCAGTTTTCACCCTTTTATCCATTACCTCTGGGGCGGACCCTCTCCTCTTTCACTTTCCTATCTGCCGTTCATGGCTCTCCTTCCTTTCAAGTCCCTCAATCCGCATTCTTCGAGGGTTTAGGGCGTTTCTTTTCCTCCTGTCCTTTATTTGCCTTATTCTCCTTTTGTTTTCCATTTCTTCTTCTAGTTTATAAGTTAATAGTTAGTTTTAGTTATAGTTTACATTTCATTTTCATCTTCACGATCGCCCAAACCATTAGGGGCCGATAACCTACATGTTAGGCCCCTTAAAACAACAATTATCATCATCATCAAGCAGAAAGTGTCAGCCAGAAACAACATCCTTCACAAACTGTCTGGAACCAATTGGGGTACACAGCCAAAGACGATGAGAACTACTCCGCTGCAGAGTACGCTTGTCCTGTTTGGTACAGTCCCAGTCATGCTAAACAAGTTGACACTTCTCTTAATGAAACATGCTCCACTTATCACTGACTGTTTGAGACCAACATCACGAGATAGAATCTATTGTTAGGCTGGAATCGCCCCACCAGATATTAGAAGAGAAGTTGCAGCCAGGACTGAGAAAACCAAAGCAATTACCTCATGCGCACAGCCATTGTACGGATATGAACCTGCCCATCGACGAATGAGGTCTAGGACGAGTTTCCTGAGTACAACAGAAGATCTACATGAATCTGCTAAGTCCACAAGGTAAAGATAATGGAGATCTGGAAATACTCAACTTGATGGATGGATGCTACCAATTGAACAGCTCCCTCCAGGACATGAGGAACACTGGTCTACGTGGAAGTCACTGAACAGGCTTCGCACTGGTGTTGGTAGATCAAGAACCAATATGGGGTTTTCCTGCCACATCCAGGCTATGTGATTGTGGTGAAGTCCAAACCACAGTCCATTTCATGAACTGCATTAAGAGTCCTTTAAGTTGCACAATGGAGGACTTGATGGCTGCGACACCTAATGCCCGTGAATTGGCAAAATTTTGGACAGAAACGATTTGATATGCGCATTTTTATTTATTTAAGTGAAAATTCTCCTACAGGACAGCGATTAAACTTGGTAACATGATGTCATTTGGAGGTGTGTCTCCTCCGCTCCTCCCAAAACCTCTTCATTCTCGCGGAATGCTCCCTCTTCCTCTCATCCATCCACTTTTTTTCAGGTTGTCGTAATGATCTTGGTTCGAACATAACATTCGTGATTTTCGTCTGGCACTCAGTTCGGTCTGTACACTGATCACTTGTAAGTCCCTCTGTACCTCTTTAAGCCATTCTGTGCCGCATTAGCTCTGTGTTGTGATACCGAGTAGTTTCTAGGGCAATCTGGAGGTGGCCATCCTGTGGATGTGAGTGTAAAATTTGACTCTGCGTTTTCTAATTTCGTCTGTTATCGTAATGGTATTTTGATTAGAGTTCAGTACTAGGCCTCTTCATCCAAATGCCGTTTCTGTTGATTGCTCAGTAGATCTCCCGGAGAATTTTTCGTTCCTGCTTTTCCAGTTACATAATCTTGGAATGACCATCGATTACTATTGTTTCAGCCGCATATGTTGCTTCAGGAAGAATAACTGTTTTATAATGTCGTAATTTGGCGTTTGTCGAAATGCATTTCTTGTTGTAAAGGGCCCACGTTAGCCTGTAGGCCTTCTGGAGCTTAGTGATTCTGTCTTCATTGGCGATTCGATTAAGTCCTGAGGGCTGTATAATTTCGCCAAGGTATTTAAGACTGAAGACTTGTGCGATTTTACCGTATTTGGTGTTTAAAGGGGATTTATTTTCTGGTCTTCTCTCCATATATTTGGTCTTGTCGTAAGAGATATGTGCATTGTTATGTACCATATTTTTAGCCTACTTTTCACATTTTGCAAAAATGAGGAAAAAGTAAACTTATGAGATCGATCAGGGAAAATGTGTGTCTGTCTGTCCTGTCTGTCTGGCTGTGTGTGTGTGTGTGTGTGTGTGTGTGTGTGTGTGTGTGTGTGTCCCTATCAACTCCTAAACGGCTGCAGCAATCAAAACCAAATTTAGTATGAGTAAAGATGTATACCGGAATATCTCAAGCCCATAAAAATTATGTCAGTGCTACCAACTGCTGAAAAACGCACTAGAAATTTGAGCTCCATGTTGGATATCATGGAAGGTATGCATGGGAGCTATTCCAAAATTGGCACACATGTAGATAATACTATTTCAGTTTAATTTCCAGGAGGCCATATATATCAGTGTTACCAAAATAATTTTAAGCTCTCTGATAGGTCCAATTTTTAAATGCATATAACTTCTACACTATTAATTGGATTTCAACCAAATTTTGTATGTAATCTGTGTACATAAACAGATATGACAGAGTGTATTCTTAAGAGCCACCAGGGCTGCCAACTGTTAATAGTTGCTCTCTCTATTTTCTTCATCCAAATACCAATATATCTGAAAGTATGCAAGCCGACAGCTTTAAACTATGCACACGTATAGTACCTGACATTTTAGATTAATTTGGAGTAACTAATATACTTCAGTTCAACCAACATGATTCTAAGCTTGTTTATATGACCAATTTTTAAATACATGTAACTTATATACTATCAGTTGGATTTCAACCAAATATCGTATGTGCTATGTGTAACATAACAGATATGACTATAGTATTCTTAAGAGCAATCAGGACTGCCAACTGTTAATAAATGCTGTATATATTTGTTTACCCTAATATCAATATATCAGAAAGTATGCAAGCCAACAGCTCTATACTTTGCACAAGTATATCACCTGACACTCTAGATTAATTTGGAGTAGCATGTTGTTACAATATTCAAATTGTATTTTTTAAAACTGTTCTCCTGGAAGCTATTAGCCTGTTATGGCAGTGACAATGAAGTATCAGTATTTGGCTTTATATATGAAAAATGTGAAGACTGGCGTAAAAATATTTTCGATATAATTTTTTTTTCTTGTTAATGTGGTAAATTGTAACAACATGCCCCACAACGGGGCTAGTTGTTATATGTCATGGGTAAGTTGTTACACTCAATTTAATAATAAAATGCGACATAGTTGTAACTACAATCTTGTATTTTTAACTCGAAAAAATATAACAGTTAACCTTGAAATACATTTACCACATTTCACAATGGGACGAGTAAATGAAATATGAAATGAATGAAGATAAATGGAAATGGGCGAGGATGTGGAAGGAAGCGGCCGTGACCTGTCAGAAAGTACCGTCCCAGCATTCTCCTGGAGTTGAAAATGGGAAACCACGGAAAACCATTTCAAGGTTGGCAGAGGGTGGGGCTCGAATCCACGTCTACCAAATTAGCAGAGAGCTTGGCCTAGCGCTGCGCGTTAGCAAGCATAGCTATCACTGTCGGTATAGATAAATAATAATGATACCGGTAATAATAATCAACTAGCGAATACGTTAATACGTTTATAGTAGGGCCGGATAGTTATGTGCTTAACTTTTCAGAAATATGTATTTATTTACGTGCTTAAAAGTGAAAAATATGTGATTAAATTTCCAAAACATGTTCTTAAATTTGTATCAAATTTGTGTCCCCCAGTTCCTCGAAATATAGTTGAAACGTCCAGCTGCTTGAATAATCCATAATCCTGTCTACAGTACAAAAAATGTTCCCGCTTAACAGGCCGGGGCTCGCCTCAGTTTCCGAGTCCGTCTTACTGTACTGCAGATGCGCGGTACGAAATAATGTATGTGCTGTTTTCGAATTTCATTCTAAAGAGCAGAAAAAAAGGTCACATCAGGAACTTTCATAGCAATCTGTCAATATTTACGAGTTTTGCAGACCACTGTAATTTCAAGTAAATTTTCCTTTCAAGGTAAGGACTATTGGAGGCATAATGAGACTGTTGACTCCAGTCCCCCTGCTATACTTAATGACCTGGGAATTCCTGTTTGAAATACAATACAGAGACAAGGGTGCATTCTAGAAATAGATAAGCCAATTACTGGAATTGCCAAGAGTCGAAAATGTGGGCAGCAATCATCTAAGGAGTACAACATACCACCAAATATAGGAAATGTACTTATGAATAAATACACCAGAATATGTATTTATTTATAAAAACGGCAAAAATGTGTAAATAAATAGCAAATATTTAGTTAATTAAAAATATTTAAACACACAACAATCCGGGCCTTAATAATTAGCAATTAAATAATATTACGATACCATGGGGCATGTTGTTACAGTGTAACAACAAGCCCCCAGCTTACTGTAACAACTTGCCCCACCAGCCGACATTTTGAATTCAAGGTCAATACTTCGGCGGGGAGTAGCCTAGCTAACTACTCTCTCAAGCATTTATTTTGTAAGATATCAAACTACATTCTCAGAGACATGCAAGTACTTACCTTCAACACAGAAGAAGACAGATGACTTCAAAGTCGAATATTTATTTTTACTTTTCACTTCAAAAAACACTTAAACCTTCATAACACTCTTCAAATACACACAATGGTTTCCTTGTTTTCACAGCATCTGCAGACAGGCACCCCACGCTTTAGTAGCTGATCGTTACGCGCTTCAGCCACACGGGTGATTTTAAAACTAACATGTAACAACGTGCCCCTGTTAACAACATGCCCCCTCTCCCCTAATGTCGATTATTCAGGTCCGTATTGACGTAACTATAACATTGAAAGAATAATAAAATTTACGCCTTTCAATACTGTTTATTGCTAATTACTCACAGGGACATGTTTCGGGGGCTAATACTCCCCCGAAACATGTCCCTGTGAGTAATTAGCAATAAACAGTATTGAAAGGCGAAAATTTTATTATTCTTTGAAAGTTTTAATTTGGAGTTTTAAGTCAGTGCTGCCAACTTGATTTTGTGTCTGCTGATAGGTCCAATATTAAAATACATGTAACTTCTATACTAACTAATGGATTTCATTCAAAATTGGCACAAGAAAAGATCGTATCATTTCAGATTATTTCTGACCAATTCATGCATGATATTGTTGCCAACATAATTTTACGCACGCTGTTAGATCCTATGTTTAACTGCATATAACGTACATGCTATCCATTGGACTTCAACCAAATTTTGTATTTTGTACCTTAAAAGATGGAACTAAGAATATATTCAGTCACCAGGGCTGCCAACTGTAGGCTACATTATACCAGGTATATTTCGAACCAATTAGACATTACGATATTACCGATTTATTTTCGTCATTATTCTAGATAGGTTCATATACTGTAGATTAATCATTGGCATGAATCTTAATTTTAAGAAACGTAGGCTCTTTAGTTCGTCACGGAACTTCTTGTTAAATGTACATATAATGTATACTTCTGATATGAATAAATAAATAAATCATCGAACTTTTCAGACAGAGGGTGTACTTGTAACTTGGGACAGACTTGCAGCCTCACAATGGCCCGTTTACGCCACCCTGTGTACTGTAATACGTCTCATTTCCGGCGCAGCGCGCTGCGTCTCCGAGAAGAGTTGTAGCACTTTGATGTGCCGCAGCTGTTCTGGCACTCACTTTCAGATCTGCCAACAAGTATTTTCCACCCATTAATTTCTTCTCTTTCCCCTTCCTATTCGTTTAAGTCGCGGCTATTTGCAAGAGCGCGAGCGAATTTAAGGCTATAAATATAAACGTGCTACGCAAGCCAAACCTCGCTCGATTATACCTTGAGTATACAGGGAGTCACAGAAGTAAGGTCAAAACTTGAGTGACACGATCAGCCCAGAAGATGGTTATCCTATTAACACGTAGGCAGTCGTCCCTATAACTCCAATAAAGAAAAATTAGCTAGCGAGGTAATGTTTTGTCATTCATTGTACGTTGGTGACTAAGCGAGAGACAATTGTTATAAATGTGTGAAATCATATAAGTAGTAGTATAGATCCCCCTGCGGCGCTCACAAGCGACGGATCGTGACAAATGAGCATTCAAATGAAAGAGAATATACATTGGCAGTGACGAATTGCACTCGAATTTCATAAATATATATATATATAATTTTTAATAAAATGACTTTAAAAAATCCACGAAGTGTGCGATTTGCAGATACTGTTGCTGTGGGAAAATATGATCCATAATTGCTGTCCACTTCACATTTTGGCCGCTGTGACGCCTGTTTCATGTCATTTTAAGATTCTGAGGTCTTTCCCTTATCATTTTGCATGGATTTCAGAAACAGTAAATCAAAGGAATGAGTACTCAAATCGTATAATTTCATAAATATCGAATACCCTATGACGATGATCCAATTTTCAGTGATTGCCTTTTTAAGTTAGGGAGCGTAGAACTTGAGCAAAGTGTGGTTTATGAACATGCGAGATTTATCGCACGGGTCCCAGGCGCGGATCTAGAGTTTGGCTTTGGGGAGGGGGGGGGGGTCACAGAATCGAAATTGTTAAGAAAAATGGTATCACTAACAACGTAATCACAAAACAACCAAACGTACAAAACCAGACCAATTTTTTTGCCAGCTACGTGGATAGAAATTTGATGCGTTCAGCGCACCAAAAATACAAAAATATTCGTACAAATTGCAAGGGCGTGTTTTGCGACTTTTACATCGAGCTTCGAGAAAATTATCAAGGTACCTTACAGTTTCGGCAAGTCGAGTTGGTACCGACAAAGGGAGAAAGTCACCGCTTAAATTGCCAACCAAGCTTACAGTTTGGACGTCGACAAAATTTTTTGCTGCGAAAAAAGCCCCAAATTCCTATCCGTGCATTGCTGCACATTCATCGTGACATCACAATAGACATCGATTCGGTAATCACAAGGTTTGCTAAAAAAAATAAACGAGTTGATTTTGTTATATAAATAATCGTTTTTATATAACAGGTACCAGATCGAAACGACGAAATCGGTGGAGGAGGTTATGAAGGATACAGATGAAATTAAAATTACATATCAATGGATCCTCAACAGAAAGAAGTCCAGGACTCAAGTAGATAATCACAAATTTCACGATAAGCAATTGAATTGGAGAGGGCTGAAAAGCATTAAGTCAACAATTAGTTCCGTGAAGAACTATGCAGCCTATTTTCATATATCCTACTCATGTTAATTGCCCCTATCAACATACAAATTGTCTGTTTGATTGCTGTAATAGATTCGTAAATATTGAGAACCGTCTTAATATTTTGGATGGTCACCATGTTGGATTTTATATTATAGGCCTTAGATTTAAGTACTATTACATGGAGATTATTGTGTAGGTGTTTTATTCAACCTTCAATCGCATGATTATGACACAAGAAATAAAAGCGTTTTTTTTATATTTTCGCTCAGCCGCCATCTTGTGGTTATGAAATAAATTTAAATGAATTAGATGCCAGTCGATTATAATTTGTATAAACATATACCGTATCAAGTTTCACTGGGCTCGGATGATTAAAACGCAAGAAACGTCCATTTGAATATTTCAATTTCGCGTAGCCGCCATGTTGGATTTGTGCTCGACAGGTTATTGAACGTCTCATAGGTCTAGGTGAACTTATGCTTATAGCCTCTATACACTTACAAAATTTCAGTTTGATTGTTGCAGTAGATTAATAGATATTGAGAACCGTCAAAATATTTCGGATGGTCGCCATGTTGGATTTTAATACAGGCCATAGAGTTATGTACTATTAGATGATGATTATTGTGTACGTTCATTATGCAAATGTTGATTTCGATCCCATGATTAGAACACAAGAAATTCGTACACCCGCCATCTTGGGGTTACGTAAACAATTGAACTGAATTAGATACCAATGCATTACAATGTGTATAAACATTTCCTGTACGAAGTTTTATTGCGTTTGAAATTGAATCATGAAATCACGAGAAAAGTCTATTTAAAACTTTCAACTTCGCTTGGCCGCCATGTTCGTATTGTAGTTAACCGGTTTTTGAATGCCTCATAGATGAACTTCCAGTAGTGCCCTTTATCTCCGTACAAAATTTCATGGTGATACCGGTAATAGTTTCAGAGATATTGAATGCCGGTGAAATATTTCGCACAGCAGCCATCTTGTGGTTATGTAAACAATTGAACGAAGTTAGATGTCTGTGCATTACAATGTGTATAAACATATACTGTAACAAGTTTTATTGCGTTTGGATGGTTAAATCGCGAGAAACGTCTATTTAAAAGTCGCAAATTCGCGTGGCCGCCATGTTGGTTTTGTAGTTACCAGTGTTTCAAAAGTCACATAGGTGAATTTCTAGTAGTTCCCTTTATCACCGTAAAGAATTCCAGGGTGATATCGGGAATAGTGGCGGAGATATTGAATGCTAGTGGAATATTTCGCACAGCCGCCATGTTGGATTGGTGAGACGTAACAAAATTTCAAGTGCACGGTCGGGGTCGCCCACAATAGTGCTATGAACTTACCGAGTTTGATTGAAATCGCTCCAGCCATTTAGAAGTTATTAGGGGACACACACACACATCACACACACACACACGGACAAAAGGTGATTTCATAAGCCTATTTTTTTAAATTGAAAATAGGCTAAAAATGGTCATTTTTTAAACAATTAGTATTGTGAAGTATTGACCCAAGGGCCTTGGAATGGCACAGGAAAGAGTTAAGTTTAAGCCAGAAACCACTGCTACATGTAGTGCGATCAGAGGAGAAGAGCGTTAAGTCAACGACTTGCCGCCTTTCAGCGCCGTATTCTGTACTTAATGTTGGCCGCACTGCAATATTCTCGCGTGTTACAGTGCTATAGTAAATTACATTTGCGCAGGCTTTATGTGGTTTATATGTTACGAATCCATTTTAAAATAACATATCATGTAAAATTTTCATTTTGTATAGATTTATGCCGCACTAATATGACCACGGAGTTGAAAGGCATTAAGTCACGTTTCCAAAATTGATTTGAAAAATATGTTTATGTTCGACGATGTCGAAATGTAAATAATATATGTCTGAAAACTGTATCATAATGAGGGTCAATATACACTATTTTTCATTGTGAAAAAGTTTCTTCCATCAATCAAAGCTCAAGAAACAGTTGAGTGACCAATCAGGTAAGGATAGCATCGCACCTGCGCTGACTTCCACGGCCTTCTATTTTAAATTTCACTGCGTGGCTTCTAGTGTCATAGCATGGTATTCCAGGAGGCCATGGTATTCTCTGCGTCCCATGCGCTCTGTTCAATACATAAAACTGGCGAAATCTCGACAGATATTTACGAATATTTATGTTTGAACATAAAATAGCTATAATTATCGTCGAACATAAACAGTCGTATGCAACTCGTCTTTAATGGTAATTAAGACACTCGTATGGAAATTATAAAACTCACGATTTATTGCCATTATAGGCTCGTTGCATAATGTACTACAGTATCATTAAATTAAAATTGATATTCCGGTAACACAAATATAACCTGAATAGTTGCTTCTCAACATATATATTATATTATATTTTCGTATCCAGATACATTGTTAAATAATGTTCATCCAATGTTCATCTACAAGAACAGCTTTATCATTGGCCTGCAAAGCATCTTCCTTTGTTCACGGTGATGGTAAATTCTGGCCAACCAGAAGGTGCTCTTCATCCTGTAGTAGTCCACAATCAAAGACCATTTCTCCTTGTGCGTAGCCCCACTTCACAAGATTGGATTTGCATTTCGAAACACTTGTGCGAAGTCGGTTGAGGCTTTTCCAGATGGGATAGCGAAGGTGAAAACCTGCAGAAGGTTCTTCCTTAAGACTTAGGGATGGATTAGGCACTTGTTGTTCCCACAGTTCACGCCTTCGTTTTCCTGCCGTATCAACAAGGGGTGCAGTTGTTCTTAAAAATCTCTTCCTTGACCTGAGTCAAACGGACTGAATTTGTTGACCATTAAGTGGGTGACGTGGTTCGGTTGTTTGCTTCCAACGTTCAACTTCTGCAGCTACTTGACTTCATACGTGAGGAGGAGCGATTCCTGCGATAGGAATGAGTTTTTCCGTTGGTGTTGGTCTCAGACACCCTGTAATTATGCGACTGGTCTCGTTCACAGCAACATCTACTTGTTTAGCATATGCAGAGTTTCTCCATACGGGGAATGCATATTCTGCGGCTGATAGGCAGAGGACCAGAGCAGATGTGCGTAGGACATGAGGGCGTAAACTCCAAGATGTGCCTGTTAATTTTCTGATGATATTATTCCTAACACACACCTTTTGTTTGGTATTCTGACAGTGTATAATAATAATAATAATAATAATAATTATAATAATAATAATAATAATAATAATAATAAAGATACGAGCCTTACAGTAGTCACATATGATGTGTAACATCTGACATGTTATCCTACCTTGAAGTTGTTACCGTTTTTATTATCCTAGACATTCATCAACACACAAACAATCTTTTTGGTGTGTAACATCTTTCCGCTCGGTTGCTGGATAGTTTTGTGGGAGTGATTTTGAAAATTGGGGACGGAAGTGGATCGGAACGATTGAGCTGGCAGTGGTGGATCAAACGGAAGTATGCACTGCCCGCTGGATCGATCAAACGGAAGTGTACTAGCTGGCAGTGGTGGACAACGGAGGTATGCACTGCCCGCTCGATCGATCAAACGGAAGTGTACTAGCTGGCAGTGGTGGACAACGGAGGTATGCACTGCCCGCTCGATCGATCAAACGGAAGTGTACTAGCTGGCAGTGGTGGACAACGGAAGTATAAGACGCACTGCCAACTCGATCGATCGATCCAGCTGGCACTGGTAAGAGAAACAATCAGCGCGCGGTGTCGAAAATTGATACCATGACGCACTCTCGGCCATGTGGAATGTATATGACATACTGCACGGAAAACGCTCATGCGAATTCTGGTGTCCAGTGATTTAAACAAATGACATGGTACATGTTCGAAGTCTTCGTATCAGTATTTAAATGGTAAAATGCCTTAATATCAAACATTGTAAGTAGTCGGCATTGCATTGGCATAAGGCATTTTAAAGTCAATGTCACTCAGGAACATTATCGAAACAAGCAAAATATAAATGAAACTTAATTCCGTAATGCAGTATTATTGGAACGTGGAAATAAGTCACCCATCTTGTGCACAATGTTTGTTTAGTCGAAATAGCCGTGGGGTTATTGCGTATGACTGTAAATCTAGAGATCTTCGGTTCGAATACTGGGCGGGGTAGATATTTTTGCTACCAGATTATCATTTTAAACGATATTTATCATATCAATATGACTCATTTTAACAGAATCCATAAGAAATTACGTGTTGGTCTGTGAATCAAGAGGACGTGTTTATAAGGAATTTAAGGTTATGAGCGGTGTCGCGTCTATTAATCTAGTTGATCCATACCGTATTCTTTATTTAGGCTACTGCTGGTGGAAGCTACAAATCATCTAATAAAATGAGTTCCGTATTATAAACTACAATATCTGTAAAAGACTCCCTTTTATTTTATTTTTATTTAGTCAATTTACCCTCTAGGTTGGTGGTTCCCACGGACTCAGCGAGGGAACTCACCACTACCGCCTCTGTGGGCAGTGTCCTGGAGCTTGGAACATCTGGTCGGGATGGATACAACTGGGGAGGTGTGATCAGCACTTCGCCCAGGCGGCCTCACCTGCAAAGCGAACAGGGGCCTCAGGAGGGATGGGAAGGGATGGAAGATTGGATGGATAGGCTAGGAAGAGGGAAGGAGGCGGCCGTGGCCTGACGGTAGGTACCATCCCGGCATTTGCCCGAAGACGAAGTGGGAAACCACGGAAAACCACTTCGAGGATGGCTGAGGTGTGAATCGGACCCCCTCTACTCATTTGGACCACCCGAGGCTGAGTAGACCCCGTTCCAGTCCTCATACCACTTTTCAAATTTCGTGGCAGAGCCGGGAATCGAACCCAGGACCTCCGGGGCGGCAGCTAACCATGCTGACCGCTACGCTACGGAGGCGACTCTCCCTTTTACAATAGATTAATATTTGTGCCAATAATACTATAAAATACCGGTGTATCAACAATTTCACGTGAGGTTTCTTCTATGTCAGATGTTACACATCATATGCGACTACTGTAAGGCTCGTATTTTATTTTATTTTATTTTGTTACACTCTCATAATACATAACAATTCCAAGATTCGCTTTTTTTCTTCACCGCCTACTTGATATTTCTACTCTCGCACTGCCTTCTTGATAATCTGCTGTTACATCACTCTCCTGCCAGTAACTAAGTTACGTTAACAGAGATTGGCTTTTTTTTTCTTCTTCACTGCCTTCTTGATATTTCTACTCTCGCACTGCCTTCTTGATACTCTGCTGTTACAAAGTAATCCGTATGTGATAAACATTGCACATGGTGCCAATGCCAGCTGGATCACATCCCTTCTGGTTGCTTTAGTAGCACACTTCCGTCCGATCCATTTCCGTCCCATTTTTCAAAATCACTCCCACAAAAATATCCAGCAACCGAGTGGAAAGATGTTACACATCAAAAATGCTATTTGTTTTACGTGCCTTTTAACATCTGGGGCTTTAGTTACACTTAGTCCACTCTAAGGTAATTTCATTACTGTATGGTGGCAACACTGATTTTTGACAACTTATTGTTCTGGATTGAAAAAGAAAGGTTTGGATATAAATAAACGGTATGAGTCTAATGTTAAGGACTATTATTACACATATTATAATGAAACATATAAATCTTAAAAACATATTAACTGAAGACGCTCAAGACTATTATGAATAAGTATGGAAGACGTCCCCTGCTATTTAAAATAGTCGGTGGCAGTAAATCGTGGAGACAGGAAATGGAGCGAGAACACGCTAGAGATAGCGTGCTTTATGGAGTCCATGGCGAGCCAAGCGGAACAGCTTACAATGAGGTGGTATTCAATTAGCCGTGATGTCGCGGGAGGGACCTAGCTATGACATGGGAGGACTTGTAGTGATATGTCTTGTCTGTAAGTAGAACTTTTAATATGAGTCGTCAAAGTTACAAAAGGCGGCTTCGGTGGCGTAGTCGGTAGCATGCTGAGTTTCTATGCCCAAGATCGCGGGCTCAAATCCGGCCGAAGTCGTCGGATTTTTTAAGAGCGTTAAACATCCCTCAGTATGCCTTCATTCAGAGGGGAAATAAAGCCGGTGGTCCCATGTCATAGATGTATGGCATATTAAAGAACCTTCCACTAATTACACCTGTATGAAGCTAAATTATATAGGTTAAACAACGCTCTTACAGTTCCTACGTTCATTGCCAGGAGCCGACAGCGGTGGCGTCTAGTAGCAAAGTTCTGAACTAGTAGTCGATGAGAGTGGCGTTTGGCGGCAAAAGTAGGAACTATTTGAAAAATTCAAAGTCTGCAGTCCTTACTTGAATTTAAAAAAAAACAGATAACACACACTAATACAGTCATCACAATTAACACTGGTTATGAGACAGATTCTACACACACCCAAAGTATACGGGTCTACATGACCGCGTTGTCCCAGCCCCTAAACTGAGGAACCAACCTACCAGCAAATCTCATTCAAATTATGTCATTAGGCATTAGGCCGTATTACATTCATTTTAAACATAGCAAATGGCATACAAAGCCTAAAAGAACGACTTTTTCCTCAAATGCCTAAATAGGCTATGTCGGTTTAGTAATGTATGCTTTATCTAGTTAAAAGTAGGCTATTATTATAATGCCAGTTGATTCGGAAGATGGGGAACTGCGCCCATAATCAGTGGTATTTCCAGATCCTTTTAATTAGCCGATTGAACTGCGCCCATAGTCAAGTCGGCTGTTAGCCCAAGGTCGGTTTAAGGGGAAGTGACGGACTGTCTCCTACCACTAGCTTCTGCACTGCTGAGAATAATAATAAAATTCACAGCCTTTTTCCAGTCATTGGACCGGGTCAGGGTTGGAATGAATGAAGCCCCCATCTAGCGGTGAGGATAGGCATTGTGCCGGCTTCCGAAGCCTGTCGCACTCCTCTGGGACAATGATTAATGAATGACAGATGGAAGTGAAATGATATTGGAGAGTGTTGCTGGAATGAAAGATGACAGGGAAAACCAGAGTGCCCGGAGAAAAACCTGTCCCGCCTCCGCTTTGCCCAGCACAAATCTCACATGGAGTGACAAAGATTTGAAGCACGGAACCCGGCGGTGAGAGACCAGCGCGCTGCTGCCTAAGCCACGGAGGCTACACTAATAATAATAATAATACAACAACTCTCTCTAATCCACCATAAATAAATACCCCTCTAGTTTTGTTATACAATAAAACAATATAATAATCTTCTATATGGTAAGATTACCTCAAACTAGATTATTAAACATTTGCAATAACAAAACTATTTTTAAAATATGGTTAGGTTGTCGAAAACATCCCAATGTACCAGTTAATATTAATATTGCTAGAACAAAAATTAAATATGAGTCTGTTTTGAAAACTGTACCTGTTTTATGCATCCCAGGCCAACACTAATCCCTTGTCCGCAATCTGGACGGTTTTTGACTTGTTCGCAATCAAGACACAACCGATTTGAAATGAGTCACTTCAAATTCACACCACTCTACACAACATAATTCGGTAGAGGGGAGGAGGGTGGGGGGAATCTACCTGACCACTCTCAACGAGCGCAGTTCTACTGCCATTTTTGGAAGGATGATGCTAATGACCAGGGTCATTAGTGAAGCTTGGGCGCAGTTCCATACAACCCGTAGATTCGGATAACAAACGTGCGAATAATAAAAAAAACAGTGGTGATGACGCGGGGTGGTTGCGGATAACGTTTCGTTTATCCGCGCAAGGCTCAAATACAGGCTACTGTGACTATGCGAACTGGGATTCAACGGGACATGAACAGGTGATGGCTGACAAGCTACAGTACTTCCGGTAAAAGCCAGTACCATTCGTAGAAAACACATACCATGGAGGTTGGATTAAGGTTGAACTTTGGTCATTGATAGAGCTTAGTTTTCATGTGCACCTTCCTGAAGATAACTCTGAATCTACCAGACACAGCTTATCGAAGGATTAAGAATACTTTTGGGGAAAAGAAGACCAAGTGCTGTAATATTAAGGACATATATGAGTCGTCCAGTTGCAAAACTCGTTTAATCCACTTGTGAATAAGAATCATTTCATGAGAAACGTTTCTCTGGACTCTGCCTCACGTATCTTTTGTGCTTGTTGTTTTCAACTTTTTGCTTTGTGATTTTGGTTTTGTGTTTGTTTTCTGCTTTTGCCTTTTTTGTATTTTGCTTTTTGCTTTGTGATTCTTGTTTTTTGTTTTCTGCTTTTGCTTTTGTTTTTGAATTTTTGATTTTTGCTTCGTGTTTTTTGTTTTTATTTTTGGGTTTATGTTTGTTTTCTGGAAAATCAAAATAAAACAAAATAATATAAAACAAAATAAGCAAAACAGAATCAAAATAAAACAATAGAAAATAAACAAAACAAAGAAGGAAAATAAAAACAAAAGAAAATAAAACAAAAACAATTTAAAACAAAATAAAACGAAATAAAATAAAATAATTAAATAAATAATTTTACGACATGATCCTTGTTCACAAGTGGATTAAGCGAGTTTTGCAACTGGACGACACAAATGGAAAGCCTCTAACAGAAAACGTTGAGAGATGGAAAGCTTACATAGAGAGTTTGTATAAGGGAAAGGAGATCAGGCGCGGATTCAGGGGGGGGGGTCACGGGGGTCATGACCCCCCCCCCCCCCCAAACGGAGACCAAATTTTTTTGCAAACTCAAAAAACGAAAACACAATTACCAGACAAATAAAACTTAACGAATTTTAACTGAAAACCAGTTTTGTTTCATTTTATTCAATACTGAATTATCTTTATTGGAATTATTATGTTCTGTTACAACTGTACATATTTACAACTTCAAACCTCTTGTATAAAAACTATTAGTTATACAACAAAATCAACTCGTCTATTTTGTTTAGCAAACCTTGTGATCACCGAATCGATGTTTATAGTGATGTCACGTTGAATGTGCAGCAATGCACGGATAGGAATTTGTTGACATCGAATATAGATTTAGGTGTTAGGAAATCATTTTTGAAAGCCTTTGTCTGGAGCGTGGCGCTCTATGGAAGTGAAACTTGGACTATTGGTGCAGCGGAAAAGAGGAGAATTGAAGCGTTTGAAATGTGGTGTTACAGGAGATTGATGAAGATCAGATGGGTAGATAGGGTAACAAACGAAGAGGTATTAAGACGAGTGGGAGAGGAGAGATATTTCTGGCGACTGCTAATGAAGAGAAGAGATAGGTTAGTAGGACACATACTAAGACACCCAGGAATAGCAAGCTTAGTTATGGAAGGAAGGGTCGAGGACAAGAACTGTAGAGGTAGATCAAGGTTAGAATATGTTAAACAGATTGCCTCGGGTGTAGAGATGAAACGATTAGCTCAGGACAGGGAGGCGTGGAGATCTGCATCAAACCAGTCAAAAGACTGAAGACTCAAACAACAACATTATGTCAAATATTTACACTCTCGTTGTAATCAGGTTTTCTACTAAAAATTAGGCTATTATTTTAAGCACTGCGCAGTTAATGTCATCTTTTGCTACACTTTAAACACAAAAACCTATTTAATAACCTATTCTACCTATTAAAAACAAAACAAAACAAAATATTTTATGTTTTAGAAAACCTAAGATGACAATTTTGAAAACAAAAAATCCGGTCACTACTTATGAGACATCCCCTAAAATTATAGGAAGTTTTTCCCGGAAATAATAATTACTTCGAGTTATCGAAGTAACCGTGGATCGAAGTATCGATGTTCGACTGTATAACCCTTTATCGGTCGTTGGGATACTATCTTCCCACCATGTATTTATAGAACGGTGTTAGGGTGAGAATCTTCCCACCCTTTTCATTTCAAGCAGTTCCACAAGCTAGATGCAGAGAAATATTGAAAACCCATTAATTTTATGTATACAGTCATCAGAAACCAAATGTGGGAAGCATATATCCCAGTGGTCTCCACAGTGCACGTGCTCGCCAGTTCGGTTGTGTTGAGTGTAATAAATGCGTTGTTTTACAGAAAAAGGTGTTTTATTGAAGATAAGAGATTTGTAAACGCTGGTATATAGCTGAAATACAATGTTAATAATGGTTTTGGTCACCTGAGTAAATATATTTCAGCTAGAATGGAAATAATTATCCTGCTCAGAGTGTTTGCCATAGAATAGAGTAAATACTATTTTGAAATTAGTGAATTATATTCGAATATACTAACTTTTAACATTCCAAAATCACTTTTATATTTTTTGTGCATTTTTCGGCCAAGATGATATAGGTCACTGACCTTGTGTTGCGTGGGAGTTACGGGTTTTTCTTAAATTATAGAGCGTGATGGGTGTTTTTATACTTTATATCCTGTTAAATAAACCTCATTATTGTGTGATAAACAGAGTATCATCATAATTTGGAGGTGGGTGATTATTACCCCGTTGCTCATTTAAGAAACCATACTGTCGGGTGTGGGCAGTGGGATAATAATTTCCCACCCCATATTTCATAAAATAGATCCACACCCATAAAATTGCTGCATATTCCTACTCATCTATCAACCCCAGTTACAAATGTGCAAAAAAAAAAAAAAAAGCAAATATTTTATACCCCCAGTCTTTTGCCTTATAAAGGGTTTATATGACTTAAACATTGCCCATTAATTTTGCTTTTCCACTATTCCGTTCAAATAAAGCAACTTTAGGAGCAGGGAAAGAATTATTAAGCAGGAGTTTGATAGATACTAAAGTAACGGAAAAGTTACGATACGTTATGGTACTTTAACAATTGTAACTGTAATGTGGTAGCTATGTAGAGATGAACGATTAGCTCAGGACAGGGAGGCATGGAGGGCTGCATCAAACCAGTCAAAAGACTGAAGACTCAAACAACAACCGGAATTCCTTGTAACAACCTCTTTGCCAAAATGCATGCTAATTTGTAGCTGACAGATACAAGTTGTGTACTGTTGTAGTAGCCTATCTCTCAGTACACTACACTCATTAATCTTATGTCTCCATTCTCACTGTCAGAAGGACACGTGGCGCTGTCTGCCGAGACCGAAGAACAAAATTAATGATCCTAATTCGTTCCAAAAGACAGCATCTGCTCTTTGGCTCCGGACCGACACCGCACGTTTCACGGACAGATCAGTCCAGTATGTGACTCTCACTGCCTTATAGACTCTCCAAACCATGTGCTGCTATCTAGTGGCAGGGCCGACACCCACGGATAGAACAGCCCAGTAGCCTCTGTGGTATTCACTGCCTACTAGACCATGTGCTGCTATCTAGTGCCGGGGATGACACCCACGGATAGAACAGCCCAGTAGCTTATATGGTATTCACTGCCTACTAGACCATGTGCTGCTATATAGTGCCAGGGCCGACACTCACGGATAGAACAGCCCAGTAGCCTCTGTGGTATCCACTGCCTACTAGACCATGTGCTGCTATCTAGTGCCAGGGCCACTACCCAAGGATAGCACAGCCCGGCTGCCCATATGGTATTCACTGCCTACTAGACCTTGTGCTGCTATCTAGTGCCAGGGCCGACACTCACGGATAGAACAGCCCAGTTGCCTATATGGTGATCACTGCCTACTAGACCATGTTCTGCTATCTAGAGCCAGGACCGACACCCACGGATAGAACAGTCCAGTAGCTTATATGGTATTCACTGCCTACTAGACCATGTGCTGCTATCGAGTACTAGGGCCGACACTCACGGATAGAACAGCCCAGTAGCCTCTGTGGTATCCACTGCCTACTAGACCATGTACTGCTATCTAGTGCCAGGGCCGACACCCACGGATAGAACAGCCCAGTAGCCTCTGTGTCACTGCCTACTAGACCATGTGCTGCTATCTAGTGCCAGGGCCGACACCCACGGATAGAACAGCCCAGTAGCTTGTATGGTATTCACTGCCTACTAGACCATGTGCTGCTATCTAGTGCCAGGGCCGACACCCACGGATAGAACAGCCCAGTAGCTTATATGGTATTCACTGCCTACTAGACCATGTGCTGCTATCTCGTGCCAGGGCCGACACCCACGGATAGAACAGCCCAGTAGCTTGTATGGTATTCACTGCCTACTGGACCATGTGCTGCTATCTAGTGCCAGGGCCACACCCACGGATAGAACAGCCCAGTAGCTTGTATGGTATTCACTGCCTACTAGACCATGTGCTGCTATCTAGTGCCAGGGCCGACACCCACGGATAGAACAGCCCAGTAGCCTCTGTGGTAGGCTATTCACTGCCTACTAGACCATGTGCTGCTATCGAGTGCCAGGGCCGACACCCACGGACAGAACAGCCCAGTAGCCTCTGGGGTATTCACTGCCTACTCGACCATGTGTTGCTATCTAGTGCCAGGGCCGACACACACAGATAGAACAGCTCAGTAACCTCTGTGGTATTCACTGCCTACTGGACCATGTGCTGCTATCAAGTGCCAGGGCCAACCCCCACGGATAGAATAGCCCGGTAGCCTCTGTGGTATTCACTGCCTACTAGACCATGTGCTGCTATCTAGTGCCAGGGCCGACACCCACGGATAGAACATCCCAGTAGCCTCTGTGGTATTCACTGCCTACTAGACCATGTGCTGCTATCTAGTGCCGGGGATGACACCCACGGATAGAAAAGCCCAGTAGCTTATATGGTATTCACTGCCTACTAGACCATGTGTTGCTATCTAGTGCCAGGGCCGACACCCACGGATAGAACAGCCCAGTAGCTTGTATGGTATACACTGCCTACTAGACCATGTGCTGCTATCTAGTGCCAGGGCCAACACCCACGGATAGAACAGCCCAGTAGCCTATATGGTATTCACTGCCTACTAGACCATGTGCTGCTATCTAGTGCCAGGGCCGACACCGCACGTTTCACGGATAGAACAGCCCAGTAGCATCTGTGTCACTGCCTACTAGACCATGTGCTGCTATCTAGTGCCAGGGCCGACACCGCACGTTTCACGGATAGAACAGCCCAGTAGCATATATGGTATTCACTGCCTACTAGACCATGTGCTGCTATCTAGTGCCAGGGCCACACCCACGGATAGAACAGCCCAGTAGCTTGTATGGTATTCACTTCCTACTAGACCATGTGCTGCTATCTAGTGCCAGGGCCAACACCCACGGATAGAACAGCCCAGTAGCATATATGGTATTCACTGCCTACTAGACCATGTGCTGCTATCTAGTGCCAGGGCCAACACCCACGGATAGAACAGCCCAGTAGCTTATATGGTACTCACTGCCTACTAGACCATGTGCTGCTATTTAGTGCCAGGGTCGACACCCACGGATAGAACAGCCCAGTAGCCTCTGTGGTATTCACTGCCTACTAGACCATGTGCTGCTATCTATTGCCGGGGTTGACACCCACGGATAGAACAGCCCAGTAGCGTATATGGTATTCACTGCCTACTAGACCATGTGCTGCTATCTAGTGCCAGGGCCGACACCCACGGAGAGAACAGCCCAGTAGCCTCTGTGGTATTCACTGCCTACTAGACCATGTGCTGCTATCTATTGCCGGGGTTGACACCCACGGATAGAACAGCCCAGTAGCGTATATGGTATTCACTGCCTACTAGACCATGTGCTGCTATCTAGTGCCAGGGCCGACACCCACGGAGAGAACAGCCCAGTAGCCTCTGTGGTATTCACTGCCTACTAGACCATGTGCTGCTATCTATTGCCGGGGTTGACACCCACGGATAGAACAGCCCAGTAGCGTATATGGTATTCACTGCCTACTAGACCATGTGCTGCTATCTAGTGCCAGGGCCGACACCCACGGATAGAACAGCCCAGTAGCGTATATGGTATTCACTGCCTACGAGACCATGTGCTGCTATCTAGTGGCAGGGTCGACACTCACGGATAGAACAGGCCAGTTGCCTATATGGTATTCACTGCCTACTAGACCATGTACTGCTATCTAGTGCCAGGGCCAACACCCACGGATAGAACAGCCCAGTTGCCTATATGGTATTCACTTCCTACTAGACCATGTGCTGCTATCTAGTGCCAGGGCCGACACTCAAGGATAGAACAGCCCAGTAGCTTATATGGTATTCACTGCCTACTAGACCATGAGCTGCTATCTAGTGCCAGGGCCGACACCCACGGATAGAACAGCCCAGTTGCCTATATGGTATTCACTGCCTACTAGACCATGAGCTGCTATCTAGTGCCAGGCCGACACCCACGGATAGAACAGCCCAGTTGCCTATATGGTATTCACTGCCTACTAGACCATGTGCTGCTATCTAGTGCCAGGCCGACACCCTCGGATAGAACAGCCCATTTGCCTATATGGTATTCACTGCCTACTAGACCATGAGCTGCTATCTAGTGCCAGGCCGACACCCACGGATAGAACAGCCCAGTTGCCTATATGGTATTCACTGCCTACTAGACCATGTGCTGCTATCTAGTGGCAGGCCGACACCCACGGATAGAACAGCCCAGTTGCCTATATGGTATTCACTGCCTACTAGACCATGAACTGCTATCTAGTGCCAGGCCGACACCCACGGATAGAACAGCCCAGTTGCCTATATGGTATTCACTGCCTACTAGACTATGAGCTGCTGTCTAGTGCCAGGTCGACACCCCCGGATAAAACAGGCCAGTAGCCTCTGTGGTATTCACTGCCTACTAGACCATGAGTTGCTCTCTAGTACTAGGATCTACGAGCAATAACACTAATAGAGGAATCATCCACTGATTACTATCCTGAAAACAATAGCGCCAAACTTCTCAAGTAGGCCATGTTGCCACTCCACAGCTGATCGTATTAAGTATAACTTACTGTCTTCTATTGAGACAGCTTCGGTGGCGTAGCTGGTAGCATGTTGAATTTCTATGGCCGAGATTGCGGGTTCAAACCCAGCCAAGGTCGTCGGATTTTTTAAGAGCCTTAAATATCCCTCAGTATGCCTTCCTTCGGAGGGAAAGTGTCATACAGTGGATTTATGGCACATAAAAGAACCTTCCGTTAGCTACAATTGTTTGAAGGTTAGACTTGATTAACGCTCTATCAATTCTAACGTTCTTCGCCAGGTGCCGGTTGTGGTGGCATCTAGTAGCCAAGTTCACCGCAAGGTGTCGTTGACGTTAGCATTTGGTAGCAAAAGTAGGAAGTACTTCAAATTGATCGTCTGCGGTCCTTACCTAAATTACAGATAACACACACTAATACAGTCATCACAATATACACTGGTTATCAGACAGATTCTACACACACCCAAAGTAAACGGGACTACATGAGCGCGTTGTCGCAGCCCCTAAACTAAGAAACCAACCAACCTAATTCTTCGTAGTAGAATTGATTGAATGTTGCATAGGACCCTGCGCGGATAAACAAAACCTTATCCGCCCCGCATCCGCACGTTTGTTATCCGCATCTACTGCCATTACAATAATATTTTCAAGTAGCTAAAATATTAAACAACACATTTAGTTTCGAGGAGAAAGTCGTTTCCTTAGGCTATGTATGCCATGTGCTATGTTTAAAATGAATGTTATACAGCCAGAATTGCAACCACTTTCAGTTCGGAGTGTTAATTGTGCTTAATGACATAATTTGAATGAGATTAGCGTAAATCATCATCATTTGTCATGAAAAAAAAAACATAACGGAAATAGTACATTATGCAACGAGCCTATAATGGCTATAATTAAGACACGAGTATTTTTATAAAACGAGCGTATGCGAGTTTTATAATTTCCATACGAGTGTCTTAATTACCATTATAGGCGAGTTGCATACGACTGTTTATGTTCGACGATAATTATAACTTTATTATATGTTTTAACATAAATATTCATAAATATCTGTTCAGTCACTAGAATGTTGTGATCGGGTGCTGCGGTGGGTAGTATATCTCTGTTTTCCAAGGTCTCTGGACAACCGACGCATGCGCTCTGTGTGCTTCAATGCCATATGTTCAGATTGTGCTCCAGTATTCAGTAAAACTGTGACCGAAGTCGTTTCAAAACCACGCGCTGTGGAGAAATTGATTTTGTGGATATTAAGGTACAGTGCTATTTCTTGTCTCATATTCACCAGTTTATTTACGCGAACATATGGGCGGTGCACTTTCGGTAATTTATATAGACATGTTGGATTTTGAGCGCATGCGCGAAGGTATCCTTATCTAATTGGTCAAACAACTGTTTCTTGAGCTGTGATTGGTGGGAGAAACTGTTTCATACTGAAAAAATAGTGTTATAATGAGCCTTATTATGATACAGTTTTCTGACACATAATAGTTAGGGTCGAACATAATAGTACATTATGCAACGAGCCTATAATGGCTATAATTAAGACACGAGTATGTTTATAAAACGAGCTTTAGCGAGTATTATAATTTCCAGACGAGTGTCTTAATTACCATTATAGGCGAGTTGCATACGACTGTTTATGTTCGACGATAATTATAACTTTATTATATGTTTTAACATAAATATTCATAAATATCTGTTCAGTCACTAGAATGTTGTGATCGGGTGCTGCGGTGGGTAGTATATCTCTGTTTTCCAAGGTCTCTGGACAACCGACGCATGCGCTCTGTGTGCTTCAATGCCATATGTTCAGATTGTGCTCCAGTATTCAGTAAAACTGTGACCGAAGTCGTTTCAAAACCACGCGCTGTGGAGAAATTGATTTTGTGGATATTAAGGTACAGTGCTATTTCTTGTCTCATATTCACCAGTTTATTTACGCGAACATATGGGCGGTGCACTTTCGGTAATTTATATAGACATGTTGGATTTTGAGCGCATGCGCGAAGGTATCCTTATCTAATTGGTCAAACAACTGTTTCTTGAGCTGTGATTGGTGGGAGAAACTGTTTCATACTGAAAAAATAGTGTTATAATGAGCCTTATTATGATACAGTTTTCTGACACATAATAGTTAGGGTCGAACATAAAAACATTTTAACAACTCTAAGGATGCTGGCATAGCTGTCCAAGCCCTGCACGAGATAGCGGTGAAGTCTGGATTACAGTTATCTTACGATAAGACCAAGTAGCCTACTTTGAGAATCGGCACTCCGGAAACACCCCTTTGACGACCATACGTGGAACGATTGGAAGAGTCAATCGCTTTCGTTATCTTGGTGAATGGGTCCACCCCAATGCTAAAGATGACACCTCCCTCTTAGCAAGGCGTACCAAAGGTATTGATTAGGCGGAACTTTTGCAAAATATTAATACTAAGGCGTACCAAACTCAACGCAGCATACCAACTATCCCACAATTTGGACAACAAGAAATGCATTTCGAGGAATGCTAAGATCTGTCACTACAGAACTGCTGTCAGACCACAGTTTCTGTATGCCGCAGAGACCCTCTTGATGAACAGAAAAGGCACCATGGATGACCTGGAGAAAGCCGAAAGACGTATCCTCAGGAAAATCCATGGCCCGAGATTGCTCCCAGATGGAACCTACCGTTTGAAATCTAATTCTGACCTGTATCGACAGTTAGAATCAGCCAATACCAGTATGCGACGTAGGAGGCTAAAGTTCTATGGGCACCTACAACGAATGAACAGCAACAGGCTTACCAAGAAGATCTTCTCTTTGGTTAAAAGCTAAAAGACTGGAAGCCTGTAGCTTAATGAAGTACTAAAGGACTTGGATTCGGCTGGAATTGCTGACCTTGATGTAGAAGATCGTTCTAAATTTTGTGCTATGGTAGAATCTTGGACCCCACCACCTAGAGACCCTAAATGTCGGAAGCCCCTTTCACAGGAGAGAAAGGAGAAATTATCAGCAGGGCTCAAGAGATATTGGGAACGGAAAAAAGCATCGAAGAACTAGTCATATGCGCTCCGTAGTGGGCCTAAATCAATAATAATAATAATAATAATTATTATTATTGTTATTATTATAATAATAATAATAATTATTATTATTATTGTTATTATTATTATTATTATTATTATTATTAAAGATAAATCGCACAAATTGTGCATATTGATGAAAACAAACTGTCATTCACAAAACTTCACAATGGATGATCCCCGATTTGCACAAGAAATTACATGGTATCTACTACATTGCACCCCGCATAATTTACATACGCAGGATTCATCAGGCTCATGAAAGTATTCGGTATTACACAGTTTGTGGTGATACCCATGTACCGCCATCGAATTGACAAAGTGTCCTAATTTGTGTTCATCCATGTCCTATTCATCATGGCCTCCGTGGTGTAAAACTCGAACCAGATTTCGTCCCTTTTCTGTATTCTTTCCTGCATTAGTTTTTTCCAGGCGTCTGTGGATGGTAGCCCTCTCTTCATCCGAAGGTCCTCAATGAAGAAGGTCTCCCTGGCGAGTTCATATGCTAATCTAGACTTTGAATATTTCGATATCCCCAGGGCAGCCTTCAGGAAGCGCGATTTGACTGCTTCAAGCGTCCTCAAGTCTGCCAGGGAAAATTTCTCCCATATGATTTCAAGTCCATATGTGGCGTTATTTTCGCGTCGAATAATGTCATAGCAGTTCCCAAAGAGAGCTTCGTGATTGTAATAATAATAATACATTTTTTTAACAGATCTGGTTTTTGAAATTTTACTCTTAGCTTTTGGAACAAAAATATGTATAATATCCTCCATATGACAAAATTTGTTGCCGTGAACATTGTGGTGTTTGAAGCCATATTTTCAGTGTTGCCTTAGTAAACAAGAGTTTAGTGCTTTTCAGTCGGTCAACACGAATGTACCCAAAAGAGATGGGTTATGCCCTAATCCTGAAATAAATTACATGAGATTAATAAAACACTGGTCATCCTAGTGTTTTATTAATCTCATGTAATTTATTTCAGGATTAGGGCATAACCCATCTCTTTTGGTTACATTCGTGTTGACCGACTGAAAAGCACTAAACTCTTGACAAAATTTGTATTAAGTTGTATGTTACTGAACAGTTACTTGTCCAATACCACGCTGCCGACATGTTTCTTGCACTCAAAAAACGTATCAGAGATCGTACCTCACACGCGGCGGGCGAATCAATAATCTTGAACATTGTAAAGATGCACAGTTCACCGTACAGGTTAGCTACACAGCCGCAACTGACGCCTGCTTGTTCGCAAAGGATGCTAGGAAGTAGCGCGCGCACTAACTACGTTTTTTTAAACGGCCCTTACTTATAAAACAGCCCTCATAGTAACTGGGGAATAACCTAATTCGGGGAACTGCAGGACATAGTAGGCTACAGAGGTGTGGAAATGATTAGACTCAAATACAGAATTTAAACGTCACAATTATTTATTGAAAATCATTTTATTATATTAAACTATTTATTTCCTTAAGTCAATATTTAGTTCACATTGCGACCTTCTTCAGCGTCAGCTTTGTGGGGTGTAAGGTGATAATGCAATAACGGAAGGTAAAGTGCGAAAATGGGTACGCAGTTCAAGAGTGGCCGTGAAAATTTTCATGACGATGAACGCTCAGGTCTGTGATCACAGATGACATGGTGACTGCAATTGACACGAAAATTCACGAGGACCGAAGATTCATGATAACCACTCTATTCAATGGATTTTCCTAAAGTGTGAATTCTTGGTTGTCTGAGCAGGCGGCAAACGTTTATCCAGAGGGATTTCAGGACTTAATTTTAAGGTATGACAAGTGCCTAAATAAACAAGGCAACTATGTAGAAAAATAGAAGAAGATATGTAAAACCTAAAATTAAATGTGGTTTCAAAATAAAATGCTCGGTTAATTTAAAAAAAACGGCCCTTACTTAAAAAACAGCCATCGTATATCCCCTCCCATTGGTCGATCTTGGCTACGCTACTGAATGTAGTTAAGAAGTAACCCTACAATCAAGCAAGCAAGCGATTAAGCAGAAGAAGAGAGAATGTGGACGGAGTTAGAAAGTTTACAGGCACATACGGAGGTCCAACGCCCACGGTTTCATCAGATGAGCTGAGATGAGATGGAAGGCGACACACGTGTTTGAATTTGAAATGAACAATTTTCCAGTAGCGTCCTGGCATGATATTAATAGACGAAGCGAGTAGCTCATGTGCTTGTGATTACATGCTACTTGTCGCCATCCTGCCAACATGCTAAATGAGCTGCCTAGACAACAGTCAATTTCATTATTTTAACGTGAGCACGTCATTAACATTGGTACCATTGCCAACTTAGTGGAAATCTACTAAATCTATCACATTCGAGGGGTTATTTGAGACAAAATATATATACAGGGTGTAACAAAATGTACGGCATAAAATACAGGACACATTCCTGACACGTAGACGAAGAAATTATGGTATATGAACATGAGTTGTTTCCATATTACAACTCATTTTCTCCAACTCTCCCCCCAGGAGCTCACATCTAGTGGGACGTGGGTTGGCGACCACGGGGCTCCAGCTGAGTCCGGCATTGCTTCCACTTACTTGTGCCGGGCTCCTCCCCGTCTTCTTTCCTGTCGATCTCACTTGGTCAACTCTTGTTCTCTTCCGACCCCGATGGTATTAGGGTATCCGAGGCCTAGGGAGTCTCTTCCTTTCCCGCCTTAATTGTCCCTTGTCTCATCTTTCCTGATACCCTCCTTCTGCGAGGGGTCAGCCTTCTTTTTCTTTTCATGTTATCTCCTGCCTTCTGCTCAAGGCCCTCAAGGAGGCAGGGTGTATGTTGCCCCACCACTTCTGGTGCACCCTGGATAGTGCTACACCCTCATGGGCTCACGGCTGGTGAGTTCGGGAATTGGCGACCCCGAGGGATTCCTGAGCTGGGTCCTGTTTTCCCCTTTTATCCATTACCTGGGGGGCGGACCCTCTCCTCTATCCTATCTGCCTTTCATGGCTCTCCTTCCCTCCAGGTCCCTCAATCCGCATTCTTCAAGGGTTGGGGGCATTTCTTTTCCTCCTGTCCTTTATTTGCCTTATTCTCCTTTTGTTTTCCATTTCTTCTTCTAGTATATACGTTAGTAGTTAGTTTTAGTTATACTGTAGTTTACATTTCATTATCATCTTCACAATCACCTAAACCATTAGGGGCCGATAACCTAGATGTTAGGCCCCTTAAAACAACAATTATCATCATCATCATCATCATCATTATCTCCAACTCATTATTCATGGGAATCACACAAGAACAGATCGTTAGAATCATGGGGAACATGCACTCTTGGTTACGTCTGGTTGCGTTGTCATTATCGTAGGTGCACCGCCAGTGATTTGTTTTAAATGGCCCTGTTGCCGTATGCAATACTCCAGGGATACATCAGCGTATCCGAGATTCACTACGACGCGACGGTGGGTTGATGCATGCATCAATGCGCACAGAGGGCATATTGAACATCTCCTGTGAGCAAGAGTTGCATGTGATATGCTGGTAAGTTCTGTTCTTTTGTGTTTCCCATGGTTAATGAGTTGGAGACAATGAGGTGTAACACGGAAACAAAGAGTTTCCGGACCCGTAACATAATTTCTTCGTCTACGTGTCAGGAATCAGTCCTGCATTTAGTGCCGTACATTGTTGTTACACCCTGTATAGTAAAGCCACCCTTACTTCCGACTTGAAGTTTCAATGCTACGCTAGATATATCTAGTGTTCAAAAGTGAAATAACTTTAACCAGCCAATCACAGGCAGTCATTCATATCGATATATCACCACACATCAAGTTTCGCTCGAAACATCAAGTGTTTAAAATCCGCGTACACACGATCAAAAATAATTGTTGCCTATCCTAAGCAGCTAAGAACTAATTCGTTAATTAAATACAAAAACTAACAATAAATAATAGACTAGGACCAAAACTCAAAGGGTCGACTCTTTGATATTTGCGGATTACATGGCGTTAATTGCTTCAAACATTTCTGATGCCCAGAAACAACTTGAATTATTACAAGAACAAGCAGCAAAAATCGGCTTACGGATTTCTTTTGACAAAACAAAATTTATGACGGATATTAAAACTGCTCCGAATTCACTCTGCATTGGTAATTGTAAGGTCTCCCGAGTGAAAGACTTCAAGTATTTAGGTGAATGGATCAATGAAACTGGCAACAAAAGAAAATCTATAGAAGCAAGACTACAGAAAATGGGAACTGATTTCCATCTGACAAAACACGTTTATAACAAGAAATTCCTGTCTTCGAATTGTAAAATTCAACATTATAAAACAGTAGTCTTGCCTGCAGCGCTTTATGCAGCCGAGACACTTAATCTACAACATAAAACACTGACAAATCAATTGGAGATTAAGGAACGCAAATTCATGCGAAAAATTTTGGGACCAAGAATCAATGATGGAATTCACCTTCCAAATCCTAACGCAAGTTTATTTGAAAATTACTAAAAACACAGACACAATCCGTATCAGAAGGATCCAATTCTTGGGGCATTTGGACAGAATGGACCCAACCAGGTTAACAAATAAAATCTATACGTTTCTGCAGAAAAAGGCAACAAGGTCCAATTGGTATAAACAGGCGGAAAAGGACTTGGCTGAATTAGGTTTTCCCAATCTCAAGGATCGAGAGGAAATTAGGAAAATTACTCATACACGGGGTTTTGGAGGGACAAGAGAGGAGACCTACTAGACACGTCTGGTCGCAGCAACGAAGACTCGCTCAATCATTGCGCAAGAAGAGTTATTGGGCAAACATCAAGGCCAATAAGTGTTGATTCCACGTCGTCCTAGGGGACCCATTCGCGCAGAAATAATAATAAAATCATAACTTTGCTTCACATGTAAGTGTACGTTCAACAGGCACAGCTCCACGCACCCCTTGCGGGCAGTCCTGTAATCACGCGCACAGCTGTGTTTACTTCTACTGTCTGCACTCGGCGAACATAGCGCACAGCTGTGTTTACTTCTACTGTCTCCACTCGGCGAACAGAGCGCACAGCTGTGTTTACTTCTACTGTATCCACTCGCCGAACAGAGCGCACAAATGTGTTTACTTCTAATGTCTCCACTCGGCGAACAGAGAGCACAGCTGTGTTTACTTCTACTGTCTCCACTCGGCGAACAGAGCGCACAGCTGTGTTTATTTCTACTGTCTCCACTCGGCGAACCGAGCGCAGAACTGTGTTTACTTCTACTGTCTCCACTCGGCGAACAGCGCGCACAGCTGTGTTTACTTCCAATGTCTCCACTCGGCGAACAGAGCGCGCAACTGTGTTTACTTCTACTGTCTCCACTCGGCGAACAGAGCGCAGAACTGTGTTTACTTCTACTGTATCCACTCGACGAACAGAGCGCACAGCTGTGTTTACTTCCACTGTCTCCACTCGGCGAACAGAGCGCAGAACTGTGTTTACTTCTACTGTCTCCACTCAGCGAACAGAGCGCACAGCTGTGTTTACTTCCACTGTCTCCACTCGGCGAACAGAGCGCACAGCTGTGTTTACTTCTACTGTCTCCACTCGGCGAACAGACTTTAGTATGTAAATCCTTGTGTTGACCGACTGAATGTTACAATATTAATTGTTATTATTATTTTATTATTTATGGTATGGCTTTTACTGCCGGGAGTGTCCGAGAACATGTTCGGCTCGCCAGAGGCTGTAGCTGCTTCCAGCGGACACCCATAGGGTGAGCTACAAGTTACGTTCAATTTCAAGTAGTTACAACTTTCGCTACCAGATGTCAATGATACCTAGTGGTGAAGGTTGGAACTTTGATAGAGCTTTCCAACGACATCTAACCTAGAAATTCAACTTCACACAAGTTTAGTCTGTGGAAGGATCTTTTACATGCCATAAATCTATGACATGGGACCGCCCGCTTTACTTCCCCTCCGAAATAAGGCATACTGAAGGATGTTAACGCTCTTAAAAAAAACCGACGACTTCGGCCGGGTTTGAACCCGCTATCTTGGGCTCAGCAGTTCAGCATGCTACCGACTACGCCACCAAAGCCGCTATATTAATTGCTAATAAGGCAAGACTGATAAAATGGCTTCAGAGCTATCTTTATTAAAACTAATTATAATCTGGAGTAAAACCAAAAACACATTCCTAGATTAGATTGAGCGCAACGTGGTCGAGCCAAGAGCCACCACTGACCGCGAGAAGAGTTAAGAAACGAGACCGTGACCTGGGTTCAACCACAAGGCACAGTGACTTGTCAGTTTCAGTCAGACATTATTGTGGGACTACCAAGTGTCATTACCTTCACTCTGCGCAGACAGCATAGTTATAAAAATACTAACCCTTTCACTCGGCACAGCGATGAAAACTTCTTGGCGGAAAGTCAAATAACCTCTTCTCATCGACACCCACCGGAATAAAATAAAGTATAGCCTATTGCGGACGGATGGACCTAAAGGCTCGTTGACCAGTCGTCAACTACAGGATGGAAGGTAATTCATACACGGAAGCACTAAAATGTCAATAGCCACTGAATACGTATATCTTTTACTTCTGCCGAACTTGATATTGCCATTCACATCACTTCAGCAAAGCATCTTCATTGGTTTTCTACACAATGGTGATGTATTGTTATACCATGTTAATATTTCCGTCACATTGATTCATAACAGAACGGTGATTGCATCGACAAATGAATACTTATACGTCTTCAATGACGTTTGCAGACCTTAAAGAAGCATTCCGCATATTCTTTTCGTAGATGTCACGTCGATAACTACTACTTTAAACTGACCCAGTTAAAAGTGTTTTCTTAAACATCCCATCCATCTATATTGTGCACCATATTAGGTTCAGTGGCTATTGACATTTTAGTGCTACTCTAATCAATTTAATTTTCTCATTTAGTGCTTATTATTGGCTGATGAAGGGGACAAAAATGTCTATTAGTCCTCGAAACATGTACCATTTCTAATGACCACATACGTGATCATTTCAGGCGGAACCCTTGCCCATTAAAAAAACGTAATAAGATCGGCTGTTTATGACATATCATATTTTTCCGCTATGATATTTTTTTTTCATGACAAACGAAAGATGATGAATGATGATTAACGCTAATCCCATTCAAATTATACCATAAAGCACAATTAAAACTCCGAAATTAAAAGGGTTGTATCTCTGGCTGTGTAACATTCATTTTAAACATAGCACACGAAATACTGCACATACAAAGCCTAAGGCATAGGTGGGCAATGAGAGAGAGCAGCTCCTGGAGCCAAGGAGCCGGGACCAGCTGACTGCTCGCTAATAGTTTGTGTTGGAACGATGATGAAGGCGCAAGCTTAGTAGGTCTATATTATGTGTACGGCTGTACGCTAAATATGAATCACGAACAAGCTTAGCACATTTTTATGAACAGTTTTCGCAAACAGACTTCCCAAACATGCACAAAATGACTGCCAAATTTCTATCAATGTTTGGTTCAACATATCTGTGCGAGAAACTGTTCTCTCTAATGAAGATAAATAAATCTTCACGAAGAGCCACTCTAACTGACGCACATCTCACTGCCGTTCTTCGAATTGCAAGTGCAAGATCGATTGCTCCAAATGTAACCCATCTGCTTCAGCGAAAGGATACGCACACCTCCTCATCATCTGCAGAATGGCAGTTCAGATAAGAACACATAGGTCTATGTTTTTATGGTGAATTATATTTATTTTATTTATTTATTTCTGTACTCCTACAGCAAGTTTTCGTTCCTTGTGTTCTAAACAAGTTGTTAGGTTGGCTTATTGTACACACATCAAAAAAAGTTTTGCATCACCTCGGTTCCAAGAGTTCCGGAACCGTTAAATACAAAGGGAATAGAGATCAACACAAACAACATTTCAGCTCGTTTTATTGCTCATGAGACCCACACATTGCATGTTGTACCATCATACAGCTAGACTTTCAGCATTTGTGGTCCAGATTGCAGTACACACCACTACCTCTAATACCCAGTAGCACGTCCTCTTGCATTGATGCATGCCTGTATTCGCCGTGGCATACTATCCACAAGTTCATCAAGACACTGTTGGTCCAAATTGTCCCACTCCTCAACGACAATTCGGCGTAAATCTCTCAGAGTGGTTGGTGGGTCAAGACGTCCATAAACAGCCCTTTTCAACATATCCCAGGCATGTTCGATAGGGTTCATGTCTGGCGAACATGCTGGCCACTGTAGTCGAGCGATGTCGTTATCTTGAAGGAACGCATTCACAAGATGTGCACGATGAGGTCGAGAATTGTCGTCCATGAAGACAAATGCCTCTCCAATATTCTGCCGATATGGTTGCACTATGGGTCGGAGGATGTCATTCAGGTATCGTAAAGCCGTTTCGGAGCCTTCCATGACCACCAGTGGCGTACGTCGGCCCCACATAATGCCACCCCAAAACATCAGGGAACCACCACCTTGCTGCACTCGCTGGACAGTGTGTCTAAGACGTTCAGCCTGACCAGGGTGCCTCCAAACACGTCTCCGACGATTGTCTGGTTGAAGGCATATGCGACACTCATCGGTGAAGAGAACGTGATGCCAATTCCGTGGGGTCCATTCAGCATGTTGTTGGGCCCATCTGCACCGCGCTGCATGGTGTCGGGGTTGCAAAGCTGGACCTCGCCATGGACGTCGGGAGTGAAGTTGCGCATCATGCAGCCTATTGCGCACAGTTTGAGTTGAAACACGACGTCCTGTGGCTGAACGAAACGCATTATTCAACATGGTGGCATTGCTGTCAGGGTTCCTCCGAGCGGCAATCCGTAAGTAGCGGTCATCCACTACAGTAGTAGCCCTTGGGCGGCCTGAGCGAGGCCTGTCATCGACAGTTCCTGTATCTCTGTACCTCCTCCATGTCCGAACAACATCGCTTTGGTTCACTCTGAGACGCCTGGAAACTTCCCTTGTTGAGAGCCCTTCTTGACACAAAGTAACAATGCGGACGCGATCGAACTGCGGTATTGACCTTCTAGGCATGGTAGAACTACAGACAACATGAGCAGCGTACCTTCGTCCTGGTGGAATGACTGGAACTGATCGGCTGTCGTACCCCCTCCGTCTAATAGGCCCTGCTCATGCATGGTTGTTTACATCTTTGAGCAGTTTTAGTGACATCTATGGACAGTCAAAGGGACTGTATCTTGGATACAATATACACAGTCAACGTCTATATGCCGGAGATCTGGGAACCGAGGTGATGCAAAACTTTTTTTGATGTGTGTAGTTTCAGGACAATCGGTAGTGGGCAAAGGAGTGTGCACTTATCAACTGTCAAAGTAATTATTTATGTTTCCTACACAGAACCTAATAAAAGGAATATAATTAAGCGTATGTACGTAGCACCATAATCTAATTATCTAAACTAATGCACAACAAACAGGGCACAAGTATAAAGCTGTTGCGATACGCGGCTTGTAACGGCAAGCAGTGCAAGCAGCTACAAGGTTAACTTCGGTGAGAGCGCATACTCGGCTCTTTCTCCTGCAGGAGCGGGAGCGCTGCTCAATGAGCCGAATTGTGCCCATCTCTGGCCTAAGGCCTCTTGTCCACGACAAGAATTTCCACCGTTCGCCGAGCCAGTGAGTGGTAAGAGAACATACAGCGAGCTTGCATCTCTTCAGCGCTCAAATGAGTGCAGAACTCGGTATTGACATGGAAATCCTGATTATGCTGGTGACTCGCTGGTACTTTGGGATAAAACAACAGACAAATACAAAGACAGGTGGTTGATATTGGAAGCCTGGAAAGAAGTATGTATACAGCTGAAATAAGACTTTGAAACACCTCCGGATATGAAAGTTCGTTAACGAGATAGTTAACGAGTATTTTCATTTCCATTTTTGACTATTACCTTTTTATACTTTTGTTATGTTTTATTGAGGAGTATTTTTCTATGTACGACGTGTGAAACATAAATAAAAGAAGCTTCCCTAATTCATAGTGTAATATTAATATTTACAAGCTATCACTTTAACACACTCATGCATTAAATACTGCCTCACTGTCAGACAGCTACTCAATTGTCCTCACGAGGCTGAGTGCACCCCGTTCCACCCCTCACGTCAGTTTCTAAAATCCCTGACGGAGCCGGGAATCGAACCTGCGACCTCCAGGTGAGAGGCAGGCGCGTTATCGCATCACCACGGGGCCGGCTCGAATGTTTCTTTTGACATTTGGAAATACTTAAAATGCTTTGCATTGTCTTCTGTCAATTTTTAATCAACGTATTAAATGCACCAAATTTCCATCGATCTTGCATTAATGGATGAACCCAGTGCCTTCTGCGTCGTCGTCGCTTTTCTTGAAGATAGTCTAATATAATGCAATAAGGTTACGTATCATCTCCGTATCCATAGTGCACAGTCTCAAGACTCAACACGACTGAATGTGTGCCGACTCCGTGGACAAGGCAACCCGGTTGTCTGCCGTAAGGCGAAAGTGCCGTTCCGACGGAAATTCGTCTCGTGGACAACAGGCCCTTAGAGGAACGACTTTCTCCTCAAAATGTCTCAAAGTGTTGCTTTAATATTGTACCTAATTCAAAGTATTATTGGAATGCCAGTGAACCTCCGTGGCTTAGGCGGCAGCACGCCGGCCCCTCACCGCTGGGTTCGTGGTTCAAATCCCGGTCACTCCATGTGAGATTTGTGCTGGACAAAGCGGAGGCAGACAGGTTTTCCTCCGGGTACTCCGGTTTTCCCTGCCACAAATTTAATTCCAGCAACACTCTCCACTGTCATTTCATTTCATCTGTTTTTCATTTAAAAGGTACTCATCGACACTACAGAAGACATTTCATTACAAGTATTCTTATTTTCTTGAAATTGATATCACTGATTCCAAGAATATAAACTAATGGATATTAGCCAAAAAAGAAAAATTAAATAACTTTGGGGGGGGGGGGGGTATTTTTCAAAGATTAATCACAAAAATTACGTGCAATTTTGGGACGCGATATCTTTGCTCTTTTTCAACTTAATTGAGTCATTGTTGTCGCAAATTGATCTGCTGTATGTTCAGAATGTTGTATAACAGAATCGTTTTTGTATCATTGATTGAGGCAAATATATTAGCTTTGTTTTACATTTTACGTTATTTTGATTGAAAAAATAAATTAATTGTGGGGGGCGCGACCCCTAAATTCAATTTAACAGCTTCATTCTGCTTTACAACATAGCTGCATTATTTGTCTATATTTTAGTTTTTAAATGAAACTAATATCTGCATTCTAAGTGGACATTTTACCTTCCCAAGTCAAGACAAATATTGAAAAAAATGAAGAGAGAGAAATCAGAAATTAAATTTGAGGTACTCATTTAGAGTAAAGTCTTACTTTTCAACTCCTAAAAACTGCCTTTTCTTTGGATTTTAGGTCAACCTTCTGCATTCTCCGACCCGTGAGCATCTCCTACATTGTTTTAGTTCGGGAGTAGACTGTTTCAAAGCCAGTTTTTTTTTTGTCGTGTAGCCTCCTGAGAGGCCGAGTGCAGGTCTTTCTAGTCGACGCCCGTGGGCGACCTGCGTGTCGGGATGAGAGATGGAATGGATGAAGATGAATGAAACTGGGCAAGGATGTGGAAGGAAGCGGCCGTGGCCTGTCAGAAGGAACTGTCCCAGCATTTTCCTGGTGTTGAAAATGGGAAACCACGGAAAACCATTTCAAGGACAGCCGACGGTGGGGCTCGAACCCACGCGTCTACCGAGTCAGCAGAGAGCTTGGCCCCTTGACCTAACGCAGCGCTTTAGCCCGCGTAGCCATTACTGTCGGTTGAAGCCAGATTAATGTATGCTTTATCTGTTGCACCTATGCGTCAAAGTAACAGCTGCTGAAAAGCGTGCACACCGATCATTAAAGTGAATATAAAAGAACTAAACAACAATAAAACTAGTATAAACTATATATTTCTGGAAACTAGAGAGGACATACTATCAAATGAGACGATAAAAACAAATTCGAAAATTTTCTTGAAAATGATTAATGGAAGGGTCGATGAATACCTTAATCATTGCCCCAGGGGAGTGCGACAGGCTTCGGCATCCGGCACAGTTCACATCATCGACGTTAGATGGGGGCTTCATTCAATTCCCAGACCCGATCGGTCGACAGGAGCAGGCTGTGGATTTTTTCATTGTAATGCCAGTAGATTCGGATAACAAACGTGCACATGTGGATAACGTTTGTTTATCGGCGCAAGGCTGTAGTAATAGTTCTAGCATGGTCCACTCACCCACACCACCTCGCGGTGTAGCGGCTAGTGTTCTTGGCTGTAATTCCGGAGGTTTGGGTTCGATTCCCGAATTAACAAAGATTTGTGATGTGATGGCTGGAACGGGGTAAAAAACTTAACCATCATGGAAGTGGTTCCCCATTGACTGCCACCTTTCCAATCATATCCACAATTTACCACAAAAAAAAAAAAACAAGCGGCTTCGGTGGCGCAGTCGGTAGCATGCTGAACTGTTGTTCCCAAGATAGCGGGTTCAAACCCGGCTGAAGTCGTCGGATTTTTTAAGAGCGTTAAAATCCTTCAGTATGCCTTCCTTCGGAGGGGAAGTAAAGCCGGGGGTCCCATGTCATAGATTTATGGCATGTAAAAGATCCTTTCACAGACTAAACTTGTGTAAAGCAAAATTGTTAGGTTAGATTTCGTCAGAACGCTCTATCAAAAGTTCCAACGTTCACCAATGGGTATCATTAATATCTGGTAGCGAAAGTTGGAACTACTTGAAATTGAACGGAACTGTAGCTCACCCTTTATGGTGTCCGCTGGGAGCAGCTACAGACTCAGGCGGGCCGAACATGTCCTCGGACACTCCCGGCACTAAAAGCCATACGATAAATAAATAAACTAAAAAACAAACTAGTAGCCTACAGCCCTAAATGAATTAATAACTGTATAGTGCTTTCTAGTAGAGAAATGAGGAACTTTGTGTTGGCGGAAACTCCCGAGATTAATTTTGCCATTATAAACATGGCCTTCTGAATTCAAATGGGTTCTCTATCCCAACAACGTATGACATGCGTGCCGTGATTTTTGTCGCCTTTCAAAAATCACTTACCACGGCCAGGAGCGGACCTGCAAGCTTGGGGTTGGTAGTCTGACACGATAACCATTCACCCGGCAAGCATTATCATTATCATTAATATTATTATTATTTGTTTTTTTAATCGATTTTACCCTCCAGGTTGGTGGCTCCCACGGACTCAGCGAGGGAATTCACCACTACCGCCTTTACGGGCAGTGTCCTAGAGCTGGAAACATCTGGTCGGAGTTGATCAACTGGGAAGATGTGATCAGCAAAGCGAATAGGGGCCTCATGAGGGAAGGGAGGGGAAGATTTGGATGGATAGGCAAGGAAGAGGGAAGGAGTTGACCGTGGCCTTACAGTAGGTACCATCCCGGCATTTGCCCGATGACGAAATGGGAAACCACATTATTATTATTAATGGTGCTGATTTATATTTGAGGACTCAGCCCCATCTGAAAAGAAATCCTGGATATGCGCTTTGTAACTCACAATATAGCCGTGTCACTTCACCCTGAAAGTATGGCCATTTGAACAAGTGTTAAGGCAAGCAGACACCTGTGATCTCCAAGGACCATGACCTGTTCCATGTTACAGTCCATTGCTAAACGTGACCAGAGGAAGTACTTAGTCAGCGCAAAGCAGCACGTCTAGTCCACTCAATGGGCAGCCACTACTATTACACTCAACATAAGGCGGGGGTAGAATTACTCCACTGCTCAAGGTCAAAACATTGTTTCTTCCAAGGGGCATTAGCAATTATAAGTAATCTTCTATTATTACAGCATTAGACTATTATAATTAGGGCCCAGATGTTAATGCTGTAAAAATGTTTAAAAAATGCACTTAACATTTTCAAAAATGACTGTAATAAATGACATAAAAATTCGATAAATGCTCTATAAATGGAGAAAATGGTCTTATAATAATAAACTCATCAATATATCAAAAATGACATCTTAAGCTCAAACTGAAAAGTCAATCAAAATAGATTTCTAGCACTTAACAAAAGGTTTATGTTCACTTTATTCTGAGTTGCACTGCACTACGAATGTCATTCTGATGTTGTCAAATGTAAATGATCTGCGGGTATCAGCCAACAAGTTTTTATATCTCGAAATGCTGCGTTCAACATCAACTGATGTGATCGGAGCGTACTTGAAGTGAGGAAGGTCGTTTGCTGCTAAATCCTCCTCAATCCCATCCATGCAGTAGTTTTCACTAGAAAGAAGGTCTGAGATTTTGCATAATGTTTTATTCCCGGTGATTTTGTCCGGCAATCTTTTCACTTTTGATGCAATAACCGCAGCAATTTCGCCACGATTGTTGCTAAGACTAGTTTCCACCCGGTTGATTAAGGAAATGGAATCAATATTTCAATAGTTTAAATTATCTTGTATCAGCTACTAGCTTCTTCGTTACTCTGAGACACGTAACTCCCTCATATAAAGCTGTGGCATGACTAAATTGGAAAAAAAATGACCTCAAAAGGCCGATTTCTCTAAAATAAGGCCAAAAAATCTACCAAACTTAAAAAATCCTCTTAAAATGGAAAAATAGCAAAAAGTGCAAAAAGATGCAAAATAAAAATAACATATTTGAAGACGGGGTGGTCCATCCGGAGTTTCTGTGTACTTCAGCATTGTTTCAGACAGCTATATATAAAATTATGCGGTGTAAGTTTCACAAAACTTAAGCCAGAGGGAGGGAGGTAGGTTGGTTGGTTCCTCAGTTTAGGGGATGCGACAACGCAGTCATGTAGCCCCGTGTGTGTAGAATCTGTCTGATAATATAACCCCTGGCACGACAGCCCATCAAGGGCCTAGGCCTACCATGCAACCGCTGCCCAGCCATTTGGCCTGCAGAGATTGGGGTGACGCGTGATCAGCGCATCGGGTCCCCTCGGCCGTTAATCTTGTTTTTCGTGATCGAGGCGCTGCCTCACTGTCAGACAGCTACTCAATTGTCCTCACGATGCTGAGTGTACCCCGATCCAGCCCTCACGTCAGTTTCTGAAATCCCTGACGGAGTCGGGAATCGAACCCGGGGACTCCGGGTGAGAGGCAGGCGCGCTACCCCAACACCACGGGGCCGGCAGAATCTGTCTGATAACCGGTGTTAATTGTGATGGCTGTATTAGTGTGTGTTATCTGTAATTCAGGCAAGGACTGCAAACGATCAATTTCAAGTAGTTCCTACTTTTGCTACCAAATGCTACCGTCAAGTAGCTGTGAACTTGGCTACTAGATGCCACCACAACTGGCACCTGGCGACGAACGTTATTCAAATCTAACATACAAATTTAGCTTCACACACTTTTAGTTCTTTTAGATGCCATAATTCTATGACATGGGCATGCCGGCTTTACTTCCCCTCCAAAGGAAGGCATACGGAGGGATTTTTAACGCTCTTAAAAATCCAACGACTTCGGTCGGGTTTGAACCCGCGATCTTGGGCATAGAAGCTCAGCATGCTACCAACGACGCCACCGAAGCCGCCCAGTGTCTCAATGTCCATGGCGACTATGCCGAAAAAATAGTGCAAGGTGTTTGTCAGTTTGGCAATAAAGAGTCCCTGGGAAAAATATAACGAAACGTATTTTTGAAACTTCCCTCGTATGTCTATAAATTCTAAAATTATTTAATCAACGCCGTGCTTTGCAGAATGTTCTTTGTTTTCGCATTGTGAGAATTAATTTTTGATCTCAAAAGTATTCTTGATTTATTTTTAACAATAATACACATAGCCTATCCATATCGTCCAGTATAGGCCAAGACCTATTTTTATTTACATACCACCTCTTGGTGTAGTTGCTAGCATCCTTGCTGTCGCCCTGGAGTTCCGGGTTCAATTCAGGGCTCTGCCAAGAAATTTAATTCTAGTCTGATGGCTGGAAAGGGGTACACTCAGCCTCATGAGGAAAATCTGAGAAAAGGTGGGTTCGATTTCCACCTCAGTTATCCTTGAAGTGGTTTATATATTATTATTTTTTTTATTTCCGACTTCTATCCAAGGCTAAATTGCCGGGATGGTTCCTAACATAACGCCACGGCCGCCTCCCCCCTATCTTCTGCATAATGAAAGGCCTAATACTGTTCATTGGTTTTGTTATTTTTAAATATTCATGTTTCAGGCCTTTGTTGACTTGTTTACAAAATAAGTTGCTAAGCTCTAGCCTATTTGTAAAGGGCAGTCGCTCCTTCAACCACAAGCTCACCGACAGGTAGGCCTACCGGTAGCTCCAATAACTAAAGATACACATACATAAAGAAAGATAGAAAGAAAGAAAGAAAGAAGGAAGGAAGGAAGGAAGAAAGAAAGAAATAAAAAGTAAATAAATGAATTAAACAAAAAATTAAAGATAGAAAGAAAGAAAATAAAGAAACAAAAACAAAAGAAACATAGAAACAAAATAAAGAGAAAACAAACAAAAGAAAGAAAGAAAGAAAGAAAGAAAGAAAGAAAGAAAACAGAAATAAAGACAGAAAGAAATAAAGAAAGAAAGACAGAAAGAAATAAAGAAAGAAAGAAAACAGAAATAAAGACAGAAAGAAATAAAGAAAGAAAGAAAGAAAAAAACAAAGAAACAAACAAAATAAAGAAATAAAGAAACAAGATGAAGAAAGAGAGCAAGAAAGAAAGAAAATAAAGAAACAAGCAAACAAAAGAAACAAACAAACTAACAAAATAAAGAAAGAAAAAATAAAGAAAGAACTAAAGTGAGAAAGAAAAAAGAAAGGAACAAACAATTTAAATAAATTAAACAAACAAATACATAAATAAATAATAAAATAAATATGGATACAAATAATACAAGTTAGCTGCCGCCCCGGAGGTCCTGGGTTCGATTCCCGGCTCTGCCACGAAATTTGAAAAGTGGTATGAGGACTGGAACGGGGTCTACTCAGCCTCGGGTAGTCCAAATGAGTAGAGGGGGTTCGATTCCCACCTCAGCCATCCTCGAAGTGGTTTTCCGTGGTTTCCCACTTCGTCTTCGGGCAAATGCCGGAATGGTACCGACTGTAAGGCCACGGCCGCCTCCTTCCCTCTTCCTAGCCTATCCATTCCAATCTTCCATCCCTTCCCATCCCTCATGAGGCCCCTGTTTGGTTTGCAGGTGAGGCCGCCTGGGCGAAGTGCTGATCACACCTCCCCAGTTGTATCCAAACCAACCAGATGTTCCAAGCTCCAGGACACTGCCCATAGAGGCGGTAGTGGTGAGTTCCCTCGCTGAGTCCGTGGGATCCACCAACCTAGAGGGTAAATTGACTAAATAAAAAAGAAACATAGAAACAAAATAAAGAGAAAACAAACAAACAAACAAACAAACAAAATAAAGAAAGAAAAAATAAAGAATCTAATAAACTAAATAAATAAATAAATAAATAACAATAAAAGAAACGATTAATAAAATAAATACTTAATTAAACAAAGAAAGCAGGAAACAACAAACTAAATAACAAAAAAATAAAATGAATACATAATTTATTTATTTTTATTTATTTTTTTATTCGTTTACCCTCCAGGTTGGTGGAACCCACGGACTCAGCGAGGGAACTCACCACTACCGCCTCTACGGGCAGTGTCCTAGAGCTGGGAACATCTAATCAGAAGGGATACAACTGGTGAGGTGGGATTGGCACCTCGCCCAGGCGGCCTCACCTGCAAAGCGAACAGGGGCCTCATGAGGGAAGGTAAGGGACGGTTAGGATGGATAGACAAGGAAGAGGGAATGAGGCGGCCATGGCCTTGAAGAAGGTACCATCCCGGCATTTGCCCGAAGACGAAGTGGGAAACCACGGAAAACCACTTCGAGGATGGCTGAGGGGGAATCGAACCCCCTCTACTCATTTGGGCCACCCGAGGCTGAGTAGACCCCGTTCCAGTCCTCGTACCACTTTTCAAATTTTGTGGCAGAGCCGGAAATCGAACCCAGGACCTCCGGGGAAGCAGCTAACCTTGCTGTAAATAAATATGGATACAAATAATACAAAATACAATCAACAAGAAAGGTTAAGCAGAGCTGTTCGGCACAAGTAGCCTATTGTAAGTAGAAACAATACCCATTCAGTTGGGGGTCCCGTCGTCACCAACCCACGTACCACTAGTTATGAGCCCCTTGGACTAGGAGTTTTCAGTCGATAAGGACACACGTGTACGTCTGGAGGTAATAAATTAGTCTCAATTTTCCTGTTTCGCCTGTTAAAATTTGTTCTGCATCTTAAAAGATCTCCACCGCCCTCTCACTGTTCTGAGAATACATAACAACATACGCCTTTCTCTTCTCTTTTTGTAACCTCTTCCGCTTTGAGGTTGTCTCAAGGGGTGCCCACAGTAATACCGACAAACATAACCAGTGACTTGCAATTTAGGCTACGTGGTGTCAATCGTCAATCGTTATAATTAGATATCGGTGCTAAAATAGGCCTACTTGGTTGGTCTGGCTGCGTGGCTCAGCGGTAACGTTCTCGCTTGCTGTGCCCAAGGTTGCAAGATCGAATCCTGGCCCAGCCAGTTGGCATTTGAGACTGCGCAAATGCGAGGGAGCCAAATTCCCGCACCCAGGCGTCTCTAAAAGCCACAGTAGTTAAAAGAGACGTAAAACCAATAACATTATTATTATTATTATTCCGTCAATATTTCTAAAGGAAGCCTCCGTGGCTTAGGCGGCAGCAAGCCGGCCTCTCACCACTGGGTCCGTAGTTCAAATCCCGGTCACTCCATGTGAGATTTGTGCTGGACAAAGTGGAGGCAAACAGGTTTTTCTCCGGGTACTCCGGTTTTCCCTGTCACAAATTTCATTCCAGCAACACTCTCCACTGTCATTCCATTTCATCTGTCATTCATTTAATCATTGCCCCAGGGGAGTGCGACAGGCTTTGGCAACCGGCACAGTTCATAGGCCTATCCTCGCCGCTAGATGGGGGCTTCATTCATGTCATTCCCTGACCCGGTCGGTCGACTGGAAGCAGGCTGTTGATTTCATTTTCATTTCTAAAGGCAATGTCTTGTCTTCGCAACCATTGTTCTCCGTCTTCAGCACCTCGTTTCATCTCACAGTAGGAACCATAGTGAAGAGTTAGTGTGATGTCTTGCAGGAAACATATTTTCGGTCGACCTCGACCTTTCTTCCCTGGATTTTTCCGTCTAGGAGATTCGTTAGGAAAGCGTTATGTTACAAGATGTGGCCTGTGAATTTAGCTTTTCTTTTATGGATCGTTGGTCTCAGTTCTGTTTTCCCTTGAATTTCTTGCAGGATGCTGATGTTAGACCTCTTTTCAATCCATTTAACCCGTAACAGACCCACATCTCAAACGCTTAAAGTCGCTTCCAATCCTGACCTGGGATCGTCCAAGATTCACATCCATACAGAAGCACACTCCACACAAAGGACATGCAAAATTTCTTTTTAATTGCAATATCCAAATTTGCATTAATCAAAAGATTTTTAGCCTACTTTTCACATTTTGCAAAAATGAGGAAAAAGTACACTTATGAGATCGATCCGGGAAAATGTGTGTCTGTCTGTCTGTCTGTGTGTCCCCCCCCCCCTATCAACTCCTAAACGGCTGCAGCAATCAAAACCAAATGTAGTATGTGTAAAGATGTGCACCGGAATATCTCACGTCCATATTTGAAAATGATGACAGTGCTACCAACTGCTGAAAAAACGCACTAGAAATTTGAGCTTCATGTTGGATATCTTGCAAGGTATGCATGGGAGCTATTCCAAAATTGGCACACATGTAGATAAGACTATTTCAGTTTAATTTCCAGGGGTCCAACCATGACAGTGTTGCCAAAATAATTTTAAGCCTTCTGATAGGTCCAATGTTTAAATGCATATAACTTCTACACTATCAATTGGATTTCAAGCAAATTTTGTATGTAACATCTGTACATAAACAGATATGACTGCGCGTATTCTTAAGAGCCACCAGGGCTGCCAACTGTTAATAATTGCTCTCTCTATTTATTTATTTTATCCAAATACCAATATATCAGAAAGTATGCAAGCCAACAGCTTTAAACTATGCACACGTATATTCTGACATTTTAGATTAATTTGGAGTAACTTATATACGTCAGTTCTACCAACATGATTATAAGCCTGCAGATAGTACCAATTTTTAAATACATGTAACTTCTATACTAACAAATTTATTTCATCCAAAATTGGCACAACAAGATATCATAATGTTTCAGATTATTTCTGACCAGCACACTCATGGTATTGTTGGCAACATGCTTTTAGGCGTGCTGATAGATCCAGTGTCTAACTGCATGTAACGTCCATTGGACTTCAACCAAATTTTGTATTCTGTACCTGAAGAAATGGAACTAAGAATATATTCAGTCACCAGGGCTGCCAACTGTAGTGCTCTATTAGGCTACATTATACCAGGTATATTTTGAACTAATTAGATATTTCGATATTACCAACTTAATTTCGTCATTATTCTAGATAGGTTCATATCCTGTAGAATAATCATTGGCATGAAAAGTAGGCTGTATAGTTCTTCACGGAACTTCTTGTTCTTATTATTGAATGCCTGCTTTGCGAGCGCTATCCGCCTTCTAATCTCTTTACTACACCTCTGTCATTGGTATGTCGCGTCAGTCTGCGTCACTTTCTAGGCTACTTAATGTTAAAATGTACATAAAGTCTCGTAGTTTACGCCTGTTATAAGATTTTTTGCATCTTTTTGCAACTTACTTAGCCTAGTTATTTTACGTTTTAGAAGATGCCGTGCAACCAGTTCTCTACAAAATCTCGAACAGGTTATAGACAACGTTTTACATAAGAAAGTAGGCTACAATCGCCACTAGCGGGCCCTCATTGCTTACGGGCCCCTATGCATTTGCCCCCCCCCCCCCCCCCCCCCCCACCTTCCTCTCTCGGCGGCCCTGCATTAACACCATGTCCTTACTCGAGAAATGTTGTTTTCATTCGTGAATGTGAAGGGATGTCCTCCACACTCTTCCGTCCTTCACTGACCATGCAATAACAGCGACCGACCATTCGATTAGGCATGACCGCTTCACCATACACAGTCTGTATGATTGACACACCAGTCCCACGTGACCATTCATACAGGATAACAGCACGCACTTCCGTTGGCGACCACGTCGTCAGTACACATCTGCCTGTTATCGTGTTTCTATCTTTCCTTTGTTTGTTTCTTTCTTACTCGATTGATATAGGGCACACCAATCTGCTGCTCCTCTCTCTACATTGGCGCTCTGCGCTTGCGTCATTCCCCCTCCGCTGACGCTCCTTGAGTATGAGTATTCTATACTATCTGAAACTGTAAAAACAAGCATATTGTTAAATTTCTGGGTTAATTTGAAAAATACAAGATGTTAAGGGTATACGGAAAGTGATTTTTGAAGAAAAAAATGCAATTTTTCTTTTTTTTGCATAATATTAAACTGTGGAGTTTGCTCTCTTAAATCATTTTTTTTTTATTTAGTCAATTTACCCTCTAGGTTGGTGGTTCCCACGGACTCAGCGAGGGAACTCACCACTACCGCCTCTATGGGCAGTGTCCTGGAGCTTGGAACATCTGATCGGGATGGATACAACTGGGGAGGTGTCATCAGCACTTCGCCCAGGTGGCCTCACCTGCAAAGTGAACAGGGGCCTCATGAGGGATGGGAAGGGATGGAAGATAGGGATGAATAGGCGAGGAAGAGGGAAGGAGGCGGCCGTGGCCTTACAGTAGGTACCATCCCGGCATTTGCCCGAAGACGAAACCACGGAAAAACACTTCAAGGATGGCTGAGGTGGGAATCGAACCCCCTCTACTCATTTGGACTACCCGAGGCTGAGTAGACCCCGTTCCAGTCCTCATACCACTTTTCAAATTTCGTGGCAGAGCCGGGAATCGAACCCAGGACCTCCGGGGCGGCAGCTAACCATGCTGACCGCTACGCTACGGAGGCGACTTGCTCCCTTAAATGACATATAAATCATGAGAATACTACGCGTAGAAGTATTTTATTTTTACCCTTTACTGCAAGGCAACATATCACTTTTCACCTATGTATGTAGGAGCAGAGTAAGTTTTACGGCAAACCATCAACGTCCATTCAATTGTGCGTTCATTCAAACACACAGTGATGCCTTGTTTTTTTTTTTTTTTTTTTTTTACATAACATACGACCAAACAGCCCGACAACCAAAGGTACTCCTTCCACCCCGTCAACATCCACGCTTGGGCCCTCCCCATCCAGTTACCACAGGCTTCTGGAGTACATTTGGCTCAACTTCCAAGACATTACCGACCTACGGTCGTGCAAGTATACTTGCGCATTGCAATACGTATCCATGGCCAGTAGGCAGTAATGTTCGGTCTTCGAGAGTTAAAAGCTTAGCGTAGGAATCGCAAAAGATCATATATGGCATTCCACATCACATACGAGTGTTAAGGTTTTAGCGCCAATTAAAAATTGTTGGTAAATCTAAGACACTAAACGCCAATTGAATATTGAAGCTTGAAATTTCGTACACCAAAGGCAATAATGAAAAATAATTCATGCAGTAGAGGGTCCAGGAATGCACTAATGTCGATTTCCCACAAATTCATTTTTTTCCTGCAAAAGGTACATTATCTCCGGAAATAATAGTGCTATCATTGTGAAATTTTCAGGACTCCTTTGTGTGTTTCTGTATTATTTGTATGTTTGTTTGTTTCTTTATTTTGTCTGGTCGTGGTGGAACGCTGCAACTTTATCACCGGCTGTCATTGGGCGGTGCTCGAGGCATAGGCTACAACAACATGTGTTAGCGTGCTCCACTTTACTGTGTAACACTCTTTAGGAAAGATAAGAGAAAGTTCATGGAATTTGTAGACTTAGAAAAGGCTCTTGTCGCCTCCGTAGCGTAGCTGTCAGCATGGTTAGCTGCCGCCCCGGAGGTCCTGGGTTCGATTCCCGGCTCTGCCACGAAATTTGAAAAGTGGTACGAGGACTGGAACGGGGTCTACTCAGCCTCGGGTGGCCCAAATGAGTAGAGGGGGTTCGATTCCCCCTCAGCCATCCTCGAAGTGGTTTTCCGTGGTTTCCCACTTCGTCTTCGGGCAAATGCCGGGATGGTACCTACTGTAAGGCCACGGCCACCTCCTTCCCTATTCCTCGCCTATCCATCCCAATCTTCCATCCCTTCCCATCCCTCATGAGGCCCCTGTTCGCTTTGCAGGTGGGCCGCCTGGGCGAAGTGCTGATCACACATCCCCAGTTGTATCCATTCCGACCAGATGTTCCAAGCTCCAGGACACTGCCCATAGAGGCGGTAGTGGTGAGTTCCCTCGCTGAGTCCGTGGGAACCACCAACCTAGAGGGTAAATTGACTAAATTAAAAAAAGAAAAAAGAAAAGAAAAGGCTCTTGACAACGTTGATTGGAGTAAGTTGTTTGACATTTTGAAAACGATTGGAATAGAGTACAGGGATAGGAGGGTGCTCTACAATCTATACAGAAACCATACAACAGTTATTTGAGAAGGACATGAAAGAGAAGCTGGTATTCAGAAAGGTGTAGGACAAGGCTGCAACTTATCACCCATACGTTGAACAAGCAATGAAGGAAATTGGAGAAAAATTCCAAGTAGGAGTAAAGGTTAAAGGAGAAATAATTTCAAATTTGAGATTTGTTGATATCGTCATCTTAGCCAACACACCAGAGGATTTGAATGAGTTTTTAAATGGTGTGGATTCTGTCTTGAGGAAAGAATTCATGATGAAATAGGCCTAAATGTAAGTTAGCCTACAGTAGTCACCGACTCAAGTTTCCACATCTGCTGTATCTCAATTGCCTATACTTAGATATCTTAGTAGCAGCTGTTGTTTGGATGATTTGTGGTATCTATCAGTAATTATTAGACTGTTATTATTCTCAAGAGAAGCCTCCGTGGCTTAGGCGATAGCACGCCGGTCTCTCACCGCTGGGTCCGTGGTTCAAATCCTGGTCACTCCATGAGAGATTTGTGCTGGACAAAGCGGAGGCAGGCAGGTTTTTTTTCTCAGGGTACTCCGGTTTTCCTTGTCACAAATTTCATTCCAGCAACACTCTCCACTACAATTTCATTTCATCTGTAATTCATTTAATCATTGCCACAGGGGAGTGCAACAGGCTTCGGCAGCCGGCACAGTTCATATCCTCGCCGCTAGATGGGGGGGCTTTATTCATTCCATTCCCTGACCCGGTCGGTCGTCTGGAAGCAGGCTGTGGATTTTCATTTTTGATGTGTAACATATTTGCGCTCGGTTGCTGGATAGTTTTGTGGGAGTGATTTTGAAAATTGGGGACGGAAGTGGAACGGAACGATCGAGCTTGCAGTGGTGGATCAAACGGAAGTAGGCTATGCACTGCCCGCTCGATCGATCAAACGGAAGTGTACTAGCTGGCAGTGGTGGACAACGGAAGTATGCACTGCCCGCTCGATTGATCAAACGGAAGTGTACTAGCTGGCAGTGGTGGACAACGGAAGTATGCACTGCCCACTCGATCGATCGAATGGAAGTGTGCCCTAGCTGGCAGTGGTGGATCGAACGGAAGTATAAGACGCACTGCCAACTCGATCGATCGATCCAGCTGGCACTGGTAAGAGAAACAATCAGCGCGCACTGTCGAAAATTGATACCATGACGCACTCTCGGCCATGTGGAATGTATATGACATACTGAACGGAAAACGCTCATGCGAACTCTGATGTCAAGTGATTTAAACAAATGACATGGTACATGTTCGAAGTCTTCGTATCAGTATTTAAATGGTAAAATGCCTTAATATCAAACATTGTAAGTAGTCGGCATTGCATTGGCATAAGGCATTTTAAACTCAATGTCACTCAGGAACATTATCGAAACAAGCAAAATATAAATGAAACTTAATTCCGAAATGCAGTATTATTGGAACGTGGAAATAAGTCACCATCTTGTGCACAATATTTGCGTAGTCGAAATAGCCGTGGGGTTATTGCGTATGACTGTGAACTAGAGATCTTGGGTTCGAATCCTGGGCGGGGTAGGTATTTTCGCTACCAGATTATCATTTTAAACGATATTTATCATATCAATATGACTCGTTTTAACAGAATCCATATGAAATTACGTGTTGGTCTGTGAATCAAGGAATTTAAGGTTATGAGCGGTGTCGCGTCTATTAATCTAGTTGATCCATATCGTATTCTTTATTTAGGCTAGTGCTAGTGGAAGCTACAAATAAACGAATAAAATGAGTTCCGTATTAAAAACTACAATATCTGTAAAACAGATGATGATGATAATTGTTGTTTTAAGGGGCCTAACATCTAGGCTATCGGCCCCTGTATCTGTAAAACACTCCCTTTTACAATAGATTAATATTTGTGCCAATAAGTAAACTTTACACGCCCTGATAATACTATAAAATACCGGTGTATCAACAATTTCACGTGAGGTTTCTTCTATGTCAGATGTTACAAATCATATGCGACTACTCTAAGGCTCGTAATTTTTCTCAAGAATTGGTCCCCTTCTGGCCCGTCCGTTATTCTCTCCTGTGGGCTCTTTAAAGTCTACGAACTACCCTCTCCTCGGACCTAGTCATTCCATACGAATTAGAGTATTGGCATTGTCAGTATAATATCGAATGTCACGCCACGCTAGTGGGTGTGAACAGGCGTCTTCCCGGGTCTGGGCTGCACATGCGCTACTAATTAAACAGACAGATAGAGGAAGTGGCTTCTCATTGGAGCGGCGCGCCTCAAGGGGTGACTCCTCCTCCTCTACTACCGGTACCACATGGCGGACAACTCTCCTGTCAGCCGGACTAGGGTCAATAACAACTCTTTTAGAATAGTCTACGACGAAAATATCAACTCATCACTCAGGACATCATGCAATGAATAATAATTGTAGAATGGTATGGACTCCGTCTTACGGAAAGAATACATGATGATAATTAATAAATGTAAAACAAAAATACTGGAATGCAGCCGAAATAAATCAGAAACCTCTATGAACATCAAAATGGCAGGGGAAAAGCTCAAGGAAGTAGGAGACTTCTGTTACTTAGGCAGCATAATAACCAGTGATGGACGAAGCAAAGAGGATATAAAAAGTAGATTTGCTCAGGGAAGGAAAGCATTTCTACAGAAAAGGAATCTGTTGACATCGAATATAGATTTAGATATTAGAAAGTCATTTTTGAAAGCCTTTGTCTGGAGCGTGGCGCTCTATGGAAGTGAAACTTGGACTATTGGTGCAGCTGAAAAGAGGAGAATTGAAGCATTTGAAATGTGGTGTTACAGGAGAATGATGAAGATCAGATGGGTAGATAGGGTTACAAACGAAGAGGTATTAAGACGAGTGGGAGGGAGAGGTGTTTCTGGCGACTGCTAATGAAGAGAAGAGATAGGTTAGTAGGACACATACTAAGACACCCAGGAATAGCAAGCTTAGTTATGGAAGGAAGGGTTGAGGACAAGAACTGTAGGGGTAGACCAAGGTTAGAATATGTTAAACAGATTGCCTCAGATGTAGGGTGTGGTAGCTATGTAGAGATGAAACGATTAGCTCAGGACAGGGAGGCATCAAACCAGTCAAAAGACTGAAGACTCCAACAACAACAACATAATAATTGGTTGGTTCCTCAGTTTAGGGGCTGCGACAACATGGTCATGTAGCCCCCCGTGTACTGAGGGTGTGTGTAGTATCTGTCTGATAACCGGTGTTATTGTGATGGCTGTATTAGTTTTTTAATTCAAGTAAGGACAGCAGACATTGAATTTTCAAGTAGTTCCTACTTTTGCCGCCAAACGCCACTGTCAACTACTAGTTCAGAACTTCGATACTAGACGCCACCGCAGTCGGTTTCTGGCGAAAAACGTTGTTCAAATTTAATCTATAATTTAGCTTCACACAGATGTAATTAGTGGAAGGTTCTTTAACATGCCATAAATCTATGACATGGGACCGCCGCGCCGGCTTTTCCTCCGAAGGAAGGCATACTGAGGGATTATTAACGCTCTTAAAAATCCGACGACTTCGGCCAGATTTGAACCCGTGATCTTGGGCATAGATGCTCAGCATGCTACCAACTACGCCACCGAAGCCGCCTGTATAATAATAACAACACATACATTTTCATTTGAGGCTTTTGCCTTTCAACGTCCAGTCTAGTCTGCAAGCCACTGTTTCGTGGGCGCCAACAGGATTTTCCCAGTGGTGTGGTGTGTGTGTGTGTGTGTGGGGGGGAGTGTAATATTTTACCAACTACCTGTCACCAGGTGATGATGCGAACCCCCCACCCACCCCGTCGCATTTTTCGTTTCATTTCTTACTTGCTTCGTGATATTCATTATTTGGCTGCTCTGAAACCGTTGGGTAGGCCTACATTAACTTTATGTCATAAATGGGAAGAATAGATTTTTTAGTTCAGAGTTTTTGTCCTTCGCTTTTCTTTGTGAATCATCGTCATAATGTTCATTTCTTTAAAACAGGTAAAAAGTAGTTGTATCTCGTGTATCGACAAAAATAAAAATCAAGCAGTTTATTAAAATGGTAGCCTAATGTTAATCCAGTTCGCCGATTTTCTAAATAATTGGAGACATTTTCAAATAATCCCAACTGCAAGTTCATTCAGATATCTTGGTACAGTTATCCAACAAGATGGTGGACTGGAGGAGGAAATAAAGAGTAGGATACGGTCGGGATGGTTCAACTGGAGGAAAATAACAAGTGTAGCCTACTGTGCGACAAGAAGGTGCCAGAAAAATTAAAAGGGAAGGTACACAAGGCCGTGGTGAGACCAGCAATACTATACGGGTCAGAAACCTGGCAGATAACAAGGAGATGGGTGGAAAAACAGGACGTGGCAGAAATGCGAGTGGGGGAGCAGTGAGAGTTCTGCCCCCCACCGCACAAAAGCCGCCACTACTCCCAATGCGAGCCGATAACTCCCGAACCCGTGGTCGGAGATTCACGAATGAGGTGTCGTTGGACTCGAGCTGAAGGGGGCCTTGCTATGGACCACTCGTTATATTTTTAAAAAAATATTTGAAAATTTTTGTTTTTGAAAATAGACGATAGTTAAAAAACCAAACATGATAGGACGTTGGGCAATAGCTTAAACGAACGATCTTTATGTCCTTTATTTTTTATAATAAAACTTTTTAATTTTGTTTTTTTTTGAAAAATGTGTCATTTTGAAATTCTTATATTTTGGAAACTAAAGAGTTTACAAAAAAAAATGTTTGACATAAATGAATGGTCCTGACCCCCCTCTACCCGCAAAATAAATTTCAAGCCTCTAGGACTAAAACTGTGCAGTAGTGTGGTGTGGACAGTTCTACTTCCCCCCCTACTTTCATATAAACTTTGCCGATTTCTCCCGAACGCGTGGTCGAATTTAAAGAACGAGGTATTGTTGGCGTTGGAATGATGTCCTCTTGGCTAAGAATGTGTGTTGTTTTTTTTAAATTTGAAAATGTTTGTTTTTTGGATTGGCGCTATTTTGGAAACGGTGAATTGGAAAAAAAAAAGTTTGTTTGACGTTAATGAAAGGTGGGTATGCCCTCTAGGCGGACAGCAAGTTTCAAGGGTGTAGGAGGAAAAACAACATGATAGCCTACTTTCTCGCGAACATTGGTGATCATTGGCGAACGAAAGGTCAGAATTTAACAAATGAGGTGTCGTTGGACTCGAGCTGACGTCCTCTTTCCTATAGACCGCTCGTTATATTTTTCAAAACTTTTTTGGAAAATTTTGTTTTCGAAAGTAGGTGATAGTTTGAAAAACAAACATGATAGAATGTTATGCCATAGTTGAAACGAATGGTCTCTATGACCTTTATTTTTTATAATAAAACTTTTTATGTTTTGAAATTTATTGAAAACACTTAAATTTTGAATTTTTACTATTTTGGAAACTAACACGTTGACAAATAAGTTTGTTTGACATAAATGAAAGGTCCCTACCCCCTCTACCATGAAAATAAATGTCAAGTCACTAGGACAAAAAATATGCATTTAATTTATTTTTATTTTTTAAATAAAAGAGTGTTTGTAGGCAGAGAGCCGGTAGCGCTTGACGTATGTTCCAACGAGGCTATGACTGAGCATGGTGAATACTGGAAATGGCTCTTCCGATGGGGGCGATGTATGGCAAAACGAGGGGTCGCTTTTTGATATTTTTTCCTATGTCGAATGAATGAAGGCGAATATTTTGAAATGTGACAAGCATGCTAAGATTTTTTACCCCTGAAGGGGATCTTTAACGTTTTGGTTAACGGTGATGAGCGAGATCGCTCTCTGACACAACAGACGGTTGTAGGATATGACCAAGTGATTCTTAGACGTTGGCGATCTCGGTGACCGTGCCCGGAAGAAATGAATTGCTATTTTGGTGGGATGGCGGGGCAGCTTATGACGGTTGGTTATGTGATATTTCCTATGACGGATAGAGGCGAATATTTGAAAATGTGTTAAGTGTGCTAGGAATTTTTTACCCCTGAAGAGGATCTTTAACATGCTAGTAAACGGTAACACGCGAGACTGCTGTCTGGCACAGTAAATGGTTTTAGAATATGGAAACCTATAACATTTGCTCGACCAAGTCATGTGCATGTACGCAAAGAGCCAAAACGGTAAGGTCATTGGCCTGAAATGTTATAAACTAAATATTGAACAGGGTAAAGTCATGTGTTTTAGGGTGAAAGTATGTGGTTAACATGATCATGTATTGAGGATGGCCGCTTGCTAGTAATTATTATTACAGTAAAAATTTTAAGAATAATAATAAGAAGAAGACACACATGTTTTCAATGCTAACACACACACACAGTCCTGCTCACTGGAGACTGAATATTGTACCTAGCCAGAGGACTCGTGAGAGAGACTGCTGATAAGACAAAAAATGTCTACGTCAGCAGGAAGTGTGATATCAGCTTACTTGCCTCGTAGTGGCTAGCAGGTGTGCTGTTTAAGCAGACCGCCATTTTGGTTCTGAGACAGTAGAACTACCGATGTATAAGAGGCAGCCATTTTGGTTCCTTATTAAAAACATGAAACTAGTATAAGGTACACGAATCTTATTCTGATTGAGGAATGTGAAGAGGCGTGGGAACACGTGTGAAAGAGACAACATTTCAAGGTCAAAACGCTGAGAAAATGCAACTCTCACTGTTGCTAGGCTAACTGCTAACGATTACGTTAGTGATGCACTTGCCATTTTAGCACACGGACGTATACAGTAGAGCTCTGAACTGAACTTTGGAAGAACAATCCTTTTATTTTTTTGGTAAGTACCTATGAATGATTATTTTAATAATGTCATGCTAATGAACCTTAAATTTGTAGTTATTGATTAGGTAATTAATGATTTTTATTTATTTGTTTGCAGATAACCGGTATACCTTACATGTCAGAGATACAAGAAACCATTGCGCATTTGGGCCCACTAGAAGGAAACAGTAACAAGCCAGTGCAAGTGAAGGTGTGATTATTTTTTTAAAATAACTTGTTTCATTTTTTTGTTTGATATTATTTTATTTTATGAAATGCATGTATTAACTTGAATTTAGGTATTTATAGCGGTTTATTTTATTTATTTTTAGAAACTTGGAAAGAAAAGCCTTACCACCGTAGCAGTTGCTGAAAACTCAAGACGCAGTAGAGCGAAACCATTGTTTCCAGGCAGTGAACTATTGAAAACTCAGGTAAGTCTAACTTAAAAATGCTATTCCATTTTACCACTAATGAAAAACCATAGACAAAAAAATATTCATTACCCGTACATGACTGGTACAATGATTGCTTCCTTGAATAATGGCCATGTATTGATAAACGGTACAAGACTATATTGGTTGTTGACTGGGAAAAGTACAAGGCCATATTGGATTTTCTAAAAACAAAAAAATTAATTTAATTTATGGGTGGTTCCCTATGGACTCAACAAATATCCACAGGTTTGAACAAGATAATCTGAACTGACATGACATTCATTTTTGTTTATATATTGGTTAAAGGGGGATGTCAATGACTAAAGCTTTATAAAAAGAAAAATAAGTGCATGGTTTACTGTTAGTGCCAACATACAGTTTATTTTAATGGTGTTTTGATATATTAATGTCAATTAACGTTAAAGTTTAATTACAAGTATTGATTGATTGAGTGATGGGTTATTTTGTTTGTTTTCAGGTGTGGTCATGCGCCATTAACGTAGTGAACAGAGAGTGAACAAGCATACATTATGCTTTAAAGTACTCTGTGCTCTTGTGCAACGTTAATAACTTGCAATAAAAAAAGTTTTATTATAACACATGGCGTTAGTACCAAATACAACAAGTGAGCAAGTTGGTTTACCACGTGGGTTAAATTTAAAATCAGAATATGATCGTTGGTTAACATTTGAATCCTGGCCTGTCGGCTTTTTGTCGACACATAAACTTGCAAAAGCCGGTTTTGTTTTACTTGAACCGAGAAGATGTGGTGCGCTGTGTGTTTTGTCGTATTGAACTTTCACACTGGGAAGAAGGGGATGATCCCTTTAGAGACCATTTGCGATGGTCTCCTTGTTGTCCTTACATGCTTGGAACACAAGTGGGTAACCTACCAGTGTATCCATTTTACCGAACCACAAGGCCATTGGCCGCTACGTATGTTGCTGAAACACTAATAAATAATAATAATGATGTATTACCACCCAACAACGGTAGTGTCGATATATGTGGTCCATATGCCATAGACAGTGTTGAATTGGCGTGTGCTTTTGAAAAATTGGGAGTTTGCAAGACTAAAGCACTAGCACACCCAGAGTACAGCTCTGTTGAAAAACGTTTAGAATCTTATAAAAATGTTTGGCCATTAATATTAAAACACCTTACCAAACAGCTAAGTGAAGCTGGATTTTTTTATACTGGTGAAGGGGATAAAACAATATGTTTTCATTGTGGATTTGCTTTAAAGGATTGGCAAATGACCGAGAGACCCTTTTGTGCAACACGCTCGTTGGTTACCTAACTGTTAATACATTGTGTTGCTTAAAGGTCAGGAATTTGTGAACACTATTCGTAAAGAAAACGTGATTGTAGCACAAGACATAAAAGTGCCTTTAGAGTTAGAACACGCGGAGCAAATACATGAGGCTGAAAGAAAAGACTTGTCTTACGAACAGATACAAAAGTGTGACCAACAATTATGTAAAATTTGTTATCAAGATGAACTAGGTGTGGTATTTTTGCCTTGTGGACACATGATAGCCTGTGTCAAGTGTGCATTAGAACTTAACACTTGTGCTATATGCAGAAAAGTAGTATCTGCTACAGTTAGGGCATTTCTTGCATAACTAGTATAATTTATTAGCAATGCATAGTGCAAAATCCCTAATTGCACAATATTATTACAAGCTGTTGTAGTGTGTAATAGATATGCTTTTGTTTTGTTTATAGACTACTACAATGAATGTTTTGAATGATGTGGGACAATCATGTGGCTTAGAGACAAAGAAGTTCAGCGAATTGCCAACGCATATTCCATTCCGCATTATCAAGATTCGGAAATTGAAAACAGCATATGGTGATCGTGTGCTTTGTGTAGGCGAAAATGTTGAGACATTTCTGCCTACTCGGTTTAATGATATGTCGGAGAGTGTTTTTGATGAAGTGAATAATGCTGTACAACCCGTACACTTAATTTATGAAGGCTTTAAAAACAATAGGTGCATGGTTCGTTTTAATTAAATAAAAAAAACAAATGTGAAATAATAATGGAAAATGTAAGTGATGACAATGGACTGAAAGAAAAAAATAATATGTGTATAGAATAATAATGTTTTAGTTTTTAGTATTGTCTTAAAAAATATTATCATGAAACCAAAAAAAAGTATATAAAGTTTGTAAATAAATGCAAAATGATGTTACAATGTTGTTTTATTTTATACAAACTTAGAATATTCAACATTGCAGAGTATACATGATTATGACAAAATGCACACTTAATACAAGTCTTTGCCTTTACGATAGTGTGTTATAGTTTTAAAAACAAAGCTTGTTGTAGATCTTCTTTCTTTCACGGTGAACAATAGGCATGAAAACGTTATTGTCTCGTTTCGGATCATTATCACTATCGTAATCATAAGCAGCATGATCTATATCACTATTATTATGATCACTATAATTATCCTCAACATTATCCTCAACATCACTAAAACCAGTTAAATATTCCTGTTCCTCTTCCTCTACAGTGTCCTCATGTAGAGTCTGCGTGGCTTTTGATAATGTTAAGGGTTTTATGAACATTGAATTATTTTCAATACTAGTATTGTTTTGTAGCACTTGCTTTTTAGCATTTTTATGATTTTCTGTTGACAGCAACAATGTTTCATGTAGTACACCACATTGATGATCACTGACACTTAAAACCTCACTATTTTTACTTTTTAGCTCACTGCGACATTGTTTTGAACGTTGTTTAGAACAACGCCAAATAACAGTTCTATTTTTATTGGTTCGTTTCACAATATATGAATATCCTTTATAGAATGCATGAGGCTTACCATACCTAGTCACTGATACTTCCGTTAACTAAAACGTTAAAGATCCCCTTCAGGGGTAAAAATCTTAGCATGCTTGTCACATTTCAAAATATTCGCCTTCATTCATTCGACATAGGAAAAAATATCAAAAAGCGACCCCTCGTTTTGCCATACATCGCCCCCGTCGGAAGAGCCATTTCCAGTATTCACCATGCTCAGTCATAGCCTCGTTGGAACATACGTAAAGCGCTACCGGCTCTCTGTCTACAAACACTCTTTTACTATAAAAAAAATAAAACAGTAATTTAAATGCATATTTTTTTGTCCTTTTTGGACCTTTCATTTATGTCAAACAAACTTATTTGCCAACGTATTATATTCCAAAATAGTAAAAATTCAAAATTATGTGTTTTCAAAAAAATCTCAAAATATAAAAAGTTTTATTATAAAAAAATAAAGGTCATAGAGATCATTCGTTTCAACTATGGCATAACATTCTATCATGTTTGGTTTTCAAACTATCACCTACTTTCGAAAACAAAATTTTCCAATTTTTTTTTTGAAAAATAAGAAAGAGGACGTCAGCTCTAGTCCAACGACACCTCATTTGTTAAATTCCGACCATTCGTTCGCCAATGATCACCAATGTTCGCGAGAAAGTAGGCTATCATTTTGTTTTTCCTCCTACACCCTTGAAACTTGCTGTTCGCCTAGAGGGCATACCCACCTTTCATTACCGTCAAACAAACTTTTTTTTCCAATTCACCGTTGCCAAAATAGCGCCAATCCAAAAAACAAACATTTTCAATTTTAAAAATACCAAAACACATTCTTAGCCAAGAGGACGTCATCCCAACGCCAACAATACCACGTTCGTAAAATCCGACCACGCGTTCGGGAGATATCGGCAAAGTTTATATGAAAGTAGAGGTGGTCAGGGCCATTCATTTATGTCAAACAAATTTTTTTGTAAACTCTTTAGTTTCCAAAATATAAGAATTTCAAAATTACACTTTTTTCAAAAAACATAAAAAATTAAAAAGTTTTATTATAAAAAATAAAGGAAATAAAGATCGTTCGTTTAAGCTATTGCCCAACGTTCTATCTTGTTTGCTTTTTTAACTATCGTCTATTTTCAAAAACAAAAATTTTCATTTTTTTTTTTAAATATAAAGAGTGGTCCATAGCAAATCCCCCGTCAGCTCGAGTCCAACGACACCTCATTCGTGAATCTCCGAACACGGGTTCGGAAGTTATCGGCTCGCATTGGGAGTAGTGGGGGGGGGGGGGGGGGGAGAACTCTCACTGCTCCCCTACCAATGCGTATGCTGAGATGGGCATGTGGACATACAAGGTTGAACAAAGTGAGAAATTAAGTGATTAGGAGACGACTTAGCGTGGTGCAAGTTTCTGAGAAAGTCATAGAAGCTGGCCTCAGATGGTATGGACATGTTAAGAGAAGAGAACAAGATTATGTGGGTAATAGGAGGATGGAAATGCTTCCACCAGGGAAACGGAGTCGAGGACGACCAAAAAGGCGATGGATGGACAGCATTCAAGAAAGCATGAAACAGCGGGTGCTTGTGGAGGAAATGGTCCGGGATAGAACAACGTGGAGGAGGAATATCCGCATCAGCGACCCCACATGGGATTAATAATGCTGTAGAAGCAGAAGAAGAAGAAGAATCCCAAATTACTAAGTTAAATAAAACTGTGGAATTATCCCCACATCTAAATCAGTTAACTATCAGTAACTACAATTGATGAAATAAACTGGTGTGACAATGAACGATCGAAGTATTCTCGGGATTCTGGGAGGGGAGGGGGCACGGCCCCTCCTTGCCCCCCCCCCCCCCCACTGCGGGCGCCCATGCTCTGTTTGCGAACAAGTCGCCTCTATGTTCCCCTATTAGCAGTTAGCACTGCGGCGTCCACTGCTTCTATACCTCTCACTTTGAAATCACTAAACACTGAATCTAACCATGACCTCTGCTTTTCTTACCCTCTACAGCAGAACTCATTCTCTTAGGTAGGCCTAAGCTCTCCCCCCCCCCATTCTCTTCACATCACCCTACCGGCTCATACGAACATCATAATCATCTTGTACAGTTTCCAGCCCCAAGCTGGGTCTGTTTGGAACATAAGCCTCGCCACTTAGTCCTTTCTTCCCACCACCTCTCCGCTGTCACTCTGGTCCAGTCCTCGCCTCTCTTCTTGACACATTCCTTCACTCCTTTCAGCCATCTATCTCTTGGTCTTCCCCTAGGTCGTTTCTTCTGCATCTGCATCTCATGTATCCTCTTGGGAATCTTCTTCTCATCCATTCTCTTTAAGTGTCCATACCACCTCAGTCTTGATGTCTCAATCCTTCCTTGCAAGGGCTCCTCTTTCACCATTTCCCTGACCTTTTCATTCCTCACTCTGTCTCTTCTTGTTACTCCGATCCTACTTCGCAGGAACTTCATTTCACCTGCCTGTATTCTGCATATGTCTCTTTTCTTCATTATCCACCTTTCTGATGCATAGGTCAGTATCGGGATATAGTAGCTTCTGTATAACACTTCCTTGCTTTTTTGTGGGACATCTTTATTCCACACTTAGCTCCTAATGCTTCTCAGAAATGCTTCTGCCTGTCTGCCACGTTCCGTAATCTCTTTGTCATTTCTCCCATTTTCCTCCACTATACTTCCCTAGTACTTGAGACTTTCCACCTTCTTCAGCTGTCCACCTCCAAGTGTTATCCCACTCATTGGTCTGTCCTTTTTCCTGGTCGTTAACAGGATCTCACATTTACTGATGTTGAACTTCCATCCGTACTCTCCCACTGTTTCTTCCCAAGCCTTCAGTTGCTCCTGAATTTCCTCCTCCTTGTTCCCCCAGACCATGAGATCATCTGCAAACACCATTGCTTTCATCTTATCTTCTCCTATCTTTCCTGCTATCCGTGTCATTACCTCGTCCATAACCACAATAAAGAGAAGGGGTGACAGCGCACTACCCTGTTTCAGGCCACTCATTTGTCTGAACCAGTCTGTTCTTTCCCCTCCAACTTTCACACAACTCACACTTCCACAATACATCTCCTTCACTCTGCCTACAGTCTCTTTTTCCACTCCCATGTTTTCCATTGCTTTCCAAACCTTCTCCCTACACACACTAGCATAGGCCTTTTCGATGTCCAGGAAGGCCATCAACAGATCCTCTCCAAATTCGTAGTGGTGTTCCTGGAGCTGTCTCACTGAAAATATGAGATCCACTGTTGATCTCCCAGGTCTGAATCCATACTGCTCCTCTCTCAATTTTCTCTCCACTTTGGCTCGTATTCTACTTTCTAATATCTTTTCATATATCTTGGCACAGTGAGGTATGAGTGTGACTCCCCTGTAATTTCTGCACTCCTTTCTGCTTCCTTTCTTAAATATTGGGACAATTAATCCTTTCTTCCAATCTTCTGGGGTCTTTTCCTCCTTCCATATCACCCTCATCACACGGTACAGCCACTGTTTCTCAACCTCCCCTGCTGCCTTCACCATTTCAACATTCAATTCATCCACACCTGGTGCCCTTCCTCCTTTCATCTTGTCTATAGCCATTTCCAGTTCTCTCCAAGTCAGGTCCTTTTCCATTCCTGTGTTGTCTTCTCCATCTTCCAATACATTGTCTTCCTCCCTATGACCATTTGGATTCAGCAAATCCTCAAAGTACTCTTTCCACACTGTCTTGAGTGTCTCTTTGTTGTGTACCTCATTTCCGTTTTTGTCCATCATTACCACATCCTCTCGCAGACCTCTTCTCTTACTTCTGACCATCCCATAAAGTACTTTCTTATTTCCTCTGCTGTCTTCCTCCATCATCTCTGTCCACTTTACCATCCACTCCTTCCTCTCCTCTGCGAAAATCTTGTTTGCTTCTTTCTTCTTTATCTTATAATCTTCCCTTGTCAGATCAGTTCTTTCCTGGAACCACACTCTGAAAGCCTTGTTCTTCCTTCCCACAGCTTCTTTTACTATCTCATTCCACCATGGTGTCTCTTTACACCACTTTCTGTTGCTTGTTCTTCCACATACTGCCACTGCAGCTTCCACCATTGTGTTTTTGAATTGCTTCCATTCCTCCTCCCCTGTTTTAGGATTGTCTGTTGGCATCCTTTCCCTTATTATCTTCTGGAATTCTTCCTTGACTTCCTTTTCCTTGAGTTTCCATACTTTGATTCTCCTTTCCTGGTACTCTGTCCTCTTGCTATCCTTAACAACTCCCAGGTTCATTACAAGTATTCTGTGGTCGCTATCTAAGGCCTCTGATGGTATTACCTTTATATCTCTGACACTTCTCTTCATTCCCAGTCGTACAGCATGTAATCTACCAAAGATTTCTTTGTTAAATCACTGCTGTACCACGTTACCTTGTGGCTTTCTTTCTTCCGGAACCAGGAGTTGCCTACCACTAAACCGTTTCTCTTGCAAAAATCCAGCAACTTTCTCCCTTCTTCATTCCTGCTACCCCATCCTTCTGCTCCCAATACATTTTCATATCCTTGCCTTTCACTTCCTACATGTGCGTTCAAATCTCCCATGACAATGATGCTCTGCCCATTCAACTGCTGTTGTAGCTCCTCCTCAAAGTCTTCCTTCTCTTGAGCTGTACTTCCAACTTGAGGGGCATATACCTGGGCTATCTCCAGGCTTCTTCCCTTTACAGTTACTCTGATCTTCATGATCCTGTCACTTATTCCCTTTACCTCTTCCTTCATTCCATCTCTCACAACTACTCCTACTCCGCTGCTCCTTCCTTCACTGTTCCCACTCCAGTACAACCGGTACCCTTTCCTCAGTTCTCTGCGACCTTCTCCTTTCCATCTTGTTTCTGCCAAGCCCAGTACATCCCGTTTTCTTCTCTCCATCACATCTACAATCTCCTCCACTTTTCCTGTCAGTGTCTGTGTGTTTAATGTCCCAACTCGTAGTCCATTAGCATATCCGGGTCGTCGTCGTTTGCATCCGTCCTTTCCGAGGTCTGTTCCTGGTTTGAAAGCAAATATGATATCCACTACAGGCTTGCTAGGCCTATCGTAGCTTCACCAGAGCCCCGTCAGCCGTCACTTTTCAGGGTTCCCATAGAGCCTTCACAGCTACCGTAGCGGTCCCGGGGAACACAAAGTCCCCACTGTACTTCACCCCTACAGGCAATCCCCTACTTCATGCCGTTGCCCGTCTCCCACCACGTGGAGGAGGGGTTGGACTTGTGGGAGACTCACACGAACATAATAATAATTCTTAAAAGTTCAAAAGTTTAAATATAAGGTGCGTTCAAAAAGTAACGAGCCGGAGGCTGGAATGCGCAAACCGGTGACGCCATCGGCTAATCGTGGCGTGTGTAACGAGGTGTGGTTCCGACCAGAGCGTGGAAGGTCACAGCCAGTCGCTAGAGGGCACGTGACTATACAAAGCGAGCAGCAGCATGCATCAATCGTCCAACCAAGACCAATACAGTAGGCCATTCGACATGCTTCCTGGTGTGGTTGAAGACTGTGAGGCACCCATTGGGCACACACTATGCGCAAGTGCAGTCGTTCCTTCATGATGGTGTGCACACTTCCGACGCTCAATCCGACCACGGCGGCTATGGCGTTCACTGCCACTCGGCGGTCCAGGGAAATGAATGCATCAACCAGCTGGACATTGTCATCGGTAATGCAGGGGGGTGCCCCAGACCGGGCATCATCGGCTAACGACACCCGTCCTTCCATGAAGCGCTTGTGCCACGCCTTGTCATGATCGGTCACTGTGAACGCCGCAGGAGGGATCTATAGGTGTAATCCGGAAACGGAGAATACTATTCTATGCCCACCTCCTCAGAATGCCGGTAGATTCTCCAACCGTCTATTATCTTACTTCCGAGGTTTAAAGGTGATGCCTCTTTGGCTGGTGGAAGTGGATAAGGACTTGTTAAAGTTTGACATTTCTGAATCAAGATATCTTGCTCAGAACCCCATTGAAACAAAAACTCCGTCAGGTTCATCAAGAGGAAGTAAAACCCAGCAAGAGATATGTTCACTCGGATGAATGGAAGAAATCCCATTCCGAAAGGATGAAGGCGTGGTGGGTAAACAAGAAGAAAAACAGTTGAGATCTCGCGGTCCCTATTGGCCACAACGATATAAGTAGTCTAGGAGTCAAGTAAGTAATAATTCTATGGCCAACATATAAGAAACAGTCTCTTTCGATTAATGCTAAACTTCGACATTATTTCTCCGTCGTTAAGCCAGAAGCAACATATGCAAGTGAAACTTTATTTAAACTAAACATCCGATCAACAACTGACAAACTACAGAAGGTTGATAGAAGGATTCTTCGGACAATAATAAAAAATAAAAAAAATAAAAAAACACCAGGTTGAGGACCAGTGGAGACTTTTGCCCAATTCAATACTTTACAAGGAAAATGAATCTATCATTGACACGATGCGAGAACGAAGGATCACGTTTTTTGGACACTTGTTCTGAAACAACTTTTTGACTTCTTTTGGAACAGTAAAACAAAATCACATGGTGTAAAGAAATACAAATGGATTTAGACGAATTGAAAATAACTCAACATCATATTGAACATAGAGAGGAGACACGGCTTCTGAATAACAAATACACTCGACTAACATTCAAAATTTCACAGCGTAAGAAATATGTTATATCAGCAGAAGAACGAGCTGCAAGATCTTCCAGAATGAAGAAGTATTGGGAAAGGAAAAAATTATCAAGAATTAAGAACTGAACTTATTATTTGAAATATTGGAAGACTTTGTATATAAGGTTTGATTTTGGTGCTCCAATGTGGGCGTAAACAGTGTAAATAAACAAATACAGAACTTATAGCCTACCAACCTTCATTTCTATCCCTTGTTTAGAACACGAGAAATATAAACATGATTTTAAAAATTTCGCACAGCCGCCAATTTCATAGAAAATGAATTAAATTAGACATCAATATATTAAGCCTTGTATGAAGATTTACATTGCTAAGTTTGACTGCGCTCGGATGATTAAGTCGCGAGAAATATCCATATAGGCTAAATATTTAAATTTTGCGTCGCCACCATGCTCATCAGGTTAATGAAAGGCCCATATGTGAACTTATGTTTATAGCCTTTATCAACATCCAAAATTTCAGGTTGATTGCTGTAATAGATTCGCAGGTAGGATATTGAGCATCGTCTAAATATTTCGGATGGTCGCCATGCTGAATTATTCTATATAAGTTATAGGCCATAGAGTTCTGTACTATCCGATGAGGTTCATTATTCAGACGTTCACTTCGATCGCATGATTAGGGCACAACAAATAAAAACTTATTCTAAAATTTCGAACAGCCGACATCTTGCTTTTGTGAGAAAAAATTATTTGAATTTCACGCCAGTAGATTGACTCTTGTGTAGACATGTACGATGTAAGGTTTCTCTGCGCTCGGTTGATTTAATCTTGAGAAAATACAATTTGAATATTTTAACTTCGCTTGACCGCCATGTTGGTTTTGTACTTAAATGTTTTCGAGCGTCAAATAGATGAACGTAAGGGAGACCAGGGTATTACCGAACACCTAAGCTTTGAAGCCGGATTTTACAAACAATTATTGACGCATGAAAAAACAAAGTAAGTTTTGAAAATCAATCGTATTTACCCAGTAAACACTCGCAATAACAACCTTCAAACATGGATAGAAGTATCTTATAAATCAGCTCTAAAAACGTAACTCCAACGTTCGGCATTACCCCCAACTAGGGGGAATAGCGAACATGATGTTCGGCATTGCCTCTAATCCAAAAAACAAGTTCGAACTGATGGAAACATTATATTTAAATTAATTTAAGCTATTACAGCATAACATACAATATTGTGAACAGTATGTTTTAGGTTTAACTATTATTGGCACCTTTTAAATGCAAAAATCACATAAATATAACGCTCAGCTTTCTTTTCCCATGAACTGCAGTCTTTGCGAGTCCTATTTCTGCACAATGATTTTGAACATTTATACCATAGCTCATTGTCACGTCCAAATTCTACACAAACACAACATACCTCACCAGAATCGGTTTGGGATGTAATAATATCAACTCACTCCTCCTCTAAAAGGAATGAACCACGCTCTTCTACCAATATTGTAACATGCTAAAAGAAAACACCAAGAAGGATTGAACCACGCTCATGTACCAATATTGTAACGTACTAAAACCTCGATAACAGTTACTTGCTTCTGTCGTCCTGAAGCCGGATACTCCTTCCTCAGGGTTTCCTATTTTGATGAAGGCTCTCTTGAATATTGTTAGGATGAGTTAGGGCCTAATAAATGAAATAAATAAATAAATAAATAAATAAATAAGTAAATAAATATATGTGTGATATATTTAGAACAAGGCATAATGTCTTTAATTGAACGGTTTAAAATTAATAAAATGATTGTTATCAATCGGAAGATATTTGGGGTAATGCCGAACAAGTTGTTCGCGATAGCCCCGTTAGACGCCATTGTAATATTTTGGTAATAACTTCTTAAGAAAACAGTTAAAATGTGTTCTACAGGATTGAGATATGAACTAACTGAATGTAAATATTACACGTACTATCCATATGAAGAAGAAGTAATCATGTGAGTACTTATTTTTGTACTTAATAGTTGCACAACGTTACTAGCAGTTTCATAAAAAACACGTTTCACCTTCTCACAATGGCGTCTTGCCGCCAATTGGAGTGTACGGTTGCTGTGGTGTTAGAGGGACTTGCGCTAGACAGCAGCACCAATTTAAGACACCGTTATGCCAACCGTTACCCCGGTCTCCCCTACAGTACCTTAGTAATCTTTATCACCATACAAAGTTTCAGAGTGGTAAGAGTAATAGTTCCGGAGATATAGAATGCTGGTGAAATATTTCGCATGGCAGCCATGTTGGATTCGTAAAAAGTATTTAAATTTGAAGGGCACGGTCGGGGTCACACAAAATAGTACTATGCCCATACCGAGTGTCATTGAAATCGTTCCAGTCGTTTAGATTTAATTATGGAGACACACACACGGACAAACGGTGAGCTCTTAAGCCTATATTTTCATATGAAAATAGACTTAAAAAATAAATGAACTAATATATGTTTTGGTTTACATTAGCTGAGGAAGGTCTCAATGTAGGCCTAACCCAAAATATGTACTGTACAAGTTAATTTATTTCTTAAATTAATGGTATTAACTAAGGTGGAAAATACAGTGGAACCGCGGTATCTCAAATTTTCGGTAACTTGTATTTTCTTTTTCTAACATGCTGCAATTTGCATGTACAGTAAAGTCTAATTTTTCTCTTCAAGTTGCTTTTTTTATAAAACGAATTTTTCGATATCTCGAAACTCAAATTTATATCACTGGCCCTTGAATTTGTTCTTTATCACGAACATTTATATCACAATTTGTCACATTCGATGGTTCCAATCGATTTTCTCCACCGATTACTGCAGTTAAGTCAACCTGATGCGTTCTTCTACACTGAATAGAATCTCATATCGGTCCAAATCGCTGGAGGTGCCGACTGTCTTCGCGTTTAACTTAACGTACAATGTAAGTACAGGGCGCCAGGAAATGTTCTCCACAGTGGCTACGTGCAGCTGCGTCATAAGTTTAGTTGGCAGCATAGTGTCCTTGATAGGATGAAGGCCACATGTGTGGGCTGTCAAAATCGTCAGTGCGTATAGTTAGATTATTAGAAGAGTGCAACAGTAGGCCTATGTTATGAATGGGTGTGGTGAGTATAAAGTTGACTGTTTGTTTTGATACAAGCGACAGCCGTGATGCCAACGTAACTGGTGACGTAATCTCTCGCAGCAGCTTGTAGGCACTGCGGAGAACATTCCCTGGCGCCCTGTAATATCAGTCAAATTTCTCTATTTATTAGATAATTTCATTTGTTTTTTCAGTGTTCTTTACATACTAGAGTTTCTTATTAACTTATTTCATGTGGCAGAAATGTAGGTTATATTCTCCATTTTTGGCTGATACAGTATTGACATCACTTCAAAACGGAAAGTTGCATGTGGTTGAGTTGAATTCACAGCACTTTCTTTCAATTGTTGCCACTTTCTGCACTAACAGCCAGTTTCATTACCCTACAGGCAGCTTCGGTGGCGTAGTCGGTAGCATGCTGAACTGCTATGCCCAAGATGGCGGGTTCAAATCCGGCCGAAGTCGTCGGATTTTTTAAGAGCGTTAAAAATCCTTCAGAATGCCTTCCTTCGGAGGGGAAGTAAAGCCGGCGGTCCCATGTCATAGATGTATGGCATGTAAAAGATCCTTTCACAGACTAAACTTGTGTAAAGCAAAATTTGTTAGGTTAGATTTCGTCAGAACGCTCTATTAAAGTTCCAACGTTCACCACTAGGTATCATTGATATCTGCTAGCGAAAGTTGGAACTACTTAAAATTGAACGGAACTTGTAGCTCACCCTTTAGGGTATCCGCTGGAAGCAGCTACAGACTCAGGCGAGCCGAACATGTCCTCGGACACTCCCGGCACTAAAAGCCATACGATAAATAAATAATAAATAATTACCCTACAGAGCTCATTGTCGCATCAGTTTGGTTACAGACAGCACACTGTATTTCGCGACCAGTACATCACAAATTTAACATATTTCCTCCATAACTAAAAAGTTTGGTAAGTTGAATTTCTTTTGACATCCAGTAACGATTCGAGATATCGAGGTGCGACTATATGCATTTTATAGAGGAACGTGGGGCAGAATGGACCTCAAAATCATAACACAATTTAAATAGTTGAAAATATAAATATCAATTTTTTAAAGTATTGTTGTTGTTTCACTACATGTCATACAACGAAATACTGGTGGAAAATAGCAGAGATAAGAAATTATATAAAATAATCATAAATTCGTAATGGACCATCCTGCCCCAAGCGTTGGGGCAGAATGGAACCATGGATAAAAATATCACACATTTCTTACATTTAACTAGGTCTCTTTAACCAATGTTTATCTGAAGCACCATCCTATTTTATTTTTTTTAGTCGTTTCGGCCATCAATGGACCACGAGTTTCTTCACTCATATGATCACTGTAAAGCTTGTTTTCTTGTCTGCCAGTAGATCTTCATTCTTGACGAATGTTCTGCTCTCCTTTCTTCCGTCCACTTGCAGTGAGGGCGAGGCATCACAGATGTTCAAGGGTGTAGATTACTGGTTGATTTAACCGCCTTTCTGAACAGGTTCCTATCCCAAACCAGATCTTGATTGATTCGAGCTTCTGTTAGGTCCTTTTTAACTTGCATCGACCATTTACAATAGGAATTTTTTTTAGAGATTGATGAGTGTATTCGATTTGAAAGTCGATGATGCTCCATCCGTTCCAAATGTCCAAAGAAAGACATTCTCCTTTTTCTCATCACACTCACCAAATATTCTATATGTTCAAATAATTCATTGTTATGTCTTCTTCTGTAAGTACCATTATCATTAACAGGTCCTAATATTTTCCTTAGAATTTTCCGATCCTTAAGTTCTAATTTTCTCAATGGACCTTTGTTTGTCATCTGTAAGCATTCTGCAGCATACAGTGCTGACGGCCTAATTACTGTGTTATAATGACAAAGTTTGACATTCCGGGACAAGCTTTTACTTTTGTAAATGTTTTTGCAGGTTTGAAAGGCACCTTCCAATTTGTTACATCTGCTCTCAATGGCAGCTATTTCTGAATTATTAGGGGTAATCCATTCGCCTAGGAATATTATTTTCAATAAATTGTACATATAGTCTACAAATTAAGTAGAGATGGCGACACTATAAACACTTGGCATCACTAGACCAGTCGTCCTCGCCATCTCGATTATTTTTATTCGTAGCTTTCTTCTTGCCTTTGGACTTCCCAGCCTTCTTCCTTTTGGTATGGTACGGATCTGATTCATGTCCAATTTTATTTCTGGCTCTTTCTGCCTGCTCAGCCTTTCTTTCCGAAAATGTCAAGGCGTTTCTAGTTAAACCTTGCACAGAGAAGAAGTCCGAATTGCAGCATTTCCCTTCTTCCTATCAGTTTTCCTCCTTCTCTCCTGAGCCTGGGCTTTTGGAACCGAAAGGACATCTGGTGGAGTTAAGAAGGGAATAATGTAGACGGAATCGCTGGAGAGATAATTGGTGAGTCCCATGAACAATGAGGCCGCAAATCATCTGCTAAAGGAATCTCTTCCTCCACAGATGATCCTGAATATCTTGGAGATTGGTTGTATACAACAGATTGAACTGATGTGCCAACTTGTGGTTCAGTTGAGTTTGGTTTTGGCTTACTGCATCTGTTGGGGATGCTGGCATGAAGTCAACATCGGTGAAGACATTCAGGCCCGATGGCCAAATTCCAGTTCACTTGAATCCGTTCAAAGTGGATTCCATTGCCGCAGCCCTATAACACTACCGTACTTGCCAGAGGGTGATAATTTTGCCTGCATTTGTCTCCTGTTCATAGTAGAGACTGAAAGGTCTCATGAAAGCCACATCAAGTGGCTGTAAAGGGTGCGAGAATTGAGGGGGAAGGCACACGAAAACCACCCCATTTTCTCTTGCATAGTCAATAACATGCATTTCCTTAGTGCGAGGAGAATGGCCATCCAAAACTGAGAAGGACGTTCTCTTTGCTAGCTTTTCTTAACCCTATTTCTTTCTTGATCAAAGTCAGTTCCATAATTTCCGAAGACCATTTTTGGCGGTCAGTTTTTCCTGAGTAATTTATGACCATCTAAAATAAAAATGAAACACAAATCAAAACCACATCGTACTTGAAGGTGTCTAATGACACTAATTAGGCAAACACTTCAAACAACACCAGAAATGGCACAACTAAAGAGGACGGGGCACAATGGTCCATGAGTCCATTCTGCCCCGCAATGCAAGCTTATGTTCCATCGACAAGAATGGTATTTTAATTGGACAGACAACAAAGTTGATGGAAGGCTTTAGTACATAACAAGTAATTTCGAGAGGAAGTACGAATAGACAAATTTCTACAGAATTGGAATGTTTATCTTGAGGAGAAAGAATTCCTGAAGTTAGAAATTTTATAGCAACACGAGGCGCACTGTAATTTCACCATGACTAAAATCATTGAGATTGCTACCACCGTTGCCAACTGTTATCTGGCATGTAGGAGATTAGTTCATGGAACTTCCGTAAGAGTGCAATAACAATTAGTGGAATTAAAGGCAGGGTTCCGTTCTGCCACTTCGTTCCATTCTGCCCCACGTTTCCTTATAATCATTTAAGGTTTTAATATGACTAGCCACTATGCCACGAGGTGGATTTTGGGGTAATATTCTACAAGGTGACATTAACAAATTATGAATATCACAATTTATTCAACAATAATGTACAGTATACACATGATAAAAGTCAAGCAGAAAACACATACGAATACTAAAAAGTATTTTTGATTATTTAAAAACGTATTTCTATATATATTTACACTGAATCTTTATATACAATCGCAGTACAATACTGCAAACAGCTGATACTTTACTGCAGCTTGTAAAAAAATAAGAAAAAAAAGAAAACTAACAAAATAAACAAAATAGAGATGATTTTTGAAGATATCTACAAAAAAAATGCAACTCTTATAGCACATACTTTTCTTCCTTTCTTTATATAAAATAAAACAATATGTACAAACACACACCCTGCCTAGTAAAAGTCTTTGAATATTCACCATCAACATAATACCTGCAATTCTCTCGCATGATTGGACCTCGCGGACAGCATCGTTCCTCTGCTTCTTGTTAGTCAGATGATGGAGACTATTGTAAACAATAGTTTAACATTATCACCAAACAAAACACAGCACATTTGTTCTTGCATTGTCCAAACATTTATATAGGTAAGCTTTTCAAGTTGTCTACACATTTGGGAAGGGAATATACCGTATATAACCTCACTTTTCCTAAACCAATTTTTATATTTCCCAGGCCCTCAAAAATTACAATTCCATAGGCAATTTCCTGGAATTTAAAAAGGAAAGAATTATAACTCAGCTTTCCCCAGTCCAATAGTTTGCACAGTTATCTCGCTATAAATAAATGAAAGTTATCAACTTCATAAATACAAACAATAGAGGGAAATTAAGTTAAAAATATTTTTCAGCAAGAAAAAAATGTCATTTTGACTTTCAAAAGAAGAACTCTTAAGAAACTCGCAGTACTATGACCAAAGATGAAAAGCAACAAGATTTAGAACTTATTTCTTAGTGTTATCTACTAATAATCAATACATTAGTAATGGAGTTATTCTTGCCATACCCCCTTGCCCAAATAATAATAATAATAATTATAATGTATTATTTCACATTTTAAGTGCAAAATAGGACCAATAAAATCAATTAAACAAAGAAAATTTTCCATTTCTATGTTTCCAATATTTCTTCATCCTCTCGGATGTCAAGATCATTTCTTCAGTGGAGAACACCCTTCCTTTTGCCCTTTCATTAACAATAATAATAGCCACAATTACGAATAAGTACACATATTCATTGGATATCTAATCAAAGCACCAGAGTAGAATCAGTTTGAGAATAATACATAAATATATGGAACAGTATGAGTAGGAAGATGTAAGAGAATTAAAAATTACTATTGAGGATTTAAAAAAATTAAAAAAATAAAATTAAGAAACTCCAAGACAAACAAAGCACACTGTGATTCGACAGAATGAAGAAGTAGATCGGAAAATCAAAAATCTTTTGTATAGAATTGACTGAAGTGGTCCAATAAAGGCCATAAAATGTAAATACAGTAATAGTGATAATATTAAGACGAACTGTATGGCCTTGGCTGTTTTGGTGCAGATACCGTACTTTGATTTCCCATTGAGGCTATCTACACTTCAACATACTGTTTGACACTGTCATCTGGCGGTGAAAACCAGCACTCTATTGGCCGATCTGTGGCCGAGATTTAAGTCATTTTGTCTTCACCTAAAGTGATAAGAAGAGATCATTAATAACTCAACATTTTAAGACTCAGGATTACAGTGGATTTATATCGCCCTTCAAAAATTCCACTTCCTCGGTCGGAAAATGAACCTGGAACCCTGGGATCATGAGGCAGACACTTAACCCAAAATAAGCTGTATCATTTATTAAGTACTAAAGAACTGGAATGAATACAGAAGTATATCTCAGGTAAATTTAAAAAAAAAAATAAAGGCTGATTTTACAGCTTTGTTATATCTCTTAAAATAATAATATTGAATATTGAATTAAGGTACATGTTTCGACCCTTCGATGGAGTCTTCTTCTGCTTATATCTAAGGCAAAATCTATTATAATTAAAACCTAGAGTAAAAATATTCTTCAAGCTATAGCTATGTTCAAATATACTGTAAATTAATAAATGGATATCCTTCCAAAACATCAAATTTAAAAATGCAATTGTAACATTGTTATTAACAGAATTGAGGCTTGCCACGGTGGGTGAGTGGTTATCATGTCGGACTACCAACCCCAAGATTGCAGGTTCGCCCCTGGCCATGGTAAGTGATTTTTGAAGGCGACAAAAATCACAACACTCATGTCATACATTGTTGGTATGTTAAAGAACCCATTTGAATTCAGTAGGCCGTGTTCAATGGCAAAATTAATCTCTGGATTTTCCGCCAACACAAAGTTCCTCCATTCTCTACTAGAAAGCGCTGTAGTGTCAAGGAGTTTAGATATCTAACCTCCTTGACTATCATAGCGTTCAAAGGAACGATGAAATTCGACATGCAAGCTATCCTCTGGGTGTCAATTAACAAAGCTTGCACCAGGCACCCGAGGCCATACGATATTATTATTAACAGAATTGAGAATAATAATGTTATAGGGAACTTGCTGAAAAGTCCTACATCTGTGATGCTCATTTTTCAGAAGATTTAATTGTTAAATTTGACAAATTTGTGATAGAAGGGAAGGAAGTAGTACTTCTCTCAAAAACCAACTTGCGATTGAAAGACTATTCTGTTCCACATATATTTCCTAATTTGCCTAAGTATTTGTTCAGTATGGTGTAAATAAAAATGCGCTTGATGCCATTAAAGACTACTTCTGTGAAGAAAGGGATGAGAATAAAAAGACAATGAGTTTAAAAACAATTATCTACCGTAATGCTGAAGGTGGCGTGATCAGTTTTAGGCAATAGCCTACTCTAAAAAGGGGTCTTGACTGTGCCTTCTATGTCTGTTAAATGTTCAGTGCTTCTGAAATGATGGTAGCTTATTGAGTTTGGTGTTTGTAGAGTGAAATTTATGGGTATAATTGATTTTTGTAATATTTTAAGGTAAAGTTGAAGGCGCCGTCATCGGGTTTAGGCAATAGCCTACTCTATGAAGGGGTCATGACTATGCCTTCTATGTCTGTTTAATGTTAAGTTCTTCTGAAATGATGGTAGTTTACTGATTTTGGTGTTTGTGGAGTGAAATTTATGGTTATTATTGAATTTTATAGTAATCAACGGTAAAGTTCAAAGTTGCGTTCGTATGGCTGGTTTTTTTTTTTTTTTTTTGTAGTTGTGTTGCAAGACTGTAAAGGGAATGTAAAATGTGTAAAAAAGTGAATAAATCATTTCTGATAGCGAGGTTAATTTTTCCGTTCTTTTTCTTAATTTACCGATAGCTGGCAAAACTAATTGAATTTTGAACTTGCTCTCTGTCTTTGCTTATTGTCGAAACTGGACTATTACAGGAGACGACTTATTAAATTATAATTGGGCACAGTAAAGTAAGTGGAGATGTCGAACTTATTAGCGCCTAAGAGGATATCTTGCGGTGTTTTAACATGTAAAACAGGTCACAAGGTTTTAAAAGTCTCGTAAGCGCTAATGCTAACTTACATCACAGATCGGAGCCAGCGCTGTGCTGCGGCGGACCAGGCGTACTAGGCCATTGATATCACTTCTTATTCTATTCGTTATGATATAGGTTTAACCTTTTTCACTCCCAAGCCCGAGTTAATTCGGACATCAGAGTGTCTTCCGCTGTCCCAACCACGAGTTAACTCGTATTTCAAATGCTTCGCTCTCTTCCGGTCCCGAGTTTAGTCACTATTTCACCCCCAGATAAGGGTAGTTTTTATTTTGTGGTGGAAATAAGTCGTCCATAGAAAAAGAGGGTTCACCCCGAGTCCTACGACACCCCATATGTCTAAATCCGATTATTGGTTAGCGAGATACTAAAAAGCATGACCTATTAGTTTTGGGTTCTTTTTTTTTTTTTTTTAATAACTCATCTATGAATAATCAATTAAAAAGCCCGCCCTCTTATAAAAGCCCCAAGTGCGCAGGCTTACAAAAATCACTATTTCACCCCCGGGTAAGGGGGCGTAACCCTGAGTCCCACGACATGACACATGTCAAATTCCGACCATGGGTTCAGGAAATATCAACATAAGTGTAGTTAGGTCCCCCAATTATCACCACAACGCAATCCTCAGGGACTCACCACTTGCTTTACTGCCTGGAAACCCCAACCTTCAACTCGGGATGGGGCATGCATAAGCAGGAATGATACTTGGGAGTGAAAAGGTTAGGAATACTTTTACTCTTACGTTTCAATTAGAATGGATTCTGCCGTAGTTATAAACTGAAGAAGACTCCATACACAGGTTGTTAACATGTACAGTACTTTAATAATTCAATAAATGTTACATGAATTGTAAGTCAATAAAGAAAAATATCTTTCATTACCTATCACGATAAAAGTTATTGCTTTTTAGCCTTGGTTATGACAGGCCAGAGCTCTATGCATATTATTTGGCCCTCAGTTACTATCTCCGTAAAGACTTCTAGACTTTTCCCTAAATTCCCAGAGTGTGGACAACTCGACATTGATAGAGAAAACTATGACAACAGCATTAAACAAATGTACTGTGTAATATGCAAGTAAGAAACTATGATTGAAAAAGCCCTTTTAAACAGAACCTAGCATATCTCAATTCAGGATCCTCAAAACAAAACACAAATTTAACCTCCCCAAACTTCAGAAGACCCCTGCATAAAATTCACAAAAATTGAATGAAAACATCAGTAAAGAAACAAGAGAATCAGCAAATACTATGCCAAAAGAAACTGACCATGGAAACCCACCATACAATACTTACCTATCCTGCCTCGGAACTGCCTGCCAATAGGAATGCATTTACAGAGGGTTTATCCTAATGCACAGAATAGAATTATAAAGCACATGAAAACAATCCCCAACAGTTCAAATAAGCGTATGACCATTCTTACATGTTAAGGGAACGTGGTTGAGAAATATGTAAGACAGGTGCTGGACGCAAGAAATTAGAAGTAATCGCACACTCATCCCGAGGCCTACTGGTCAACAATTTTGTACCGAATGAAGGAAAATAATAGGCTAAATTTAGGAAATGAAGTTTATTGGTACCAATACCATTCCTAGTTTCTCACATATCCAGGGTACTGAGATATCAAGTATTGACATTTTAGTTTGCTATAACTTGGACATTAATTGTCTCCAATGGACGAAATATTGTATACAGTATACCAAGTGTACCAAAAGATAAGCATGCATGGAACAAAATTATTTTTTTGACTTTTCGAAAAATATATTGTAGGTGAACTAATTGCATTAGGATTTTTAAAATGTACTATCACAGTCAGCAACATATGGCAAGTATAGGGCGAAAATTTCAACAACCTTTCATGAATAAGTGCCGAGCTGTATTAGTTTGAATTTTGCCCAAAATAGGCTGCAAATTAATAGCGATAACCTACCTTCTGTCCTTAAAACTTGGGCCGACCATGATGGGCGGAAAAGAACAGGTTCTAGACAAATATTCTCTTTCAACCCAGGATTTCACCTCACACCAAATGCATAACGTACACAGATACATCTTCCTACAGAGAAGAGCATGCGTCAAGATTTCGAAAGTATTACCCGGAGATGTCAAATTCTTTGGTAAATCTGCAACTTCCAAATTATCACTCAAAATATAATTTGGCATGGTTGCCCTATCCTTGGAAATTCATTATACTGGTATCATGATTCAACATTTTCTAACTCTCATACTAATTTTCATTCAAATCTAGCCTCTATAATCTCTCTGATTCTCACAATTCAGACGAGGTTTTAAACCTACCTCTGAGGTGGTTTGAATTTCAAACTGTAATTCGAGTCACGGTCGTAGATTTTGAGGCGAAACCACACTTTAGCAAAAAGCCAGGGTGAGACTTTGTTTCTGCAATACACCCATTATTGTCTTTATGTGGAAGTTCAAACGATTAATAACTCAACAGTTCTTTAATGAAAAAATCCCCCAAAACAAATCACCTGTTGAAGCTGTCACACTAACATAATTTGTACCTGGACTTATTAACAGAGGAAATACCAGTTACACTGCTTCTCCCCCACATTTACCACCTTCCACTAAAATTCGGGAAGGCATCATACACCTTCAGCACATCCATCTCTGGCAATGTCCTGCAGTGACCCCCTCATGGCAGGAAGATGGCTTCTCTTGTCGCAAAGAAGACAGTCAGAGCAACCTACCACTGCCACTTTCTGAAACAGCAACTTTGTCAAAGATTGCCACATGGTGTCCTGCACGACTGGTATTGTGAAGGATTGAATAACCACCGTATTCACCTGATAACTCTGTGAAATTATAATCCCTTCACAGAAATGAAAGAACTCCTTTGTGGGAAGCATTGCAACACAAGGGACGTCATTACCTGTACCATGGGGGGTGGTCACTGCAGGGCATCACCAGAGATGGACACACTATCTGTGGAAGATGCCTCCACAAGCATGGCAGTGGCAGAAAGGGCAGGGCTTCCATCCACTCACTCGTCCAAAAATTGTGAAATAGTGAGTGTTTTTTCTTGAAAAAAAGTGAAAGAGAGGTGAGGTTTTGTATGAAAAAGTGAGTAAATTCAAAGCATTATTCGCATTTATGGCCGTATATCTGGTTCATAATTTTAATGTTTGTTGATGTCTGTAGGCGCAATTAGGGGGGGGGCTTGTGACAAAACTGTATTGAAATAGACAAAATTTTTAAGAATGTATATCTGAAAAACAAATTAGCCCCCCAAATATGTCAACCAAATTGCACCTATCTCTGAGTAACATCTCTGAGTACTGTTTGAGTGATTTTTCATGTAGTTGGAGGATACTTGGAAATACCGTATATACTCGAATACCACCCGCACATTTTTAAACAAATTCGGAAGTGAAAAATTGGGGTGCGGGTCTTATTTGAGTCGTCCAAATTTGAAAGATCTAAATTGCCCGCGCGCGATATCGGGTGTTGCGAGTATCCGCTAGATGGTGCTAGCCTTCTTCCGGCTATAACTTTGTTTTACCGTAAGCACGCGGGGCGTCATACAGTCACCCGCACGTTCTCAGAGTGTAAACATGAATGCTACGAAATGTTTGCGGTCATTTACTGTGAGTGAGGAGTTGAAAGTTGTGAGGGAAGCTGAAGTTATTGGAAATCGTGCCCGGTAGGAAATATGATATTGACGAGTCATGTATTCGTGATTGACCGGGATGACGTCTATGCTACAACCACTGGATGTCTGCGTGAACCGCCCGTTCAAAGCAGCCTTGAAACAGCTGTATACGGAGCGGATGGCGGCCGATAAGCACACACTGACTCCAACTGGTCGTATTCATCGCCCGAAAGTTCAGCTGCTGTGTTCGTGGATTTTGACGGCATGGAATCGTATCTCTGGAGATCTCATACGGAAGAGCTTCAAGAAATGTAGTATTTCGAATGCTATGGATGGCAGTGATGTCGACATTTAGTGGGAAAGTGATGGTGATAAAAGTTACGAAGTTGGTACTTCTGATGACGATGAATGAAGTGTTTGTGCACTTTTATTTGTATTTTTAATCGTTTGATGTGTGTTACTTTAGGACGACTTCAAAACTGTTGGAAACTATTTTGGATAAATGCTGTTCTGTTTATTTAGTTAAGATAGTAAATAATTTTGAGTAAAATTTTTTTTTTTTTTTTTTAATTTTGTTCTTCAAAATCAGGGTGCGGGTCTTATTTGGGGGCGGGTCGTATTCGAGTAAATACGGTAATGGATAGGAAAATCAATGCAACACTCAAGAAATTTAAATCGTAAAACAAAAATATAAATTTGAACTTTTGTTAAAATTTTCGGCGATCGCTGCACGGCTCCGGCTGTGGTATTGCACTATGGAAGCTTTTCATGCTTTCTGGCTTGCGCTCAGGCACTGGTGGCAGGAAAATGAACTACCCATTCATGGATATACTGCGGGTCGTTTCTAGCTAGCTGATTGTGCACGAGCCCATTTTTAACACAGAATGTGACCAGTTTTGTAACAAAGTGAGAATAGTGAGTAATTTTATCAAATAGTGAGAAAAGTGAGGCTGCTTTGAAAATAGTGAATAATAGTGAGAAAAGTGAGTCGCTGGAAGCCCTGAGAAAGGGGAGACAACATAAATGATGGTTCTTCCACCAATACAAATTAGTGTTGCTATTATTTTCCACCCAATCTACAATATGTAGTTGTGAACGTTACTAAACTGTAGCTATGTTCCTACTGAATCTGTTAACCTGAAATAAGTTATGGACTACTTTCTGGTACATGCACAGGATGTGTGATGTAAAACTGCTATTACAGTAACTCAAGACCACTTGACGTATCATACACTTACATGAACACAGTTGATTGTTTGTTAATGCAGCATTCAATTCTGAAAGCATTCCAACAAACCCCCAGATGAAAGGAAAGGCAGTACTGATATTGGATCTGGAGATTTCAGTATGTCCTTACCACAGGGAAAAGTAGAAATTGTTTCCAGTGCCAAGGCCCTAAATAATAGTTGTTAATCAAAGTTGGCTAAAGATGCAGGAGAGAGATCTCTGCAAAACATTTTCTTGTTTTTTGAGTGTGCGTAATCATGGATATGGCAAAAGTAAGAAAAGAAAATGTAATAATATTTTTATTTAGAAGGCTAGGGACTGGATTTTTAGTTTTTTATTAAAATTGTAATTTTAGGTTTTCAAAAACAAAAAAATAAGTTTGAATAGGTTTTTAAATAGATTTTTACGTCTTGAGTGTAGCAAAAGTTGACATTAACTGCACCAAGCTTAAAATTAATACCTAATTGTTAGTAGAAAATCTGATTGCAAAAAGAGTGTACATATTTTACACAATGATACGTCTATTATAAAATTACCACCGTGAACTTAACACTTTTAGGCAATTTTTGCTCTCCTTAAACAGGTTAATTATTCAAATTCAATAAAACCAAGGATGTCAGAGGTGATTGACACACTCTAACCCGTTTAATTAACTTGGTTTATTGAGAATATTCCTGACAGTAATTAAACAAACAAGATATAAGCCGAAGAGTGCTGTACACATTTGAATTTTCTGCAAGTAGGATTTTTCTCAATCAACTAGAGCTAAGAATAAACACCATCTTCAGGTTTACTTCTAAAAATACGGACTAAAAATTCAAACATACTGCAATAAATGGAACAAAACTGCAATTAGGTATTTTTAGGTACTCTCATATCATTTAGGCTTTTCTTAGGTACTAGAGAATTCATGAATATGGATGGCTCTTTTGAGTGTGATTCGGAAAAGTATTAAAAGTATTTTTGTATTTAGAAGTAAGGAAAAAATAGGTTAAAACCTAAGAATCCGTCCCTAGTTATGACTGTCATACAATGACTAAGATGATAATAGCATTTCAAGACAAGTGCTATTAACCAGGGTTGGGTGCGCTATTTCTTAACCCTGCGTAGGGCGCGGCCGATCTGACAGGCACAGGATTGTTTTTTTTTTTTTTGTGTGTGTCTTCCCGCAGCGCGCCGAGCGGGACCCTTCCCTCCCTGTAGTTTCGTAACTTTGGTGGCTGGTTCCAACCCTTATGGTCAGTTTGTCTCCAGGCGTGAAGGAAGTACTTCACACATGTTTTGATCTGACAGGCTCACCGCGTCCACTTACGCATCAAATCCAAGATCTGTATTTTTTCACATTTGATAGAAAATTTGATAGCTAATGATTGTCCCAACATCACCCTCAGCCCCCAACAAGAGGTCCAGATGCTGTGATTGCACCGTGGAAACAGGAATACAACGGCTCACGAACTATTCCTGTGTGAAATGCAACCAAAGAATATGCCTTCCTCATGCGAAACCATTCAGTGCAACATGCTTTTCAGGCTGTTCTTGCGATCCCACAGCGGCTTTTGATGGATGATGACTCCGACTGATTTTTGTCCCCACACATCTCAACTTCATGCCTGACCCATTTTTGGAACTTTTTTTAAGGGTAAAAGGTCGCATTTTGATATTTATTCATATCCATGATATGTGAATTCTGCATTTTGACTTGTTTTGGATTTGTACCTAAATAAATACTAAGAGTTTTTTTAAATTGATTTTATATTTTTTCCTTATTGTCAACATCCTAAAGATGATTGGTAAATTTTGGTTTAATTTAATACGGCGTTTTTTTTTTAGCTTAGTGTGCCTGTCAGGCTCACGGCGCCCCAATGTTGAGAATTCTTGACCACGCTCTATGCAGGGTTAAAGGCAGTTACCATTACAGTACTTACTAAAAGTAACAACGAAGTTACCATTTAAGTTATTTTGTGTGAAAAGTAACTGAGTTACGGTTACAAGTTAATTTTGTATAAAATATTTGCTTAATAATGCGTTCGCCACTTCTATAATTTGCCTGATTTGTATAGAAAAATGGATTCTAGAAATACGTTAAAAAAAATAGCAAAATGGAAATCATATTCAATAATCGATGACTGTTTATTATCACAGTTTCATCACTGTAAATTTACAGCTCAAAGATGAATTCTTTACGGAACCAACTACAATTCAAAATTTTTATACCCTGACTTTCCCGGTGATCCACAATTACTGCTTTCTTCTGAGCAAATAAAAAGACCGAAGAAGTTGACACACTTATTATCGCCATTGAACTTACGACAACTCCTCGTTGCCATGCACGGCATATAACAGACAAATTTCAAAGCTAAACCCTGTGGGAATGACTATTTTCTTGTAAGCCTACCTCTAAGGGACAAGATCAGGGTTGCAGACTTGCTCAGTACTGCCTTGGATAATGTTAGAAAACAAGAACATTCTTAGCATAGGTTTGAAAAATATATACTTACAATAAAAAGATGGAATAGCATTTTTTGATTGTTTTCTTTGTACCAAACAGATTCTCATCCAACACATCAAGGGAAACAGAATGGCAGTCAGTAGGATACTATACATATCACCCAGTGTGGCTCTTTTCACATGCTATGGACATACAGTATTCAAGCACATGATCAAATGGCAGTTTAAGGGAGACTGTCCACATTAAAAATAGCCTATGTAGGTTTGTGAAAGGTTGTGGTACTAAGGACTCTATTCATTAGACTCATTTGAAAGTGGAGGGGGGAAAAAATCGAAGCATTTAAACCTTGCTTTTCTGAATCTGGAAAAGGTTTGTGATCTTGTACCGCATGAGCTGATTTGATTTGCCCTTCGGAAGCATGACATCCCAGAGAAGAGAAGAACTTTTGTCAAGCTAGCTCCACAAAGCCAAGTGCAATCAGCTGCTGACTTATCAATAAAATTCCTAATCTCTGTTGGAGTTCATCAGGGATCAGAGTTCTCACCTCTGCTTTACATCATAAATATGGATGACATTACTGAAGACCTCCTGAAACCAACAACTTCGACCATACGGTATGCTGATGATATGCAGGTGGCCACTGAAAGCAAAGATGATCTTCAGCTCCAAGTACAAATGTGGAAAAACCCACCTTGAAGATTTCAGACAGTGGCTGAATTTAAAGAAACCTGAATATCTTACCACAGACTTGACCAAAAGAAAAACCATTAACATCGACAGACCAAGACTTTTAAATATCTCGGCTCATCAATTGCTGAAGACAGGAGAATCTACCATCCTCATAAGCTTTAGATGGCCTAAATGGCAGTACTGTATATGACTGGTGACCTCTATGATGGGCCAGCTTAAAACAAAATAATTAATCAATCTAAACTTCAACAAAATACACCATTCTGTCATCCAGCCAATCCCTCTCTACCTGTTGCCAAGGAAGTGGAACGACGATTCACTGTGACTGGAAACAAAGATGCAACAGTGGACTACTGGCCACCAGACACTTTTCGATTATGTGACCAACAATGAAGAACACGGGCAGTATGAAGTGGCACCAATCATAGACAAGACAAGGGAAAGCCGTATGGCCACGTACAGGGTGGCCAGGAAGTCCCTTTACATGTTATAGCATAGGACAGTTAGGCATGTACAGGGGCTGTTTCTTAAGGGCCGTTTTTTTTTTTTTTTTTAAATTAACCGAACATTTTATTTTGAAACCACATTTATTTATAGGTTTTACATACCTTCCTCTATTTTTCTACATAGTTGCCTTGTTTATTTAGGCACTTGTCATACCTGAAAACTAAGCTCTGAAATCCCTGTGCATAAAAGTTTGCCGCCTGCTCAGACAACCAAGAATTCACGGCTGTTTTCACTTCTTCATCGTCGGCGAAGCGCTTCCCACCAAGATGACGTTTCAGCTGCGAAAAGAGGTGGAAATCGTTCGGAGCAAGAAGCGGATGACATGTTGAGTCGAATCATCACAGGAGATGAAATATGGGTATCTCATTCCACCCAAGCAACAGTCAATGGAATGGCGACACTCAACCTCTCCTGTCAAGGTCAAACCCAAACAAACCCCGAAGAAGTAAAAACAGCCGTGAATTCTTGGTAGTCAGAGCAGGTGGCAAACTTTTATGCAGAGGAATTTCAGAACTTAGATTTAGGATATGACAAGTGTCTAAATAAACAAGGCAACTATGTAGAAAAATAGAGGAAGGTATGTAAAACCTAAAAATAAATGTGGTTTCAAAATAAAATGTTCGGTTAATTTAAAAAAAACGGCCCTTACTTAAAAAACAGCCCTTGTATTATAAGACGAAAAGACATGAAAAAGACTGTGTCTGCCTAAAATCCTTATTGGCCAAGTTTAATGAAATAGGAGAATAATACAGTGGGTCAATAAATTGTAATTCTTGAGTACAGTGGACTGGTTTCGGCTACATTCTCCAGCTAACAGTAGTTGATACAAATGAAATTGCAAGACTGACACAAAATTTTATAAAAAGGCTGATTTCCAAAACACTAACTATCTAAAATGATTAAAAATACTCTAAAAAACAAAAAAATCAGAACTGTTACAATTTTTAGATTAGATTGAAAAGACAGCTCGAAGTAGAAATGTCAATGATATGGAAATGAAAACATTCATTTATAACTACAGTACTCTATTTTATTGGACTAACTATTTTCACAGTAAGATATCGTTAAGGCTTTTTATTTCAACGTAAACATAGATCACAATTACAAAATCATCCCAACCTAAAAAAATGTTCAATGAACCATTACATGTACCGTACATCAGTTCAAATGTTTTCTCGTCTAACTGTTCTATGCTATAACATGTAAAGGGACTTCTCGGTCACCCTGTACTTCAGGCAGAGGAAACAACTTTGGCAAAGAGGGCCTTTGCACTGCAAGTCAGTGGTAAATGATCAGCAGGAAGACCGAGGCAGAGCCCACTTGATACCCTACATACTGACCAGGCCAATGATCATTCCAAATGGCAACGTAGAGCCAAAGTAGCGGTCTGTGCCTAGAGGCAAAAAAATTTAATTTGAGAAAATTGTATTCACTGATTAAGATATTTAAAAAAAACTACTCAAACATTTAAATGTAATGAAACTAGAAGACATAATCCACAGATTGATTTCATCCTTCTAACTCACCATAGGATAATTATATTTAGTACCTTTCATGTCAGCCTTAAGTTAAACAATAAAAATTAATTAACTTTAAATTTCTCAGTTACATTCAAAGCTGATTTTTCTAATTAGTGAATCTTGACAAAAGTACTTAAGGGGGGAGACCCAGCTTAACAGAGGAAAAAGAGGCCAATATGCATTCGATTACACATATTATTGACAAATGCTGCACATATCCCAGTATTGGTGTGCTTCCTGGCCACCAGAAACAACTTCAATAATGTAAAAATTCTATTTATAACATTTTAAAATAGAATTTTCAAAATTTCCTGCCTTTTTAAGAATGTATCACTGTTTTCCTTATAAATTCCAAGTTTATAAGAATTTTCATACTTTTCCTTTTTTGAAGTGTGTATCAAACCTCAACCTACAAAATGAACCTCAATCACTAGCATTCACTGTGATTATTTTTATAGAGTTTTAATTTTTTTTATTTCATTCAGGTGCTCAGTATAAATATTCTATAAAAATATCTAAATCACAGTGTATGTTATTGATGAGGTTCACTTTGTAGGTTGAGGTTTGAAACACACTTTAAAAAAGGAAAAGTACGAAAATGCTTATAAACTCGGAATTTATTAGGGAAACAGTGATACATTGTTAAAAAGGCTGGAAATTTTGAAAATTCTATTTTAAAATGTTATAAATAGAATTTTTACATTATTGAAGTTGTTTCTGGTGGCCAGGAAGCACACCAATACTGGGATATGTGCAGCATTTGTCAACAATATTTGTAGCATATTTAACAATTGAATGAATATTGGCCTTTTTTTCCCTCTGTTAAGCTGGGTCTTCCCCTTAAGTTACATGAATTTGATCATGTAATTGCCCAGGTGACTTGGCTCCATAAACTTTTCAAAAAATATTTCCAAGTCTCTTTATCAGTTCCGCATTTAACGAGAAGTTTAACGAGAATGTAATTTATAAAATTAAAAAAAAAAAAAGACAATCTAGTATGGACAGTGGACGGATGCCATGAGATCAGAGGCAAGAGGTGCTCACTCGAAACTTGAGCTTCTTTAATAGAAATCTCCACATCCAATACACACGACTCCAGCCAACCAGCAGCATCACAAGACTCAAGGAGGACATCACTTAGACTCGTCCTCTGGCTGTGCTTGCTCTGCCGGGTGGTCTGGAGTACTGACTTCACCATCCTCCTGTTCTTCATCCTCCTCCTTCTTGGCAGGAACAGGTTCCGAGCGCTGGACAACCGAGACCATAGCGGTGGCTGGAGGAGGTGGGGCTTCTACCCAGCCGTCCTCTTCCTCCTCCTCATCGTCGTCGGACGAGTTATCGTTCCCTTTGCCCACCCCTCTTGCACCCTTCTTGGTCCCCTCCTCACTAGCCACCACCTCCTCCTCGTGCTCGGGCAAGGGAGGTATTTCTATTCCTGCCAAATCAATATCCCCAACCTTACCTGCTTCATCATCCCCGACAAGCATCTCGTCACCTACAACAAGAACAAGTTCAAAACAATTATTGCACACAAAAATACTGTTCTAATATTTTTAGCCTACTTTTCACATTTTGCAAAAATGAGGAAAAAGTAGACATGAGATCGGGCAAATGTGTGTCTGTCTGGCTGTGTGTGTGTGTCCCCCCCTAACAACTCCTGAACGGCTGCAGCAATCGAAACAAAATTTGGTAGGAGTAAAGATCTATACCTGAATATCTCAAGGCCATATTTGAAAATGATGTCAGTGCTACCAACTGCTGAAAAATCGCAATTGAAATTTGAGCTCCATGTTGGATATCTTGGGAGGTATGAATGGGAGCTATTTCAAAATTGGCACACGTATAGATAATAATATTTAAGTTTAATTTCCAGGAGGCCATACCTGGCAGTGTTGCCAAAATGATTATAAGCTTGCTGATAAGTCCAATTTTTAAATGCATATAACTTCTAGACTATCAATTGGAATTCAACCAAATTTCGTATGTGCTATGAGTACATAAATAGATATGACTGAGCATATTCTTAAGAGCCACCAGGGCTGCCAACTGTTAATAAATGCTCTCAATTGTTTTTATCCAAATACCCATATATCAAAAAGTATGCAAGCCGACGCTTTAAACTATGCACACGTATAGTACCTGACATTCTATATTAATTTGGAGTAACTTATATATGTTAGTGCTGCCAACATGATTCTAAGCATCCTGATAGGTCCAATTTTAAAATGCATGTAACTTCTATACTAACTAATGGATTTCATTCAAAATTGACACAACAATAGATCATATTATTCCAGATTATTTCTGACCAATACATGTGTCATTGTTGCCAACATGATTTTGTGCATGCTGTTAGATTCAATGTTTAACTGCATGCAACGTCCATGCTATCCATTGGACTTCAACCAAATTTTGTATTCTGTACCTTAAGAGATGGAACTAAGAATATATTCAGTCACCAGGGCTGCCAACTGTAGTTCTCTATTAGGGTACATTATGCAAGGTATACTATATTTCGAAATAATTAGAAATTTCGATATTACCAACTTAATTTCGTCATTATTCTGGATAGATCCTTATAGATTAATAATTGGCATGAATCTTTTTTAAGAAAAGTAGGCTCTTTAGTTCGTCACGGAACTTCTTGTTATTTATTTATTTATTTAGCGTATGGCTTTTAGATTATCCCAGGAAAAAGACCAGTAGGAAGACCTAAGAAGAAATCATCATCATGAACCGGCTCCAGTTTCCAGGGTGCGGTGAATGAGCGCTCTCCATTTAGTTCTTTCCAAGAATGTTTCCTCCTCCATGATCCGCTGCACATCCAGACCTCTCCCTGCAAGATCATTTCTAACCTTGGGAATATTTAATGCCATTTTTGGTCCGTATTGACAAATTATGATTTGATTTATTGAACAACCTCCGTCAATCAATACATTGTAACACCTGGCTCCAGCCAGCAGGCCATTTGCAGGCACGTGTAAGAGGATTTTTGCCATCTGGAACATTTAGTTTCCATTTTCGTTCCGCTCATTGGGAATGTATGCGTGATTTTTCTTCCTTATACAAGCAATGGCACCACTTTGGCCAAATGAACAACTCCCCAACTTAACCGTGCCAAGGAAAGGACTGTTGAAATGACAGGATTACATGACAATAGTTTGATCAACTGAAGACAGGAAGATAATGGACTATATATTACCTTTTTTAAAAAGTTTTTAATGTTTAATATGTTCAATCTGTTCAGGATTTTATTGTGTTTTTATGAGTCACTGTATGTGCATGATGTTCTTTTTACCTTGCTCAGTGTTTTATGTGTAATGTTTTAATGGTGTCAAAATGTGGCTGATGGAAGGACCGCTCCAGGGTTTGAAACATGTCCCACAACTAGTGCGTCATAACGCATAACCAATGTATTGATTGACGGAGGTTGTTCAATAAATCAAATCATTTCTAACCTGGTCGATCCATCTCTTCCTCGGTCGACCCCTTGGTCTCTTGCCTTTCAGTTCTTTCCCAAACCACACTCTAGCTGTTCTTTGTGTGTCCATTCTTTTGAGATGACCGAACCATTTCAGCCTGGCTTCAACACAGATCTCAGTAAGAGATTGTTCTACTTGAACAAGATGGTGTATCTCATCATTTTTTATTTTGTCCCTTCTTGCCTTCTGAATCTTAGTTCTTAAAAACTTCGTCTCCACCAAAGAAGAAATGGTTGGACCAAATCAAGGAAAATCTTGAAGGCAAAGGGCTAGACTGGAGAAGGACCCATGATGACCAACTATTCGTGGATAGGAAAAGGTGGCGAGGGCTCGTTAACAGCACCTGGGCGTCTGGAGCTGGAATTTGATGATGATGGCTTTTAGTGCAGGGAGTGTCCGAGGACATGTTCGGCTCGCCAGAGGCTGTAGCTGCTTCAAGCGGACACCCATAGGGTGAGCTACAAGTTCCGTTCAATTAGTACCAACTTTCGCTACCAGATGTCACTGACACCTAGTGGTGAACATTGGAACTATGATAGAGTGTTTCAATAAATTCTAACCTAGAAATTTAGCTTCACACAAGTTTAGTTGGTGGAAGGAATTTTACATGCCATAAGTCTATGACATGGAACCGCCAGGTTTATTTCCCCTCCGAAGGAAAGCATACCGAAGGATTTTAATGCTCTTAAAAAATCGGATGACTTCGGCCGGGTTTGAACCCGCTATCTTGGGCATTGGTAATTGTAAGGTCTCTTGAGTGAAAGATTTCAAGTATTTAGGTGAATGAATCAAAGAAACTGGCAACGAAAGAACATCTATAGAAGCAAGACTACAGAAATTGGAAACTGCTCTTCATTTGACAAAACAAGTTTATAACAAAAAAATGCCTGTCTTGGAATTGTAAAATTCAACATTATAAAACAGTAGTCTTGCCTGCAGCCCTTTATGCAGCCGAGACAATTAATCTACAACATAAAACACTGAGAAATCAATTGGAGAATAAGGAACGCAAAATCATGCGAAAAATTTTGGGACCAAGAATTAAAGATGGAATTTACCTTCCGAAACCTAATGCCGACATCTATTTAAAAATTACTAAAATCACAGACACAATCCGTATGAGAAGGATCCAATTCATGGGACATTTGGACAGAATGGACCCAACTAGGTTAACAAATAAAATCTTTACTTTTTTGCGGAAAAAGGCAACAAGGTCCAATTGGTACTGTGGCGTGCAGGTATTGAGGACGCGGACCTGAGACCTAAGTCGAGACCTCTAACACATGGTGAACTAGATGGAGCACCGACCATCCAATGACTACACTTTTCGAGTAGAGGTTGTAAAATAAAATAAAATTTAATATATCAAAAAACAAGACATAGCAAAAGGGGACGTGAGGGGTGCATGAAATGGTAAGATGAGGGATGATGGGCCTGTAATAAAATATGTACATGGTATTATAAAACAGTAAAACACACAATAAAGATCTATAAAAGGAGAATGTCGACGACGAGGAGAATGCCTAAGTCGCTGGAGATCGTTCAGTAGAGGGGCAGAAATTAACAATAGTGTTAATAGTGCGTTTCGTTCCACCACAGGCTGACTACAAGAAGGTAGTCAGAAGCATCCCACGAACTGTCTATCCGACCACCCTTACATTAAACTGTATGTCACGCCAAGCTACCCAAAGGAACAACCAACAACAGCAACGACCCTTAAATGACACATCAATAAACACAGAATAATTACACAACTTCACAAGGAACTACACTTCACATGACGTGCCGTGACATACAAACACAGCAAATAAACATAGATCAGTTCAGTAAAATTAAAACAAGCAAATCCCAAATGAAGATAAAACAAAACGATTTCATGAACTGGTAGAATAAATCTTCTCTCGAACGAAAGCACAAGGTTCAGTTACCCTGCGGGATGCCAAATAAGCGTCAATTGCAGTCCCGGGCACGTACAACGAACACACATTCCATTATCTCGGAAAAGTAACCAATATACATGATTTAATAACGTAATGGGGTCACGCGTTGCTTGCTGACTGAAGGCCACAACAAAACAGAACAACACTAAACATGACCCTCGACCTTCAGTCAAATTCCCACTTACACAAACGACATAAACCCACCCTTAAAAATAAGTCTAGAACCGTGATTGTAAATGAAACATATTTCTGAAACATACATAGATAATGCTTGCCCAGTCTCCAAGGATAAAAAGAAAACCTAATCGGCCATCCTTGGAGTGCACAAATGACAAGCATGATAAAAACAAACCCTGGAAACATAAAATAAACTGGTGTGTGTTCCAACAAAAAGATATTACATCCAAAGCAATGAACAACACACCCTCCTACGTCTAGGCACAATTAATATCGCGAACTAACCTAAAGAATACCAGTCCCTAAAGGTCCCTGAAAGATCCCATACACTTGCAAGGGGTTAGGAACTGGTAAGAAACATCTCTCATAAATACAATCGCGTTTCACAACATAAAACAAACGCAAGTAACACGCACTAAAATAACCTCGACTAGATACGGAAATGAAACAACAACAACAAGCACCCATTTAAATTAATAAACCCATAAACAAGCAATTTGATTCTCCACTACGTGCGTATATAAACAAACTGGGGACAAAATAAACACCAAATAACTTCATAGAGAAACACGAACGGTCTCCAGTTTAACCCTACCTTAGCAGATTAAATTACGGAACTTTTAAAACTGAAAGTTGGGGAGTATATATATATCGTGATCAGTTTTCTTCAAAACATGACACATTAAAACAGAATAGCTACAAGGACCATTTCCACTTAGCTGATACTACGAGACGTTCTGGAAGTTCACTGATAATTTTATTTTATGACAACTCCATATTTACGGAATTCTTCACTATGAGACAAGCCGGAATCGCGTAGTGTCTCCCCAACATTTACATCTTCTTAAAGCATATTATAAAGGGCATCTCGGAACATTAGAATTGATTTGCTGGTAGTGGCAGCTATAACGGCAGACGATCATCAAATTCTCCTCGCGATAACAATTCAGGCGCGATAACAATCGCCGAATGCGTGTTTCTTAGACAAGGATGAGTTCTCCAACGCGGGCGCATTCCTTTTTCAGACGTGCGGAAATTACGATATCTTAGATGTATTACTAGAGACCGCTAGATGGAAATAACGTCGAATGGATCTTAAAATTGTACCGGCTCAGGTACAAACAGGTGGAAAAGGACTTGGCTGAATTAGGTTTTCCCAATCTCAAGGATCGAGAGGAAATTAGGAAAATTACTCATACACGGGATTTTGAGGCAGAAGAGAGAAGACCTACTAGACACGTCTGGTGAGATGAAACGACTAGCTCAGCACAGGGATGCATGGAGGGCTGCATCAAACCAGTCAAAAGACTGAAGACTCAAACAACAACAAGTGCAAGGAATAGACACTGTCTTGTGGTTTACTTTTAAGAATTATGAACTAAAAATTCAAATATACTACAATAAATGGAACAAAACTATAATTAGGCATTTTTAGGTACTCGCATATAATTTAACGTTTCTTAGGTACTACAGAATTCATGAATATGTATGTTTTGAGTGTGATTCAGGAGAGTATTAAAGTATTTTTGTATTTGTTGTTGTTTGAGTCCTCAGTCTTTTGACTGGTTTGATGCAGCACTCCATGCCTTCCTGTCCTGAGCTAATCGTTTCATCTCTACATAGCTACCACAACCTACGTCCGAGGCAATCTGTTTAACATATTCTAACCTTGGTCTACCCCTACAGTTCTTGTCCTCGACCCTTCCTTCCATAACTAAGCTTGCTATTCCTGGGTGTCTTAGCATGTGTCCTACCAACCTATCTCTTCTCTTCATTAGCAGTCGCCACAAACATCTCTCCTCTGTCACTCGTCTTAATACCTCTTCGTTTGTAACCCTATCTACCCATCTGATCTTCATCATTCTCCTGTAACACCACATTTCAAACGCTTCAATTCTCCTCTTTTCTGCTTCTCGAATAGTCCAAGTTTCACTTCCATAGAGCGCCATGCTCCAGACAAAGGCCTTCAAAAATGACTTCCTAATACCTAAATCTATATTCGATGTCAACAGATTCTTTTCCTGTAGAAATGCTTTCCTTCCCTGAGCTAACCTACTTTTTATATCCTCTTTGCTTCGTCCATCACTGGTTATTTTGCTTCCTAAGTAACAGAAGTCTCCTACTTCCTTTAGTTCTTCCCCTGCCAATTTGATGTCCATAGAGGTTTCTGATTTATTTCGGCTGCATTCCAATATTTTTGTTTTACATTTATTAATTTTCATCATGAATTCTTTCCTCAAGACGGAGTCCATACCATTCAAAAACTCAGTTTGTATTTAGAAGTAAGGAAAAAAATAGGTAAAATCCTAAGAATCCGGTCCCTATTAATATGTTTGTTCTTCAACTTCTTCTAGTTAAATAACATGTCAAGGTGATAGATAAATTTGCTTCATCCAAGCACAGGAGTGGAGGATATATTTACAAGTCTTTAATGCATGAACTGTTTATTAAAATTTGTTTCAAAAGTTGTGTTGTGTAGATAATATTGGCAACAATAAATGTCAAATATAAAACAATATCATCTGGCCCGTTCCCGTTTTAAAAGCAGGAAAATGAAGGCAATGTTGTTTGCTGATGACCTTCTGGTATGGGGAGAGGATGAGGAAGAAGTACAAGAGCAATTAGATGAGTGGGAGAAGGTAGTGTTATCATATGGGATGAAGTTCTCAGCACAAAGGAGTGAAGTGGTCATCACAACGAGGATATGGGCATAACACTTGGAGGACAGCAGTTGCAGAAAGTAGAATGCTTCAAGTACTTGGGAAGCATAATTGAAGAAAAGGGAGGCAATAGGATGGAAATAAATGAAAGGGGAAGGTGCGCAGATGGATTTTTCAAGAGTGTTAGGGGGATGATATGGAATAAAGATGTACCACAAAAATGTAAAGGAATCATCTACAAGACCTACTTTGTGCCAATTTTGACATATGGTTCAGAAACATGGGTGATGAAGGAAAGGGACGAGCAGTGGAGATGAAGTTCCAGAGGAGTAGGGTAGGAGTGACAAGAATGGACAGAGTAAGGAATGAGAGAGTCAGGGAGATGGTAAGAGAGGAACCATTGCAAAATAGAATAGAGCGATCTAGGCTACAATGGTATGGACATGTGAGGAGGATGGAAGAGGAGAGGATACCGAAGAAGATGTTTGGAATGGAAATGACGGGAAGGAGGCCAAGGGGAAGACCAAGGGACAGATGGACAAAAGGAGTTAAGAAGAGTGTGGAGGAAAGAGGAGTGTGCTGGGACACAGTAAATGACGAGAGATGGTGGATGGACAGGAAACGATGGAGAGGCTTATGTTCCAAGCAGACCCGACCAGCGGTTGGAAACTGCTCAAGATGATGATGATGATCATCTGGCCCACCCTAAAATTTGATCAAGAGCCGGAGCCGGGAGAAACACATGAAAAAAAAAAAAAAAAAAAAAGAACAAGTAGTTCCGTGAAGAACTATACAGCCTATTTTCATATATCCTACTTATGTTCATAGCCTCTATCAATTTACAAAACTTCAGTTTGATTGTTTTAATAGATTGGTAGAAATTGAGAACCGTCTAAATATTTCGGATGGTCACCATGTTGGATTCTTACAGTTCTTAAGAGTTATGTACTATTACATGAAGATTATTGTGTTGGTATAGTATTCAAACTTCAATCCCATGATTAGGACACAAGAAATAAAAACTTAATTTTAAAATTTTGCACAGCCACCATCTTGAGGTTATGTAAACAATTGAACTAACTTAGATGCCAGTGCATTACAATGTGTATAAACATTTACTGTACCCTATTTCACTGTGCTCAGGTGGTTAAATCGTGAGAAACGTCTATTAAAATATTTCAACTTTGCTTGGCCGCCATGCTTGTATTGTACTTGACAGGTTTTTAAAAGTTACATAGATTAACTTCCTTCATCACCGTACAAAATAGTTTCGGAGATATACAGGGTCTTTCATATAAAATAAGAGCGCCAAGCGGCGGCTTTGTTAACCGCAGCTGCGGTCACCTTGGCCGAGCTTGTGGCGCGCCACGGCCCCCTGCTGTAGTATTGAAAGCGCGCACATAGTACATACGAGGGCTGTTCCTTTTTTCTTTCTTTTTTCTTTTTCAAGTTCCGATGGACTGTATAAAAACAACAGATTGACATTACCAAACTTGACCTTGCAATAAGCGTGCAGGTGCTCAGTCACCAGTCTAAACCTCAAGTGCTAATATGGTGAGATAGTTATCATTGCAACTTCGTATTTTTTTATGTAAAACTTATTTTAAGTACGAGTCGGCTCGGCGGCTACGTGATGCATTTGTTCAGTAATTTCCTGATGAAGTGCCACCTTCACTAGCAGCGATTCACGTAATTGCAAATAAGTTGGACACTACTTGCTCAATGCTCAATAAAAAACCTGCCCGGACACGAACAGTTTTAACAGAGGATGAGCTAGATGACAGTGGCGAGAATCTTGAACGGTCTCCGAATAAATCACTCACAAAATTAGCACAAGTAGGGGTTTCAGTTTCATCAACAATAACTAACTAACTAACTAAAGTAAGATTTCAGCATTGTACACACGCTAGCAAGGCCGCTGCATCATATAGGATTGTACACACGCTTAAAGCAGGGGACCTTGGCGCGCCACAAGCTCGGCCAAGGTGACCGCAGCTGCGGTTAACAAAGCCGCCGCTTCGCGCTCTTATTTTATATGGAAGACCCTGTAGAATGCCGGTGAAGTATTTCTTGAGGTTATGTAACAATTGAACTAAATTAGATGACAGTGCATTACAATGTGTATAAACATTTGCTGTAACAAGTTTCCTTGCGTTTGGATGGTTAAATCGCGAGAAAAGTCTATTTAAAAGTTTCAATTTCGCTTGACCGCCATGTTCAGTTTTGTAGTTAACAGGTTTTTGAAAGTCACATAGGTGAACTTCTAGTAGAGCCATATAAAATTTCAGGGTGATATGAGTTCGGAGATATAGAATGCCGGTGAAATATTTTGCAGAGCCGCCATATTGGACTGGTGAGACATAATAAAATTTGAAGAGCACGGTTGGGATCGGCTAAAATATTACTATAACCTTACCGAGTTTCAATGCAATAGCTCCAGCCATTAAGAAGTTATTAGGGTGGGGACACACACACGGACAAAAGGTGATCGCATAAGCCTATTTTTTTATAAATGAAAATAGGCTAAAAATATGGAATTTCATTACATTGGCAGTTTTCTGATAAGATGTCTGATGCAAATACTTCACATTCTGTTTGGTTCATTATAAGAAAAGAGCTATACTGTACTTACCCACACCATCAAACTGATTTTCCTTGTCACCCAAGTCCACCTCCATTTGCTGTTCATCGTCACTAGCCTCCCGCCCTAACCCCCCCTCCGGCTCCCCCAAGCCCTGCCTCCATCGCCCCCTCTTTTCGATCGCCTCCAACTCTGTCCGCACATCCGCACGTTTCTTTTCGATCATTTCTGTAAACAGAATAAGCACACATATTAATCAAATTCAGACATTCACCACAGCAAGACAAAGACAGGATTAAAATGAGTATCATAGAAAGTTTTAAAGCCACATTCAGTGTTGTCTAATAAACAATTGGTTGATCAAGTTTCAGCACAACAAATTTCAAAGAAAATTAAATACTTATAAAAAATAATCTGGCTAGTTCAAACCGGTTTGCCAGTGCTTCGCCCCAGTGTACCCCTGGGATCTTCAGTTGGTACACCTCACTAAGACGATGGCTAGTACATGCAGTGAAGCTTACTGCAAGTAGGGTGACCAACTCTCCCATATTTCCCGGGATCTCCTGTATTTGACATTATTTTTTCACAATCTCCCATCTCCCATATTTTTTGTCTCATTGGGTGAATATATCCCGTACTTTTTCGTCAAGTAAAATCATTCAATTTCAATCATTTAAATTTTGCGCACACTGCCGAAATTCAATTTAAACGTTCGAGAGCAGACACAATTGATTCTATATAGTTATTCAGATTGATTATCTTGTTTAGAAATGACCAACCAATAAGTTTAAATCTTCTTGTCTGTTAAACCAATACTTAACAAATTTTATGCTAGTTTGAAGTGTTTAATACCAACCATTACACTATGTCTAGAGACACGATTTTAAGGTGAATAAAAAACCACAATAGCGGTGTAAAACTAAGGGCAAAGCGGGATAAAAGCGGTGAATAAATGTCATTGCTTACGGTGGAGAAAAACGGTTTACTAGACTATATACATACTTTTGCCTTATGTTGCAATGAAGGAAACAACATACACACACTAAGTATGGCTTGGTTTACAGTATTCAGATTACATTATTACCCTTTTTAGTTTTCCTGTCTTACATTCCTATGTTTGTCTGGTGTTCACTTCTTCATGCAACACTAAAACCACTTCCAGACAGAAGATTTTATTGAAGAATGCCCCGTTCATAGCAAATTTTTTTGAGCAACAGAAGAAATGACTGCTCTTGACCTTCCTAAAGAGACTAGGAAGTCGAAATGAGTTAACATAAGGCTATTGGTTTTACGTCCCTCTTAACTACTCTGGCTATTTAGAGATGCCGGAGTGGCAGAATTTTGCCCCCAAGGGGATCTTTAACGTGCCAGTTGATCTACTAACACAGCTCCTTCGCATTTGCACACCCTCAAATGCCATCTGACTGCACCAGGATTCGATCCTGCAAACTTGGGCACAGCAAGCGAGAATGTTACCGCTGAGCCACGCAGCCAGTCCAAAAGGAGTTGGTTGCAAGCTATAGCATTGAAGAACTATCGAGTGGATTGATGGGGTGAATGCCCACCTTTGAAGACAGTGATGTGTCAAACTGTGGAGATTATTCTTTTGATGTGTTTCTTCTTCTGCCTATTGTTGTGTCAGTCATTTCTCTCTGTTTCTATTCTACATTTCCTGCCTTCATCATCATCATCATCATCATTTCCCCTTATCTAGATCCTGCCGGGTCAGGGTATTTATGGCACTTCTCCACCTTCCTCTTTCCTTCCACCATTCCTCTTCCATGATCTTGTCCCAGTCCAGATTTCTTTTCCTTACGCTGTTCTTCACTGAATCAATCCACCTTGTTCTAGGTCTTTCCCTTGCTCTCTTATCCTTGCACTTGGCCTCCAGCATCTGTCTTGGTATTCTATTTTCCTCTATCCTCTTTACATGTCCAAACCACCTTAGTTTATTCTCCTCAATTCTCTCATTTAGTTATCCCAACTTCCTTCCTAACATCTTCATTTCTCACTCATTACAAAGAGTCCAGAATGCATGTGTTCGGTACGTTCTGGATGTAAGGCGAGATGAACATATCACACCTTACTACATGCAGCTGAAATGGCTGAAACTCCACGAGCGCAGGCAGTTATCAGTTGCCATTCTGACACATAAAGTATTACATACCAAGACTCCGTTATATCTCTACAATGCCTTTACACCAATGCATTCTGTTCATAATCGAGAAAATAGATACACAAAATTAACACTCCAGATTCCTATACACCAAACCATATAGTTCAATAAATCTTTTGTTTGCACCGCCTCACGCCTCTTCAACACCTTCGATCTATACAAGTTCGTCAACATTGCAAGCACTGCAGCTTTCAAAAGACATCTATCATCCTGCTTCTTGGAGCAGTATACCTCTCACATTTGATTACCTCTCACATTTGATTACTGTATTATGTTAAAATACTTTTCTTTTAAAGTTCAATTATAACATCAGGACAATAGCTGACAACGTGTCTACTTGAATAGCTTTTCTTGTACAGTATATCGTGATTGTTTTTCGGGCTGATAGTCTGTATGCACTCTCACTCTTTTGTATATAATTTTTCCATTATCATTATTATTATTATTGTATTGTTACTATCTTTTTGTTACTATAGATGTTAAACTATTATTATTTATATTGTGAATGTAAGTGAAATGTTTTATTTCTATAAGCACTAATCTTATTTTATGTAGGGCGCTACTGTAAAGGAGCTATTAAGCTCTAAGTGTAGCCGTGAAAATAAAATCAATAAATCAAATCAAATCTGTCTTTCCTTGTCGTTCCTATCATACTTCTTAGGAATTCCATTTCCTGCCTTATGATTGTTTATAAATCTACAGTTTATACCCTCCCCCCCACCCTTTCCCGAAATATCTAGGAGTCCCCCTGGACAGAACTTTAAGCTACAAAGAACATCTCACCAAGCTCTCTCACAAAATCACTACAAGGAATAACATCCTACACAAGCTTTGTGGTAGTTCATGGGGAGCCTCGGCTGACTGCTTACGATTAACGGGTATTAGTCTCGTCTTCTCTGCAGCCGAATACTGTGCCCCTGTATGGCTGGAAAGTGCACATGTGCATAAAGTAGATACTAAGTTGAATGAAACCATGCGCTGCATAACTGGTACTGTCAAGTCTACACCTCGCCCCTGGTTACACGTTCTTAGCCATATCCCACCACCCCACCTGAGGAGCTCTGCTGAGAGAAGCAAAGAAGATCCGGTCATCTCCCGCATTACCAGTTCGCCAGGAATTTTGTTACCCATCGTCACAACGACTTCGATCTAGGAGACCAGCAAGTGTATTGGCCGGCCGACTCTTGAAGGACAATTTTAACCTAAACCGGAGCTGGCAGGAAGAGTGGTCAAATTCAACATCTGGTACAAATGCTCATGAGATAAATCCAACTTGGAAAATGAATGGATTTGACCTCCCAAGAAAACTATGGTGTCGCCTCAACAGACTGAGAACTGGCATGGGCGCTGCAATTTCTTGCGCCATAAGTGGGGCTGGACGGATTCTCCAATGTGTGAATGCAGTGAAGAGGAGCAGACCATGGGCCATGTCATCCTGCCCTGCCCTCTTCATGCCTACTCCGGGAGCCCCAGCGACCTGTTTCAGGTAACAGAAAGTGCTGCTGTATGGTTGAAAAACTTGCACCTGGATTTATAGAATTCATTGTGGGGGAAATTAGGGGGTTTTTAATAGGTAAATGTTATCTGGATCAGGTGTACGATGTACTTTGCTTCTGCAACAAACCAAGGCCCATATTCGCGGCAGTATTAAAGGTGCCGGGACGTCCTCATAAGACCGTCAACGCTTAGTTCGAATGGGTTATGCTCCACGAGTGGCGAGGGCCAATCCACGGTCTTTAATAGTTGTGGACCCACCTCATTCAATAACATACATCTAATCTAGGTTGGCAACACCTCACATAAACACATCGCTATCACTCCCCACAGCACGTAGGGACAGGGGGGAAGAGGCAGGGGAAAAACCAGTCGTTAAGATAACCACCGCAGTCGACCGCACAGCGAGTTCCAGTGAGCACGAAAACTGCGAGTAGCTGTAATACGGAAGACAATCAGATAAGTAGTTAGCCAAAAATTTTATAGTTTAACCATAGTTTACAACCATATAATCTCTCTAAAGTACAATCTCCGGATAGCTATCACCATTTAGCATTTCACCTAACATATATACTGCATTTAGCATACACTGACAGTTGCAGTACCAATCATCATCATCATCTTGAGCAGTTTCCAACCGCTGGTCGGGTCTGCTTGGAACATAAGCCTCTCCATCGTTTCCTCTCCATCCACCATCTCTCGTCATTTACTGTGTCCCAGCACACTCCTCTTTCCTCCACACTCTTCTTAACTCCTTTTGTCCATCTGTCCCTTGGTCTTCCCCTTGGCCTCCTTCCCGTCATTTCCATTCCAAACATCTTCTTCGGTATCCTCTCCTCTTCCATCCTCCTCACATGTCCATACCATTGTAGCCTAGATCGCTCTATTCTATTTTGCAATGGTTCCTCTCTTACCATCTCCCTGACTCTCTCATTCCTTACTCTGTCCATTCTTGTCACTCCTACCCTACTCCTCTGGAACTTCATCTCCACTGCTCGTATTTTATTCTTGTCCCTTTCCTTCATCACCCATGTTTCTGAACCATATGTCAAAATTGGCACAAAGTAGGTCTTGTAGATGATTCCTTTACATTTTTGTGGTACATCTTTATTCCATATCATCCCCCTAACACTCTTGAAAAATCCATCTGCGCACCTTCCCCTCTCATTTATTTCCATCCTATTGCCTCCCTTTTCTTCAATTATGCTTCCCAAGTACTTGAAGCATTCTACTTTCTGCAACTGCTGTCCTCCAAGTGTTATGCCCATATCCAGTCTGTTCTTCTTCCTCGTTGTGATGACCACTTCACTCTTTTGTGCTGAGAACTTCATCCCATATGATAACACTACCTTCTCCCACTCATCTAATTGCTCTTGTACTTCTTCCTCATCCTCTCCCCATACCAGAAGGTCATCAGCAAACAACATTGCCTTCATTTTCCTTTCCGCAATGCTATTTACCACTTTTCGTATGATTTCATCCATCACCACTATAAATAACAGGGGTGAGAGGGCACTTCCCTGTTTCAGACCACTCTCCAGTTGAAACCATTCCGTTCTCTCTCTTCCCACCTTTACACAGCTTTTGCTTCCCTCGTACATTGCTTTCACTCTTGCCACTGTCTCCTTGTTCACTGCTTTTGCTCTCATTGCTTCCCATACCTTGTTTCTATTAATACTATCATATGCTTTCTCAATATCCAAGAAGGTCATCACCAGATCTTTCCCATATTCATAATGGTGTTCTTGTAGCTGTCTTACTGCAAAGATGAGGTCAACTGTTGACCTTCCTGGCCTGAATCCATACTGTTCATGGATACTGCAACTAAATAATTGTACATATTGTAAATATTTTCACCTGTATTTCAAACATAGATTTTGTAGTCTAAGTGTAATGGATCTGATGATGATCGCTTGACGATCGAAACTGGTCATCCTAGTGTTTTTTTTAATCTCATGTAATTTATTTCAGGATTAGGGCATAACCCATCTCTTTTGGGTACATCCGTGTTGACCGACTGAAAAGCACTAAACTCTTGCTTATAGAATTCCTTGTTGTACTCACCATACAATTAAATAAATACCTTTCTTTTAAATTTTGCAAGTATCATTACACACCTAACTACACTGTATTTCCAGAGTAAGAACCTGGCATATTTGGAGGGAACGATCATAAAATGGCTGCCGTGGGCTCCTATTGGCTGGATTTTGACAATTAGCACCGCACGTAGCCAGCGCATTGCTCATGATTCAGTCGCTTGTTAACCTCTGTCTGTGTCTGAGTTAGTTTCATTGTCATCGTTTAGTTTACATTTAGCATAGAGTTCGCGGCAGTTGATAATAACAACTAGGGACCTGAAAAAAATCGCAATTGCGATAAATGCGATTTTTTAAATTTCGTACAGAATGCAAGCCTACGTTAATTTTAATGTGAAAAAAATAAAAAAATAAAAAATATAAAAAATATATATCTGCGCGTGAATCAAAGTGCAACAAAATGCGAAAATAACAAATGAGTGCGATTTTATAGCGAAATTACTTTAAATCTGTTAATTTATTTGCGAATTTGTTTATTAAACAAAAGAAAATGTTTAGTAGGTGGCCTAATCACTCGCTAGCGATACCTCATCTCGGACTCGCAGTGTGCCGCATATTGGTCGATATAACAATCGATTTCTGTATCAATACGAACTTTCGACTATAACTTATTCAGACAGCTGACGAACGAAACTCGTTTGTGTACTTGGCGCATCGTGGCGACTGGTGGTTTGCCGAACACGTGGACTTCTCTAAACGGAAAATTTTGCGGCTTGCCACTTGAATAGTAACCAAACTTGAAAACTTAGATGCTAATTTTGGTGCAAAAATTCAAGGCCATTATTCTGAAGCGACAGATAATGCCTTAGCTAAACTCACAGCCTTAGAATGTGCTACAAGGAAAGATTTGTTTGTAAAAGTAGCTCAATCTGCTAGAAGCAAGCTTGCTAGACTAAAGGCAAGTGATCCCAATCGCAAAAACTTTGAAGCCATAGCACAGATATTTTATCCTAGACACGTGGTATTGAACAATGACAAGGAAACCGATATTCAAAAACTTCCGGGCTTTACAAACATTCCATGTCATGAAATAAGGAAGGGCTATGATTCTTTCAAGAATATTATTGAATCGCAGTTAAAACAAAATGAGGAGTGTGAAGTAGTACGTGTTCAATATGAACATGAACATTTTGCCACGAGTTTTTTAGATCTTTTGTGGACACCAACAAACAATGTGGACAGTGAGCGTGTTTTGTCACACTACAATACAATTGTTACAGAGTTATTCACAATGCTTTCATTTGAACATTAAATTGTATCTCAAGTGTCGCCAATAAAGTCATATAGCCCGTAAGAATCCGGAAAAAATTAGATGCTAATTTTCCAAAAATAGATGCTAAATAGGGAAAAAATAAATGCTAATTTAAAGGAAAATAGATGCTAAATTTTCAGGTCCCTAATAACAACTTATGAGTACAGCACAAGTTATTGTTCCCGTCATACCGTAGTCTTCAAATTACTGCTTGTCATTCAATAGCCTACAAATCGACAATGTAAGAACACGGCAATAATGTCGCCACACAGCGGCTTGTTTGTGTGCTCGGCGCTAATACTTCTTTACCTTAACATTACGTTTGTGGAATTACAAAAGCTATTTTATGTTCGACCCTCACTATTATGTGTCAGAAAACGGTGTCATAATGATGGTCATTATAACACTTATTTTCATTATGATACAGTTTCTCCAGCCAATCAGAGCTCGTTCATTGACCAATTAGGTAACGATACCTTCGCGCATGCGCTCAAAATCCAACATGTCGGACATAAACACAACATCGAACTATAATAAATTATCGACATGGAATACGCACCGTCCATATGTTCGAGTAAATAAACTGGCGAATATGAAACAAGAAATAGCACTGTACCTTAAAATCACCAACACTAATTTCTACACAGCGCATTCAAACGACTCCGGTGACAATATTACTGAGGGACGGCAGATGTAAACATATGGCCTGCATATGGCATTGCAAGCACACAGAGCGCATGCGTCAAAGATCTTGAAAGACAGAGAGATGTCTCGCGCTCGCTCTCCGATAACAAAATTCTTGTGGCTGACTCTCAACAGATATTTATGAATATTTATGTTAAAACATATAATAAAATTATAATTATCGTCGAACATAAACAGTCGTATGCAACTCGCCTATAATGGTAATTGAGACACTCGTATGGAAATTATAAAACTCGCATACGCTCGTTTTATAAAAAATACTCGTGTCTTAATTATAGCCATTATAGGCTCGTTGCATAATGTACTATTATATTAACCCTTTTGCTTTCAAGCTCTCAGCTGATGGATGTGTCAAAACTGACAGTCATATTTACCACATGGTAAAAAATTACATGGAAGGCACACCGATAAAGATATCAAAATGAAAGTTGGTAAACGTATAGAATATAATTAAGTACAAGTTTTTCGGGCTTGTAGGCCGTGGTCCAGACAGGATATATCCCGACGTTTCACCGGAAACTGCGTCCGGCATGATCAAGGGTTCCGCTTCTTTCCTTGGCCAGCAGCACTGCTGAAACGTCGGGAGATATCCTGTCTGGACCACGGCCTACAAGACCGAAAAACTTGTACTTAATTATAAACGCCGGCCGTGAAAGCCTAAGCTGTTGTATAGAATATATATCACTTATTATTACTGTAAGTAAGTCATGTCTTTAAACCAAAAGAGTTTAATGTTAAAAAAATAAGAAATGTGAAATCAAAATTACAAGTTTCAGATTTTGCAAGTTTGGAAGTAATTCTAGAAAATGGTATCTACAGCCCAAGTTTGTTATTCATGTCAGTAGGAAGGCTATAATATTGTTTACTAGCATAGTAAATATCAAGATTCTATGTGCATTAGATCCAAGGATAAATTAAAATGTTTAAAATGATGTAGCACTGAAAAATGTCAGCCATTTTTGCATAAAATACAGATTTCTTAAAACGAATATGTAGCACTCACCAATGAAGATATTACTGGATCATCATTATCCTCTACACTTTCCGATTCGGACAGAGAAACATCATCATCACTTGAATAATTATCAATATATTCAGTGATATCATCATCAGCTAATTGAAGTCTTTCCGCCATGTCACACACGGCAAATAACTAGGCCTAATCTAACTGAACTATATCTAACACTTCACTATCACTATGCACCTAATTATCTAAGAAAACTATTTAAATAATTAGGATTTCAGAGCACATTCAGGACACGAAGCAGATAAACTACAGATCTGCAAATAGCTGAACATGCTGATGTCACGAGACACGCCATCGAATTTGATAAGGCCGAAACTGTTGCTAAAATTCCCGGATACCAAAACAGGTTAATTAGAGAGGCAATAGAGGTCGTGAAGCATCCCAATAATTTCAATCGCGAAGATGGGTTCAAACTCAGCAACATCTGGAAAGTTCTACTAGCGCGCGACTGCCAGGGGCGGGGACCAATCAGCGAGCAGCGTGACGTCAACGCAGGGCAAGCAAGCACATCTGACTGGCAACAACCGTTAGAGTACGGCACCAACTCGTACCTACCCATGATTAAGGCTGCTGCAATGTCAGCCGAAACGACGGGAAATAATAACAGATATGCGACGCGGCTCAATCCTGTAAGCCAAGATGATAAACTTGACACCGGCCGCGAAAGCCTACGATCTAAATATTTAAATAATGAACTAACACATTAAATAAATATATTGCCTACGATATAACTTAATTTTACTATATAATCACGTACGAAAACACAAGAGAAATGAACGGAAGTTTGCCGACGACCACGATGTAAACAAGATTCGGAACTCCAGTGAGCACTTGTTTCAGACTCTAAGATTATCGATAAATACGGATAGCCGAAAGTTCCCGCGGAGTATAACGTGAGATACAACTATACTCTTCTTATTACGTGCAAAAATGCTGTTATCTGGCACGTAAATAATGACCTAATAATAAAAAGACGGGTAACGACAGATCGTTACCGTGTCAGTTTTAGCAGGACCCGTGGGTACCGATAGATCGTTACCTTGAAAGCCAAAGGGTTAACCGTACTGAGTCGTGATACAGTGAGTGAATGAGTGTGCTTGGTGTTATCATGATGTTGTTTCTGTGTTCAACTGCTGTAAACTGTGAATGACCTCCACCCAGAATGTTGTTTCATCTTGAAACATCATTGCATGGTGTGTGTTGATATATTCATCATCAGATTACTTTGTGTTTGTATTTTGTATTATATTTGTATAGCTGTCGAGTGTTTGGCCTCTTTCTCGTATTTATTGAATAACTGTGATAAAGGTAGCATAGCTTCGGTGTGTTATTTATTTATATACCGTATTTCTCTATCCGAATGTCTGCGGCGTTCACTCAGGATCGACATTTACATTACATTATTATAGTACCGAAATAATGTCCGAAGAGTGGCCCTGTGTATTATTCGAATCAGCTGATCTACATCAACAATAAAAACTTGGCAACACAGCTCAGCTGTTCCAAGCTCTCCCTATTTCCTTCACGTTCTTTCTTTTGAAATACAGAGTGTAGTATATTACTCTATTTAAATTATTTCCATAAAAAATTTGAGATATATTTCCATCTCAATTTCATACAAAAATATACAACTACATAACAAATCATCCTTCATTTGATACAATGTTTTCTTTTAGAACAGATATTCTTTGAAAAAACTGAGATCATGCCTATGAAACCCTTAGATATAAATGAAGTCTATATAAATGATCATAAAATTAACCTAGTTCCTCAATTTAAGTATCTTGGGGAAATTATAACACATAACTTAAACGAAAAAGTAACTTGGATAAATAGAACAAATAAAATGAAAAAGGCACAATCTCTAACCTGGCCTATCAATAGCTACTAAGATCCAACATTATAAAACTGGAACTCTCCCAGAAGCCACTTATGCTTGTAAAACACTGTTCCAAATTAAAAATGAACAAAGAACTGATCAGCTCCTCAAAACGAAAAGAAGAATCATTAGAACGTGCATAAATAAAAAAGTATCAGTTTGAGGGAGTCTGGAGGATTCTCCCAAATGAAACTGTCTATCATGAGATTGATCCAATCACCAGCACAATGAAGAAGAAAAGAATTTCATATTTTTTTCACATCTTACAGCTTCCAGAAAACAGAATTGTATGCCAAACTGGTGATGAGAAATCTAGGAAAGAAAACTGGAGGAAAATGGATCCAAGAAATCCAACAAGATCTCAAGATAACAGATGCCGAGGAGAAAAATAAAATTAACAACATTATTAAAAGTGGGAGGAGAGAGATCAGACTGGTTGGAACAGAGAAACGGCCTGAAACAAGGAAGTGCACTGTCACCGTTACTTTTCATTGTGGTGATGGATGACATAATGACCCGAGTGGACAAGTAATTGGGGAAGGAAAGATGAAAGCAATGGTGTTTGCAGATGATTTGATGATTTGGGGAAACAAGGAGGAGGAGGTACAGGAACAGTTGATCGTGTGGGAAGGAATAATACAAGGATATGGGATGAAATTTAGCATAAATAAGAGTGAGATGGTGATCACAACAAGGAAGAAGGAAAGAACCACAACAGGAATAACAATTGGTGGGGAACAGCTGAAGAAAGTGGAGAGTTTCAAGTATCTGGGAAGCCTGATACAAGATAATGGAAGAAATGATAGAGAAATAAATGAGGGGGAGGCAGGCAGAAGCATTTCGGATGAGTGTGAGAAGCATGTTATGGAGCAAGGATGTCCCTCAGAACAGCAAAAAGATCATATATCGGACATACTATGTCCCTATTGTGCCCATTTAGCAAGAAATATGCCAATCACAGTATACCAGCGTAGCTCAATTCGGGATTTCGGGGCAGCGGTAAGTTCCCCCACTCTGTGACTCACATATTTTGGATTAATTAGAGGATACACTTGCAAAATTACAACAAAATCAACTCCTATTTAAACATATTTAATTAATAAAATTAATGGCGCTACAAACATTTTTAACACTTTTATTACTGACCCAAATATCAACTGCTTGTTCCAAATGAACAAGGGATCACAAAATAAAATAAACAAATATTGAATTCAAAACCTGTGGTTTCCATATAAACCATCAATTCTTACTTAGTCTCACTTCCATAAAGCACAAACATTAAGTTTACATAACTCCGAGCTCTTTGGCTCCATGCATTTACATTATTACGGTGTCATTCTTGTACACCTCAAACATTGTCTTTTATATTTATTTATTTCTCAAGAACAAATATATAATTATATTTAAAATCTATGTTAATTATCTAATTCAATATTTTTGGGCATGTCCACACATTCAGTTGTTATCATCTCTCTTTATTTCACAAATATATTAAGGTAATCAGAAAATCAATTGTGTACTCCAGAGCGTGAAGGTACTTGACACCGTCAAAAAACTATAGTTACTCCCGAACTCAGTTGCCTTCAATCAACTCGTGGAATCCCACGTCCATACATTATTACCATAGGGATTGTTATTTATCTCTTATGTCTTAATAGACCATTATCATATAAGAAACTACGATCTGAACCGGCAAACGAAATATCCATCTTTAAGGACCTCGGTTCAACGCCCGGGTCGTTTACAACTTTAAACACTCCTGGTGTATTTATTTCTCTTTACAACAGCTTACGAGACGGTCTCTGTTCCCCCTCGCTTTAAAAGAGCTAGTCTCTACTGCTGGGGTGCGATTTATGACACGTTAGGGTGGCGGCGACATCCCGTCTGACCCAACATTTAGTAGCTTATTTTCAAGGCTTTCAAAACAAACCTTCCCATTCTATCCAGTTCTGGGGAGACCGGGCTTTATTGTACCGTATACATTCAAACAACTATTCTTTGGTTCACAGACCATTTTCATATCCTTGGCATTTATTAATTATGAGAGGGTCCTCATTGATTGGGAAGATTAAATACACATACGACGACGGAGAATTTCAGGGGCTTTTATCATAAGAAGATCCTGCATTCGAATCTCTTCAGGTGCCTCGGGAACTAATCCCGTACAGAGGGCTTATTACAAAATGCGATTTAGAGTCGGCCGTGGCCCATATGACATACGCTCAATAATACCATATATTAGCTCCCTTTTTAAATACATACACAATGCCTCGTGATACCATGTCACAATATAGAGGACTTATACAATTATCAATTCACTGCAATCAACTACCCTCCATAAGTAATGTACCAAGTATTTAACTACTACGCGTTCCTAGCGTGACACTTTAATATTATATTTGCGCTCATTATGCGCTATGCATTATTTTAAGCCGAAAATGTCTTCCCAAGAACTGATAAAATCTCTTTAGTAACAATTCATATTATTTTAATTCACATATTAATCTTTCCATGGTCGATAAATCGCTCCCTGTTTTAAAATATTCCATTTAACCTCATTTCTTTTACACATACGTTAAGGCTTAACGTTCTTATGTTCATATCAATTTATTTGATTTTTATTTAACATTTCCATATTTAATTATTATTATTATTATCTTTATTCTTTATACAAGCTCAAAAGCTATTTCTTTCATATCTCAACTTTACTTTATTTCAATGTCTTTCATGATAATTAAATGATATTTCGCTTGCTCTTATGACATCTGTTAAATACATTAACCCTTTATTCACATATTACCTCTACGGGATTTATTCTTTACATAATTATTCATAATTTCTCTATTTATTTTATTATTGTTCAGACCGTATTCTTGATTATTCAGCATTTATTTATTAAAACACATCCCTTTCACTCCAAACTCCGGTGGGTTTTGTACACAATCAATTTCTGACACCAAAATAAAAATGAATTTTGTACTCACATATTTCCAGATCATCCCATGATCTTAAATCTGGTGCGGTGTTTCATTTTTAGGGCCCACTTTGAACCTTTTACACCATATTGAAGGTATTCATCTTACGTAAAAACACTTTTTGACCTATATCTAGAACACTTAATATTGACGACATTTTTATATACTGGTGTGTCCCTTCTGAACACATAATAACACTAAAAATATTATCTAACACACAATCTTGATTATTTTACACTTCACACTTACTCGATCACTAGGCCGTATTTCTGAGCCTATCACACGTGATCTTCTTAAATTCCCGTTTCCAAGGGTGACATTTATCCGATGTCGGCTTCCTATTCTGAAGAATGCGAAAGTCCCGAAACATCTACTGTTCCCTGGAGTTCAATTCTGCTATTCTTATCCTGGATAACTGGCTATTATCTAGCTTAAACGGCTTCTCTGTAGATCTGTCTATTGATCCTAACGAGAGTCTATATGGATCGAGGTCTCCTCTAAGACCTATAGAGTTAGTTTCTAGCAGCTAGCACTTCTTGATTCTAGTACTATTAGAATTGTTCGCCTGCTATCTGGAGCTTATGTTTATAGTCTCCTATTCTATTTATTTGAACTGTTTTTAACACTCCTACGTTCGAACCTTATTCTGTTCTTCCTTTTTAGGTTGCTTCAATTTAAATAACAGTTTATCTGTCTGGTACGATACTTCCGTACGTTATGATCTATTCGTTCGTACATATAACGACCTATCGCCTTTAAGTCCGACGTTCGCAGCCTGCTATGACTATATCTTGCGAATTTTCACTTTAACTTGTATACAGTCGGGCCTAAATCCTATAATTAGGAGTTTCCTAATATTTCACTACGGCGATACTTTTAAAATTTCGTCTTGAATGCTCCTTATGGAGGCAAGCAAGTCGTTACTACTGTGACGCCTGTGGCTATCGGATCTTACTTCTGCGATGTAAAACAGCGTTTCTCCCCTCAAGGAGTACTGGTAGCGGTTATCGATGTAACGCAGAGTTACGTCCCCTCACGGACTGTCGGAATGACTATTTCTACGTCGTGGAGCAGCACTTCCCCTCACGGAATGCTCGTAGGACTGCATGCGATGTGACACAGTGACGTGCCCTCTGGCTGTCTGAATACTGCATTCGGTGCTTATACTTGTTGCGCAGTATGACCTCCCCTGAGATTCATACGTTTGAAGACTTTGATGCAGCACCTCCGGTCACGGAGTGCTCGTTGTAACTGCATGCTTGGCTTGGAAACGCCCGAAGCTTTATACTGTTTTACTACAAAAAAATAAGACTCAAGCCTTTTCTGTGGTCAACTTCTAAAATAATGGTGCCACAAATATAAAAATTATACCTTCCGAAAGCTCGTCTTCTCAATGTCTAATGATCTTATTGCACCTAAGAATCGATCGTGCAATTCGGAGATATTAATTAATTTCTCGTCCTCAATTGTGTGGGTGTTGCATTCTTTTTGCTCTCTCCCCTCCACAGAGGCTTAGGTAATTCCCCTATGACGTCGTCTTACGTCGGCAGTTTATTTCTGCACAATTATTACATGGTTTCTCTATACTGAAAAATCTCTCATTCAAAATGATTCACTGTACTGTGCTTGTTTACTCATTATTATGCTCGTAAACGTGTTAATTTTAATTATTCCTCTTCTGGTGCCTATGTGGCGTTGTCAAATTCCAGCAACGTCAGCTCGAATTCCGATTCAGGCTTCTCTTTCTATCACGGTGGAAAATTCCACTCAGTTATTAATACTCGTGACCGGCCCTCTCTGAAATGTCGAGTGGGGTGATCTCATCTAAGGAGCATCTGTCCCTAGTCGCTTGCACAATGTTAAGCTATATTCCTGGCTTAAAATCTCTCTCCGTTCCTTTAAGAAACTATACTTTTCTTTCATTTCCTCCTTAAGGACATGGATTCGACCGTCATGGACCCTATGGCCCATGGGTTCATCTCTCCCCTCCTTAGGTAAATAAATTTTCGAAAATTTTGAGGAAATTTATTTCAATTTAATTTGTATTACTCTATTCGTCGAATCCATCATAACGTCATCCGTATTTACTATTGTTTTTACTTCTTTTAAGTCGTATCCGGTAATTGTGTAGGTTGGGTATGCTCTGTCCCTACCCTTTCTTTCTTTCTTTATTCGTCTGGACTTTAAGTTCCCAGAACCTCATTCTCCCTTACGGGTTTGGTCTATCCCTACCCGTTTCCTTATTTCATCATTTTCTTTTCTTAAATTGGAATTTTCTTCTTCAATAAATTCAATTATTTCTTTAATTTCCCAATATACTTTCTCCAATTCGCATTCGCACTCGAATGCTTGAGCTCTATTTTCTATTTCTTCCTTATTCTTGTCTATGTCAAAAGCGGATTCATCTCTAAATGTTTCCATGACCAGGGCTTGTTCATTTTCTTCATCAAAATCTTCGGGAGGGTAATATAATTTCAAATTTGCTGAATTCATGGTCACTTCGTGATCCGTTTCACAGTGCCGAATTCTATATGCGTTATTCCTCAAATCTCTGATTATCTGATATGGTCCGTGGTACATTTTCTGGAACTTCTTGTACACACGGTTCCCTGGATCCGAAATGGCTGGTCTTTTCACTAACACCATTTCTCCTGCTAATAATGGTCGATGATACCTCTTATGCCTATTTCTTCTCTGCCTCCTGTCGGCTTGAGCTTTTAGATGCTCAAAGGCTCTCCTAATTCGTACATCTCTTCCCGGCTGAGCGTCTGCTGGCCTAGGAATTACCAGATTCCAAGGTCTTTCTGGTTGCTCATTTCGATGTAACGTTATGGGTATCTCTCCTGTGGATTCATGGATTGTATTATTTATACAAAATTCGATAATATCCAAAATATCTATCCACTTCCAATTTTCTTCGGCACAGTATATTCTACAGTACTTGGCCGTTTCTCTCATAACTCTCTCTACAGGGTTTGCCTCAGGATGGCGAATACTTGACAAAATTTGACGTATTCCAAGTCTTGCTAATTCTCGTCTGAACTCTACACTGGTGAAACAACTGCCGTGATCCGACAACAAGTTCTCAGGTTTCCCCAGAATCGGTATCACTTTTTCTTTAAGTCGTTTTAACACCTGTTTGGTACTAGTCTTCTGTATGGGAGCAAGGACAACCATTTTAGTGAAGACATCCATAGCCACCATTATGTGTCGATTTCCTCTTCTTGCCTTTGGCAAAGGTCCAAAATTATCAATAGATATGATTTGGCCGGGCCTTTCGGGCAACAATGGTATAGGCTTCTGTCTCATCAGAAATGCATTAGGTTTAATCCTTTGACATAAATCACATGTCTTTAGTGTGTCCCTTACAGTTTCTCTCAGTCTCGGCCATATAAATGCTTCTTTCAGCATCGAGACTGTTTTGTCGACTCCCATATGTCCGAACGATCAATGGGCTAACCATACTATTTTCCTCTGCAAAATTGCAGGTACAACAATCCTTAATTTCGTATGGTCAGAGTCCACAAACTTATATAATAACCCAGTATAAAACGTGTAATCTTGTGCTATCTTCTCAGCTTCCGTGTACGCTGGTGTTCCTCTTATCAAGCTTCCCTCAAGGAATGATATGAGCATGTTCATCCATGGATCCTCCCGTTGTCTTTGACTAATGCTTCTTAACTCATTAAGAGTACGCTGATCCCTGTCTTCCAAATCTATAGCCATTACTTCCTCTTCTATGGACTCTGGCTGTCTACTTAAGTAGTCTGGAACTATGTTTTCCTTTCCTGGGCAGTACTCTATCTTGACATCAAATTGTTGAATATATAAAGCCCAACGCATCAACCTTTGACTGGATAAATCAGTCTTCATCAAAAAGGTTAAGGCTTTATGATCCGTCCTTAGAATGACCTGAAACCCATATACGATCTTCCGCCAATATTGCAACGCGTGCAATATCGCTAACAGCTCGATCTCGCTGATCGTATAATTTTTCTCGTGTGGTTTCAGTCTCCTATTTGTGAAAGCTAGATAGTTCTTCTTATCAGGGTTTTCCGGGTTCTCCTGATATAGCATTGCCCCTATTCCAATCTGGGATGCGTCTGTCTGAATGATAAATCTCTGATTAAAATCAGGATATCCTAGCTTCACGTAATTTAAGAGCATTTCCTTGGCCTCCACGAATGCTTTTTCTGCTTCCTCCGTCCATTTCCACTTGCCCCCCTTCTTCAGAAGGTCCTGTAGTGGTGCAACAGTTTTGGTGTATGATGGACAATGTCCTGAGAAGAACCCAATCAATCCCAAAAACTGGCGAACGTTCTTCACTTTCAAAGGCCTTGGAAAATCCCTTATCGATTCCAATTTGCATGGATTTGGTTTAACACCATCCTTGTCAATCACATGCCCTAAAAATGTCACTTGCCTTTGACAGAAGTTCGACTTCTTTAAATTTATCTTAAAATTTGCCCTTCTTAGGTCTTCTAATAATTTCTTCAAATTTTCTAAATGTTCCTCAATGTTTTCCGAGGTAAGCAAAATGTCATCTACGTATCGGATAGTGCACTCTTTCACTTCCTCTGACAGGTTTCGATCCAGCGCTCTTATTAATGCCGATCCTGCAGTCTTTAATCCAAACGGACATCTTCTAAAGCAGTATGTTTGTTGATCGAACTGAAATCCAGTCAACAAGCTGGTTTTCTCTTCCAGTTCGAGATGATGATACGAAGAAGTCATGTCAATATTTGTAAAAATCTTCTTGCCTTTAAACTTCCTCAGTATTTCTTTTATGGGTGGTGCCGAATCATTTTCTGGTATAATTTTTGCATTTAGATTTCTGGCATCTAAACACACCCTTACTGAGCCATCCGGTTTACTCACAATCACTAATGGACTAACATATGGTGTCGCCATCTTTTCTATAACACCTGCATTCATCATCTCCTGCAGTGTTTTCTTGGTTTGTGGGTAATGTTTTTCCGCAACCGGGTATGGTTTTTGTTTGAACGGTGCCCAATCGTTGACTTGGAACGCGTATTTAAAATTTTCAATCTTCCCTGGCTTGGAATCAAATACGTCCCTATAATCCAATAATAATTTCTTTAACCGTTCCTTAATTTCAAGGCTGACTTTAGCTTCCTCCACTTTTCCTGACAGGTTGGTCTCGAACTCATTTTCCACATTATCTTCGAGTTCTATGTTGAGGACTTCAAATATCTTTTCTATGTCCTTATAATCTTCCTCAATCACTTCTTCCATATGCCATACCTGTTCTGCTATTTTCGCCTCCTGATCCTGTAGGTTAATGTTTTGCTCATCCACATCCTCTCTTTGAATTCTAATGCAGTTTTGCGCTAGGTCTATAATGACCTTGTTCTCACGGATAAAATCAATACCTAAAATGACATTATACGGTAATTGATTTACCAGCAAAAAGCACTGCGAAATTTCAGCGTTACCCATGATTAAATCAATGTATACCTGAAATTTACATGTCAAAGATTTTTCAGGGATAATTCCCTTAATCTTTACACTTGATGTGGGAATCTTTAGTACTCGGCCCCTTGTTTCCAATTCATTTAAAAGGGTTTGTGTAATTAAACTTATTGTGGATCCAGTATCAATCAATGCTCTGACCAGTAATCCTTCTATCCTAAGCATAATTATAGGTAGTTCTCTTTTAACAGGTGGGATTCCTTCCACATCCTCGTTAATTAGTTCATCTGGTCTGGCTATCCAATTTACAATTTCTACCTCCTCCCAGCTCCTGGTATGTTTCCACTTTTGACAATTTAAATTTGGAGTTTTTTTTTATCCTGAGGGCTCCCTTTTCCCTCATTCTTTAGCTGAGCTTGTAGTTCCAAGCTTTGAGCTCCGTCTAGTCGGTCGGGTGATTTCCGGTTCTTGATTGCCTCACTCCAACGGACTTTTTGCCTATCAGGTTCATCTGGTCTTTCGTTCATATAACGAAGACTCTCCTGATATCTTTCTTCTATTTCGGCCCGATATTCATCATCCCTATCGTCTGGCCTTACATTCCTCCTGGGATAGTTCTCCCATTTCTTTCTATTGTCCGGCCTTTGCTGGTTATTATTATAGGGTCGGCTTTCCTGTTGCCTATAACCCGTCGTTCTAGGATTTCTTCCTCGATATCCTCCCCTGTAATATGGCTGTATCCTTCTAGGCTCCTGGTGCCCATACTCTCGATCTCGTCCTTGAGTATCCGTACTGGTGGACTGATTCCTGGTCGCTGGTTTTTCTCCAGTTTCATGACTGCTGGCCATGTGTACTTGCTCAGTTTGTCTCTGATGCCGAGGTGTTACGTGCGAAGTCGTCATATCTAACTGACGTAATACGCTTTCCACTTCCACAGCACTTCTGGCTTTGGATGAAATTAGCAGCCTCTGAATCTCATATGGAAGCTGTCTTGCAATGGCAGCACACAGGTCGTTTTCTGCCGGAGCAATATCCAGTTCGCGGAATTTACACAGCTGAGCGGTGAAAAATTCCGAGTATTTAGTCGGTGCATTGGTGCTGTACTTCCTAGAGTACAGATCTAGCCTTAAGTTTTCTTGGACATCTGCTGCCCAATATCGCTTTAAAAATGCTTCCCTAAAGCCTTCCACCGTATCAAAAGTGTATCTGAAGCTTCTGAACCAGGTGAGACAATCACCTGCCAACAGCTTTTCAATAGCTCTCAGTCTCCGATCCTGAGGAACCTTCATTTCATTTAGATACTCTGCCACTTCTTTTAGCCAGTATTTTGGAGTAATAGACATGTTATTACCCGTAAACTTTACTGGTCTATCCTCATTGGATTTAATAATGTTTATTATTTGGCCATTTGTCTGATTCGTGTACGGGGTTGACATCGCCATTGGATATCCTGGGTTCTTATAAGGGCTCTCCCCTCCTAAGTCCCTTTCCGTATCTGTGCCTTGTTCACGGGAATCTACCCATCCTGTCTTTGGAAACTCCTCCTGATTTTCGAATTCTAACTTCCTTTCTCTTCGGGCACTTTCTTCATTTGCCATGAGTTGGATTTCCATTTGACTATTCTTAAGTTCCGTCCTCTCCAATCGGGATCTTAATTCATTCTGAATTCTTTCTTGATTCATTTTAATATCTTCCTCTATCTTTTTGAGTTGGAATTTCTCATCCCTGAAGCTATCCCTAAATCCATTTATTTGGTCTTCTACCTCTTTCTTAATGATCTTAGCATGTTGGTCTATAATTTCTGGCTTAACGTCACCTATGGTCTCCAGGCCTTCTCGTATCTCCTTTATTTGCTTCTCCACTTCTTTTCGTCCTTTGACCATATCTATTTTCATTCCTTCAAGCCTTCCCTCAGTCTTCTCTTGACTCTTATATAACTTCATCATTTCATCTTGGACCTGATTAATTTCCTTATTGGTTTTTCCTACGTGATCCTTTAATGTTCCGATGGTTTCCTGAACCTCAATAATACCCTGACTTATTTCATTTATTTTATGGGTACTTTCCTTACTTTCGTTCTCTCGTTGTTTTCTTTCACTCTGGAGATGCCCCTCGTATACACCTAACCTTTGATCTATTTTCGTTTCGTATGTCTTCAAATTCTCATCTACCTGCCCGGTAAAATGATCAATTTGATCTTTCATCTCCTTAACATCCTTTAGATTTTGATTTTTCATCTCAGTTACTTCAGTCTGAACTACACCGATTTTGTTCTCGAGGGTCCCTACTTTCTCCTCAACCTTTCCAAATCGGGTCCCTAGCTTATTCACGCTTTGTTTTATTTCCTCCCGGGAGGCCTCACAAATATCGCTGTTAGATTTTATCTGATCTTCTAATTTTTCCTGCACTTCTTGGATCTGGGTTACAAGTTCATTTTTACAATCGTCTACCTTCTTTTGACATGCTGTTTCCATAGAATTTAACTTAATTTTTATAGCCTTAAAATTACCTTTTAAATTTTCAAAGTTTTCTTTGCATTGAGTTTGGGAATTTACCATACTGTCTTTCAATATGTTGATTTGGCCTTGCAGTTCAGACTTAAGTGCCCCATTTTCATTTTCAATTTTACTTGTGATTTCCCCTTTTAACTCAGTTAACTTGTCCCCCAACTTAGTATCAAAACCTTGGAATTTGTCATTCATTATCCCTTCTAATTTCTCATTTATATTACTTTGTATTTTAGTCTCCATGACCTCTAGTTTAGTGTTCATATTAACACTATCAGTTTTTAGTGACTCTAAACTTTGATTTATAGATCCTAACCCTTCTTTATTTTCAGTCTGTTGGCTATCCAACTTATTCAAACTCTCATTTATGGATTCGAACACTCTGTTATTTTCATCCTTTTGGAGACCCAATGTATTGTCTATTGTTCCCAATTTATTGTTTATGGCCTCCAAGAGCCGCTGCATCTCTTCACTCAATGCCATCTTATGAGAATACAGTGGGCCACTAATGCCACCACACTAGTACATGCTTGAGAGATGATACTCTGAATTAGTGTGTCCCAATTTCTTTTAAAATATTACTTTGGTACGGGTATTCACTTACAACGTACCCTTTTGATACTCTTATTCAATTTCATAAACCTTTATGGAAGTGTTTAAAATTCAAAATTTCGAAAAACCATTTTTTTTTTTCAAAAAATGAAAATTTTGATTTTTCGAGAAAACTCGGGTTTTCCCTAGGAAAACTCAGCCCTGCGTACTGGGCGCCAAAAAGATTAAGTATGGTTTGCTAGGGGGTTTGATAATATAATATATTCAGGGCTGCTCGGTATGAGTTTCCAGGGACCCTTGCGGTCAGTTAATATTTTACGTTGTAGCTTTTCCTATCATTACTTTAATTTTACATAATATGACCGACTTAAGTGTTCCTCTAGTCATTAATCCAGCACAGTATTTATATATCCCCCTGTGCCCATTTAGCAAGAAATATGCCAATCACAGTATACCAGCGTAGCTCAATTCGGGATTTCGGGGCAGCGGTAAGTTCCCCCACTCTGTGACTCACATATTTTGGATTAATTAGAGGATACACTTGCAAAATAACAACAAAATCAACTCCTATTTAAACATATTTAATTAATAAAATTAATGGCGCTACAAACATTTTTAACACTTTTATTACTGACCCAAATATCAACTGCTTGTTCCAAATGAACAAGGGATCACAAAATAAAATAAACAAATATTGAATTCAAAACCTGTGGTTTCCATATAAACCATCAATTCTTACTTAGTCTCACTTCCATAAAGCACAAACATTAAGTTTACATAACTCCGAGCTCTTTGGCTCCATGCATTTACATTATTACGGTGTCATTCTTGTACACCTCAAACATTGTCTTTTATATTTATTTATTTCTCAAGAACAAATATATAATTATATTTAAAATCTATGTTAATTATCTAATTCAATATTTTTGGGCATGTCCACACATTCAGTTGTTATCATCTCTCTTTATTTCACAAATATATTAAGGTAATCAGAAAATCAATTGTGTACTCCAGAGCGTGAAGGTACTTGACACCGTCAAAAAACTATAGTTACTCCCGAACTCAGTTGCCTTCAATCAACTCGTGGAATCCCACGTCCATACATTATTACCATAGGGATTGTTATTTATCTCTTATGTCTTAATAGACCATTATCATATAAGAAACTACGATCTGAACCGGCAAACGAAATATCCATCTTTAAGGACCTCGGTTCAACGCCCGGGTCGTTTACAACTTTAAACACTCCTGGTGTATTTATTTCTCTTTACAACAGCTTACGAGACGGTCTCTGTTCCCCCTCGCTTTAAAAGAGCTAGTCTCTACTGCTGGGGTGCGATTTATGACACGTTAGGGTGGCGGCGACATCCCGTCTGACCCAACATTTAGTAGCTTATTTTCAAGGCTTTCAAAACAAACCTTCCCATTCTATCCAGTTCTGGGGAGACCGGGCTTTATTGTACCGTATACATTCAAACAACTATTCTTTGGTTCACAGACCATTTTCATATCCTTGGCATTTATTAATTATGAGAGGGTCCTCATTGATTGGGAAGATTAAATACACATACGACGACGGAGAATTTCAGGGGCTTTTATCATAAGAAGATCCTGCATTCGAATCTCTTCAGGTGCCTCGGGAACTAATCCCGTACAGAGGGCTTATTACAAAATGCGATTTAGAGTTGGCCGTGGCCCATATGACATACGCTCAATAATACCATATATTAGCTCCCTTTTTAAATACATACACAATGCCTCGTGATACCATGTCACAATATAGAGGACTTATACAATTATCAATTCACTGCAATCAACTACCCTCCATAAGTAATGTACCAAGTATTTAACTACTACGCGTTCCTAGCGTGACACTTTAATATTATATTTGCGCTCATTATGCGCTATGCATTATTTTAAGCCGAAAATGTCTTCCCAAGAACTGATAAAATCTCTTTAGTAACAATTCATATTATTTTAATTCACATATTAATCTTTCCATGGTCGATAAATCGCTCCCTGTTTTAAAATATTCCATTTAACCTCATTTCTTTTACACATACGTTAAGGCTTAACGTTCTTATGTTCATATCAATTTATTTGATTTTTATTTAACATTTCCATATTTAATTATTATTATTATTATCTTTATTCTTTATACAAGCTCAAAAGCTATTTCTTTCATATCTCAACTTTACTTTATTTCAATGTCTTTCATGATAATTAAATGATATTTCGCTTGCTCTTATGACATCTGTTAAATACATTAACCCTTTATTCACATATTACCTCTACGGGATTTATTCTTTACATAATTATTCATAATTTCTCTATTTATTTTATTATTGTTCAGACCGTATTCTTGATTATTCAGCATTTATTTATTAAAACACATCCCTTTCACTCCAAACTCCGGTGGGTTTTGTACACAATCAATTTCTGACACCAAAATAAAAATGAATTTTGTACTCACATATTTCCAGATCATCCCATGATCTTAAATCTGGTGCGGTGTTTCATTTTTAGGGCCCACTTTGAACCTTTTACACCATATTGAAGGTATTCATCTTACGTAAAAACACTTTTTGACCTATATCTAGAACACTTAATATTGACGACATTTTTATATACTGGTGTGTCCCTTCTGAACACATAATAACACTAAAAATATTATCTAACACACAATCTTGATTATTTTACACTTCACACTTACTCGATCACTAGGCCGTATTTCTGAGCCTATCACACGTGATCTTCTTAAATTCCCGTTTCCAAGGGTGACATTTATCCGATGTCGGCTTCCTATTCTGAAGAATGCGAAAGTCCCGAAACATCTACTGTTCCCTGGAGTTCAATTCTGCTATTCCTATCCTGGATAACTGGCTATTATCTAGCTTAAACGGCTTCTCTGTAGATCTGTCTATTGATCCTAACGAGAGTCTATATGGATCGAGGTCTCCTCTAAGACCTATAGAGTTAGTTTCTAGCAGCTAGCACTTCTTGATTCTAGTACTATTAGAATTGTTCGCCTGCTATCTGGAGCTAATGTTTATAGTCTCCTATTCTATTTATTTGAACTGTTTTTAACACTCCTACGTTCGAACCTTATTCTGTTCTTCCTTTTTAGGTTGCTTCAATTTAAATAACAGTTTATCTGTCTGGTACGATACTTCCGTACGTTATGATCTATTCGTTCGTACATATAACGACCTATCGCCTTTAAGTCCGACGTTCGCAGCCTGCTATGACTATATCTTGCGAATTTTCACTTTAACTTGTATACAGTCGGGCCTAAATCCTATAATTAGGAGTTTCCTAATATTTCACTACGGCGATACTTTTAAAATTTCGTCTTGAATGCTCCTTATGGAGGCAAGCAAGTCGTTACTACTGTGACGCCTGTGGCTATCGGATCTTACTTCTGCGATGTAAAACAGCGTTTCTCCCCTCAAGGAGTACTGGTAGCGGTTATCGATGTAACGCAGAGTTACGTCCCCTCACGGACTGTCGGAATGACTATTTCTACGTCGTGGAGCAGCACTTCCCCTCACGGAATGCTCGTAGGACTGCATGCGATGTGACACAGTGACGTGCCCTCTGGCTGTCTGAATACTGCATTCGGTGCTTATACTTGTTGCGCAGTATGACCTCCCCTGAGATTCATACGTTTGAAGACTTTGATGCAGCACCTCCGGTCACGGAGTGCTCGTTGTAACTGCATGCTTGGCTTGGAAACGCCCGAAGCTTTATACTGTTTTACTACAAAAAAATAAGACTCAAGCCTTTTCTGTGGTCAACTTCTAAAATAATGGTGCCACAAATATAAAAATTATACCTTCCGAAAGCTCGTCTTCTCAATGTCTAATGATCTTATTGCACCTAAGAATCGATCGTGCAATTCGGAGATATTAATTAATTTCTCGTCCTCAATTGTGTGGGTGTTGCATTCTTTTTGCTCTCTCCCCTCCACAGAGGCTTAGGTAATTCCCCTATGACGTCGTCTTACGTCGGCAGTTTATTTCTGCACAATTATTACATGGTTTCTCTATACTGAAAAATCTCTCATTCAAAATGATTCACTGTACTGTGCTTGTTTACTCATTATTATGCTCGTAAACGTGTTAATTTTAATTATTCCTCTTCTGGTGCCTATGCGGCGTTGTCAAATTCCAGCAACGTCAGCTCGAATTCCGATTCAGGCTTCTCTTTCTATCACGGTGGAAAATTCCACTCAGTTATTAATACTCGTGACCGGCCCTCTCTGAAATGTCGAGTGGGGTGATCTCATCTAAGGAGCATCTGTCCCTAGTCGCTTGCACAATGTTAAGCTATATTCCTGGCTTAAAATCTCTCTCCGTTCCTTTAAGAAACTATACTTTTCTTTCATTTCCTCCTTAAGGACATGGATTCGACCGTCATGGACCCTATGGCCCATGGGTTCACTATCCTGACGTATGCCTCGGAGACCTGGGTTATGAAAGGAAGGGAGAAGAGCAAAATACAGGCCAGTGAGATGAGGTTCTTGAGAAGCAGTATTGGAGCTACAAAGATGGACAGAATAAGAAATGAGAGGACCAGAGAATTAATGAAGGAGGAACCATTACAGGATGGTATAGAGAAATCTAGACTTAGGTGGTATGGACATGTAAAACGAATGGAGGAGAAGAGGATACCCAGGAGAGTACACGAGACGAAGTGGGAAGGAAAGAGACCGAGAGGAAGACCGAGAGACAGGTGGCTGAAGGGGGTGGAAGAAAGCGTGAAGAAGAGAGGAGAAGACTGGTCAAGGGTGGAAGCTGAGAGATGGTGGGAAGACAGAAGACGTTGGAGAGGCTTGTGTTCCAAACAGACCCGGCCAGTGGCTGGAAACTGTGCAAGATGATGATGATGATTAAAACTCACAAATTTTCTGCAGAAATGACACATAGAAAGCCTATGGAGATTTCAGATGGGTTGAGAAAATCCCGATCTGAAAGAATGAAAAAGTACTGGAAAGAGCGCAAGAACCAAGCAGTACTATCTTCAAAGAAGAAGCGATTGTGGAACGACTCAAGTGGTCCAATGTGACCAATCAAGATTAATAATAATAATAAACAGAGTGCTAGTAGACTATAGCTTTCAGTAATATAAAATAATAAAAACATACAATTCCAAAAGTATTCAATTCAAAAATTCATCCAGCAGTCAAAAGAAGTAAAATTTCCTCAAAGCTTTGAATATTCCTTGAAGATATCAGGAATGCTAGAAGTATCTATTGGTGCTAAATGGCACAGTATACATACACTGAAGAGCGATTCAAATCTATGACAGAACAAAACGACAATTTTACATTAAATCTTGTGTTTTTTTCTTTCCAAATGGTCACTTCAGAATAGTTCCTTGGGTATATTTGATAAAGGAATGAAAAGAATATACATAATTCTCTTATACAGCTTACAACAGAAGTTAATCTTTTAGAAAGCGACTTCGGTGGCATACCGGTAGTTGGTAGCATGCTGAGCTTCTATGCCTAAGATCGCGGGTTCAAACCCGGCCGAAGCCGTCGGATTTTTTAAGAGCGTTAAAAATCCCTCGGTATGCCTTCCTTCAGAGGGGAAGTCATAGATTTATGTCATGTTAAAGAACCTTCCACTAATTACACCTGTGTGAAACTAAATTAGGTTAAAAATGTAAACAACGCTCAGGTTCCTACGTTCGTCGCCAGGAGCCGACTGCGGTGGTATCTAGTAGCCAAGTTATGAAATAGTAGTCGTTGACGGTGGTGGCAAAAGTAGGAACTACTTGGAAAATCCAAAGTATGCAGTCCTTACTTGAATTAAGAAACAGATAACACACACTAATACAGTCATCACAATTAACACCGGTTAACAGACAGATTCTACACACACCCAAAGTACACGGGGCTACATGACCGCGTTGTCGCAGCCCCTAAACTGAGGAATCAACCAATCTTTTAGAACAAATGAAAATGAATTTATAAATCAAAATCTACCAACTAAATTTTGATTTCAGACATACTCTAGTTCGGAAGCTACACCCATAATAGAGTCCTGCATGGATAAACAAAAATTTATCTGCATCCGCACGTTTTTTATCCGAATCCGCTGACATTACAATAATGTTTTTTTAAAAGCAACACATTTAGACATTTGAGGAGACAGTCGATAGCCTAGGCTATGTATGTCATGTGCTATGTTCAAAATGAATGTTATACAGCCAGAATTGTAACCTTTTTCCGTTCCAAGTGTTAATTATGCTTGATGACATATTGAATGAGAGATTAGCTTAAATCATTATCTTAAATTTGTCATGGAAAGAGCATAACGGAAAAAATATGTCATAAACATCCGGTTCCTAGCAATGATATTCAACAAGTTCGGATTGTTGATGATGATGATAATTGGTGTTTTAAGGGGCCTAATGGTTTGGGTAATCGTGAAGATGATAATGAAATGTAAACTATAACTAAAACTAACTTATATACTAGAAGAAGAAATGGAATCAAAAGGAGAATAAGGCAAATAAAGCACAGAAGGAAAAGAAATGCCCTCAACCCTCGAAGAATGCGGATTGTTGGACTTGGAAGGAAGGAGAGCCATAAAAGGCAGATAGGAAAGTGAAAGAGGAGAGGGTCCGCCCCACAGGTAATGGATAAAAGGGGGAAAACCGGACCCAGCTCAGGAAGCCCTCGGGGTCGCCAAATCCCGAACTCACCAGCCGTGAGCTCCTGAGGGTATAGCAATATCTAGGGTGCACCAGAAGTCGTGGGGCTACATACACCCTGCCTCCTTAAGGGCCTTGAGCACAAGGCAGGAGGTAAAAGGAAAAGAAAAAGAAGGCTGACCCCTCGCAGAAGGAGGCTATCAGAATAGATGAGACAAGGGCCAATTAAGGCGGGAAAGGAAGAGACTCCCCAGGCCTCGGATACCCTAATACTGTCGGGGTTGGAAGAGAACAAGAGTTGACCAAGTGAGGTCGACAGGAAAGAAGACGGAGAAGAGCCCGGCACAAGTAAGTGGAAGCAATGCCGGACTCAGCTGGGGCCCCATGGTCGCCAACCCACGTCCCACTAGATGTGAGCCCCTGGGGGATATCCGCATCAGCGCAGGGCTTTACCCGTAACTACTAACTTTTCAAATGGCCTATCAGTAATAACCTGAAGTGACAGAATGCAAGGGAAACCGCATTTATCAAAGAGCATCCTTATGACAGGAGAACATCATCGTCACCTCACCAACATGTGAGCACCAACCAGGGTTTTGTTAAACAACCAAGTCAGCCAAAATTTTCCTTCATCTATATAGAAAACTGTGGAACTACTACATCATGTGAGAATTCTTCATTGTGTAACTCACTGAAATAGCCTTCTCCCTCTAGTAGTTATTGAACTTGAATTATCAAATTTAACCATAATTAAGAGAGGCTCATCATTACTGGAAACAACGTCAAGTTGGGACCACATTCAAACATGTCAAAGTTGTTTGTCAAGATGTTGAATAAGACATATTAAACCAATAGAATTTTCGACGATGGTTGGAACTTCCAGATTTTAATACGTTTTATCAACTACTTTAAGAATTTTATTTCTTAAAGTTTTTTACCCTAACATTGATCATAAAATAATTTTTTAATTGAAATGTATGAAGGGGTACCCAAAAATAAGGAATTATTTTTTAAAAGCTATGTATTTTCAAAACAACCTTATCCCCTTCAAAATACAACTAATACATTTGTCCCACTGGTGCTTCCACTGTTCAAAAAAAAAATTGTAGTCACATGTTGGTGACACGTTTTTAAATTCCCGTTTATTTCCCGAACGAAAATCGACCAAATTCCCGTATATTTTAGATCTCTCTGAGACTAGAGTTCGCATACCAAATGGCTGAAAAATGAATCCTAAAGCGCGAATCAAGTTTTTCTAGCGTAAGAGTAACTGCATAGTGACAGTATGTTGTTTCATGACGAGACGCATCAACATGTACTGGAGACAAATGTAGTCCATCTGGAATGGTCATTATCCAGATCAGATACTATCCCGATTACGACTAAGTATAACTTGTGAGTGTGAAAGTCATGGGAATCTTGTTATACACGAACGGTGCCGATCACATCCAATTGCGTACCGTGCTCACGACTTCCCCAAAGTCAGACCGCACCCCACCCTAAACTCGCGACCACAGAGAATTAAGTCAACCAGCTTGCGAGTGGTGCCGAAACCTACTAGCCACCTTTATCTTTGCTATGCCAACGGAAATCTCGTCAAAAGGCCGGCAAGCGGAGTGGATTGCATAACAACTTAATACTCTCGAAGAGGCCGTGAGGATAAAGGGAATCTTGTCAAATGGCAGAGAGCGGCATCGACTGCATAACATCGAGATATTTAGGCCTATCCGTGCCCGACTGCGAGAACAAGGGGAGTCTTGTCAAACGGACCACGAACGGCGCTAATGCGTAACATTGCAATATTTCTCCGTGTCTGATAGGGAGAACGGGAATCTCGTCAAACGAACCACGGACGATGCTGACTGCGTAACACCGCAATACTTCTCTGTGTCTGACCGAGATCATGGGAATCTCATCAAACGGACCACAAACGGCACCGATTAAGTAACATCACAATATTTATCGAAAAAGTGAACCCTGTCGAGCGTCCGAGAGCAGGGTTGATTGTTTAACATCGCAATACAGTACCTTCACACATTGTTCCCCAGTACCCAGCCTCAACCTCGAAGCCGTAGGACCAGCAGAAATCTCGTTAAATTGACGGATGGCAACGTAGGCGAAAGGCAAAGTAGCATAATGGTTCCTACTTCTACTGAATATCCTTCCCCATCACATTGAGCTTCACAAACGTACCCCGTGATGTAAAAATATCAGCTCTGCATAAAAATAACTGATCTCCTCAGTGATTAACAATGCAGGCTCCGTCATTGTCTAGCACCTAGCGCGGCGAGTAGGGGGAATGGCTGGCGGTCGGCCAGGCAAAGCAGTCGAATTCGTCTGCGACGTGACTTTGGCTGGGCTCTTACCCCGCTAAGCGGCGGCGTGGCCTGCAGGCGAAATAGAAGGCCGAGCAGTAGGACTCTACCGAGCGTTCGGAGGCTAAGAAGTCGGGCATTATGAGACTTTTCAAGATTTCCCGGATTAAATGCGAAATTCCCGTATATTTCCTGCAATTTTCCCGGGTCACTAAAATTCCCGTATCTTCTTCTCCCTAGGGTTTTCCTGCTGGTGCAGGGTCTGCCATTTTGTACGATCTTGGGCATCTTGTGGTCTTAAGTTGAGGGTCTTCATGTCAGCATTTACTGTGTCATGCCAGCGCTGGTTTGGACGTTGCCCATTAATTTCAAACGTGAGGGTGAAATTGGCAACTGCTCCAGGTGCAGCACGCAGGACATGACCATACCATTGGAGACTCTTTTCCCGCGCCTTCTCAGTGATGGGTGCGATGCCCATTTGCTGGCGAACAGTGTCATTTTTGACATGATGCAGGAGTGTGATGTCCATATATCAACGGAGCATACACATTTCCATATATTCCCATATATTTCCCGCATATCCCGATTCGCTCCACACCCATTAGTCGTCTTTAGAAATAGCTGACAGCTCCTCCCTCGTTTTTTCTTGACCCCTTCAATGTCGTCAAATTGGTGTCCTTTCATGCCCCGTTTCATGCGTGCAAATAAGTAAAAGTCGCACGGAGCCTGGTCAGGCAGCGGAACCATGCCACTTGAGCCAAAAACTGCCTAACAGAGATGGCTGTGTGTGCAGGTGAGTTGTCGTGGTGAAAGAAACAGTCCCCTGTCTGCCAAAAATCGGGTCATTTTTGGCAACCACTGTCGCGCAATCTTCTTATAACTTCCTGGGGGGAACAAACTCTGAATTATGTCAATATTTTTATCGATCTGGGCAGTTGATGGACGTCCAGAATGAGGTTTGTCATCAATCGACATGTCGCCATTTTTAGACTGAGCAAACCACTCACACACTTGAGTTTTTCCTATAGCGTTGTGACCGTTCCGGTCACAATAATGTTCCCAAAACCTTTGGTTGACTTGAAGAGAAGTCAGGTTAGGGCAATTTGTTCATACCATTCCTTTTTCTTGTTCATCATCATCATTGAGGTTATAGGATTTCATTTTATTTAGTGTAGGTTATATATCTTATGTATATCGGGGACTCAATCAGGAATATTTCATTTAATTTGTATGTGAGATCTCAGCATACAAGACAGTGGATTGTGTAAGGCAAGTTACAAGATGTTGTAAGCAGGAAACTCTAGGCCAAATTTAGATTGGGCCGAGAATAACTTCCCTTGTCTCGAAGAAAGCTTTGTATAAATTGTGTAAGATTCTGACGTCAGAGAAGAATTTCGCGCCATGAGTTGTAAGTAATATACAGTACATGGGTTCGAGATTATTGGTGTATTTTGAATGGGTTGGGGGTATCTTTACCCTGGTGGAGTACGACGAAAACATGTGATTGCAAGATGAGAGGTTGGCTTTTCGTGTCGAGTGCTGTTCACTTCAATTCTAGCGTCTGGTTAGAAAGGTCGTGTTCTAGTTATTTGGCGTGGGCCTAATTAGAGAAACTGTATATTTGTTGAAAGCATGGCTTTTGAATGTGCTCAAAACGGCTACAAATCAGAACAATGTTATATCTGTTAGCACATTTCAATTTTGGTACGGAAGTACATTCATTTCTCTCGCAGAGATGTGTTTTTTGTAAATATTTCTAACCTAAAACCAAGTGTATTCATTACGCAGTACAGTGTATTGTATATAATATATCGTTGTGAACTGTATAAAGGTCAGCAAGTGCAGAGGATACAGAAATGTATCGGTAGGTGAATTAACAACAGTAGGAGGTTACAATAACAACCACGTGTGTAAAATCTTGGAAAGCTGGGTAGAACTGATCTATCGAGCATGTCTCGTAGATTATCTGCAAGACTGTCGGTGAGTGAGTAACAAACATCTTTATAAATTACACCATTCATCTCTGTGTCGCACGTTTTCGTCATTGCCGAGGAGAAAGAGATAGGATACTGTAGTTTGTTCGACAAGAGTCCCCGCCATATGTTTGAATTTGATTTGAATACATATATTTTAAAGGTAATCATTGGGTTTCTTTATAGGGAGTTACACCTAATAGTTGAACGCCCAAATGATACCAGTTAGGTTGACCAAAGGTGTGCCCAACAATCCACGACCCTGCCATCTCAAATGTGTGGTATATGATGGTAAAGTGGTTTCGATCACCAATAGGAGGGTGATTGTGGGAAGTTGTAAATCAGTCACCCAAGAGGGGAGAGTAGACAGTCACAGCGTCGGAATTGTGGATGAGGACAGATCAACTGCCAGTCGAACAGCACATCAAGAGAAGAAAGTGGCAATGGATTGGCCATACACTGCACAGATCTGATGACAGCATTGTTAAACAAGCCATGGAGTGGAATCCTCAGGGCCAAAGGAGAAGAGGAAGACCTTGAATGACGTGGAGGAAGAGAGCGAGCAGCTTGGATACTCGTAGGGAAGGATAAAATTCATAGCAGGCAACAGAACCAGATGGTGAACCCTTGTTTCCGCCCTATGCTCCTCAACAGGAATATAAGGAATTAAGTCAAGTAAGTCATAGAAACATGTTCCCTCACCGCAAGAGACATCTCAAGAATACAGGCATCGGAGATGAAGTTCCTTAGGTCCACTATCCCAAGGACCGAATTGGGCAAGATAAGAAACTAGAAGGTAAGGAGAGAGGCTGGGATCACATCAGTTCTAAACAGGATCAGAACATTTAGACTACGGTGGTTTGGACAGGATGGAACCGTCAAGAATAGCCCGAGTAAACTTGGAAAGGTAGGTGAAAGGAAGGTAACCTGTGGGACGACCTAGAACCCTTTGAATGGACATCAAACTTATTGGAAGAACACTTGAAGACATCATGGAGAGCCAAGTGTTTATGAACAGAATTAAATGGGGGAGGCTTATCAACACTAACCGAGGAACTGGAACTGTAACCACAACGTTCTTCAAAATATTTTTAAGTTTATTATTAACTAGCAGTAGTGCCCAGCTTCGCCCGGTGGATTTATTTGTTTTATGAATGATAATGAATACTACAACAGAACCGGAGCGCTCAAGGATAAGGATCGGAAAGCACCAACGCTTATTGCAGCTGATAACCTCAGTATACTGCACCAACACCATCGCCCTTATACAGAGGCATACTATTGTCATGATAACTGTTTTAAGGGGCCTAAGAAATCTTTTTGCACTAATTACTCACTGTGACTGCAATTTATAAGCAGCTCGCAATTCTGCACCAGAACACTGGTAGCGACTTGATGCAGCCCGCATTGCCAGGTAACAATAGACTTAGGTATTATTGAAGCTGTTCGGGAGCGCCTGTTCTTCCGACTTACTGAACAAAAATCAATCTTTAAGGTTACCTGAGAGGTGTAGCCTAATGCTACATAGCCTAAACTATTCCTCTTGAATCTGGCTATCATATTCAAAAGGAATTTCTCGAATCCGACTGGTAGTTCCAGAGATTAGCGCGTTTAAACAAACAAACTCTTCAGCTTTATTATATTAGTATAGATTGTATTATATCTTCAAAGCATCTTAATAAAAGAATGCTTGTTACCTTATACTCTCATTTTCTCCCAACTATATTGTAACACTTATAAGTGAAACTATAATGTGTCAAAAGCATCGTTTAGAATACACTTCAATTGCATACTTGTATACTCTAAATGCATTATAATTTAGCCTTTGTATAGTTAGTCCGGCATCTGTGTAATGAACTGTGTACTGTTCCTCACGACAGAGCTCTGCTCTCAAGAATCCCTTTCTAGACAAATCTTTAAAAAAATACATACACATCACGTCTTGTTTAGGATAGCAAGCAAAGGGAAAAGCTATCACATTCATTATTTACACAGGAACTCCCCATACAGCTGTCTTAAATGAATGTGGATCCTTAGTAGAAGAGAAATAACAGATTAAAAATAATACAGGACTTGAAGTTAAAACACCAAGGAGATTATTTTGACATATTCTGGATTATATGGTACTTGAAGATTTTTCTGCTTATGTCTAAACAGACATGATAATAAATAGGACTTGTTCCTTCTTTTTTTCTCAACCACTGCATTGTTATTATTATGTCTGTAGCACTACCTACCTTTACAACTTAGAATATTTTTATGATGTAATAGAATTAAATGAATATATATTAACATACAAATAATACAGCACAGTACTCCAAGGCAGAGGTTCCCACTAGGAATTTAAATATTTTAAGCCTTGACTTGAACGATTTTGTAGCAGGGAGGGCGGTCCGAGAAAAATTCCTAATGGGAACCCCTGCTCTAGGACATGTTTTCAGACATAATATTTTCCTTGAAAATTTGCACCTTCATTAGCTAGTACATCCTTGGCCAGTGCCGGCCCCTTGGTGTTGGTGTAGCACGCCTCCATCACACCCGGAGGCCCCGGGTTTGATTCCCGGCTCCGTCAGGGATAATAAAACTGACGTGAGGGTTGGAGTGGGGTGCACTCAGCCTCGTGAGGACAACTGAGTAGCTGTCTGACAGTGAGGCATCGCCCCGATTACGAAAACCAAGATTAACCGCCGAGAGGACCCGACGCGCTGATCACGCGCCACCCCAATATCTGCAGGCCAAATGGCTGGACAGCAGTCGCTTGGTCGGCCTAGGCCCTTCATGGGCTGTATAGTGTCAGGGCTGGTTGTTGTTGTTGTCTAAACAGACTCTCATAGCTATTATTTCAGTTTTCAACCAAATATTCTTGCAAAGCAGGATTTTTTATGTGATGACTGGCGAAACATGGCAGTTTAATAATCCTGGATGAAAAATCTCCGGCCAATTTCGTCCAAATATAAGACATTTGTAAGGAGGTACTAACTTTCCTGAAAATCTCTGAACACATACAGGTATAGGAGTCAGGATATTGATCAAGTGTATACAGGATGTAAAAAAATGTACGGTACAAAATCCAGGACACATTCCTCACACGTAGACGAAAAAATTATGTTATATGAACATAGGTCTGGAAACGCTTTGTTTCCATGTTATACCTTACTGTTTCCAACTCATTAATTAAGCGAACACACAAGAACGGAACGTACCAGCATACCACATGCAACTCTCTCCCGTATGTTCAATATGCCCTCCGTGCGCATTGATACATGCATCAACCCACCGTCATAGTGCATCTCGGATGTGCTGATGTATCCCTGGAGGATTGCGTATGGTTTCTCAGCCTTCCATTATAAGGGCACGGAGACTCGGAACATCTTGTACTGGGGTTCAATACACAAGAGCTTTCAAATACCCTCACAAATAAAAGTACAGTGATTTTAGGTCCGGAGAGCATGGAGGCCAGGCAATTGGTCCACCTCTACCTATCCATCTGTCGCCAAATCTGCTATTTAGAAGCCGACAGACATTAACACTAAAATGAGAAGGTGCTCCATCGTGCATGAAGTACATGTTTGTCGCACAACTAAAGGCACATCTGCTAAGTCGCATGGCAACAGGACCATGTAAACCAAAAACTGGTGGTGCACCTACAATAATGACAACATAACCAGACGTAACCAAGAGTGCATGTTCCCCATGATTCTAATGTTCTGTTCTTGTGTGTTTCCCAAGCTTAACAAGTTGGAGACAATGAGGTGTAACATGGAAACAAAGCATTTCCGGACCCATGTTCATAAAACATAATTTCTTCGACTACGTGTGAGAAATGTGTCCAGCATTTTGTGCCATACATTTTTGTTACACCCTGTATACATGGACGGAACATTTTAATATAAGTCACTGGTAAAGTTGAACAGTTGCATATTTCCTCAATAAAACCTGGAACAGTATGCACATAAGAATATAGTTCACTACCAAATGTGGAGCAACTGGGTACTCACTTGCCACTATCTTCTGACTGGCCACTAACCGCTCCTCAGTTTTCATGTTATGAATCTTGGGAAGGTAGAATATGTGTGGCTTAGCTCGCGTCTGAATGAAGTTGAGAAGGTGCCTATGCTTGCCCTCCCACTCGTCTTGCTGTAAACAGAGAGAGACATTCAACAATATCATTCCAACCTCTAAGTGTGGGAGGACTCGACACTCAAGCTACCCTGTACTGCAGGAGGAGGATGGGACAAAGCGTGGTAGGAATGTGGGCGTTTAGTATCAGGTATATAACAGACGAATATTACAAAGGGGTTGGCCAAAATGTTCACAACAAATAAACACACAAATAACATCAGTTATACAGGGTCTTTATATTTGCTCGGCAAGGACGTTCTCGCTCACGCGCTCCGCCAGTGACAGCTCGGTTCCCGGCTGCCGGGCGCGCGTATGTACGGCAGAATACCGTCCTTAAAATCAGTATCATGCATTTTTACTCACCATGTTTACAGTAGATGCTGAAAATGTTCCCGATCGGCTGCCAAACCTAATCGGCATCTCCTTATGAAGTTTCCGATTACTCTGGTTAATTTAGCTTCAGTAAGGAATAAAGGCCTTTACATCTATTTTTATTGTTTACTGGACCTGTACGTTTGAATCTCTTAGCCAGTTGTTTTATTATCCAATTTATAGGAATGGGTCTCCCTGGAAATTTCACTCGAAACTTTTGTCTTGTTCTAGCGCACGATTTCTTGCACTTTATGTACGGTACTTATTGTGCAGATATACACATTCAAGTAACAAATATTTCACATCAGGCATTACAGCACTATACACAATCACAATAAAACAACTGGCTAAGAGATTCAAACGTAAAGGGTTCAGTAAACAATAAAAATAGACGTCAAGATCATTATTTCCTTACTGAAGCTAAATTAACCGGAGTAACCAGAAACTTCATAAAGAGATGCCGATTATGTTTGGTAGCGGATGGGGAATATTTTCAGCATCTACTGTAAACATGCTGAGTAAAAAAGCATGATACTGATGTTAAGCACAGTATTCTGCCGTACATATGCGCGCCTGGCAGCCACTGAACCGTCACTGGCCCGCGTGAGAGAGAATGTCCCTGCCAAGCAAATATAAAGACCCTGTAGTTCATCTACTGTAAGTTTGCACTTTTTTGACAGCTAGGGTTGCCAACCTTCATAAGGAAAGACTCAATTTATAACCTGTAGTCCATAACAAATATATGCATATATTTCAAGTAATTGTGAATATATTGGCAACATATTCTGTCAGCCAGACTGAAAAGTTGCATTATCAAACTGAACTACCACGTGCTCGTGGCATGAGTGTGCGGCTGGTAATGGACGCTTTACCGTGTTCATCCGCCTGTGCAAATAACGTGATAATTATATTAAATAATAATAATTATAATTGATAATATTGCGCAAAGTCGTCTGTAAGTATTATTTCCATTTGAACGCGTGTTCACTTTTCAGATAAATTTATAGTGGTTATCTTAAATGTTCAGTATGTAGCCTGAGATGTCTCCAGGTCGGACATCTTTGTTATCACTAGGGCCCGTATGTTGATGCCGTAAAAAAGTTTAAAAAATGCACTTTAAACTTTCAAAAATGACTGTAATAAATGACCTAAAAATTTGAAAAATGCACTATAAAATGGAGAAAATGATCTTATACAGGGTGTCTACCAACTCATCTTTAAAGAATTCCCTGAATATTCCCTGTTTTTTTCCAGGATTAATGAGAGAATTCCCTGAGTAAAGACTGCTACACATTCGCCTGGGAACAGGAAGTGTGATGAAATGCACGCTATTTTTGGGTTCGTTTTAAGCGCTCTCCAGGAACAAGAAGCAAAATGTAATCCAGGAAAGCAAATGGAAAATAGGATTAAGTTTTATGTTTCCTGCTCTCGGAAATTCCAGGAGCCAAACAGATGTGAGCAATGGCGGCACAAGGGAAACAGTTGTGAAAATAAATGTATTTCAATAGAATATAATAAGTGAACTTATTGTCCAGTAAAATAAGCAAGGTATATGAAGTCATGCTGCTTTCACTATGGTAAATCCCCCCAATAAAAGGGACAACGGGAGGTTGAATACACACATCAAGGTGTGTATCATATGAGTGCGATCATCTTAGACCAATATTTAATTTGTAAAACCATTCATTACCATTGAAGTCGCTGATCCTACGTCGCAGGAATGATGATATTCGATAGCATAAGTCTGAATACAGGCCTACACAGTAATCCAAGGGACGAAGGGAGGCATATTCCAAGTTCCCACTCTCAATTAGGTCCACCTCGTCATGATAAAAGTAATGGAGTTAATCAATTTATTAATTTATAAATACATTTAAATGAAGGAAATCATTATGAATGATGTTTCAACAGGCCAGAACACACTATTATCAGTCTAAAATAATTTACGTTGGTTGGCTCCTCAGTTTAGGGGCTGCGACAACGCGGTCATCTAGCCCCGTGTACTTTGGGTATGTGTAGAATCTGTCTGATAACCGGTGTTAATTGTGAGGACTGTATTAGTGTGTGTTTCTGTTTCTTAATTCAAGTAAGGACTGCATACTTTGAATTTTTCAAGTAGTTCCTACTTTTGCCGCCAAACGCCACCGTCAACAACTACTAGTTCAGAACTTGGCTACTAGACGCCACCGCAGTCGGCTCCTGGCGACGAACGTAGGAACCTGAGCGTTGTTTACATTTTTAACCTAATTTAGCTCTGCACAGGTGTAATTAGTGAAGGTTCTTTAACATGCCATAAATCTAAGACATGGGACCGCCGGCTTTACTTCCAAGGCATACCGAGGGATTTTTAACGCTCTTAAAAAATCCATTGACTTCGGCCGGGTTTGAACCCACGATCTTGGGCATAGAAGATCAGCATGCTACCAACTACGCCACCGAAGCCGCTAAAATAATTTAACCAAGTCTGCTTGATAATACAAGGTAGAGTTTGAAAGGTGTTGCAAAAACATTTCCTGGGCACAATTAAAAACAAAATTGGACATAAGTTCTAGCCTAGCTAAGGAAGGTAGGAGCAGACAATAATCAAAGAATACCGGGATGGAAAAGGCGTGCGAACAGTATTGTCAACCCAGGTCTAATAACACCTTGTTACCCGGGCGCGCGCTACCCAATTCCTTACTGCGGACCGGGCAACTGAAGTACACATAGCATGAGAAGAAAGATGGAACATAAATACATGTAATTTTACTTACTTGTCCATCCATCAACCTCATCCTCACAACTTTCACTGCTATTATTGTCAATTTCACTCGTATTATTATCGTGACAGACTCGTCCGAACTGATTATCGAACTGTCAGTTCCGCGCGCGCCATGCTAACACTTGACTACACGCGGTAACCGAGTGTTATAAAACCTCACTTCCAGTACCGAAAGCATTAGCAAGACAACAATATACCTATCTGCATTTCGTTGAACAAAGACCTTAGCTCCTAAATAACACGTAGTATTTTGATTAATGAACGGCGGAGAGGAGAATATTACACAAGAATGAAGCACTGTAAGAAAACGTTAATAAACGTAGCTGGTTGTCCGCGCACCAATACAAAACTACGTAAATTAACGCAGCCCGTCATCACCCAGTAGTAGTCAAAATTCGATCGCTAACGGGAGTTTAAATAGTCCCTAAATCTCTACTTAGTATAAAAAGAAAATAATTTATTTATGTTCAAAGGAAGCCAAGCAGTAACGATATCAATGAAAAAACAGGCGTCCGTGCGCTTTTTAAGCTTACGCTGGGCAAACTGTTAAAAATATCAATATACTATGAGTGTAAGAATTGTTCAGCATGATAAGTTCTACAAAAAAGTCCGCGAGAGCATATCTCTATCATCAATACATCGCCCACTATACGTGTTTTTAGATTGGACGGGAGGGGGATGTGTGTTGCATGCACCTCGCCATTCTTCGTCTGACAGGAATTCGTTGCTCATGCTATCTCCATGATAACATAATGGATAGTCCAGTCAGTGATTTTAACCCATCATGCCGAGACGTAAAACAGATATAGGCCTAGGTCGTAGTTCATTGACATCGGGGAAAAAAGCGCTTGTCACGAAATGCATTCACAACTGTTTCCGAGCGAAGCTAGTATAAACAATACTAAATTTAAAATATTTTGTCGCCAAAGTTGCTACATCTACCGACAAAATCGCTGATCGCAACGAACAAAATGCTCAAGGCCCAATAAAATGTCGTAGTTGGCTCCTGCGCAGAAGGCGAACGGAAAGGTTGCCACATCATGCGTTCAGTTGAGCTTGAGAAGGCACTGCTCATTGGCAGAGCACTGTCATCAGTAGCAAGCGATAACTCCCCGCGAAATTCGAAAGTATTGCTTCCACTTTTACTGAAAATCCCTGATTAACAAAGAAATTCCCTGATTTTTCCCTGATTATTCCAGAAATTCGTAATTCCCTAAGAATTCCCGGTTTTCCCGGGTCGTAGACACCCTGTTATAATAATAAACTCACCAATATTTCAAAAATGAAATCTTAAGCTCAAACTGAAAAGTCGATCAAAATAGATTTCTAGCACTTAACAAAAGGTTTATGTTCACTTTAGTCTAAGTTGCACTGCACTACGAATGTCACTCTGACGTTGTCAAATGTAAATGATCTGCGGTTCTCAGCCAACAAGTTTTTATATCTCGAAAAGCTGCGTTCAACATCAACTGATGTGATCGGAGCGTACTTGAAGTGAAGAAGGTCGATTGCTGCTAAATCCTCCTCAATGCCATCCATGCAGTAGTTTTCACTAGAAAGAAGGTCCGAGATTTTGCAGAATGTTTTATACCCGGTGTTTTAGTCCAGCACTTTTTTCAGTTTTGATGCAATACCCACAACAATTTCACCACGATTGTTGCTAAGACTAGTTTCCACCCGGTTGATTAAGGAAATGGAATCAATATTTCAATATTTTAAATTATCTTGTATCAGCTACTAGCTTCTTCTTAACTCTGAGAGATGTAACTCCCTCATACAAAGCTGCGACATGACTAAATTGGAAAAAAAAAAAAGAACCTCAAAGGCCGATTTCTCTAAAATAACACCAAAAAGATCTACCAAACTTAAATAAATGCTCTTAAAATGGAAAAATAGGAAAAAAAAATAAAAGATGCAAAATAAAAATGACAAACAGACTGAAAGAGACTTGCAAGAATTAGGATCGCCAAATCTCCTAGACCGAAATGTCATCAGAACACTTGCACTCACACGGGGTTTCGAGGAGGAAGAAAGACGGCCATACCACCATATCTGGTCTGCACAACGGAAGCAAACCCATTCGTTGCGTATGAAGGAGTACTGGGCTGCAAGAAAGGCTAACCATTGTTGATTCCGCGTGGTCCTAAGAGACCCATTCGCGACGAAGAAGAAGAAAAATGTCATATTTGAAGATGGGATGACCCGTCCGGAGTTTCTATGTGCTTCTGCATTGTATTAGACAGCTCAGTAAAAAGATGACATGTCATCAACATCCGGGCCCTAGTTATCACTTCACTATCGAGTCAGAAGCAGATACGGAATTTCTTGTTCAAGATATTTACTTTATTTCTCTCTTTTTGAAGGTAAAAGAAAAGGCAGCAGAACTATAGATTTCCCCAAGGACATTGCCCTGGTGAATAATTTTCATATTTGTTTGTGCAAAAAATTAGGCCTAATTTTTATTTATCGTATGGCTTTTAGTGCCGGGAGTGTCCGAGGACATGTTCGGCTCGCCTGAGTCTGTAGCTGCTTCCAGCGGATACCCTAAAGGGTGAGCTACAAGTTCCGTTCAATTTCAAGTAGTTCCAACTTTCGCCACCAGATATCAATGATACCTGGTGGTGAACGTTGGAACTTTGATAGAGCGTTCTGACGAAAACTAACCTAACAAATTTTGCTTTACACAAGTTTAGTCTGTGAAAGGATCTTTTACATGCCATAAATCTATGACATGGGACCGCCGGCTTTACTTCCCCTCCGAAGGAAGGCATACTGAAGGATTTTTAACGCTCTTAAAAAATCCAACGACTTCGGCCGGGTTTGAAGGAAGGCATACTGAAGGATTTTTAACGCTCTTAAAAAATCCAACGACTTCGGCCGGGTTTGAACCCGCTATCTTGGGCATAGCAGTTCAGCATGCTACCGATTACGCCACCGAAGCCTAAAATATGAGTTGTTGTGTAGGCCTAAAAGTTAACTTACATGGTGAAATTTTTCATACGTTTTATTTTAATATCAATCCAACAGGTCAAGTAATGATCTTATCGTATTAAGGACTTCTACACCATACCTTATCAAGCATTTTCCTTGAGCTGTGAAATGATGAGCCTAAAAATAATTCTACTCTAACATTTAAGTTATCAGCTGTTGTGTCATATCGCGCACAATGATGTAACATTCAGTCAGCAAGCCGTCAGTGGGTTTTAGGTGCGCTGTTAGAACGATTACTTGATAAATGCCACAAGTTTCCTTTAACCCCTCAGGCCGGCTATTTAATCCGGAGGTGTTCACTTCTCCGGCGGTATTTAAATTGAAGCTCAATAGAGGTTTGGACACCAACAAGGTAAAAAATTAATAATGTTAAATCTACGAAATATAACGTAATGAAATTTTTAGGATTACTTACCGAAATCATGTCCAATGTTTCTCAGTAATATATGTGACGACTGATTTTCAGGGTTGTCTATAATCACACGCAATATTTACAAAAGTATAATAATTTGATAAGTTCCACTTTTGGTATTTGTTTCAGGTATATTTACAATGAAAGCAAGATATTCACATGATAATGTTCAATCTACATATATACATAATTGCCGGGTATAATTTCCAGGAAAAGCTGAATTTTGAAAAGCTTTTTAGGCCCCGTATATGTATCCCGTGTAGAATTGTCAACAAAATGTAAATATCGCAATATTAATTCTAACCTGTCCTTTGGCATTGTTTGAGATAATATAGGGGTGAAATAGCTCTTTAGGGTAGGTTTCTGCATTATCCCCATCAACAATACAAGCCCTGAACATATAAATGTTGTCCCGTCACTGACTCTCACTTCCTGGCGCGCGACCTTGGTTTCAAGGGCACGCCACTATACATTCTGCCGCGTACATCTGTTTCTCAAACAATTAGTTCAATCTCTTTGTCGAAAACAGCAAAAAACAGACGTGAAATGCTTTCTTGTACCCGGCATACCCGTGAATGGGATCTTTTGAGTGCTCGTGACGAGGTCTACTTCTCGCCACAAACACTGAACAGCGGCCGTTGTTATTACAGCTGAAGCTATATCTTCTTCATCTGGGCTGTCTGCCGTTTCTCCAATGACATCATGCTGTGCATAGTCCGTATCACTACCAAAAATATCGCTTCCCTACACATCACTTCCACTACTGTCATCTATCAAACCAATAATATCTGCACTCGTAAGAGAATGAGACAGCCCGGCAATTATTCATCTGCGACTGAGTAGCCTCTAGCTTGCGAAGCAAAAATTATCTACTAAGTAATTGCCCTTCATAAGTGACATAAATTGTCAAGTTAGATATAGTACACAAAACAATCTCGAGATGGCAGGAAAGGATGTGGTACCTTCTTGAGCAACTAACCTGAAACTCAATAGAGCGCGTTTCATGTTCCTTCCCTGATCGATATGAGTCGTCAAAAGCAACGGATATCAATGAACTTCGTATTAGTTCTAATTATGAAACAGAGATGGCATGAAAGTACATAACTTCCCGGTTCATAACGTGAAAGAAGATCCCACGAAGCAGCAGTGTTTCATGCGTAATAGGCATTCTAACTTCCGTCTGCACCGGACGTTTGTGGTACGTCGAACCGGCTGAACGAGTCGAATCCAGCGGACGTACAGTGTACGGCGAACCGGCTTGAGGGGTTAAAAAGGGCAATGAATTGCATACCTGGCAACTTCCAAAAATAGAAATCCAGAAGATCCCAAAGCGCAAAAATTTAACGCATACATGCGTCGCAAGGTCTTAAAAATAGCGAGAAAAGTCTACAGGGAAAGAGATTACAAACTCTTGGTGATGTGAGACTATCTAATTCATTGTGCCAGTTTCCAAATATTCTGAAGAATATGCCTCCCTGAAAGACTGATGATATTGTTTCTTACTTGAATTTATCACGAAAACACTAAATTGCACGAATACCAGAACTACAGCAAGCACCGCTTAAAACCAAGCTTTCCCGCTTACAAACAGTCGAAGCACAAATAGTAATATAATGCAGCGATAAACTGCGAGATGTGATTATCGATAGACAGTTCTATTGACTTCCAGCGTAATGTCAAACACAAGGAATTAATGACAAAAGCGCAGCGATAATCCGCGAGACAGGATTATCGATAAACTTTTGTCATATCAGTCGATTTTTAGTCAAATTTAAACACTCGCATCTCAGAATAGCAGCTATTATCGAAAATCAAAACGGAAATGTGATTTGGATGCAGAGAACGGAAACAAGCTAGGGAGTTGAAAATCCGGAAAAACTATGTTAATCCGGACAACCGGAAAACACCCCTAAAATCCGGAAACCTTCCAGGAAAACCAGAAGACTTGGCAGGTATGGAATTGATATTGCAAGATGAATGTAGGTTTAGGCCACTCAGAACAGCTGTTCACCCCTAGACGGAATACAACGGCCATTGCTGACTGCCATGTGGGTGATGGCTCATTGGCTGGAATGCACGTGGTAGCGGTGGATTGATATGTTCTGTTGGACTACTCGTTCCCGCGAGGACTGTCAAAAAAGTGCTAACTTACGGTACATGAACTATACTGGAATTATGTGAGGCTCATATTCTGCTGTGAACATATGTTTAGCCCTAAGTAAATGCACTCATCTTCCTAAAAACCCACCATTGATAACATTACGGCCGATATTTTCCCACTCCTAGTTCGGTGCTCCTTACCTCTATATGCTGAAACCTCTAACATGGTGGCCACTCAAATCGGTCAACGATTTTCCAGGAATTTTCCAGAAGTAATTCTCATTTTTCCAGACTTAAAAATACCGTATTTCCTCGCATAATCGTCGGACTTTTTTTTGCCAAAAATTCGTGGTAATAAGCAGGGTGCGACGATTATGCGAAGAATATTTAAGTTCAAAGAATATACTGTATCATTATTTGCTGCACGGGCCAGTCATTCGCGTAGCGTGAGTCTGACGCGAGTCATAACCTGCAGTCAGTGACAGGCTTCTTTCTTCTAACAAGGTCACGACAGGTTAACGCTCGCAGAATGTGCTGACGAAGCTGGCCATTCGCGTCTTGGTTCATAGCCCGCAGGCATAAAGACGATATGGTATTACTTTCTCCTGACAGGATCACGACAGATTAGGCCTATAAGCTCGCGGAATGTGCGCTGGCCGTTCGTGTCACAGTTTATAGCCCGCAGGCATAAAGACGAATTACTTTCTGCTGTCAAGATTAGGCCTATAAACTCGCGGAATGTGCGCTGGCCGTTCGCGTCGCGGTTCATAGCCGGCAGGCATAAAGACGATACGGTATTACTTTCTCCTGACAGGACGGTATTACTTTCTCCTGACAGGATCACAACAGATTAGGCCTATAAGCTCACAGAATGTGCGCTGGCCATTCGCATCACAGTTCATAGCCCGCAGGCATAAAGACGAGAGTACTTTCTGCTGACAAGATCACGCCAGATTAGGCCTATAAGCTCGCGGAATGTGCGCTGATCATTCGCGTCGCGCTTCATAGCCCGCAGGCATAAATACGATATTACAGTACTTTCTCCTGACAAGATCACGCCAGATTATGCCCATAAGCTCGCGGAATGTGCGCTGGCCGTTCGCGTCACAGTTCATAGCCCGCAGGCATTAAGACGAGAGTACTTTCTGCTGACAAGATCACGCCAGATTAGGCCTATACGCCCGCGGAATGTGCGCTGGCCGCTCGCGTCACAGTTCATAGGCCTAAAGATGAGATTACTTTTTTGCTGACATGATCACGCCAGATTAGGCCAATAAGCTCGCGGAATGTGCGTTGGCCGTACGCGTCGCGGTTCATAGCCGGCAGGCACAAAGAAGTGATAACTTTTTGCTGACAAGATATCGCCAGATTAGGTCTATAAGTTCGCGGAATGTGCGCTGGCCGTTCGCGTCGTGGTTCATAGCCGGCAGGAATAAAGACAAGATTACTTTCTCCTGACAAGATCACGCCAGATTATACGCTCGCGTCACAGTTCATTGCCCGCAAGCATAAAGACGAGATATTTTTCGTCTGACAAAGTCGCGCCAGGTTATAAAGTCGCGGCAGCATGTGCAACTGACTGGCGCACAAATACGAACATGCTATGCGACGATTATGCGATGAAATTTTATAAACCTATTTTAGTGTTTGAAAAGTGGGGTGCGACGATTACGCGGTGGCGACGATTATGCGAGGAAATACGGTAAGCGCGAGTCCCAGGGGGGGGGGGGGGGGCTTTATCGGTTGCCAACTTCAAGACCAAAATAAAGCAGTAGTGTTTAGTTAACTTATACAGATGTGGACAAAAATTAGTGGTGATTGCGTTATTGATACGCAAGTCTACACACAAATGATTTAATTGTTGTTTTAAAAAAGCCTTTGTGACTCAAAAATATCCGCTTAAAAAAAAAGAGAGAAATTTATTGCGGCGAAGATGTTTTACAAAAATACTATCGCGTGCTCTCCCACACAGAAACAGGTTGCCTGAGGAAATTTCTTTCGTTAACAATAGAGTGCTAACTCAAAACCACAGCAGGAGTATAATTTAAGAGAAAACACGGCACGTATATTTCCGGTTAAAAATAAGCAGGGTTTGCAGAGCGACCGCTAGATAGCCCTTGCTACCCCATCCGCGATATCATGACGTCGAGGACTAAGAGCGGACTGGGAATTTTAGTAGTGGATGGAAAGATTTTTATACGGTGATTAACAGTGGCCATTTTCCAAGAGTTTTCAAGATTTTTGTCATTTTCCAGGAGTTTTCCAGACCTATTAAAAATCCAGGAGTTTTCCAGGTCTATGCACGGGAGGATTTGTAATTGAGGTAGGATTTGGGTAGGAAGCAGCCGTGGCCTCAAATTAGGTACCATCCCGACATTTTCCTGGAGTAGAAGTGGGAAAACACCGGAAAACCACTTCCAGGAAAGAGCAGATCATGTCTATTTCACATCGTTTTCTGAAGGTTTGTAATGTTCATAACAATCATTCTACCGACTGAGAAGTTTTATCAGTGATTCTTTTTCTAAATGCACATAATGTGACACCAGTAGACATCTATCGTCAATTGTGAGGTCGTCAAAGCAACTGTAGAAGGATGTCTTACATCCCAAACGGGAACATTCTATAACAGTGGGAGTATTAGAATTAACATCCATTGCGGTCTGTATTGATAATGATTAATTTGAAAGGGAACTGTTATTTTACCCAATTAAAACCAAAAATAAAATTTTAAAAATTGTTGTTGTTGTTTCATATGGCCAGCCCGGATTCCAGTCCATCAGCTTCCTTGCGTTCCAATAGAGTTGTGTGAGGTTTCCTGAAGTTCTAGCAGTCACATCAAGTTTGTTGCAATGTAGCAGGTGCCCCTTATCCATTTTACTTCCAGGTTTGTGACAAAGTGTGCATTCTTCAGATCTCAGGATGTTGATTCGTTTCAGATGAGCTGCAAGGCAGTCATGGCCAGTGTTAAGTCTGAAGAAGGCTACAGCTTCTCTTCTTGGTGTTAATTTATATTGATCCCATTTAGCATCAATGTCCTTCCATAATTTGGTTTCTGCTGTTTTCTTTGCCATTTCTTCATAAATGTTTTTGATAGTATTTTAAAAATACAAAAATTGATTGGGCAGAAAATAACAGTTCCCAACCTTTCAAAATAACAGAGGGATACAAAAATTGGTGTCACGTTAATGCACATGCTTGAACAATATTGGTAACTCGGTAAAATAGTTCTGTAAGGTCTGTAGAGTGCCACACAAATAAAACATGCCAAGCAAAACTGTTACTTCCTTGGTAAAACATTTCCAATACTTACTTTCCGAACATGCTATGTATAGTATGGAAACTTTATTTTCTTGCATAATAATAATAATAATAATAATATCGTATGGCCTCGGGTGCCGGGTGTGAGCTTTGTTGTTTGACACCCAGAGGGTAGCTTCCATGCCGAATTTTGTTGTTCCTTGAAGCACAATGAAAGTCAAGGAGGTTAGATATCTATTTCTATGCTCCTTGAACACTCGAGCGCTTTCTAGTAGAGAAATGAGGAACTTTGTGTTGGCCGAAACTCCCATTTTAATTTTGCTATTATGAACACGGCCTACTGAATTCAAATGGGTTCTTTGACATGCCAACATTGTATGACATGCATGTCGTATTTTTTGCCGCCTTTCAAAAATCACTTACCATGGACAAGAGCGAACCTGCAAGCTTGGGGTTAGTAGAGTGACATGATAACCACTCACCCACCGTGGTAAAATCACCGCATACTTTTAGCCTAAAATTCGCAGAAGAATAGCAGGTTGCAAGGATTATGCACAAAATATTAAAAGTTAAAAGAAGAAAAAACAGAATTTAAAATAAAAAAATCAGTATTTGTTTAATCATGGTGTCAAGTGGTGACCTGTTTTTAAATTCCTGTATATGTCCCGTATTTCCCGAACGACAATCAACCAAATTCCCCTATATTTTTAGAACTCTCTGAGACTAGAGTTCGTATACAGCCCAGTACAGATAGCATTTTGGCTTGCAAAAGGTAGGGTAATTTTCATTTTCAGGTATATTGTATGTATTGCCCCTATCGAAGTTTTTGACTCCCCCCTCTGTGTGTTGCCTGCCATCTTGAAACTACCGCCAAGAAATACTTTCTCCAGATTTTCCTCCATAACTCACTTCCAGTGCATTTTAGGCAAAGTATTGTCAGTACAAATTGTAAAGAACTCTAAATTTCCTGCAAGTTTCTTATGCAACATGTTTAAAAATTTGGAACCAGCACTGAGATACGGAGACGTGAACATTTCCAAACATGTCAAAAAAAAACGCAAGAGGTTAGATATGTCAGTGGTTTTGCCTTAATAACTTTCCTTTAGTGCAGTTTAGTGTAAAATGCATAATGACCAATCTTCTAGAGGTACGGTAACTGGAAACTGAAAAATAAAACCTGATCTACTGAAAATACCCTACTACCTCTGTTCAAATCAGTACAGTATTCCTGAAATACTGAAGTACTATATACGTATAGTCCATGGGAAACAGTGATTTCAAAAACGCCCCAAGTCATTTCACGGTCCCAGTGTTGCAATACATATTGTCATTTAATTGTGAAAAAATTTCCTTTTCTAGGAATACAGATCGAAAGGACAACTAATGTATGGTGTTTCACACTTTGGCTTCAAGAACTACAGGGTCTTTATTTTTGCTTGGCAAGGACATTCTCGCTCACACGCTCCGCCAGTGACAGCTCAGTTCCGGGTGTTTGTTCATAAGAACCTAGCACTACCAATGGTGTTACATTTTACTGATGCGCACTCATGTTACTTCTCCTGGTTAATATGTTCTTTTTCATCTCATTTCATCCATTCACTCTTCATTTTATGTACTTTTTTATGATATCTTTAATTAAGCTGGATTTTACATCTTAATTTATGGCGGAAGAAGGGACCAGTACTAGAGGCCCACAAACATGCACCATATAATAATAAGTTTGTAACTTGTTTTAAATAAATGTATTGACTAGGCAGAACAGTTTCTCCTTTGTTATATAGGTTATAAGATCGCGGCAGCGTGTGCAACCGCTCGGTGCACAAATACATATGTGGTATGTGACTATATCGGCCGCTTGCATAGCAGGATCATAGCCTGTAGATACAGAGACAGACACTCCTGAGGTCACACCAAATTATAAGCTCACGGCAACTTGTGCAACCAACCAACGCACAAATACGAAAGTGCTATGCGACAATTTATGCCTTGAAATTTTATAAACCATTTTTTTTTTGTATTTGAAAAGTAGGGTACGAGATTATGGCATGGTGATGAATATGCCAGGAAATATGGTAAACTGCTCATCTCTTTTCTTTTAAGTTTATTTCTGAAAGTTTCACTTACTTGGACAGAATTGTTGGTGAGGATTTATCATTGACTGCTGCACAGCGTCAGTTTAATACTTCCACTTTCTTTTATAGTTCATCTACTCACTGTACATACAGTATAACCCTCATTTAGCGTGCTTCGATTTAGCATAAATCCGCATAAACGGAAGAAATCTCAAGTCCCGAAAATTATTCCATAAGTGCAATGCAATTTTATATTAGATTTAACGTAATTCACAATTACGGCAAAACCCGCATTTAGCGTTAGGATATTTTAAAATTCCCAAGTATTTATTTCTATTCGCTATGGTAAAGCAACATTAAGAACCTATGAAAAAGACGTCATAAGCTCGTTAAAGATGATTCAAGGCAGAAAAGTAATTTAGAGCTCAGACGCTTAGCGATCGATACGATCGATAATCTTCCATATCGATTCCTCGCTACATGCATGAGCGAGCTCGAATTTAGCCGACTGCGGCCGAAGACTAACAATGTACAGCGTGCTAACACTCACGCCGCTTTGCATGCTTGCACGTGGCCGAGCTCTGATGCGACGCAATGCGTAAGGATGAAATCATTGAGATTCGAGAAGACTGAACTGCGTTTTTTTGCGATGTAACAGTAGGCGTACTTGCGCAATCTTCGAAACATACGAGCATGTTGGCGCGAGTGGTATAGCACAGATTTCCTTTACCTTCGAAGCCCAAACAATACAAGAGGAATGCACTTTCACTCGGGAGAAAAATACCGCTACTACGCTCGTACAAAAGCAAGCACTTGCCGACTTCTGTAACAACGATATTTCGAACGGGCAAGTTAGACGTTGATAAAGATGATTATGATTTAAGACATGAAAGCAAAGAAAAAATAGCATGGAATTTGACTGTTGGTTAGGAAAACGGAGATCCAGTTGATATAGAGTGCAGGAGTGATGCAACGGAAATCCCGAAAGTTTCCCACAGTCAAGCTAGTGTCTCTAGTCACACTTATCTCTTATATAGAAAAACGAGATGAATTTTAGGTCTCCTATAATGTTTTCTTCTGAAACGTGCAATCGAAAATTAGAATAAACGATCTAAGAAACAAAACGTGATGACTGTTTTTTTTGTTGTTAAATATTAATGTGGGCATAATCCACATAGGCCTACCTCGAGCATAGCATGTCTTATAGGACACTACAATCAAGTGTTATAATTATTATTTTAAGTGTTCAAGCCTATTTCAATATTTTAACCAATAGTTTTATTTTTACTAGGCTTAACAAAAATAACTACAGATAATTCGCAGAAGTTCGTGCATTAATTACCGTGAATTAACGTGAGTGCACTGTATGTGGAGAGAGTGCTGCAGTTAGTGATGAATCCTATCGAAACCTCGATTTAAGGTTAAAAAATACCGGTCCCTAGAAAAACGTTAAATAGGGGATCTACTGTAGTTTTAATGCATCTTTTCTGCAGTGTTGAATGAAGAACAAGATGGAACGGATTTTTTGGGAGTTATAATTACTAACGGATAAGTCTCGGGAAGATGACGAAATTGTAATTTTGTGACTTAAGATGTGTGATATATTTTTCGATGACCCACCAATGAAGACAGCAGAGTGTCAAGCCTTTTGTTTCTTCCTCCTGATCAATATTCGAACATAGGAAGAGGAGAGGAGAAAAATATTTTGAAAATTGGAAAAACATTAAAACCAACTTACCTCCTTGATTCTTAGCATTTTTAACTCTATTTTCTTTATTTCAGCCTGTTTCCTTTTTCTCTCCTGAAATAGTTCCTGCCTCTCTCGTTTCAATTCCTCCTTCTCACGTTTCGCATTTTCTTCCAACTTCTTTTCAACTTTGGCTCGTTTCTCTTCCTAGAAAGAGAAGCAAACAAGAAAATAGTAACATTTACAAACTATGCATAATATTGCTCATCACACAAATATAAAACTTGACAACTTGCATCTCAAACACTGAATTTAGTTAGCATTTTAATATTTAGCTGGAAAGAAGATGCTTTGCTTTCCATCGAAAATTTCTAATAAATTGCAGTTAATTCAAAATGAAGGCATTTTATAATTTGTTGATTATTATTTTAAAAAAAGAACATAAAACCTACTTTTCCATTAAATTCAAGGGAAATAGTTTTCCTCTCCCCATATGGTGGAAAAGAGACTTGAGGAATGCTTACCCTATCCTTCATTCGTGTTTCTTCTTGGCGGAATTTTTGGAGAGTTCCAAGTAGGGCACCAAACATTCTACGATTTCTGAAAGTTTCAAAGGAGAACACATTATTTGATATGTAGAACAGAATTACTGGTAATGTTGTAAATTAACCCTTTAAAAGGAGTATTGACGTTCTGGAACGTCACAATTTCACAGCTTTTAAGGAGTAAGTGTATAGACCAAATCAGGTTCATATACCGTATATACTCGAATACCACCCGCACATTTTTAAACAAATTCGGACGTGAAAAATAGGGGTGCGGGTCTTATTCGAGTCATCCAAATTTGAAAGATCTAAATTGCTTGCCGCGCGCGATATCGGGGGTTGCGAGTATCCGCTAGATGGTGCTAGCCTTCTTCCGGCTATAACTTTGTTTTACCGTTAAGCACGCGGCGTCATACAGTCACGCGCACATTCTCCGAGTGTAAACATGAATGCTACGAAACGTTTGCGGTCATTTACTGTGAGTGAGAAATTGAAAGTTGTGAGGGAAGCTGAAGTTACTGGAAATCGTGCCCGGTAGGAAATATGATATTGACGAGTCATGTATTCGTGATTGAGCGGGATGACGTCTATGCTACAACCACTGGATGTCTGTGTGAACCACCTGTTCAAAGCAGCCTTGAAACAGCTGTAGACGGAGCAGATGGCGGCCGATAAGCACACACCGACTCCAACTGGTCGTATTCAGCGCCCGAAAGTTGAGCTGCTGTGTTCGTGGAATTTGACGGCATGGAATCGTATCTCAGGAGATCTCATACGGAAGAGCTTCAAGAAATTTAGTATTTTGAATGCTATGGATGGCAGTGATGACGACATTTAGTGGGAAAGTGATGGTGATAAAAGTTCCGAAGTTGGTACTTCTGATGACGATGAATGAAGTGTTTGTGTACTTTTATTTGTAGTCTATTTTTAATCGTTTGATGTGTGTTATTTTAGGATGACTTCAAAACTGTTGGAAACTATTTTGGATAAATGCTATTCTGTTTATTTAGTTAAGATAGTAAATAATTCTGAGTAAAAAATTATTTTTTTAAAATTTTGTTCTTCAAAATCAGGGTGCGGGTCTTATTCGGGTAAATACAGTAATTTTTTTTATTTTTCAATTTATGACATTTCTAATTAAACATAGTGTTTACATACCAAAAACCTGTTTCGGGCTCAAAATACTATAAAATACAATGTTTCAGAACTTTGTTTTTGTATGAAAGTCTTCAAAACATGCATTTACACATAATCCCACATTACATTCTCGGCACTGAAAGGTAGTGTCGTCCCTTCTTTTTATATTGCGAGAAGAATGTGAGCACACACAGCATTCTCACCGTGCACCTAACTCATCGCCCGCAAATTTGGCGCCTACTCCCCTATTGCCACATATGCGTCCCGCCAACTAATACCAACCCTGCCCAACACCAAATATCCTTTCCCACAACCTACTGAACGGACCAACACAGACGCGGCGCTTAACCATGTGTCTTCACTAATTTATTGAGGACATAATAACATATTAGAATCATGCTCGATATCCAAAAACGGGAGCTACGCACATCTTGGTATATGACGTTCCAGAACGGCGCTACGCCTTTTCACGTTAACAGCAAAAGACGTTCCGGAACGTCAATACTATTTAAACGCAAAGATCTGTACCAGTTAAAGGGTTTATGTTCGACGATGTCGAAATGTAAATATTATATGTCAGAAAACTGTATCATAATGTGGGTCATTATAGTCCTACTATTCTTCATTAAGAAACCGTTTCTCCAGCCAATCAGAGCTCATTCATTGACCAATTAGGTAAGGATACCTTCGCGCATGCGCTCAAAATCCAACATGTTGGATATGAATTACATGATTTGAAAGTTCAAATTGGATATCGGATCAACCATTGTAGTTACAATCCCAAACACAAAGACAAAATCAGCACGAACCTTTAAGGTAAGAAGAAAATACTATGACATATGCAAGAAATTTATGAATCTACGTCCAGAAGTTAGCAACACAGCATCCTTCTATATAAATTACCGACATGGAAAGTGCACCGTCCCATATGTTCGCGTAAATAAACTGGCGAATATGAGGCAAGAAATAGCACTGTACCTTAATATCCCGAATTCCAATTTCTACACAGCGCATTGCTTTCAAACTACTTCCGTGACAATATTAGTGAATGCTAGTTCTGATCCGCACTAGACATCATGCAGGCTGTAAACAATAGCATTGCCAAGCAGAGTAAATGGTCTCTGCTTTCGAAATTCTTTGACCCACGCATGTGCTCTATTCAGTCAGCAAACCACCCAGTGTGCTCTGTTCACTAACTGAAGTTACTGAATCTCATAGGTATTTATGAATATTTATGTTAAAACATATACAGTGGAATCTCGTTAACACGTTCTCGGTTACGACATTTTCCCGTTTAGCACGATGATTTTCTCAAGTCCCAGTCTCAATTCTAGAAAATACATGTTAATATATCCCCCTAATACGTTCTTTATTCCCGCTTAAGACGATCAAATTTCCGTTGTACTATTTGTAAGCGACCCGGATTTTATTCTTATTTCATTATAAAATTCGGCTTCTGGAAAACACGACGCGATATTGCCTCATATTCTCTGATAGTTATTAACAGTGTAGATGATTTCATTGTGTTTGACGGCGTAGAAGTGGCTATAGCTATGACGCAACACAGGTGAAGTGTCTCTCTCCCGCTGCCCTTTCTCTCCTTTCTCAAATACCAGTCCCTATCCTACTAAATTCATGTTGATATATCCCCTTAATACGTTCTCTATTCCCGCTTAAAACGATCAAATTTCCGTTGAACTATTTGTTAGCGAACCGTATTTTATTCTTATTTCATTATAAAATTCGGCTTCTGGAAAACACAACGCGATATTGCCTCATATTCTCTGATAGTTATTGACAGTGTAGATGATTTTATTGTGTTTGACGGCGTAGAAGTGGCTGTAGCTATGACGCAACACAGGTGACGTGTCTCTCCCAGTGCCCTTCACCCCCTTCCCTTTGTTTATTTCTCACGTAGGCGCATTATTGTCTTCGTGTTCCGCACTATTGTCTTCTAGTTCTTAGTGTTCACGTCCAGTTATGACCTATTTTATTGCGTGTTTCATAATGGATAAGAACAAAGTACGGCAGATAACTAATGATGAGAAGATGAAATACATTCGAGACGTGGACTGCAATCCTCACATTAAGCGTGTGGATGTAGCATAAAAGTGGAACATTCCTCCGTCTACACTGAACACGATTCTCGGCAAAAGGAAGGAAATTGAACGTACATTTGAAGGGGTGAGCAGCAAAAGGAAACGTGTGCGAGAGGGACAGTTTCCTGAACTAAAAAGCGCTTTATTGAAGTGGTTCAAGCAAGCCTGTGCTTCAAACATAGGCGTGGTCGCCGGCAACATGGCCGTCACTGGCGGAACGCGAGAATGTCCTTGCTGATCAAATATAAAGAAAGACCCTGTATTATATATGTTTGGAAGCGGATTGGGAACATTTTCAGCATCTAATGTAAATCATGGCCAGTAAAACTGCATGGTAGGCTACTGATTTTAAGCACCGTATTCTGCCGTAGTCCTACATATGCGTGCACGGTAGCCGGCAACTGGCTGAGCGCGAGAGCGAGAGCAAGAGCAAGAATGTCCTTGCTAAGCAAAAATAAAGGCCAAATTTCGTGGTGAATTGTCAGAGCCTTTGCAATCAAGACTGGCTGTAGACAAGGTGATCTGGGATCACCGATGCTGTTCAACTGTGTCTTGGAAAAAATTATAAGAGAATGGTTAACAATCTTACCAAATAATTATGGTATTCGAATTGGTTATAAAAAAGAAGACCTGAATATAAACTGTCTCGCTTTTGCAGATGACACTGCTTCGTTCGCCAATACAATGGAAGAGGCCACTGACCAACTTAATAACCTACAAACCATAGCTGCTAAAACTGGACTTAAAGTGGGCTTCCATAAAACTAATTTTATCACAAATGACAAAGATGCCTCAAAATTCATCACGATTGGTCTGCAAAAAATCAAAAAAGTCCGAAAATTTAAATACCTAGGGGAATGGATTACCCCTAATATTTCAGAAATAGCTGCCATTGAGAGCAGATGTAACAAATTGGAAGGTGCCTTTCAAACCTGCAAAAGCATTTACAAAAGTAAAAGCTTGTCCCGGAATGTCAAACTTTGTCATTATAACACAGTAATTAGGCCGTCAGCACTGTATGCCGCAGAATGCTTACAGATGACAAAGAAAGGTCCATTGAGAAAATTAGAACTTAAGGATCGGAAAATTCTAAGGAAAATATTAGGACCTGTTAATGATAATGGTAATTACAGAAGAAGACATAACAATGAATTATTTGAACATATAGAAGATTTGGTGAGTGTGATGAGAAAAAGGAGAATGTCTTTCTTTGGACATTTGGAGGGGATGGAGCATCATCGACTTTCATATCGAATCCACTCATCAATATCTAAAAAAAATTCCTATTGTAAATGGTCGATGCAAGTTAAAAAGGACCTAACAGAAGCTCAAATCAATCAAGCTCTGGTTTGGGATAGGAACCTATTCAGAAAGGCGGTTAAATCAACCAGTAATCCACACCCTTGAACATCTGTGATGCCTTGCCCTCACTGCAAGTGGACGGAAGAAAGGAGAGCAGAACATTCGTCAAGAATGAAGATCTACTGGCAGGCAAGAAAACAAGCATTACAGTTATTTATTTATTTATCGTATGGCTCTTAGTGCCGGGAGTGTCCGAGGACATGTTCGGCTCGCCTGAGTCTGTAGCTGCTTCCAGCGGACACCCTAAAGGGCGAGCTACAAGTTCCGTTCAATTTCAAGTAGTTCCAACTTTCGCCACCGGATATCAATGATACCTAGTGGTGAACGTTGGAACTTTGATAGAGCGTTCTGACGAAATCTAACCTAACAAATTTTGCTTTACACAAGTTTAGTCTGTGAAAGGATCTTTAACATGCCATAAATCTATGAAATGGGACCGCCGGCTTTACTTCCCCTCCGAAGGAAGGCATACTGAAGGATTTTTAACGCTCTTAAAAAAATCCGACGACTTTGGCCGGGTTTGAACCCGCTATCTTGGGCATAGCAGTTCAGTATGCTACCGACTACGCCACCGAAGCCGCAAGCATTACAGTGATCATATGAGTGAAGAACATCGTGGTCCATTGTTGGCCAAAACGTCTCGAAAAAAAAAAAAACTGTAGTGTAGAGGTACAGTAATTAATTTTTATGTTACTTATTGCGTGTAAGTTACTGATAACCTATGCTTATGTCGTGACTGTAGTAGTGCATACAATCACTTACTAAGGTCGGTGATTTAATGTCCATATATACGCCGCGTTCTTTCTTATACGTTGTAAATGCAGTATGGCGTTTTTCAGTAGTAAGTTTTCCCGCATATGACATCCAAATTTTTCAGTCCCTTGAAAAACGTACTAACGAGATTTCACTGTAATAAAGTTATAATTATCGTCTAACATAAACAGTCGTATGTAACTAGACTAGACGAGCGTAGCTCATTTTATAAACATACTCGTGTCTTAATTATTGTCATTATAGGCTCGTTGCATTATGTACTATTAGAAGAATCACATTGATAAACGTATCGTTTCAGAACACCAGGAAACTACAGTATAACATGCTTTCAATAGACCCAAACAGAAACTTGTCTTAAACAGAAATATTTGATGATCCTGTGAACTTAAGGGTGAAAAACATATTACATTCCCTTCATTAAATGGAAACTGTGTTAAGCGGACAATAGACATATACGCATTTTAACAGAAAGTTTCCGAGAGTGTTTGGGAAATTTTCAGGCACCCCATGAAAGTCTACCTTGTCTACTGTAGCAAGTTACCATACTGGCACAAAAATAAGCTGCACTCTTTATTAAAATTATCGGGCAAAAGTCTGGGTGTGGCTTAAATTTAGTTGCATTGTATTGAAATAATGGAGAAGGAAGTACCGTATTCGCTCGCACTTAACTCGCACTTTTTTGACCGAAATAAAAAGTGTGAAAACTTTCGGTGCGAGATATATGCGGGGATTTGTGAGCGAAATACCTTATTCCCAAAACAACATAAAATTTGCATTATTGAAACAAGACAACTGGAATTGTCAACTACCGTCACTGCTGCCAATCTCCGATCTACTCTCGTGTGCATAATCATCTCATACTGCATCATCCTAACTTCCGTCCAATGCATTTGAGATGCCCGTCTTCAAGAAGCACTTAACAACGTCTGTCCACACCATAACCGATACCCGTATAATCCAATCACGCAAGAGTTCCACTGACAGCCTTCTTTATTTTGTCTTCGTCGGCAGATTATCGTGACTAACAATACCAGATCTCGACGTGTTCTGATCTAACAATTACTTTAGCGTTTGGATCGCCAACAAAACAGCTGACGATCACACCCCGCATTATACTTTTACTGCTTCGCCACATTAGTAAACACCTTACGTGTTTGGTTAGTGGTTTCTAGCTCGACATTCTGTTGACGCCAGTAGCGAATATCAAATTCATTAACAATGAATTCTCATCTGGCTGCTCAAATTACTATCATTTTCTGCGTACTTTATCACTTTGAGCTTAAATTCAGTAGTATAACTTCCGCATTTTAACATAACTCAAAGATCGATTCCCACAAGAAAACAATCACACTTAACTGAGAAACAGAAATGGAACGTGAAGACAATACTGGTAGGCCTACTTGTCGACAATGCAACCGACGGACAACAAATACCGTGAAAGAAAGGATAGCACCGCCGCAAAAATGAACAATAACATCGCGGGCAAGACGTGTTTTTAAATTACAACCATACGATCATCTTTATGACAGTGTCAGAAATTAATGCGAGATGTATGCTAGGAATATTTTTTCTTGCAATTTCAAATTAAACAAGAAGTTCCGTGACGAACTAAAGAGCCTACTTTTCTTAAAATTTAAGATTCATGCCAATGATTAACCTATATGTATCTATCTAGAATAATGACGAAATTAAGTTGGTAATATCGGAATTTCTAATTAGTTCGAAATACTGTAGCCTATACCTGGCATAATGTAGCCTAATAGAGAACTACAGTTGGCAGCCCTGGTGACTGAATATATTCTTAGTTCCATCTCTTAAGGTACAGAACACAAAATTTGGTTGAAGTCCAATGGATGGCATGAACGTTACACAGTTAAGCATTGCATCTAACAGCGCGTGTAAAATCATGTTGGCAACAATGACATACATGTATTGGTCAGAAATAATCTGAAATAATATGATCTATTGTTGTGTAATTTTGAATGAAATCCATTAGTTGGTATAGAAGTTACATGCATTTTAAAAATGGACCTATCAGCAGGCTTAGAATCATGTTGGCAGCACTGACGTATATTAGTAACTCCAAATTCATCTAGAATGTCAGGTACTATACGTGTGCATAGTTTAAAGCTGTCGGCTGGCATACTTTCTGATATATGGGTACTTGGATTTTTAAAAATGGAGAGCATTTATTAACAGTTGGCAGCCCTGGTGGCTCTTAATAATTCGCTCAGTCATATCAGTTTATGTACACATAGCACATACGAAATTTGGTTGAAATCCAATTGATAGTGAAGAAGTTATATGCATTTAAAATTTGGACTTATCAGCAGGCTTATAATCATTTTGGCAACACTGCCATGTATGGCCTTCTGGAAATTAAACTGCAATATTATTATCTATACGTGTGCCAATTTTGAAATAGCTCCTATTCATACCTTCCAAGATATCCAACGTAGAGCTCAAATTTCAATTGCGATTTTTCAGCAGTTGGTAGCACTGACATCATTTTCAAATATGGCCGTGAGATATTCAGGTATAGATGTTTACTCCTACCAAATTTTGTTTCGATTGCTGCAGCCGTTTAGGAGTTGATAGTGGGGGGGGGGGGACACACACACACACAGCCAGACAGACAGCCAGCCAGCCAGCCAGACAGACAGACAGACAGACAATTTGCCCGATCTCATAAGTCTACTTTTTCCTCATTTTTGAAAAATGTGAAAAGTAGGCTAAAAATGGGGTGCAAGATATACACGGTGACGAGATACGAAGGTGGATCAAAAAGTTAGTTGGACTAACGCGCTGCAGCAGCGCGCTGTGTGTCACAAACGTGGGCACAGCGGAGAAAGGGACAGACACGGCTCACACGTCTGTCAGGCAGGTCGCTGTGGTGTCTCGTCTTGTATGGTGTGAATAGCGGCCAAATGCAATGGTGCGTCGACTGGACGTTCACTCCAAATATGAGGTGCATGCGACAATCTGATTCCTATGGGCCAAAAGGAAGAATTGTACGGACATTCATCGCAAAATTAGTGCTGTGTATGGGGAGCGGGCCATTTCCCGGCAAGGGATCGTAAAGTGATGTCAGCAATTTGAAGCCGGACGCACGGATATCACGGACGAATATCGCGAGGGCAGGCCCGCAATGTCCAGGACCCATGCAATTGTCAACAGTGTGAATGCGATCATTAAACAGAACCGGTACATTCACCTGAGAGAAATCGCGATGCTGCACGTGGAATTCATGCCGAAAGGAACGATGATCAACGCGGCGTCGTATTGTCAAATGTTGCACCGGTTGCGTAAAGTGATTAAAGAGAAGCGCCGGGGGAAATTGAGCACCGGTGTGATTTTGTTGCACGATAACGCAACACCTCACAAGGCCCGCCAAGCGAACTGCTGCAGCGTTTCAAGTGGGAGGTCTGGCAACATCCACCCTACAGTCCCGACCTAGCGCCATGTGACTTTCATCTGTTCGGTAAGCTCAAAATGGAGCTCGGTGGTCGACGTTTCCAGACCGATGAGGAAGTGAAGGCCGCTGTCTCCGTGTGGTTGCAGAACACTGGAGGAACTTTCTATGCATCCGGCATCAACAAGTTGGTTGTGCGTTTGCAGAAATGTTTGGAGTCTCTTGGAAACTATGTGGAAAAGTGAAGTTACATTGTTTTTATAGACGTGTTGCTGTTGTATGGGAGATGTAATAAATGGCCATAACTGGGAAGTGCAACTTACTTTTTGATCTGCCCTCGTATATGCGAGCAAATACGGAGTGATAAGGAAATGAAAATTCTTTTAGAAGTAGACGGAAATAATGGACACACTGTCAAAATTAGACACTACATTGTTCTCACTTGGACAGAGAAGTTGTAAGCAAACAACAATGAATATGTAGTTTAAATGCCAATGATTTGTGTTATTTCGTTTAGTGTGTAAATATTGTTACGTGCCACCCCCCCAGTGGCACTTTTGTTAACTGGATTACGGTTGGGTACAAAGCACAACACCAATTACTGCTTAAAGAAATAATTAACTTTATTGTGGCCAGAAAATTACACTACTCATCAGCGAATACAAGCAATTAGGACCTTACTCCAGTTTCCTCAAGTCTCTTCCTTGAGCGCTCTTAGCCCCTTTCACTTGTCAACAGACCACAGAAGTTAATCCATCCTAATGAGTACGGTGGCCTTGACAGAAACTACCTGCTCCTCTCCCTTATGTTCACCGACCACAATTACTTACGAGCACTTGCTGCAGGCTATTTCGCTGTCCACAAGCTGGGGAAACAATGTCACTGGATTTCGTAACTCGCACGGCACTTCGTCACCACACTTCTGTCGCACTCGCTCAAGAACTCACACCCACAGAAAAACTCCGTCCCCTCACTGTTGAAGCCGCTTATATAGCAGTCCGGTGACTCAATAAATGCTTCTAGATCCATCCAGGGTTCACGGCTTCTCGAGGTTTCCATCGCTGGTCCAGTCACGAATATTCTGGACTATCCCTTTGTCCAGTAGCCCTGTTGCATAAGGAGCACGCAATACAGGAGGCAGGGCTCAGCCCAGCCCTGGGGCAGTTGTGACTCATGCGGCGAGCGATGACACAAACTCGCAGCCGTAACAATATGTTAATTATTAATTCGTTATGTGCAAATAAAGGTGGCTTACATTTGTTTGAGGGTAAAATTTATTTCAGTGTGTTGGCTAAAATACAGTTAGCCTGATACAGTTTGCAACTAAGAAGTTACAAGATTACAAAATAGGTAAGTGTAATGCAAAGTCCATAACCAATTTAAAAGGTTTTGGTAATTAATGTTTGTTTCTGACATTTTTAAATAATTTTTGGTGTCATGAGGGACATGTGTACATGTTCTTATCAGTGCTGTGATTTTCCACATTCAGAGATTTGTTTGAGAACACGTGATGACGGGAGTTTTCATTTTTTTGTAAGAGCGCGAGCATGTCTAACCTCAAAAGAACTTCAAGTAGGTACTCTATGGGAACTATTAGGTGTGAAAATGTTTCATCATACAAAACCAAATATTTCAACTCGTACTACAGTATTTGAATTCAAAGTATAGTACATTTTTCCCTTTACCCTTTCATTGCTCTCGTTTCTTCATACTGTGTGAACTAGTTCTGTAATACAGTAATTATGTAGGTTATTTATATTCGATAGTACGTACTTCCGATTAACGCATTTTATACTTTTTCCTTACTGAAACAAGTTTAATGCGGTATAATTATCATTTTTCAGGAGTAAGTTTTCCTGCTTTTTACCTCCACATTTTTCAGTCCCTTCAAAAACGTACTAATGTGGTTCCACCGTATTAAGAACAATGCGATTAATTCATACGATAACTGTTGGCAAGTTCATTACCTGTTGGACAGGGTAAAACTGATCACAAATTCTAAGATTACTATAAAACTAGCATAGTGGCTAGGATTCTTGGCTGTCAGCACCAAACCTGGGTTCGATTCCCGGCTCTTCCAAGAAATTTAATTCTGGTGTGAAGACTGGAATGGGGTCCACTCAGCCTCGCGAGGCAAAATTGAGAAGAGGTGAGTTCGATTCGCATCTCAGCCATCCTGGAAGTGGTTTTCTGTGGGTTCCCACTTCTAATCCAGGCGAATGCCGGGATGGTTCCTAACTTAAGGCCATGGCCCCCTCATTCCTAATCCTCAACTGCATTACAAATACTGTATTTACTCGCCTATCGTATCCCCCTTCATTTTAGAGAGCCAAAACTCAAAATTCTTGGAAATCGCTTATAGTACCCCTCCTTAATTATTTAGAGTTAATTCTTGGAAATTGACGAATTCTTTAAAAAAAAAAAAATCATACTAAAATTCATCCTCTTTTATGACAAAAATATTTTTCTTGATACATTATTTAGTTATTCAGACGATATGACTGCCATTTTGGGTACGCAATAGGGCAGGATATCGAATTGTGTAGCCAATAGGCTTCACCCAATATCCAATAGAAGATGCCACACTGTTGGCAAAGTAGAAGTGTCGAGTATAAAATCCGGCCAATGAAAGTTATGGTTTCATATCTTGCCTGCATTCTTGTGTTTTGTATACAAAGATGAATTGCCCTTCGAAATGGTGTTCGCAGAAGCTTTTTCTCAGTTTTAACACATTACATTTGATGTAAGAACTGTCAGAGTTTGTGTGACACGTTATTGGTATATTGATGTGAAACATGTGAATAATATGTACTCGGTTGTGTTAACTCATGTTAGTGAGATATCGTTCAGCATCACTCGTTCCCTAATTGATGCCTGTTCAAATAAAAATAAAGTTTGCATTTTCATGTCTGATACTTTGTCCATTCCATTCTATTTCTTTGATACAGTGGAACGTGGCTAATTCGAACTTCTATAATTCGAAATCTTCTTTAATTCGAATTTTTCTCTTTGTCCCTAGCATTTTATATACAACCAATGCTAAAAAATCGTGGTTAAATCGAAGTATATTTTGGATAATTCGAAGTTTTTACGTGTAAAAAGCCAATCGGACGAATATGTCGCAGTTTGTGGTAAGCTGACCGACGCACAAATCATCTCCAATGTACTGAACTCCGAAAAACAAGATGGTGACGACGCATCTGGCGATGAACTCGTGGAGGAAGTTCCCGAAATAACTGTTCCGATTGCAGCCCAAGCAACAAACCACATCACAGAACTTAGGTGTTTTCTTTTTGAAAGTAGAAATGACGTAAGTGATTCTCATTTCCGCTCCTTAAATTTGTTAGATTCTTTTGTGATGGCCGAGAGACTTAATTGTAGGAAACAGGTAAAAATCTCAAACTTTTTGTAAAACAGTAGACTTTACTAAGACTTAACTAGATTGCTGGATTACTACTGTCGTAAAATAGGTGAATAGTACATTTTGGTTTTATTTTATCATTTGAAACTTTTGAGGATATTCACGATACAGTCATTATACAGTATCGTTGTCTGTTAATCTGCTTTGTTGAACGTAAATAAATATGTAAACGTAATACAATACATTTTCTCTACCCATTTCAAAGAACTTTCTTAATTCAAATTTTTGGATAATTCGAATTTTTTTACTGGTCCCTTGAGGTTCGAATTATCCAAGTTCCACTGTACTAAGATTTCTGCAGCGTCTTCGGTGGTGTAGTGGGTAGCATGCTGAGCTTCTATGCCCAAGATCGCGGGTTCAAACCCGGCCTAAATCGTTGGATTTTTTAAGAGCGTTAAAAATCCCTCAGTATGCCTTCCTTCGGAGGGGAAGTAAAGCCGGCGGTCACATGTCATAGATTTATGGCATGTTAAAGAACCTTCCACTAATTACACCTGTGTGAAGCTAAATTAACTTAAAGGTTAAACAACGCTCTTAAGGTTCCTACGGTCGTCGCTAGGAGCCGACTGCGGTGGCGTCTGGTAGCAAAGTTCTGAACTAGTAGTCGTAGTAGGAGGCATTTGGCGGCAAAAGTAGGAACTACTTGAAAATCAATGTCTGCAGTCCTTACTTGAATTTAAAAAGCAGATAACACACACTAATACAGACATCACAATTAACACCGGTTATCAGACAGATTCTACACACACCCAAAGTACACGGGGCTACATGACCACGTTGTCGCAGCCCCTAAACTGAGGAACCAACCAACTAAGATTTATGCTTAGCAAGGGATAGTAGTGAAAGTCATTCGGGGGTAGGGAATAGTGGTGGATAAGTGTGGTTATGGCAGTCTCATAATGAGTTGATTAAAGATGTAAACTTCGTATATCTTGATTAAATATATCGTACTGTGTAGCAGCAAAGAGTATTTTTGTGAAGTTCCCGTCTATAGTACCCCCGCCCTGTTTTCGGAACTAAAAATTTAGAAAATAGCCGAGTAAATACGGTACACACACTACTACAGATGCTACAATAACACAGGTTATCAGACATTTTTTAATATTTTATTTATATATATATACACACACACACACACACACCCAAGTACACAGGGCTAAATGACCACAATATCCCAAAGCTTCTAAATGAATTAACAACTGTAAAATAAGAAAGAAAATATTGTAATCTCACCTTGCTTTACTCCTCTCATCCGTGCTCTGAGCTGCCATCGCTTCCTGGCGGGAAGGCAACTCCTTCGGGGTGGCAAAGACTCGGGACGATATCGCAGGCTGGGCACACAAGACAGGCTAAGTTATTCACCGACAACTCACTTCAATACAAAAAGCTGAGCATTCTGGCAATTTTTAAATGACCACAGGTTTACAGATTCAAAATCACAATTTTTCCAGAGAACATGGGATTTTACATGTTTTTTCTTTTAACTCTTCCCGAGCGGAATACGGATATTGTGTTTGAGACTTCGGTCTTTTGACTGGTTTGATGCAGCTGTCCATGTCCCCCTGTCCTCAGCTAATCGTTTCATCTCTACATAGCTACCACACCCTACATCCGAGGCAATCTGTTTAACATATTCTAACCTTGGTCTACCCCTACAGTTCTTGTCCTCAACCCTTCCTTCCTTAACTAAGCTTGCTATTCCTGGGTGTCTTAGTATGTGTCCTACCAACCTATCTCTTCTCTTCATTAGCAGTCGCCAGAAACATCTCTCCTCTCCCACTAGTCTCGATACCTCTTCGTTTGTAACCCTATCTACCCATCTGATCTTCATCATTTCAAACACTTCAATTCTCCTCTTTTCTGCTGCACCAATAGTCCAAGTTTCACTTCCATAGAGCGCCACGCTCCAGACAAAGGCCTTCAAAAATGACTTCCTAATACCTAAATCTATATTCGATGTCAACAGATTCCCTTTCCGTAGAAATGCTTTCCTTGCCTGAGCCAACCTACTTTTTATATCCTCTTTGCTTTGTCCATCACTGGTTATTTTGCTTCCTAAGTAACAGAATTCTCCAACTTCCTTTAGCTTTTCACCGGCCAATTTGATGTCCATAGAGGTTTCTGATTTATTTCTGCTGCATTTCAATATTTTTGTTTTACATTTATTAATTTTCATCATGAATTCTTTCCTCAAGACGGAGTCCATACCATTCAAAAACTCATTCAAATCCTCAGGCGTGTCGGCCAAGATAACTATGTCATAGGCAAATCTCAGAGTTGAAATTATTTCTCCTTGAATCTTCACTCCCACTTTACATTTTTCTCCAATTTCCTTCATTGCTTGTTCAATGTAAAGATTGAAAAGTATGGGTGATTAGTTGCAGCCTTGCCTTACACCTTTCTGAATACCAGCTTCTCTCTCATGTCCTTCAGCTCGAATGACTGCTGCCTGGTTTCTGTATAGATTGTAGATCACCCTCCTATCCCTGTACTTTATTCCAATAGTTTTCAAACTGTCAATACGGATGTATCAGGAAAATTCCTACATTTAAATCTGGTGCCGTTTTCCGTCAAAATAGTTAATTATCAATTAATATGATAAAACAAGCTGTACCCGGCATGCGTTGCAATGCCAATCAAAGAAAGTGTTGGCGTTGAAATTCTGTTTCTTGAAGTGCTTTTGGATACACAACATGTTATTTGCCTCTAAGCTATCGTAAAATGGATTTTCTAATTTAGAACCATTCGTGGAAGCGTGCACAACAACTTTCAAAAGTTTCATCGCTGTCACTCATTTGTTGAATCTACTCGTACGCTACCTGTTGTGAAATGGATTTACTAAGTCGAAACCCTCCCCTGGCGTGTACACAATAACTCATTAATGATTCATCGCAATCGGATGAATTGTATATGCACGTATACGGGGTTTTGTTTAAACGATTCGTGCGCTGTCACTCATTTGTTGAATCTACTCGTGCGCTACCTATTGAGAAATGTATTACTAAGTCGAAGCCCTTCCCTGGCGTGTACACAATAACTCATCAAGGTTTCATCGCAATCGAAGAATGTTATATGAATGCAATAGGGGATTTTGTTGAAACGCTTCGCGCGTCGTCACCCATTTGTTGCATCTACTCTTGCGCTACTTATTGTGAAATGGATTTACTAAGTCCCCTTCCCTGGCGGGTACACAATAACTGATCAATGTTTCATCGCAATCGGATGAATAGTATATGAACGCATACCTGATTTTTGTTTAAACGATTCGCGCTCCGTCACTCATTTGTTGAATCTACTCGTGCGCTACCTACTGTAAAATGTATTTACTAAGTTAGAAACCGTCACGTAAGTGTCCACAACATCTCACCCAAGTGTCATCGCTATCGGACTAATGGGATATGAAGACATAGGGGACTGTATTGAAACGCTCCGCATGTCGTCGTTCATTTGTCGAATCTACTCGTGTGCTACCTACTGTGAAATGTATTTACTAAGCCAGAAACCTTCCTTGGAGTGTCCACCATATTTCACCCAAGTTTCACCGCTAACGGCAGAATGGTATATGACCTTATACGGGACTTTGTTGAAACGCTTCGCGCGTCGTCCCTCATTTGTTGAATCAACTTGTGCGCTGCATATTGTATAGTGGATTTACTAAGCCAGAAATTTTCCATGACGTGTACACAACATCTCACCCAAGTTTCATAGCTACGGACGAATGGTACATGAATTCATACGGTACTTGGTTGAAACGCTTCGCGTGTCGTCGCTCATTTGTTGATTCTACTCTTGCGCTACATATTGTAATATGGATGTACTCAGCCAGAAACCTTCCCTGGAGTGTACACAACATCTCACCCAAGTTTCATCACAATCGGATGAATGGTATGTGAACATATACGGGACGTTGTCGAAACGCTTCGCGCGTAGTCACTCATTTGTTGAATATAAACGTGCGCTTCGTATTGTAAAATGGATTTACTTAGCCAGAAACCTTTCCTGGAGTGTACACAACAATTCACCAAACATTTATCACTATCAGACGACGCTTCGCGCGTCGTAGCTCATTTGTTGAATCTACTCGTGCGCTGCCTATTGTAAAGTGGATGTACTAAGCCAGAAAATTTCCCTGCAGTGTACACAACATTTTACGCAAGTTTCATAGCCATCGGACGAATGGTATATGAACGCATACCCACAGACATACCCACAGACAAACTATCACGTTACATTGACTTTTATATATATAGATTGGTCCGCTCAACTCAAACATAAAATGCCAACGTTTCGCCCCAGTGTGCCATTGGGCTCGTTAACCGGACCAATTTTATCATATTAATTGATAATTTATCTGTTCAAACGGAAATAACATCATATTCCCATTTGGGAATATTCATAACCTATTTGGATTGCCAAGGTAAGGTTTTTGTTTTATGAAAGGGAGCTTGACTTCCGTAGCACATTGGCATCGCTCGTGACGTCAATACTACTTGTATTTTGTGTCTTGCGATGGTCTTCTCAGTATGTGCTAGCCACGCGTATCGGTAGGGATCTGAAAAAATCGCATTTGCGATAAATGCGAATTTTTAAATTTCGTACAGAATCCAAGCCTATATTAATTTTAATGTGGAAAAAAACAAACATTTTTAAGCGTAAATCAAAGTGCGACAAAATGCGAATATACCGAATAAGTGCGATTTTATAGTGAAATTACTTTAAATCTGCTAATTTATTTGCGAATTTGTTTATTAAACAAAAGAAAATGTTCAGTAGGTGGCCAAATCGCTCGCTAGCGATACCTCATCTCGGACTCGCAGTGTTCTACGCATATTTGTCGATATAACAATCGATTTCTGTATTGATACGAACTTTCGACTATCTATAACTTATTCAGACAGCTGACGAACGAAACTCGTTTGTGTACTTGGCGCATCGTGGCGACTGGTGGTTTGTCGAAGACGTGGACTTCGCTAAACGGGAAAGTTTTCGGCTTGCCGCTTGAATAGTAACCTTATTTTTTTGCAACCTTCAAGCACTTCAAGGTTCAAAGTTTTTTTTCTTGAAATGGGGCGTACTGTTGTAACTGCTCATGAAAGAGCACAGCAGTACACTAATCATGGCTTTTATTGTTCCGACTCGGCAACAGTACTCTGTCCGCCCTAGTAACTTCCCTCGCAGCCTCACCGTGCTAGCATTCAGCCTGCATGTAGCATCTAGGCCACAGTCAGCTATCGCAACGTGCCGTACTTAGTTTAATGTAAGAAACAATGTAGACAGTGAGTGTTTTATTGCACTACCATACAGTCGTTGCAGACAGTAGATGTAACTTGAAAGAGTGCAAGTCATACTTATTTGTACATTCAATTTTCTGTAGGCCTAAAATGTAAGTCAAAACAAATGTGTCGCCAATAAAGTCATATAGTCGATAAGAATCCAGAAAAAAATAGATGCTCATTTTCCAAAAATAGATGCTAAAAAGGGAAAAAAATAAATGCTAATTTAAAGGAAAATAGACGCTAAATTTTCAGGTCCCTACGTATCGGTGAGGTGTCCAAAGCTTTGACTCCCGTAGTGCACTGGCTTTGCTCGTGACGTGGGTACACATGTATCAAATATGTCTTGCAATGGCCTTCCCAGTGTGTGCTAGCCAGCGCCTTGGTGAGGTGTACTTTTACCAACTAAAGAGCCCAATGGTACACCGGGGCGAAACGCTGGCAATTTGTTGAGTTATGCCGGAACATTTATCACATTTTGTGTTTAAATAGGTTTGTGCTCCATACATCATTTTTGTCAGATTTAGTAATTCGTCAATACGGACCTAAAATGGATTTAAATATTCCCTGAGATACATCATTATTGGTAAGTAATAGGTCTTACACATCAGTTCTTTAGCTTTCAGTGGTATGTCTTTATCCCAAATTAAACTCTGAACCAGATGATAGAAAACACTCCCACATTGTATTCTCGTGATAAGCTCTACATCCAATCATCATTTTCCATCAATTCTCTTCCCAAATATTTGAAGTTCTCTATTACCGTATTTCCTCGCATAATCGTCGCCACCGCGTAATCGTCGCACCCCACTTTTCAAACACTAAAATAGGTTTATAAAATTTCATCGCATAATCGTCGCATAGCATGTTCGTATATGTGCGCCAGTCAGTTGCACACGCTGCCGCGACTTTGTCAGACGAAAAATATCTCGTATTTATGCTTGCGGGCAATGAACTGTGACGCGAGCGGCAAGCTTCGTCACTTAGCACAATCCGCGAGCGTATAATCTGGCGTGATCTTGTCAGGAGAAAGTAATCTTGTCTTTATGCCTGCCGGCTATGAACCGCGACGCGAACGGCCAGCACACATTCCGCGAGCGTATAGGCCTAATCTGGCGTGGTCTTGTCAGGAGAAAGTAACCTCATCTTTAAGCCTGCCGGCTATGAACCGCGACGCGAACGGCGAACGCGCATTCCGCGAGCTTATAGGCCTAATCTGGCGTGGTGATGTCAGAAAAAAGTAATCTCATCTTTTGACCTGAGGCCTATGAACTAAGACGCGAGCGGCCAGCGCACATTCCGCGAGCGTATAGGCCTAATCTGGCGTGATCTTGTCAGGAGAAAGTAATATCGTATTTATGCCTGCGGGCTATGAACCGCGACGCAAATGGTCAGCGAACATTTCGCGAGCTTATAGGCCTAATCTGGCGTGATCATGTCAGTAAAAGTAATCTCATCTTTAGACCTGCGGCCTATGAAGTGTGACGCGAGCGGCCAGCGCACATTCCGCGAGCTTTTAGGCCTAATCTGGCGCGATCTTGTCAGGAGAAAGTAATATTGTATTTATGCCTGCAGGCTATGAACCGCGACGCGAATGGTCAGCGCACATTACGCGAGCTTTTAGGCCTAATCTGGTGCGATCTTGTCAGCAGAAAGTACTCTAGTCTTTATGCCTGCGGGCTATGAACTGTGACGCGAACGGCCAGCGCACATTCCGCGAGTTTATAGGCCTAATCTGGCGTGATCTTGTCAGGAGAAAGTAATCTCATATTTATGCCTGCGGGCTATGAACCACAACGCGAATGGCCAGCTTCGTCAGCACATTCTGTGAGCGTTAACCTGTCGTGACCTTGTTAAAAGAAAGAACCCTGTCTCTGACTGCGGGCTATGACTCACGCCAGACTCACGCTACGCGAATGACTGGCCCGTGCAGCAAATAATGATACAGTATATTCGTTGAAATTAAATATTCTTCGCATAATCGTCGCACCCTGCTTTTTTCCACGAAATTTTGGCAAAAAAAGTGCGACGATTATGCGAGGAAATACGGTACTTCCAGATCTCCAATTTCAACAATCCCTTTTCCTTCTTGACATTATCATTGTCTTACTTTCCTCTACATCATAATTAGGGCCCGGATGTTGATACATGTCATCTCTTTACTGAGCCGTCTAAAACAATGCTGAAGTACATAGAAACTCCGGACGGGTTGCTCCGTCTTCAAATATGTCATTTTTATTTTGCTGCTTTTTTTTTTTTTGTGCTATTTTTCCATTTTAAGAGCATTTTTTAAAATTTGGGGTATATGAGGGAGTTACGTCTCTCAGAGTTAAGAAGAAGCTAGTAACTGATACAAGATAATTTAAAATATTGAAATATTTATTCCATTCCCTTAATCAACCGGGTGGAAACTAGTCTTAGCAACAATCGTGGCAAAATTGCTGCGGGTATTGCATCAAAACTGAAAAAAGTGCTGGACAAAAACACCTGGTATAAAACATTATGCAAAATCTCAGTCATTTTTTCTGGTGAAGACTACTGCATGGATGGGATTAAGGAGGATTTACCAGCAAACGACCTTCCTCGCTTCAAGTACGCTCCGATCACATCAGCTGATGTTGAACGCAGCTTTTCGAGATACATTTGCTCTTCTGTGGTACGTCCCCGCTCCATACCAGACCTCTCACACTCTGCAGGTATCCATGGGCTTGCCTTCCTCTCTCACTGATTTCCTTGTCATTTCTACCACTTACTTGTATTCATTATCATCAACTAGAGCAGTTTCCAACCGCAGGTTGGGTCTGCTTGGAGCACAAGCCTCTCCATCGTTTTCTGTCCATCCACCACTTCTCTTCTGACACTGTTGTCCAATTAACTCCTTTTCTCTCGACACTTTTCTTCACCCCCTTTATCCACCTATGCCTCGGTCTTCCTCTAGGTCTCTTTTTCTTCCACTCCATTTCCAATATTTTCCATGGTATTCTCTCTTCTCCCATTGTTTTCACGTGTCCATACCACTGTAGCCTTCTTTTTTCAATCCTATCCTGTAGGGGTTCTTCCTTTAATAATTCTCTGACTATCTTTTCTGACTCTGTCCATTCTAGTTACACCTATACGACTCCTCTGAAACTTCATTTCCACTGCTTGTATTCTGCTTTTATCTCTCTCCCTCATCACCCAAGTTTCTGATCCATACATTAGGATCGCACAAAGTAAGTCTTGTACATGATCCCTTTACATTTCTGTGGCACATCCTTGCTCCATATCAGGCCTCTAACACTCTTGAAGAATCCAACAGCACACCTTCCTCTTTCATTTAATTCCAAGGCATTTCCCCCATTTTCTTCAATGACACTTCCCAGATTCTTGAAGCTCTGCACTCTCTTCAACTGCTCTCCGCCTAACTTTATCCGAGAGTATACTCTGTCCTTCTCACGTGTTGTTATCACCACTTCACTGTTTTGCGTCTAAAACTTCATTCCACAGGATGACACTACTTCCTCCCATGCATTGAGTTGCTCCTGTACATCCCTTTCCTTGTTTCCCCAGATCATCAAGTCATCTGCAAACACCATTGCCTTCATTTCTTCCTCCCCAATATGCTGTGCTACCTTACTTCTATTACACTCCCTAAATACTTGAAACTATCCTTCTCCTCCTATCATTTTCTCTACACTAATTTTCATTGCCCATTCCCCCCTTGTTACCACAAAAAGTAAGAGATACTAGCAACATTACATTAATGTGTTACTCTACAATCCTGGCTGAACTCGTCTCACCTTGTTAGGGAGCTCCTCCTCTTCCGGGCTCTCCGCTCTCTTCGACCGAGGTGGACCCGACAACCTGCAAGCATATTACATGTCAGACACTGTTTTTTAACAGGGATATTTTTTACCTTTTATCTGGGGGTGTAACTGCAATTAGCGTGGACAAAAACCCAACACGGATATCTTGTGGTTACCCTGGGAACAAGTGTTCAGCTATATTTATAGGCATCGAAACATGTACCGATTGTAACTGTTCCAGGTTACAATAGTACACTCCAACCCACAACTCTGAGACTTGGGTACAAGTCAAGTTAGGCTATCATGTTTCATATCATTTTATTTTCTGTCCATCATTCATCCCCATCATTTTAGTTTATAGGGTTGTAGTTATTAAGTATATAATTGTGTATTACAAGGATTCCGTCTAGGGACTTTTATTTCATTGAAAGAAAATGTCATCACATGTACAAGCTTTGTGTCTTCCAGTACCAGGATATGTGGCAATACGGAAGTTCCAATCTAAATTTAGGATCTCTTTGGATAGTGAGGCTTTGCTCTTGGCCAAGATCAGTGACAGAGGTCATATTGCAAGTTTATTTCATTAATTTGTTGAGAGTTCGAGATTGTTCTCAAGTAACTGTCTGGATTGGAGGTTATAATTCTTAGATCACGCGGGTGATGGCAAGCGAGTAGAGACTTCACTTGATTATGAGTTCCTGAAGTGAACGGTTGTATTCTTTGGTTGTATTACGAAGTCATCCAGACTAGCCTAGAGTACGGTATACTTGATTTCGTGGTTCTGAACGGTTGTGAGATAACGTCATTAGGACTAGCCGAGAGTGGATTAGATATGATGGAAGTACCATTGTGCTCGCGGTATAAGTAATTCATGTATCAAACCAGTAATTATATTCGTTTCTACGAAGTTTTGTAACCACACATACCTTTGTTAGGTTACGGCATGAGGTCAGCAACAAGCAGTATTATTACCGCGGTAGTATGTGTACCACGGGTAAATACTGTATATAACTAATATTGGACGGACACGTGTAAGGATTTTACGGTTATGTTATATAAAGTATCTGTACTAAATGCATTTGGAGACGCTGCTAGATATATATCCGTGTGAGCATAGTATGCAATAACAGTCAGAAATTGAAAGCTACACGAAATTTTGAATATATTGTATTGACGAGGCGGAACGATAAACTTTTGATTATTATAGTAAGTCAATACGGAAAAATGGGTGACTATGAGTCAAAAAGATAATTATCCCCCTAGATCTCCTGATTTAAATCCCAGTGATTATTACCTGTGGGGGATGCTGAAGGGAAAAGTGTATGTGAACAACCCTCACACAAGAGAAGAGCTACAAGAGAACGTTACACAAGTTATTTCAAACATCACACTGGCTGAGATTCGCTGAGTGTATGCAAACCTGTTTACGAGATGTCAGGTGTGTTTGACAGCTGAGGGACAACATTTTGAACATGAAATGTAATGCCAGGTAGACTAATAGTTTCACAAGAAATGGCTTTCTATAAGTGTGAATTGCCGCGATGCAGTGGGGATAGGAAAAAAGCGCATTATACGGCTGGGACAGAGTGTCATTGCGCCAGCTGTGCCATGCTCCGAGTGGTGCTGCGGAGCGAACTAAAAAAAAGACCCTGTATTATGTATTTGGTTACTTATCAGTTTACTTAATATTCATATGAGTCGTCTAGTATCAAAACCGGCCAAGTAACAAAATTTACGAAAATGAGTTAAGGTTATCAATTTGAAGTAGAAGTATAGCACTATCAGGCGAAACAAGAATATGCTTCAAAATCGTCCATGTCTTCATGTTACAGAGCACTGAATTCTTGGTCGTGCACCAAAATGGGCCAAGTCATGCAGGCAGTGCTTTTATAACCGGCCATGTCAAAGGAATAGCAATCTTCATGTCGCAGCATTATTGTTTGGAAATTGCGTTGTTAGATTATGCAAGAATGTGATAATATCAGTAGGCAACATTGTTCCTTATATTGTATACTCTTCAAGGTCATAATAATTTGTATTTTGTTCGTTTGCAACACTGACTTCCGTATTCGCGGGCTTCTTACCGCATTGGCGCGAAAGCAATCGTATATCCTGTGTGCTCGTATTTTGCCATTATTGCGTAGTGTAACTTGTATATTGTTCCTATTTTAATAAGTGACTCATTTTCTTTTACTGGGTTCAAGATCTAAGTGAACTACTAACTTTTAATGATATAATACCTATTTTGTATTCTCCTCAGCTTTCTCATGTTCATCTTCATATATTACTGTCCAATTTAAGCAGAATGCTTTCATTTTTATTGCAATAAAGACTGATAATTACAATGTCAATTTATTTTAATTTAAATGCCTTTTTTCACTGGAGTTTGGAATTTAAAAAGAAAAGTTTAAAAAAAAAAAAGACTAAATTATACCAAATTGCAACAAAAACGGCCAAGTCAAAATTAATATTAGCAAAAAAAGATGGGTTCATTATGAATCAGATTTCTCAAAATAGCAGAACTTAAAATATTAAACCATTACGGATATAACTATGCAATACAATCTTTTGTGACCACCATTGCTTTGTCTCCAAGAGGTTTTTCATCCATACTGAAAAATATGCCTTCAGTGATTTGGCCGGTTTCAATACTAGACGACCCATATATTATATACGTTGTACCACCGCCCAGTCATTGGGCAAATTCGTATTGACCGACTGAAGAGTTACAACTGACAGACTAATTTCATCTCTACATAACTACCACAACCTATGTCCGAGGCAATCTGTTTAACATATTCTAACCTTGATCTACCCTTACAGTTCTTGTCCTCGACTCTTCCTTCCATAACTAAGCTTGCTGTTTATTCCTGGGTGTCTTAGTATGTGTCCTACCAACCTATCTCTTCTCTTCATTAGCAGATGCCAGAAACATCTCTCCTCTCCCACTAGTCTTTAATACCTCTTCGTTTGTAACCCTATCTACCCATCTGATCTTCATCATTCTCCTGTAACACCACATTTCAAATGCTTCAATTCACCTCTTTCCTGCAGCACCAATAGTCCAAGTTTCACTTCCATAGAGTGCCACGCTCCAGACAAAGGCTTTCAAAAATGACTTCCTAATACCTAAATCTATATTCGATGTCAACAGATTCCTTTACTGTAGAAATGCTTTCCTTGCCTGAGCTAACCTACTTTTTATATCCTCTTTGCTTCGTCCATCACTGGTTATTTTGCTTCCGAAGTAACAGAAGTCTCCTACTTCCCTTAGTTTCTCACCTGCCAATTAGATGTCCATTGAGGATTCTGATTTATTTCAGCTGCATTCCTCAAGACGTAGTTCATACCATTCAAAAACTCATTAAAATCCTCTGGCGTGTCGGCCAAGAGGACTATGTCATCGGCAAATCTCAAGAGTTGAAATTATTTCTCCTTGAATCTTGACTCCCACTTTAAATACTCACCGGCTAAAAACAGCTCTAGGGTCTCCGGGTCTCTTCTTAGCCGCCAGCGATTCGTCCTCTTCAGGCCGCAAACGTCCCCTGCAGACGAGAGAAGCAAGTTGACCTCAAGAATATCCTCACGATACATTACAGCATCTTCCAAGTAACAGACACATTCTTACCTCATCAGGGTAAATCCACGCCCTCGCCCCCGAAACTCTTCGCCCCGACCTCGACCGCGGTACTCCTCCTGCTCAGCAGTGGCAGGTCTCTTCATGCCAGGACTGTGAACAGAAACAAGCAATCAGGCTAATGAAGTTCTACATGATGAAATAAAAGTAAACTTGTGTAGCCCACTGGCCTGGTACAAGTTTTTGAAATGGATTGGACATCCTGCAATTCAACGATACTGCTCTAGTACCTTAAACCAGAATTAAATTTCTTGGCAAAGAAAATGAAAATCCACAGCCTGCTTCCAGTCTCCGACCGGGTCAGGAATGGAATGAATGAAGCCCCCATCAAGCGGCGAGGATATGAACTGTGCCGGCTGTCGAAGCCTGTCGCACTCCTCTGGGGCAATGATTAAATGAATAACAGATGAAATGAAATGATAGTGGAGAGTGTTGCTGGAATGAAATTTTGACAGGGAAAACCGGAGTACCCGGAGAAAAACCTGTCTGCCTCCATTTTGTCCAGCACAAATCTCACATGGAGTGACCGGGTTTTGAACCACGGACCCAGCGGTGAGATGCCGGCGTGCTGCCGCCTAAGCCACGGAGGCTTGAACAATACATGTTTAATTTTATTATTTTATCACATTCTTGTGTTTCCGCCTTTCATCCATCAATTCTAGTATATCCTGAGTGATCCACGGTTTTCTGCCTAATTTTGTCTTTCCTACCAATGTTTTCTTCTGCAGATTTTGTTATTTCATTCTTCAAAAGTGTCCATTCATCTGCAATTGAAGTTTGTTTAGGGTTTTTCATTAGTCCTTCCTTTATACTCTTCTTGAATCTTTCGTTTACATCCTTCTCTTTCAGTCTGTCTATTGCCCACTTTTTTGGCTTTTGACTTCTCTTCAGTTTCTTCAACTTTAATCTGCATTTCATAACAACCAGATTGTGGTTAGAGTTTATATCAGCACCGAGATATGTTTTGCAATCCAAAATCCGGTTACAAAATCTATGCTTGACCATAATGAAGTCGATTTGGTAACGCCCTGTATCTCCTGGTCTCATCCATGTGTATATTCTTCTATTGTGGTTATTGAATAAGGTGTTAGCTATGACCAACTCATGCTCGGTACAGAATTCCATCGGCCTACTTCCTCAATCATTCCTTTCACCTAATCCGAAATCTCAGACTATCTTCCCTTCTCTTCCTACCACAGAATTCCAATCTCCCATTACTATAACATTTTCATCACCCTTGATATACCTCAGAATTTCATCTATATCTTCGTAGACCTTTTCAACATCCTCATCATCAGCTTGACTGGTAGGCATATAGACTTGTACCACTGTGGTGCACATAGCTTTTGAATTGATTTTGGCTATAATAATATGTTCACTATATTGCTCATAATATTTCACACGCTATCCAAGTTTCCTACTTAATATGGGGCCTATCCCCGCATAGCCATTGTTTGATTTAGTGCTAATGACCCTCTGTCTCCTGACCATGACCAAAAGTCTTGTTCTTCCTGCCAGCGCATTTCACTAATCCCAACCTATCCATTTCCCTTTCTAAGTTTTCTAACCTTCCACTGCCTAGCAGGCTTCTAACATTCCACTCTCTGATCCATAGAATGTCAGATTTCCTCTTTGTCATTTCTGTGATGTTAACAGGGGGTAGTCCCCACCTGGAGATCCGAACGGGGGACTAGTTTACCTCCAGATTGGAATTTTACAAGAGAGGAGGCCATCATCACATGTAATTATGCATAGAGAGGTGCATATCCTCGGGAATGCATTACGGCTGTAGTTTCCCATTGCTTTCAGCCATGCAGCAGAATGCAGTGTAGCCATTAGTTATATCACCGCCTTCTGAATGAAAACAAAATGGCAGTCACCCAAGTGTTCAATGATTACAGCCAACTAAACTAATCATCAGATCTCTACCAAAAATTGGTAAAACCAACGTTCATGTGAGGACCATCTGGAACCCAAACATCAAGGTCATCAACTGAAAAGTTTTAAGATGGCAGTCATGCATAATAATTAATGTTATTGGTTTTACGTCCCTTTTAACTACACTGGCTTTTAGAGACGCCAAGGCAGTCATGCAAAGACTGTAAATGTTATATAATTCATAACTTATGATCCAGTGGAGTAATGCTCACAGTAGTTGGCATTCAAGCAGTCTTATATAAACTAGCGCTTAGAGACAGCCCAGCGGGGCTAACGAAGCGACCCGAATACTCACGACCGCAACCGATCATCCACCCCCCTTCACGATCTTTTGACACACACCGAGACAGACCAGCGCAGCGGGGCAAACCGAACATACCCGAAACTTCACAACCTAGATCGATCATTAGGGCTAGAATTTTTATATAAATACATATTCCTTCCTTTTGCTTATACATAACTAAAAATGATAAATGTCAATGAATTAGAACCTTAGCTATCATCTAATTACATTTTATTGTTACATATTTTACATATTTGATCATAATGACATTTGTTTTAGATATTTTTACTTTAAAATTAATATTCTGTGTTTTTATTTTACATATTTGAACAAAATGACATTTTTTAAACCTAATTTTACTTGATTTATTTAAAATTGCATATTCTGTCTCTTACTGTAAAAGAAAAATATTTTTTCGCAAGTGAAATGTATTTGTTCACTCGAAACTCATGTACCATGAAACGGATTTTCCAAGCAATTCATGAGCTGTTGAGAAAGGGCCAGGGAAGATATTAGTGGAGATAAGGGGATGGACACCCTGCCGAAGACTCAGCGGCTGAACTTTAGTTTATTTCAGTTGTCCAGTGAGTGCCAGAGACTCTTAAGAATTAACGCACAGAACAACAAATCAAGCGATTATTCACAGAACAAATAGCCAGTCGATAAACAAATGAAAAATGGCTGCCCAAGGATCATGCCCCACTTGGTCTGTCTTATATAGTACGTGGAAGACGTTGGCTGATTGGTTATATTCGTAAGCATTCGGGTCACTTCGTTAGCCCCGCTGGGCTGTCTCTAAGCGGTAGTTTTATATAAGAACCCTGTGTTACCAACATGATAACATTATGAGATTGAATATTAACTAGCTTGAAATTATTGAATATAGCCTAAAATTAAATAACTCCAAATATTTACAAGCTACAATAACAAAAATGTATGCCAAGGTAGGACTGTAAAAGTAACCTTGTATGCCCTAGGAAAATGAACAGAGGCTCATTTACATTCAAGATGGTGGCTGAGCATATTAGAACGTTAAAATGTTATCGTGCAATTAAGATGAATCTTGGCAATAGAAGAGTATCATATAAGAGATATCACTATCGTTAGTGATAACTAGGGCTCGGATTTTTAGGTCCTAAAAATCGGGAAAATATGTATTTTTAATGTATAAAAAATACCTGAAATATGTGACAAAAAAGTAAAAATATTTCATTATAATTTACTTTATTAATGTGAATATAAACAATATGCAGTACACAGGAATGCAATTTATGCTATGTCTCACTGACTGCTGAAGCATTACAATACACAACGAGATACATCTTCAGGCTGTCCATCACAAATAACCGACGATTATCGCGAAACACTTATTTTGAAGGCGCGAAACTGCTGCAATATATTTCTTGCCCTTGAGGTGTTGTGTAACTTAGGATCGCTCTTCAGCCTTGATTGCTTTCCCACATGGTTGGCAGAACAGAACGCCCCCATCAGAAGTAACATTATCTTCAAATTCTGCAACAGACCATACCTTGTAGTTGTTTTTACTTTAGGCATCGTAGAACTGCCTTGCAATTCACAGTGCCAGAAATGAACTGCATGTGAGTGACACTGGTTCCAGATAGCTGGGAGAGGGGGAGGTCTAGCACGTGGTGCAATATGACTATGGACAAGGAAATCCCCGGCTTCCATAGTGAGTGGCACGGGGCGACAAGTTAAGAATAACACAGTTGCAAGCTGACACACGCTCTGCATGCAGATTAGATAGCTCACATGTTCTTCCCCGTTGAAGTAACACAGAATAAAAATGCAATAATCTGAAAGATCTAGCATACTGATTTTTTTTAAATGTAAATATTATGTCTTTTTATGTGCTAATAAGTGAAAAGCAGGAATTTATGTATTTATAGAAAAAATGCTTAAAATATGTATTTACATAAAAAAATATTTATTTACCTAAAAATCCGAGCCCTAGTGATAACATAAGATTATCACACTGAAAGGAATAAAGCTTGTAATTTAAAATGGTTCTAATCTCGCGGTCATGAGCCGCAGAACCTCCAATCTTATGCCAAATCCAAACCACAGGATGTGATATTTCACTTCGAAGATCGCACGTTCATTGACTGGGAATCAAACCTGGTCCATAGCACACATTGGCCATCTTGAAATTTGATAATTAATTACTTTCAGCTATAATAATGAAAATTAGTATTAATGATAATGGTACTTACAGAAGAAGACATAACAATGAATTATTTGAACATATAGAAGATTTGGTGAGTGTGATGAGAAAAAGGAGAATGTCTTTAGTCTTTCTTTGGACATTTGGAACGGATGGAGCATCATAGACTTTCATATCGAATACACTCATCAATCTCTAAAAAAAAAATCCCATTGTAAATGGTCGATGCAAGTTAAAAAGGACCTAACAGAAGCTCGAATCAATCAAGCTCTGGTTTGGGATAGGAACCTGTTCAGAAAGGTGGTTAAATCAACCAGTAATCTACACCCTTTAACATCTGTGATGCCTCGCCCTCACTGCAAGTGGACGGAAGAAAGGAGAGCTGAGCGTTCATCAAGAATGAAGATCTACTGGCAGACAAGACAACAAGCATTACAGTGATCATATGAGTGAAGAACATCGTAGTCCATTGATGGCCGAAACGAATAAAAAGAGTAAAAGGTAGAGCTTTATAAGTACTCTCATATACCGGAAGCAAAAGAACAGCAACTCCACATATTCAAGATGGTGGCTACTATTAAAATATACAAATCAGCAACTTTGGATATAATTGCACACTTCAAAAAAAAAAAAACACGTGGTACGAGTGGTGTATTATATAAGACCTCAGTGATAAATTTATCACACTGAAAATGGTGCACAGCAGCCATCTTGAAATTTCACAAATAAAAAATACTACATTTTAGAGCTACAAGAACTAAATTTAGTAAAAGAACAGCCTCACCATTTATTCAAATGGCAGCAGTAAGTACTATTAAATTATCAAAATAAGTAACTCACGATCCAATTTCGCTAATATTTCATGAAACTTTGTAGGAGAGAAGTATCATATAAGAGACTTCGCTAGTATTAGCGTTAAGACTATCACACGGCACGTAGCATGCAGCCGCCATGTTGAAGATTATCATCATCATTTCCCCTTATCCAGCTCCTGCCGGGTCGGGGTATTTATGTCACTTCTCCACTTTCCTCTTTCTTTCCACAATTCTTCTTCCACGATCTTGTCCCAGACCAGATTTCTTTTTCTCACGCTGTTCTTCACTGAATCGATCCACCTTGTTCTAGGTCTCTTACCCTTGCACTTGGCCTCCAGCATCTGTCTTGGTATTCTATTTTCCTCCATCCTTTTTACATGTCCAAACCACCTTAGTTTATTCTTCTCAATTCTCTCATTTAGTTTTCCCAACCCAACTTCCTTCCTAACATCTTCATTCCTCACTCTGTCTTTCCTTGTCTTTCCTATCATACTTCTTAGGAATGTCATTTCACTGGCTTGGATTCTACTCTCTTGCCTGCATGTCAGGGTCCAAGTCTCAGCTGCATAAGTTAATATGGGTACATAGTACATTTTATGCAGTACCTCCTTGCTTTTCCTTGGTAGGCCTACTTCCTTATCCCAAACAAGTTTTTTTACACCTTGATAGAATGCATTGCTCTGCTGTATCCTCCTGCCAATCTCCATGTCCAACCTACCAGTTTGCATCAATTCACTTCCTAGGTATTTGAACGTGTCCACAATTTCCAAACTCTGACTTCCAATTTTCACAGTGCCCTTTCCTTGTCTTTCCCCTCTTGTCATCACCATGGTCTTGCTTTTCTCTATACTGATTTTCAGGCCGTACTTCTGAATATTTTCGTTCAGTGCATCTAGTTGTTTTTGCACTTCTTCGGTGTTCCTTCCCCAGACCACAATATCGTCTGAAAATAATAGTAACTTCATTTATTTATGTCCATATGTTGAAGATATAATACATTAAGTTAATATTGATAATTCACTATTGCAGTTACAATGATGAAACACAGCAAGTAGGTAGTCTCACATAAGAGGCTTTCTCTGCAGAAGGCACAATATCACAGAATGAATATATTCAAGATGAACATACTTTTTTACCGTTGCAATCATTTCCTCTGGATGCAATAGTGGAATTACAACAGAACATAGTAAACAAGAAGTCTTATACTAGGCGCCCGAGAATGTTCTCCGCAGTTGTTGCGTGCAGCTGTGAGTGGTTGCCTCATCGGTTTAGTTGGTAGGGTGAATCCCACACGTGTGGGCTGTAGCCTGTCGAAATCGTCAGTGTGTATTGCAATTAGCGAGTGTATGTGTCGTCAGCACTTCCAGCATCTGTTATGAATTGCTGTGGTGAGTACAAAGTATACTGTTTGCTTGTTATTAGGGAACACAGCGATGACAGAATGCGTTGGTTCTTAAGTTTAGGGGCTGTGACAACACGGTCATGTAGCCCCGTGTACTTTGGGTGTGTGTAGAATCTGTCTGATAACCGGTGTTAATTGTGATGACTGTATTAGTGTGTGTTATCTGTTTTTTTTTATTTAAGTACTGCAACTTAGAATTTTTCAAATAGTTCCTACTTTTGCCGTCAAACGCCACCGTCAACGACTACTAGGCCAAGTTCAGAACTTAGCTACCAGACGCCACCGCAGTCGGCTCTTGGCAACAAACATAGAAACCTAAGAGCGTTGTTTACATTCTTAACCTATCCAATTTAGCTTCACACGGGTGCAATTAGTGGAAGGTTCTTTAACATGCCATAAATCTATGACATGGGACCGCCGGCTTTACTTCCCCTCCGAAGGAAGGCATACTGAGGGATTTTAACGCTCTTAAAAAAATCCGACGGCTTCGGCCGGGTTTGAACCCGCTATCTTGGGCATAGAAGCTCAGCATGCTACCGACTACGCCACCGAAGCCGCCAATGACGGAATGCATTCTGCACATAAGTCAAGCAGCACTGAGCATCATAGGAGCTCATGTCACCACGGACAGTTAAAAGATGACAGAGGCTACTTGATCTGAGTCATATCCTACTCGCGCAACTGTACCTGTCAAAGAAGCAGGCTGACGTGTGACACATGTAAACAAAGAATAGTTCCCATCTCGACCGCCGGCAACCATTTCGTGAAAGGCTAATATGATGCAAGCGGCAGCTGTGCTACCAACGTAACTTCTGTAGCTAGCTCTCGCAGACGCATGTAGGCACTGCGGAGAACATTCCCGGACTCACTGTATATAGGAAGCAACTCGTAACGTTCAATCACAGGAAAATTCGGCAGTGTATTTTGTGTAATCGGCATCTTGAAAGTATAAACGTACAAAGCACTCACAATAATAATGACATATTTCACGGTGGTAACTCATAAGTTTTGATTCTATCAGACCCATAATCAATGTATTCACATAATAAGTAAATACAATTTGATGTGTTATGTGGCTTGGCTAATTTAGAATTCTGGCTCTCCTTAATATGAACCAAGCTGGTGCGTATTACATGACTTGGTGTACTGTCAAAACATACCGTTCATATCTGACCTACTTGATGTAGGAAGCTTGAGCGTTTCCACCTACAAAAACTTCGATCAATCCTGAGGATTAAATGGGAAGACCGCATTACCAATATTGCTGTTCTGGAAAAGGCTCAAATCAACAGCATAGAATCATCCATAATAGGTCACCAATTTAGATGGATTGGTCATGTCCATCGGATGGATGATGTGAGATTACCTCGTCAGATGCTATATGGTGAGTTATGCTATGGCACCAGACCTCATGGTGGTCCTAAGAGGCGCTACAAGGACCAATTTAAGCAGACCCTGAAATTGACAGGTCTTGATTCACAAACCTGGGACATGCTGGCTGAAGACTGCTCAACTTGGCGCCGTACCATCTCGGATACTGTAAAGACGTTTGAAAGGGATCGACGCATACATGAAGAAGCCAAGCGTCAAGCTAGGAAACTTCGAGCAGCCCAACCACGTCCTCCTCCAGCAATACCATGCGACTTGTGTGGTCGCTTGTTCCATGCCAGGATTGGACTCTTTAGTCACCGTAAACACATCCACAAACTGGACTGAAGGAAGAAGATTTATACTCGGATTCGATGATGATGATGACTTGATGTAGTGTTTAGCATTGTTGGTAACCATCCCGAAAGTCCAGTTTCGATTCTCAGCTCCGCTGTGGAATTTATTTCTAGTGTGAGGTGCCAGACCACCCTAACTGAACAAAATTACAATTTTAATATGTTTCGTACAAATTTTAATGGAATGTTTTTAATATGTGTTTTATTAGTGTGCATGCATTTTTGGATATTGTTCAGTGTTTTTTTGATGTGTTGCCATTTGTGTGAGAGGCTGATGAAGGACCGCCTTGCAAGGTTCGAAACATGTACCTAACTTAGCGCAATAATAGCGCAAAATATTTTGTATGGATTTGACGGAAAGTTTCAACTGATTAAACTATTTATATACGTCAATACGGACCAGAAATGGCAATTAGTATTCTCATCACTAAAACGGCTAGTCAGGCTAAAAGTATAAATTTAAACATCTGCGAATAAAATTGGCCAGCATCATTAAAGACATTGATTTCTTTAAAAAATGCAGAACGCACAATCTAGTTCCTCAACATATAGGCGCGTTTCAGAAAAAGAGATTTTACAACAACTTTGAACGTAAAACACAGCTAATGATCAACCAGAAAATCCTGCAACGTGAATTAAAATTTTTATATATAAAGAAAAATCAAATTAATAACTTTTTATATGAAGTTCACTTAGAGGCTGCTAACACCACGGATAAAGATGAATGGGACTCCTTCCTTCTCCATGTAGAGGAAGTTGTCGCATTCCACGCCAGTAAAAAGGTCGGCACTTTAAACAGGAAGTTAGACCAACTAATGCGGCAGGCACGCACGGTGAGCAACGAGGAACCAGACGCTCCATCCCATGAATTCCAAAAACCGTTCGAAAACTTATCTAATGTTGATTTTAACCAAGCGGAAATCGAATTAATGGAAAAAGGCTATGAACATAACTGGCACTCCTCCTACAATAATAAAACTAATTTAACAGTACTAATAGCAGAATCGGAAGCGGCAATCCAAAAACTCCCAATAGAAAAAAGGAATGAAACCAGACATGTCATCAACAAGAAAATCAACAAAATAATAAAACAGGAAAATAAACAACCCCACACAGAAAATGTCACCAACTTAAAAAAGAAAATCGCTCAAGAGAATTTAATAATAACTAAGGCCGATAAAGGTAATAGCATCGTTATTTTGAATAAAAACGAATACATCGAAAAAACGGAATCTTTTTTGAGCAACAAAAATTTCAGCATTATCAGCAAAGATCCCACAGGGCCCACACAACGAAAGCTCAAGCAGCTATTAAAGAACACCGACATGATTCTAGATGAATATCAAATTAGTAAACTGATCAATATGAACCCAGGCATACCAACCCTTAGAGCATTACCTAAAACTCATAAGGATAACGTACCGATCAGACCTATTGTAAATTTCAGGGGTAGTCCTGTTTACAAGCTGTCGCAATTCCTCCAAAAATTTTTGAAAAAACACTATAAATTTACGACCAATAATGCAATTAGAAATTCCATTGACTTCTGTGAACGCACTAAAGTTTTGAATATAAAAGGCTCAGAAACCTTACACACCGCTGACATCAGCGACATGTACACGAACATCCCAGTAGGTCCCACTATACATATAATAGAGGGAAATTTAAAAATGCACAGTAGGATGTCACAAGGTGAAATCAAGGAGTTCATTAACCTGTTAAAATTTGCCGTGCAAAACAATTATTTCACGTTCAACCAAAAAATCTACAAGCAGACAGAAGGATTGGCCATGGGTTCCCCATTGTCAGGCATAGTGGCCAATATTTACATTGACCAATTGGAAAACATCAGTATCAGTAAAATAAAAGGAATCAGCTATTGGACAAGATATGTCGATGACGTTTTTCTGATAGTTGATAATGAAATCAGTAGCATCAATCACATCACAACAGAGCTAAACCAAATTGATAATAGCATCAAATTCACGACAACATCAGAAATAAATCAGTCTATAAACTACCTGGATCTTACTGTCATTAGGGACACCATGGGCCTACGATTTAAAATATACAGGAAACCAACCCAAACGCACACCACCATTAGGAAGGATTCAAATCACCCGGCCAGCCATAAAAAAGCTGCTTTCAGGGCATATATTAACAGAGCTATTAACGTACCCCTCTCAGAACAAGATTGGAACAAAGAGCTTTCCACCATATATCAGATAGCCATAGCCAATGGTTTTAGCAAAATGTACGTCGATTCCATTTTAAGCAAAATTAAAAATAAACCAGTCACAAGCTTGCAACCAATAGAAAATAAGAAATCTGTTGCAGTTTTCACATACGCAAATCAACTAACGCACAACATCACGAACGTTTTCAAGAAACAAGAGCTTAGAATAGCATACAGAACAGACAACACCACTATGAAACACTTATTTAACTCCAAATCGATCAACAAACAAGACAAATTCCAGAAATCCGGTATTTACAGAATAAAGTGCAAGGATTGTGATGCGGATTACATAGGTCAAACGGGACGTAGTTTTAAAATAAGATATAATGAGCATTTCAACGCTGCGAGGCACAAAAAATTCTCAGCCATTAATAATCACATGCAGGAACACAACCACAACTTTTCGAAAATTGAGGAAGACTTGGAAATTTTACATTATTGCAGCAAAGGCATTATGCTTAATATTTTAGAACAGCTTGAGATAGACCAGGCCTTGAGAAACAACCCGTCACACAATCTGAATGAAATCAATTTCGATAGCAATGTTTTATACGAAACATTGACAAACTTTGTCACCAGCAACAAACATAAAAAAACCTCCATAAATAAAAAACCTCCATAAATTAGATCTGGGTTCGTAGTACCACCCAAACTTCCTTTCCCCTCCCACTCCAAGTGCCTCCCCGCCCATCCGCTCATTGCTTCCACCAATGGTATTCTCCACCCCTACATGTCTCACGTGGCCTCACCTCGCCTCGCCTAGACTAAGCACTTTAGTTGCAACAGCTGTTTCAAGCGCACAGGTTCACTGCATACACTGGGAGGTAAGGATTTTCTAGCAATCGTTTTCTGGTTGATCATAATTAGATTCTCATTACTTCAGTCCATTCACTAAATAAATTTTAATTTTCTTTCAACAGAGGACTACCTGTTTAGTCTGGGAGTACCTAAAAGTCTTTTGCATTTGGACCATTCAAATGGGAATACTACTCTATTTCCGTTCCCCACATGACAAGAAGCAGATAACAGAACAGGACAAGATCTCCTATCAGAACGACACGTGTTTAAACGTTGGCAATGAACAAGATAAATGGACTCTCAGAACTTTTAACATGTGTTTTTTAATATGTTTCGTACAAATTTTAATGGAATGTTTTTAATATGTGTTTTATTAGTGTGCATGCATTTTTGGATATTGTTCAGTGTTCTTTTGATGTGTTGCCATTTGTGTGAGAGGCTGATGAAGGACCGCCTTGCAAGGTTCGAAACATGTACCTAACTTAGCGCAATAATAGCGCAAAATATTTTGTATTGATTTGACGGAAAGTTTCAACTGATTAAACTATTAAACCAAAATTACAATGCATGGTAAGGACAAGATTTATAACTATAGCCATACATTCAGGAGAAAGTAGCATACCTGCCAACCTCTCAAAGTGAAAAATCGGGAGATTCGACGCGGCGACGGGGGGGGGGAGGACGCTACATAATACATACATAGTCTAAGACATTGCAGCAAATATGTATCGAAGATCATATTATTGGTCGTTGTTGCAGGTGACTGAGGCTGATTTTGCCCTCTTCAAAAAGGTCTTGCTATATTCTTGCTCAAAACACTTCTCTTTCTGAATCGACTTCAGAGTTATAAGTTTGTCCAAAGTCTTGTCAGAGAGAGATGACCTGAACATCCTCTCACACTCTGCATTACTATGCGGAATGGTCAGAATGGAAAGCATAACTTGAGTACCCCACCACTACATATCATTTGGCCTACCAGTGCCCACTTCACATCAATTCTCTCTTCTTCTTCTTCAATAGATGTCACATCCTCAAGTTGGAAGTTACAAAATTGGGAATGTAAAGCATCCATTTCCTCATTAAAATTGTCTTGAGTGTCTGTTAACATGCTAGGAAATGTATTTACAAAAAACTTAATTTTGGAAAATGAAATGTCCCCCTTTCCAATATGCGAGATACTGAAATCACACCTACAGACACTACAAAATGCAAATGTTGCGCCTCTTCCTGACTCAGTTATATGCGGAATCAGGGTGTCGACTGTTAAGGATGAAGTAAAAATTAGTTACTTTTTAGCTACCTTTTAGTTAATTTTAGTTACCTTTGAATTCAAGATACGTCTGCGGTCTGCAAGCAAATGGGCTCATCACGCGGTGGAGAAAGAGAGCAATGAACTGTGTTTAAAGCGGTAAATACAATTCACTTAGGGAGTTACAACAATTTCAAAAACAATAAATAAATACTAGAAATGTATTATCAAATGAGTTGTTTCAGCTAATATGTCGTCTTGTGCACAAGGCGTTTTTATAATTGCCAAGAGGTTACTCTGCTCTGCTCTTGACCGTGGCGAGATTTCCTTTGTCCCCGCGGTAGATCACGACGAAATTTATGGGACGTTACATGATTGTAACCGAATTCTGTCTTCACAGTCAAGTACGGCGAAATTTCAAGATGTTACACGATCGGCGCTGGTCTCACCCGTTTGTCAAGATTCCCGTTGTTTTCGCGATAGAACACTGATAAATATCGCGATTTAATAATCGGTGTCACTTTTAGTCGTTCGACGAGATTTCCATTGTCTTTGAGGTCGGGCGCGAGGAAATATAGCATTATTATGCAATCGGCGCCACTTGCTGTCCGTTTGACAAAAATACAGTTGTTCTCGTCATTGAATGCGGAGAAATATCGCGATGTATCGCAATCGCTGCCGCTCTCAGCCGTTTTACGAGATTCAAGTTGTCCTCGCGATATTATGCATACCGCGCCGCACCCGGCCGTTGAACGATTGTTTATTCGTCCTCACAGATTGGTGGATGCAAGCTCAGGGTTGGGCATGGTTAAAATTCACGAGTAGTTATGGACAAGTTGTATGGCCGGCGCCGTGATTCCCGCTGTCCCTATGCTGTGGTTGGGAGCTCATCAGTTCAGGGTAGATCACGAGGAGAAATTAGTATCGCGACGCTACGTAGGCTGTCATTTCTAAGTGGGTAGATGCACTTCTCGCTCCCCGTACGCTTTTAAGTATACGGTCATGGGAAAAGTAGCGAGTAGGTTTCGGAATGTTTCGTGATTGGTGCCCAATCATCTTTGACGGGATTCCCGCAGACCTCGTGGTCACAAGTTCACGATAGGGGACGGGTTTTTTGATTTTACGCTACTGACGTCGATCTCGGTCCATTTGACGAGATTCCCGCAGGCAAGTCGTGCGGTCAGCCGGCCGTCTTGAGTATGAATGTTCGAAGTAGGTATCAAATATTAAGAATTATTCGGAGAGGATTACACGAATAATACGACTAGAGGACACGTTTTCTTTCAAATCCGAATCACGAATTATAAAAGTTATACAAGTTTTCGAAATAACCGGTTAGATTATAATATATCCGATGGAACCCAAGTTAGAAGGAAAAATCGACATTTAACGGAATTTCGAATTAACCATACTGGATGTCGCAAATTTACGAGACAGATTTTTAAAATAAGTTACAGCCTACGTATTTCGAATCTTTTTCAAAACGGTAACATTTCGCAAGATCGCGACATTAAATTATTTAGCGTTATTTCTGGACTTCAATTTAATAGTCTCCAAATAAATGCGAAAAATGCGAGGTTTCTGAATAATTTCAGAAGTTTTCACGAATAAACGTCTCGCGAAAAGTCAGGCTTCCTAATATAACACATAATTATTTCACACAAAACTAAAAGTCATCTTGATGCCGAAGATATACGCTGAACGATGTATAACACTAAGGGTTGTCTCAGTATGCATTTCCTCGAGGTCGGGCACGGGGAAATATAGCTTATGCAATTGGCGCCGCTTGCGTGAAACTCGCTCCATCGCAATCTCTGAGCTTAGAGGCGCGAGTTTAAATGATTCAATCCGCCTTCGGAAAATTTTCGTTACCCGTATGTAAAATTCGTTACTTTTCCGTTACCCATTTGTAAAATTCATTACTTCCGTTACCGGTAGACACCCTGGGAATGTTATCTTTGTACACACTTTTAAATGTCACATATCTTTTCGCCTTATTACCGACGAACCGACGCAATCACTCAGTTCGAAAAATCACAATAACCTACCGGCATATTAACGCCAACAACATCAAACTAAGTTATACACAAATCATATAATTTCACGTGTGAAACAGATACAATATTCCGCAGCGTACAACTACCTATCACCCACTGGTCATTATGCAACACATCTAGGAACAGGCGCTGAATTAACCTTCGACGATTTCAAACGAAGACTTATTCGAAGCCGATTTCAAACGAAGACTTATTCGAAGCCAACTTTTTATAACAGCAGGACGCGACGCGGGAGTTAGTACGCAGTTGTCGATTATCGATACAAAGCGAAACTGCGGTATCGAGATATAACTTCAAAACACGTAAAGTCGATCCGTTCGATAGACGACATATTAAATCCGAAATTACGCGTGGGTTTTTTGAAAAATCGGGAGATTTAATACGTTAAGCGGGAGGGCGGGAGAAATGGTCTGAAATCGGGAGTCTCCCGCCTAAATCGGGAGAGTTGGCAGGTATGAAGTAGGCTATATACTGTTTACTAGTCATCTTGTGTCTTTTTCATTTCTTCATGGCCACCTGCTCAAAATGATTATTTTTTTTCTTTACTTCATGGCCACCTGCTGATTTCGATTTTCTTTACTTTATGACTGGCTACGTGGCTTAGCGGTAACGTTCTCGCTTGCTGGGCCCAAGATTGCAGGTTCGTATCCTGGTGCAGTGAGCTGGCATTTGAGGGTGCGCAAATGACAGGGAGCGGTGTCAGTAGATTTACTGGCACGTTAAAGATCCTCTTCTGGGCAAAATTCTGGAACCACGGCGTCTCTGAAAGCCAGAGTAGTTAAAAGGGACGTAAAACCAATAACAGTATTACTCCTTACTTCATAGCCACCTTCTTAATTTCATTAGGGTACTTGTTCCTTATTTTATAGCCGCCTGCTCAATTTGATTTCATTTTCATTACTTTGTGGCCATCTGCTCAATTTCTTACATTTTTAGGAGCAAATGACCTAGATATTTTGCCTCTAAAACTAGTCACCATTCACTAATTATTTCATGACCAGTAGATACCCCATTGTATCAAATAGGGGCTTGAGATGTAGTGGTCATCAGTACCATGGGCGTGGAACATGTCTAATGACCTGTGTTATTGTGATGACTGAAACAACTCAATTTGCATATAATAAATCTTGCTCTATCTCACAGTAAAAGTAAATTTATGGGCGAGATACCATGCAGTTTTATTTCCTCGTAGCCTTATCATGATGGGAAAAAAAAAAAAAAAAGGAAAATCCACAGCCTGCTTCCAGCCAACCGACCGGGTCAGGGAATGGTGAAGCCCCCATCTAGCGGCGAGGATATGAACTGTGCCGGCAGCCAAAGCCTGTCGCACTCCCCTGGGGCAATGATTAAATGAATGACAGATGAAATGAAATGATAGAGGAGAGCGGTGAGAGGCCAGCGTGCTGCCGCCTAGGCCACGGGGCCTTATCAATCTGTATATAAAAATTTCGACAAGATAAGAAATTTCTTGTTTGCAAGGTTCCTTTGTGAGAACAGAAGAAGTAAAATAATTCAGACCCCTACCTGGACATGCCTGCCTTCCTTTGGCTCTAACAGAGAAGTCTCAGCTTGCTGAACTGTGATCTATATAGAAAGAGCTCTGCTAATGAACAAAAAATGCGTTCTGAACTGAATGCAAGTGAATACAATTGCTGGCAAGATTGCAAATGATCATTACTACAGATAACAAACATTAACATTTTGAATGCAGGCCAGAACAAATCCAGGCCCAATCACCAATCATAATGGGAGCTCTATCAGCAAGGACGTTGCAGAATAGAGTTTATTTAGCGTGTAATGGATGCTTTTTATAGTTTAACATAGCCTTGACTATTAAAACAGCTCTGTCCTTTCAGTTGACTGTCAACCAGTGCTTCAACATTTACACTTCTCAACAAGGGGATCAGCAAAATTATTCCTAGAATAATTTAGGTTGGACAGACAGTAAGATGTCAAACTTCCCCTATTGCATCCATATAAATCCCTCACCCCTCCCCAAGTATCGGTCCATGAAAATGCTTCTTTGTTAAAAAATACCTAATGTAATTAAAAGTTTGAAGATGATGATAATTTCTGTTTTAAGGGGCCTAACATCTAGGTCATCGGCCCCTAATGGTTTGGATGATAAAATGAAATGAAAACCAGAACTAAAACTAACTACTGACTTACACAGAAGAAGGAAAAAGGACAAAATGAAGAGGGGTAAAAAAAAAAAGAAAGGAAGAAATGACAGAGAGTAAAACATGCCCTCAACCACTAGAAAAAAGACGACTGAGGGACTCAGAAAGAAGTAGGATCAAAGGAAGATAGGAGAGGGTCATTGGAAAAAGGGGAAAAACCGGACCCAGCTCAGTAATCCCTCAGGATCGTCAACTCCCGAACCCACCAGCCATGAACCCTTGAGTGTGTAATTCAAGTGGTGGGGCTATACACACCTGCCTCCTTTAGGGCCTTGTGCAGAAGGCAAGAAATACCATGAAATGAGGTCTGACCCTTCAAAGAATGAGTGTAGCAAGAAAGATGAGATAAGGGCTAATTAAGGCGGGAAAATGAAATACTCCCCAGGTCTCGGATGCCCTAATACCATCAGGGTTGGACGAGAACAAGAGTTTACCAAGGGGGGTCAATAGGAAAGATAACAGAGAGGTGCCCAGCACTATTAAGTGGAAGTAATGCCACACAGAGCTGGGGTTCCATTATCGCCAACCCATGTCCCACTAGTTGTGATTGCCTGGGGGGCAATAAAACGTTTGAAAATAGTATTTGACAGGCTGAAGCATGGAAGAAAGCACACTCCGATAGGATGAAAACCTGGTGGGCCCGTAAAAAGCCAAACCAATGTGTGTTATCTGTTTTAATTCAAGTAAGGACTGCAGGCATTGAATATTTTCAAGTAGTTCCTACTTTTTCCGCCAAATGCCACCGTCAATGACCAACTAGTTCAGAAATTAGTTACCAGATGCCACAGCAGTCGGCTCTTGACGAAGAACGTAGGAACCCAAGAACGTTAGTCAAATGTTTAACCTATATTAATTTAGCTTCATGCAGGTGTAATTAGTGGAAGGTTCTTTAACATGACATAAATTTATGACATGGGACCGCCGGCTTTACTTCCCCGCCGAAGGAAGGCATACTGAGGTATTTTGACTTGTGCGCGCTGGTCAAGCGGGAGTGTGCCTCACGACTGATTAGTGGCTCAAAAGAACACGTTCAAAATGACTGCCTCTCATCCAGAGGCCAGGAAGTACTGTACGGTTGGGAAGCAACCTCTTGCGCAGCCAATCAAGCTCACGCCACCAGCACGCCAATTTCAACATGAAAATCCTCATTTCCCCTTCTAGTGTGACGGCAAGTTAATTTCCGAAATATTTCTATTCATGGTTCTGCCTAGTTGGGCTCACCCAACGTATCTGCAAGGTTCCAGCAGGTGCACAATTCCCCAGTTCAGACACTTCCCTTGTAAGTTTGATATTTCTGGGTGTCTTAGTATGTGTCCTACCAATCTATATCTTCTCTTCATTAGCAGTTGCCTTGCCACGGTGGGTGAGTGGTCAACGTGTCGGTCTACTAACCCCAAGCTCGCAGGTTCGCTCCTGGCCGTGGTAAGTGATTTTTGAAAGGCGGCAAAAATAATGACACCATGTCATACAATGTTGGCATGTTAAAGAACCCATTTTAATTCAGTAGCTGTGTTCATAATGGCAAAATTAATCTCGGGATTTACCGCCAACACAAAGTTCCTCATTTCTCTACTAGAAAGCGCTATAGTGTCAAGGAGCTTAGATATCTAACCTCCTTGACTTTCATACTGCTTCAAGGAACAACGAAATTCGACATTCAAGCTACCCTTTGGATGTCAAATAACAAAGCTTGCACCCGGTACCGAGGCCATACGATATTATTATTATTATTATTAGCAGTTGCCAGAAACATCTCTCCTATCCCACTCACCTCTTCATTTCTTACTCTATCTAGCCAGGTATGTAGAGAATATGTGTGATATCCTGTATCAATGTGATGTCTGTAGTAGTGTGTGTTTGTAATTGACACTATAACTGGCAGGGAGGTGGCCATGGTCTTAAGTTAGGTTCTTGTTTCATTGTTAGTTAGTTATTCTTACTTTAATGGATGGAACAGCGAGGTCATCTGCCGCTCATTTCATTTGAGCTGCTTGGACAGCGTATGAAAGATGAATTATACTAAAGGGTATATTAACTTTAATGTTTATAGCAGTTGTGGATCAAATATTCATAAATCAATGTACTTTTTATAAAGAGTTATTTAAATCTCTGTCATTTAACCCTATGTACAGTGTGCGCACAAAGTCCATATACAGTAAAACTTTGTTTAATCGTCACTCTTTAACCGTCAATTTCTGTTAACCGTCATTGCTGTAATAGCACACCGTAATAATAATGTAATAACAAAGTGCTTTAAGGTGCAGTGTCATTGCTTACTTACTCTAATTTAGTAGGAAGTGAGTGTACCTGATGCAGACGAGTGTTCAAACCATGACCAAAAACAAACTATTAGCCACTCAGAGGCTGAAACAACGCTGTCCAAGTGTATAGAATGGTTTGAGAGTCAAGAAGAGGCCAATGCAACACGGACACTACTACTCCGAAAAATACGAAATATTGCCGCGGTGAAAGCTCGAGCATCAAAGAGGCAGAAGGAAATGACTTGACTATCTTCAAGCTACATGAACTATTTCACCTGCAAGTTTATATTTTATTTTGCCACATTTGTAGCTACTGTACGGATGTTTTTATCATGCAATAAATAGTTTTATTTGCTATTACAATCGTGTTCAATTTCTTTTCGCTCCGAAATGTATTACATTACTGTGAGAGTGATATCTGTCTATAATAGGCTATAATTAATTGAGGTCATATTTTGGAGGAATAATACAGTGTTTCTGTTATCCGTCTATCCACTCAACTGTCACGACCACGGTCCCGACGATGGCGGTTAATCGAGTTTTTACTGTACCCCCATTCATTATTTATATTTATTTCTATTGTCAGTACATATATATTTGTACTTACATTTTAGGAATCTAAAACATCCGTATGTGTTCCTCTTTCGTCTCTCCACAGCTGAATACGCCACCATGTTCTGATGCTCATATTAAGCAACATTCTAGGGGTCACTGCCTGGAATGCTTTGCACACTTCATTTTTCAGATCATCAATTCCAACATACCGCTGCTTCCTCTCCTGTTCCTTGATGTAACCACAGTGTGCGTTATCGGGTGTTGTTAGATCAGGGCACCTTGCGAGATACCCATTGTAATTGACGTTGATTGTTGACAGTAGTTGGTGCCAAGATATTGAAAGAATGGCGGATACAAGTGATTATACGATTGAGGAACGTTGACTGGCTGCTGTGTGGGTTCATGAGCGTAAAGTTAATGGGAAATCAATCGAAAATGTTAAGGACGATTCAATGTAAAGGATATTAGAAAGAAGAATGAGAAGAAAGGTGGAAGGAGAGTTGCAAGAGGAACAGTATGCCTTCAGGAGTGGAAGATCCACAGTGGACCCAATCTTTAGCTTGAGGCAGGTGATGGAAAAGAACTGGGAATATGGAGAGGATTTGGTCGTGACATTCATAGATCTAGAAAAGACATATGATAGTGTCCCCAGAGAGAAGGTATGGGAAACCATGGTTAAGAAGGGACTGGGAAAAGAAATGTTGGAAATGGTGCAAGCAATGTACAACAACTGTGTTAGCAGGGTACTTACCCCAGTTGGAAAGACAGATTGGTTTAGGAACAAGACTGGACTAAGGCAGGGGAGTGTGTTGTCACCTCTTTTGTTCATAATGGTAATGGATGAAATTGTAAAGGAAACAAAGGAAGCATATGGACATAAAGAATTGAAGTTACTATTATTTGCAGACGATATTGTGGTCTGGGGAAGGAACACCGAAGAAGTGCAAAAACAACTAGATGCACTGAACAAAAATATTCAGAAGTACGGCCTGATAATCACTATAGAGAAAAGCAAGACCATGGTGATGACAAGAGGGGAAAGACAAGGAATGGGCACTGTGAAAATTGGAAGTCAGAGTTTAGAAATTGTGGACACGTTCAAATACCTAGGAAGTGAATTGATGCAAACTGGTAGGTTGGACATGGAGATTGGCAGGAGGGTACAGCAGAGCAATGCATTCTATCAAATTGTAAGAAAACTTGTTTGGGATAAGGAAGTACCAAGGAAAAGCAAGGAGGTAATGTATAAAGTGTACTATGTATCCATATTAACTTATGCAGCTGAGACTTGGACCCTGACAAGCAGGCAAGAGAGTAGAATCCAAGCCAGTGAAATGAAATTCCTAAGAAGTATGATAGGTAAGACAAGGAAAGACAGAGTGAGGAATGAAGATGTTAGGAAGGAATTTGGGATGGGAAAACTAAATGATAGAATTGAGAAGAATAAACTAAGGTGGTTTGGACATGTAAAGAGGATGGAGGAAAATAGAATACCAAGTCAGGTGCTGGAAGCCAAGTGCAAGGGGAAGAGAGCATGGGGAAGACCTAGAACAAGGTGGATCTATTCAGTGAAGAACAGTGTGAGAAAAAGAAATCTGGACTGGGACAAGATCGTGGAAGAAGAATTGTGGAAGGAAATAGGAAAGTGGAGAAGTGCCATAAATACCCCGACTCGGCAGGAGCTGGATAAGGGGAAATGATGATGATGATGATGATGATGACAATGTAAGTAGAAAGAAAGAAATAATGAGTATAATTATGTGCTGATAATAGAAATAAATAACAATGAGTAGAGGTATATGGACTTTGCCTGCACACTGTACTTAGGTGAGTGTAGAAGTTGTCAGATAACCTGTGTTATTGAGGTATCTGTAGTAGTGTGTGTATTTGTAATTCAGGTGAGGATTGGGAAGAAGGCAGCTATGGCCGTAAGTTAAGAACCATCCCGGCATTTGCCTGAAGTAGAAGTAGGAAACCACTGCAAACCATTTACAAGATGGCAGAGGTGAGAATTGAACCCACCTTTTCTCAGTTTTGCCTGACGAGGAAGAATGTACCCCGTTCCAGCCCTCAGACCAGAATTACTTTTCTTGGAAGAGCCGGGAATCGAACCCGAACCTCCGCGGTGACAGCCAAGAATTCTAGCCACTGCACCAGGAGGTGGACTCTTAAAAAGTTAGGAACCATCCCAGCATTTGCCTGGAGTTGAAGTAGGGGAAAATCCTGGAAAGCAACTAACAAGGAGAGGTCGCCAATTGGTTTACTAGAAGAGTGTTCAAATTTGGAGGGTTTGCTCTTCATAAGAAAATATTTTGGCCGTGTTAGAGCGTTTTTGCCAATGGACCTTAGTGTGTTCAAAATTGAACGTTTAAAATCAGTCCTCAAACTTTTGTAGTCCTATTCTCGCACACGTTCCCTGCTCGTTTCCGTGGCGTAGTCGCTGGCGCATTGACGTGGGGTTTTCAAGTTTTTTTTTTTTTTTGTTTTTTTGTTTTTTTTATTTATTGTTGTTATTGTCTTTTGTGTTTTCTATAATGTATTTGCTGTGGACTCTTCGGTTTTGGAGCTATGTGCAATATTTTAACATCATTATTATTCGTCCTTGAATCTTGAACGAGTCGTAAGTTTTATTCGTGAGAATTTAAATGCAGCGTGGCCGGCGACGCTACGTTCATGTGCACTGCGCCGAGTCTAATGCATGAATGCAAGAGGCCCTCCCTCTGTTCCACTCTGCTCTACCATCAAGCTAAACTGTCTGTATCCAAAACTCGATACGGAACTCGTGTGAGTAACATCGCGGGACACTCTTTTAGTCACGCAAGTGCCGTAAAAGCGGATTCGATAAGTCGGAGGTCTTGATTGACGCTTATGCGTATTCTATATTACTAGACGTGTGTGCGGTTGTCTTCAATCAACAGTATCTAGAACGCGGTAAGCACGGTCATCGACGGTAAAATGGGATCGCCGCCACCTACTTCTACAATATTTACAAATGTTGAAGACGATGAATGTGATGGTCTTGGAGTTTATTCACGGCAGGACATCAGACGCACTGCACATATATGCATGCAGACTCTAGTCTAAAATCGCGCAAGCTTAGCTCACCGTCGAATATCACACGTAAAGCAACGCCTATGGGTAAAAGTTTTACAGAGGACATCATCAAGGTACTGCAAAAATTGGAAAATAACAGTAAAAGAAAGAAAAAAAAGTGCCGACCAAGCTCTTACTCGAAATCGACACCTTGAATTCCCCACGCCAATGCGCTAGCGACTACGCCACGGAAACAAGCTTGGTACTTGTGCGAGAATAGGACTACAAAAGTTTGAGGGTTGATTTTAAACGTTCAATTTTGAACACACTAAGGCCCATTGGCAAAAACGCTCGAACACGACCAAAATATTTTCTTATAAAAAAACAAACCCTCCAAATTTGAACACTTTTCTAGTAAACCACTTGGCGACCTCTCCTTGTAAGAAAACTGAGGTAGGAATCAAACCCTCATCTTCTCAGTTCTACCTTGTGAGGCTCAATGTACCCCGTTCCAGCCCTCAGATCAGAATTAAATTTCTTGACTGAGCTGGGAATGGAACATGGACCTCAGGGTTGATAGCAAAGAATGCTAGCCACTACACCACGAGGTGGTTGCTTGTAGTTGTATCTCTAAAAGCCACAGTAGTTAAAGGGGACGTAAAACCAATATTATTATTATTAATTATTTTATAGTCTATCTGGCTCTTAGTCCCTTAGGAGCAGATGACCTCGCTGTTCCGCCCCTTAAAACTCCAGTATCTAAATCTTAGCCCTCGATCATAAGGCACAGGATGTCCTTTCTTAAGTGAAGGAAGCTTGTAGAGTTATGTGACGGTCAACCTTGTGATCATATGCCACAGGCATCCGTCTTATAGGGGCAGATGACCTCGTAGTTCCGCCCCTTAAAACAACAATAACTAACTAAAGATAACATCCGTCTTACATGCAATCAAAAACCACGGGGCATGAAATTTCACTAAGAAAATCCTGCATGCATTGAGAATAGAACCTGCCTTTTACGTGGAATTCCAAATGCCCAAAGTGACATTTCACCTCAAAATTCTCAAACACATCAACCAGGAATCGAACCCAGTCTGTCTTGCTGAAAGGTACGAGGCTTCACCGCTGTGCCAGCACCCTAAGGGAGAGGTTTTCTATGACATCTCCCATTTCCCTTGTCGATTCAATTCCAGTAATACTCCTGTTGCCATTTGTTGGCACAAGATAAGAGTAAAATGTGGCCTTTCAACAATGTCTCGGTCTTATTTGTGACTTATTATATGGGAGCTACCAAGCCACTATTAAGGGCTCACTCGTTTGCACACGCAAGGTGAAGTGGGCACTGAAGCCTCTCTCTATACAGCCATGCTGCTGTTGCCATAGCAACCTCTTTACTACTTCTTCCATGTGCCCTGCGCAGTCCCCGGACATTGGCGATCAATGTGGATAGTGTTTGTCTATCTTCAGCAGAGCGGTAGAGCAGTTCAATAGATCTTGTTCCAGTCCAATCTTGAAGGTTCCGAAGACAAGACGTCCTTTTCCATCCCGCTCTTCGTTGCCCATCAATTTTGCCTTTTAAAATGAGATGTAATATTGTATATTTTTCACCATGTAACACATGACCCAGGTATGCAATTTTCCTGTATTTGATGGTGGTCAGTGGCTCTCGTTGAGAATTTGCCCTCTGCAGTACCTGGTCATAAGAGACATGATCTATCCAAGAAACTTTCAGCATCCTATGAAACCACTTATCCAGAGCTTCGAGCCTCTTAATGATGGACGATTTCATAGTCCAGGCTTCCACTCCATAAAGCATAATGGACCTAAGGCCGGTATTACACTATCAAAGAAATTTGTCAAATAAATTTTATCAAATATTTTATAAAACTGAACTTTTATAAAAGTTATACAAAGCAATAATCACACTATTACACTACATCAAATATTTTATCATAGTTCTGCAAAATGAATGAAGGACAGTTCCTTGCTCACTTTACTGTATTAGAGTAGTTGAAATTCTGTGGAGGCAATACTGGTATATAAAAGAAACGGAAAGAAAAAGTGAACGTCTATGGGTTAAACCATGGGTCGCCCACGTGGAAGTATATTACGAGTAAAATCTTGGTGAACGAGCTGCAGTACGAGCACTTAAAATATTACATTAATATTTAATTATTAATAATTATGATGAAATGAATGATGGTGACGTTCGAAAAAACCACTGCCCGAGCAAAGAAAATTGTAAACATACGAAGTAAAATATCACGCCTTAAGTAGGATTCGATCCCAGGCACCCTCGAACCAGAGTCGAGCGCTCTACTCATTCCGCTAACTAGGCACTGCCATGTTATGGTTGGATAGATACATTACGTACCAGTAGGGATAAATTGCTTATTTACACATGTTTGTAATACCATATTGTATTGAAAAATTATAATACACATATTATAACATAAAATGCACTAACCTTCACGGCTTATTTCAGCCTATTTAACTCCTCCTTATATCCTGAAATGTGCGTCCTTTGTGTGCAGCGCTTATAGCCTCGGCTATTTTTACCTACAGTTTCTATCTGTTATTTATGTTTTATATTGTATACCATTCATTATGTAACATATTTTGTAACATTTCATGCATTTCACACTCTGATATGAGCATATCTGCTGTGGTAATATTCCAGCTGTTATGATCCGCCATTTTGGTTTGAATCTTTTATCAAAGATAGGATGATGTTCATACATTTTATAAAACCACCTTTTATAAAAGATTTCCCCATTACACTGTCATATCTTTTATAAAAGATCTTTGACAAGTTTCTTTGATAGTGTAATACCGGCCTAACAAAAACATTTTACTTTACTTTACTACAGTAGAACCTCGGTAATCCGAGGTAATTGGGACTAAGAGGAGCTCGAATTTGGGAAATCTCGGATTACACAAAGTTAAGAAATTTAAAGTCCTTTAATTTAAAATTAGATGCACAAGAACCTTGTGTTTAAATATTCTTGCAGTAAACGGCATTATTTCATCAGTTATCGTATAAAGTGTTGCATTTAGGCTTTGATTCAGAAATAAAAACAATATTCTACAAAAGAAATGCAAATATTTACTTAAAGTACAGAACGATATTGATTATACTGTACATATGTACAGTACTGAAAATACGTAATAGGCTAATGTAGGCCTACCTTACTTTCTAAAAAAAGAGTCAATGGGTTTTTATTTCTGAAAAGAACATCTGTTCTTAGCAGCATAATCCCGCCACCTTCATAGAAGCATGACGTAAGCTGGTGTCGCTGCACTCTGTTGTTCCACGTATCGCAGAGCTAACTCCAGTGCCACTGTCCCTTCAGTATGACTCACTTTGGCCACGCGTAAATCGTCTCCTTCCCCTTCATCGCTGCTCTCCCTGCATTTTCGTTAATAGCTTCCACAATGGCACAAACAGTCTTGCACTTCATTTTCGTCTGCATTCTCACACTCAGAAAGCTGCTGAACGAGATGTAACAAATGTTCAACACATGTGTGCATCTCCGCCAAAGACCTTGGATAAGCTATGCGTCTGTCATCCACCTTGGATTAAACCGAGGCTCGGACAACCGGGGTTCTACTGTAGAGGAGACGCAAGAAAAGCTTGCCGAAGAATGCTGCGCAGATCTTCGGCCATGTTCGGGGATTCGGGTGTGCTCGGTAATGACATACAACGCCCCTCCCACTTCGCGGCAGTAGCTCGCTACCAACAGTTCTGAACGGATCGTCTGCCCAGGCTTGGCAGGCTGAACTGTGACTGGGTTTACGCTTGATTTACAGCTGTAGACCGCGTCTCGAAGCGAGCCGCATTGTTGAAGAATGGAGTGAACAGTGAGCCCGGTATTCAGCATTCGGGGGATACACAGGAGCCCCGCAATGAGCATTAAAATACGCCGATTGATATTGGTCTCTGTGCATCATTGAGTTTCGGCAAGCTCTTGCGTCTGCTCTACTAGGATGTGGAATGCATTGGCCCACTCAGCAGACACCGTCCAACATCTTTAGGTGATCCATTGTGACATATGTCCTTTTACTGAACATGTCATTAACCTAATTCCATTTCTAGAATTAATGTTCTATGCACAAAGGAAGCTATGCAGAAGGCTAATGCTTTTGGAAAGGCAGTTATCACTACAGTAGCTTATACCCTCGATTATCCGGGCGCAGATTACCCAATTTGCGGATTAACCGTGCACGTTTTCGACTAATTAAAAATAATAGAGAATGCAGCACACAGCACAAAAATTTATCTGTAATTGAGGTAAGCTACTGTACTGTACATTAAATAAGTTTGAATTTATTTTTCGTATATATTTTTGCAGTATAGTCCCAGTGGGGGCAAGTTATTTTTAGTACGGTACTTCTTGCTTTGTCCAGTCTTGTAACAGCGAAGTGTAAGTTCCGTAGCGAGGTAGGGTTAAGCGTATTTCAAGGTTGCTGCAAGGCAAGTGCTGTCTGCTTTCCATTGGGGTGGCTTTGCCTCACGCAAAATTCGTCTCGAGGTAAGGAAGCAGATGAACAACCAAAAGCAGAGAACCATTATAGACTTCTTCAGAGTACAATAACGTGGGTGAGTTATCCATCTTTATAAATGTACTAGCAGAAGTAGGCTACCCGTTCTTCGGTATTAATAGCCAGACGTTATCAATTGAGCTACTGCTTGCCATGGTGGGTGAGTGGTTATAGTGTCGGACTACCAACCCCAAGATTGCAGGTTCGCTCCTGGCCATGGTAAGTGATTTTTTGAAAGGTGAAAAAAGTCACGACACTCATGTCATACGTTGTTGGCATGTTAAAGAACCCATTTGAATTCAGTAGGCCGTATTCAATGGCAAAATTAATCTCGGGATTTTCCGCCAACACAAAGTTCCTCCATTCTCTACTTGAAAGCTCTCAAGGAGTTTAGATATCTAACCTCCTTGACTTTCACAGTGTTCAAAGGAACGACGAAATTCGACATGCAAGCTACCCCCTGGGTGTCAATTAACAAAGCTTGCACCAGGCACCCGAGGCCATACGATATTATTATTATTAATTGAGCTACTGTTGCAATGGTTAGGGGCTTGTCATTGATATTCCAACCAGCCTTCGGGCTGACTACCTAACAGACAGACATTAAGTTAAGTATTGGTTCAGTGTTCATAGTGAGAATTGTATTTATACATTTCAAAAGCAATAACAATCCATTTTGTAATTATTTGTGAACTTTATGTGGAAGTTGGCATTCAAAGTTCCCAAGTTCACTCCATTTGATGTATCAAGGGGACCTCTGCAATACTAACATCTGTCAATTTTTCAGAATCTATGCAATGGATTTTGTATCTTCGTGCACTGAAGTGTGCATTAGTATAGACGTCATGAACTGGCAGAAGCATAAAACATAGATCGACATTTTCCATCACCTACACATTTTTTTCTTTCTCCTGTAAAATCTAGGAAGTGTCAGAAGTCCCCTTTCAACATCAAGAGATTCATATCTTTCTACGAGAGGAAAGGCACCTAGTGGCATGGTCGGCGCGTCGGGTGTCTGCGGCTGTTAATCTTCGTCTCCGTGACTGGGGCTCTGCCTCACTGTCAGCCAGCATGGGTAAAGTGCGGTTTTTAATCCAGTGTTCGTCACCGGCATTACTAACAAAACTAGGCACGTGAGCACGAAATAACAAATCACATAGGCCTATGTTACAGAAACAATCACCAACTATATCACGCACTTGTAACATTCTAAAATGTCGGAACATAACATGCATGCACATAATTAACTAGCATAGCGCGTCAAGACAGCTCAGAGGAGATGTTTGACGCTGGAAATCACCTATTTAATCGCATGCATGATTTCGCAAAGTGCTCCTTATCGGCAAGGAAGATATGACGCATCTGGTAAGACTTCGTGCGTTGAGAAAGACCTGTTGACATGCTTATTTTTTGTACTTAAATACGAGAGTGACGATGACTGGATGAGTGACGAAAACCGGTACAGTTACCTTACATAATAATAATGCTATTGGTTTTACGTCCCTTTTAACTACTCTGGCTTTTAGAGACGCCGCCCAGACAGTAGTTTAACCAAGTAGCGACCAATGATTTCGTCCAGACAGTAGTCTAACCTAGTAGCGACCAATAATTCCGTCCAGACAGTAGTCTAACTTAGTAGTGACCAATGGTTTAGTCCAGACACACATTTTAGTTCTGGTGTATTTTGTATACACCCATTTTAGTTCTGGTGTATTTTGTATCGGACAGGTTGGCAACAGTGAAGGACATGATATGACGTCAATGCCTGTGCCTCAAACATGGCTGCCATTGTTGAATGAGCAAGAAATAAAAACTTTTACGGTACGGCTCCCAGCTCATGATCCCTGGCGGGTGGGGAAGTTTGAGGGAGGGAAAGTAGAGTGAAGTGAGTGTGTGAGGGAGAGCACTGTTGAGTGCGAGACAGGGAAACATTTCCGAATGCTGTTATGAAAGCATTGGGTGTGCAACTGGCATTGTACCATTATACACCGGCAGTGATTCGAGTGATAGTGATGTTTCTAGTTGATCCGACAACACTGTTTCCAGTGAAGCTGAATCTGGATGCGAGTCTGAACTAGCAACTCCACTGTGAACATCTTCATCTGGGAAGTAACTGTTTCCTGTACCTGTACCGTTAGTAGTAGTAGGCCTATACTCTGTATTTCAAAAGAATGAACGTGAAGGAAATGTCAGGAGCTTGGAACAGCTGAGCTGTGTTGCCAAGTTGTTATTGTTGATATAGAACAGCTGATTCGAATAATACACTGGGCTACACTTCGGATATTATTTCGGTACTTTTATGCGCAATATAATGCAAATTTCGATCCTGAGTCAACGCCGAGGACATTCAAATAGAGAAATACGGTATAAAATGAATAAATAGGCTAACACACGGAAGCTATGCTACCTTTGTCACCGTTAATCAATAAATACGAGAAATACGACAGCTATACAAATATAAAACAAAATACGAACACAAAGTAATATGATGATGAATATATCAACACTCACCATGCAATGATTATATCCTTCAAGATGAAACAAGAGTTTGGGTGAAGGTCGTTCACAGTTTACAGCAGTTAACACAGAACGCAGAAATAACATCATGACAATACCAAGCACACTCACTCACTCACTCACTGTATCGCACTCTGTACGGTTAATAATAGCCTCCACATATGTAATGTTAAGGTAAAGTATTTAGCACCAAGCACACAAACAAGCTGTTCTGTAGCGATATTATTTGTAGTGATTTTACATTGTCGATTTGTAGGTTATTGAATGACAAGCGTTAATTTGAACATTACTGGTTACGTAAACTTTAAGACTAAACGTACATAGCCTATTTTGTACGTCACGCATGTATTCTAAATTAAGTATATTTAAATTAGAATTGAACAAACAAGGCTAACCATGTAAATAGTTTGATGTCGAAATGAACGATAGCCGGCTGTTACAGGTTGGCGAGCGCGGTCTCCAGCAGTATTTCCAGCATTTTCTCACGTTCTTCCTGCGGTACTATTTACAACTTATTGACTCGCTGCTTAAAGTAAACGGAACCATGGCAATGAAACAAACTCCGACACAGTTAACAGGCGACTGAATGAATGACAATAAGGTGGCAACGTATGGTATAAGTTGTCAAAATCCAGCCAATAGGAGCCCGCAGCGGTCAGCTGTTCCAAGCTCCCGTCATTTCCTTCACGTTCATTCTTTTGAAATACAGAGTATAGTAGCCATCGTCAGGCTGCCTGCTGCTGATGTGATGCAGATTGTGCGGTCACATTCCTTGCAGGGATCACGAGCTCAGAGCCGTACTGTATTTACGTAATAAAACAAATATTTCTGGTGCAGCAATGACAATTGACAGTAATTTCAATTTCTAATGAATCGCAGAAAGGTATGTGAATCATGAATCGTATATTTTCAAATCTGCAATGTAAAAGTGAAAAATCCAAAAGTAGCTGTTATTAAGCTTTAATGACATAAGTTACCTATTAAAAAATGATTGTTAAGTTTTACCATTGTTATCTGGAGGCTCTTTGGTCATTGAAACATACCATAATGCAGTTGTTCATGATGATGATGATAATTGTTGTTTTAAGGGGCCTAACATCTAGGTTATCGGCCCCTAATGGTTTGGGTGATCGTGAAGATGAAAATGAAATGCAAACTATAACTAAAAACTAACTACTACCGGTAACTTATAGACTAGAAGAAGTTAGTTAGTTAGTTATTGTTGTTTTAAGGGGCGGAACTACAAGGTCATCTGCCCCTACTAGAAGAAGAAACGGAAAACAAAAGGAGAATAAGGCAAATAAAGGACAGGAGGAAAAGAAATGCCCTCAACCCTCGAAGAATGCGGATGGAGAAATTTGGGAGGAAGGAGAGCCATGAAAGGCAGATAGGAAAGTCAAAGAGGAGAGGGTCCACCGCACAGGTAAGGGACAAAAGGGGTAAACCGGACCCAGCTCAGGAATCCCTCGGGTTCGCCAACTCCCGAACTCACCAGCCGTGAGCCCTTGAGGGTGTAGCAATATCTAGGGTGCACCAGAAGTGGTGGGACTACATACACCCTGCCTCCTTGACGGCCTTGAGCAGAAGGCAGGAGAGAACATGAAAAGAAAAAGAAGGCTGACCCCTCGCAGAAGGAGGGTATCAGAAAAGATGAGATAAGGGCCAATTAAAGTGGGAAAGGAAGAGACTCCCTAGGCCTCGGATACCCTAATACCGTTGGGGTCGGAAGAGAACAAGAGTTGACCAAGCGAGGTCGACAGGAAAGAAGACAGAGGAGCCCGGCACAAGTAAGTGGAAGCAATACCGGACTCAGCTGGGGTCCCGTGGTCGCCAACCCACGTACCACTAGATGTGAGCCCCTGGGGGGATGTGGAGAGACAGACTCTGTACCTGATAGGAAGACATGGCATCCTAAACGACCTCTTATTCAGGAAAGATTTACAAAAGATGCTCGGTGAAAGCTGTCATCCGCTTGAAGGGTGAGGTGAGGAGTGGAGACGAGAGGGGTAACGGTATCCATAGCAACAGCAAGCATTGTTGCAATGTATGCCGACACAGCAGTAAGCACATGGTTTGACTCAGTGTGTCTTCAATCGTCACAGTTATAGAGCGCCAGGCAGGGGGGCTAACTTCCCCAGTATTTGTGTCTTCCTGCAAGCCTCTTGGAATGTTATGAGTCATGATCTGCCTCAGTGGCAACGCAGCATTTCCCCACGTGCTAGCTTTGACAGCTGTCAGCGATCATTATTGGTAATTCACAGTATAAGCTAGGATGGAACCGGGCAAACAAAATCAATCCAGTGACTCGGCCAAGAATATGTCATACATGGTGGCCACTCAAATCCGTCAACGAATTTCCAGGAGTAATTCTCATTTTTCCAGACTTAAAAATAAGGGTGAGTCCCGTGGGGGGGGCTTTATCGGTTGCCTACTTCAAGACCAAAATAAAGCAGTTGTGTTTGGTTTACTTATACAGATGTTGACAAAATCACTGGTGTTTGCGTTATTCGTACGCAAGCCTACACACAAATGATTTAATTGTTGTTTTAAGAAAGCCTTTGTGACTCAAATATCCCCCAAAAAAAAAAGCATACCGCCTGCAATTTTACTGCGGTGAAGTTGTTTATAGCGTAAGTTACTCAATATGTTTTACAAAAATACTATCGCGTGTTCTCCCACACAGAAACAGGTAGACTGAGGAAATTTCTTTCGTTAACGATAGAGTGCTCACCCAAAACCGCAGCGGGAGTATGATTTAAGATGGAAATATTTTTATAATTAATTAGCAGTGGCTATTTTCCAGGAGTTTTCAAATTTTTCGTCATTTTCCAGGAGTTTTCCAGGAGTATTCCAAACCTAATAAAAATCCAGGAGTTTTCCAGGATTTCCAGGTTTTCCAGGAGAAGTGGCCACCATGGTCATATCTAAAGAATCTGCCTGTGTAACCCATAAAATGCTCAAAGTTTGTCATTATTATTACTGTTCATACGGCTGACGCATGGCGGATGCGAGGGTAATTCTTTGTGAGTAACCAGGATCCTACATTTGCACTTAACTAATAAATGTCATCTTCATGATTTTCATTACTTATTTGATATTCCAGGAGTCGTTATCGGTGGTGCTACAGAACAGGAGAACATGTGTTTAAAAAATTGTAAGTAATGAAATTGGCCAAAATAACTGTAGTGATGGTATCTGGAGATAATATAGTAATAGATGTTCACTTGTCTGCTGCCGTAGACCCAACATCCCGCCCTAATAGGAGCACGACTTATATAGCTGAAATTGCTGATCTGACGACCATCTTTGTGAATGTTTGTGAAGGAATCCCTATGTCAAACCCATGCATTCGGTACCAATGGTTTTGACTAGACCAATGAAAAAAAATGCACAGCCTGCTTCCAGTCTCCGACCGGGTCAGGAATGGAATGAATGAAGTCCCCATCTAGCGGCGAGGATATGAACTGTGCCGGCTGCCGAGGCCTGACGCACATCTCTGGGGCAATGATTAAATGAATGACAGATGAAATGAAATGATAGTGAAGAGTGTTGCTGGAATGAAATGTTGACAGGGAAAACCGGAGTACCCGGAGAAAAACCTGTCTGCCTCCGTTTTGTCCAGCACAGATCTCACATGGAGTGACCGGGATTTAAACCACGGACCCAGCGGTGAGAGGCCGGCGTGCTGCCGCCTAAGCCACGGAGGCTTGACTAGACCAATATTTAGGCCAATTATAGATTTCGATGCGGAAAATTAAAAATATCAATTGAAACCGCGAAATTTTTCTACGCATTGGAATTTTAAGTTGAGCTATGTAGATCAATTAAAGATTGCGATGCACACCTCGTTTCAAAGGTTTTTGTGTTTCCCCACCCAAAAACCCCTATTAGCCAGGCTTTTCCCGTAAGCTTGCCAGAGGAATGACGTCGTTGATGACGTCATGGTAGACGCCATTTTGTTTTTAGGGGAATTTTATACACAGTCGCATCGCAATATAAAATTATCCCCAATATTTTCGTCCAGACCAATGGAGGATTGATAGCCCGCATAGATATCACCCCTGGCTTTTGTCACGCACAGTGGGGGAAGTCTTGCATCAATAATCTTTATCCAGGCCAATGGTTTTGCCTTTTATATCATATTTCATGTTGGCAACGTGTCACGTGGGTATGACGTAGTGTCTGGTGGATTGTAAAATGGCCGACTTTGTTCAAATGAACACGACCAATAATGCTTTATTTACGTTAAAAGTAATTATTTCCGGTGCAGCAGTGGCAATTGAGAATGTAAAACGGCTCCCAACAACTCCGAGAAAGGTTTGTCAATCATAAATACTATATTTTCAGTAATATACCTTGTTGAAAGTTACCAAAAGGCTTGTTCTCCTGTTCTGTAGAATGAGACTTTAGTCATTAATAATTGTTCGTTTAACAACGGCAATTGTCATGGCTTGTCGTTGCTCAACTGCTACAGTACTCGAAGAGGCGCATTAGGTTCATCTCTTACCGAGATGTCATTTCACTGTTGGTACACAAAATACATGGCACAGATCATGTGTAACGAGCTCCGCGAGAAACTATTAGCTTGTACGAAGCGGAGTGAGATACTATTGGCTTCTGTCTGGATGAAAATTACAGCTTGTGCTACAAGCAAGGGAGTCTGGGGTGTTAGCCTCAGGTTAGGTTTGTTTTTGTATGTAAAGCATTTTTAATAAAAACACAACGAAGCGAATGAATGGAGTGATCACAGCATAAAACAAACACCACACGGTACCGTAGGCCTGTGTGGGGTTGGCAACATTTTATTCATCCTGTAAATCATGCCCACTAGGCCTATTACTGACACATCTGGAATTTCACTACATAAGTCATGTTATAAAAAGAGGATGGCGGGTGGGTTATAGACAGCAGAGGAGAAAACATCTATTAGGACATCCTTTCCACAATTATATTTCATCATTACACAAGGTATTTCGGCTAATTTAAGTAGTTTTGTACTTGGTTCATCACCCCCGAAGTGTTATCGATGCGAGCACCAGTGAAAGTTGTGCAGGGTCTAGGCTCTGATCTCCATGTACGTGTGAATGCCAAAGTTGTTAGTACAAGATGTGCACACCCATCGTTCAAAAATATGATAAAGCGGTGTAGCAGGAGCTAATGCAATTCACCAGACCAAAGAAAGCTGATGGATTGGAATCCGGGCTAGCCATAGGAAACTACAACAACAGATTCAGGAGCTCATAATCATAAGAAAAACAGTTAGAGACTAAATAAATCTGTACGCTTAATTACTTTAATCTTTTTCATAACGAATAAAATGGAAATTCAAACGATAAGTTACTAGAAAATAATGAGGTAGTCGACAATCATTGAAGGTCCTCATTTCAAGGCCATTATACATAACCCTACTTTTCATACCGGCCGCATCTTATGTGGATATAGGTATTCAATTAAGCATTACCCACTTGCTCTTTTAGGGCTGTAACACAAAAAAATACAATCTAAAAAGTGTCTTACCGCAACTGCACTTCGCTAGGGTCCCTCCCGATGAGTTTTTTGATGTGTTCGTCCACTCCTTTAAGATTATCCTTGGCTTTCTCCAACTCTGCTTGTAAAGCACCAAACGATTTCATTATTTCCGTCGTCATTTTAAAGCTGCTATTGTATGTTCAGGAACAAATATCCGATAGATTAGTATATGGGTACAGATTAAACTAGAGAATCTTCATCGACACCCACAAACAACAACAAGAAATAGCAATGGTGCCAGTAGCGCAGCCTCGCGCTCGCATCGTGCTTCACAACAAATGACTATCGGATTCTTAAAATGAATAATGCCAAAGTCGAGGTAAATTTCACAGAACATTGCCATATTGAGTATTGACATGAAAATCCCAAAATCACGATCAATCATAAGTTTTGTTACGGTCTGCAGAAGATTTAGTATATATGTCGCTTCAGAGCAGGAAGGTCCACAGTGGATTTGATTTTTGCTGTAAGGCAGTTACAAGACCAGCACTATGAGTATGGAACAGATCTACTGATGGCCTTCCTGGACATTGAGAAAGCATATGACAGTGTATGCAGAAACAAAGTATGGAAGTCCCTGGAGGATAGAGGAGTAGAGAAATGGACTATAAAGAGGATAAAGGAGATGTACAAGGGAAGCGTGAGCTGTGTGAAAGTGGGAGGAGAGAGATCGGACTGGTGGAACAGAGAAACGGCCTGAAACAAGGAAGTGCACTGTCACCGTTACTTTTCATTGTGGTGATGGATGACATAATGACCCGAGTGGCACAAGTAATTGGTGAAGGAAAGATGAAAGCAATGGTGTTTGCAGATGATTTGATGATTTGGGGAAACAAGGAGGAGGAGGTACAGGAACAGTTGGACGTGTGGGAAAGAATAACACAAGGATATGGGATGAAATTTAGCATAAATAAGAGTGAGATGGTGATCACAACAAGGAAGAAGGAAAGAACCACAACGGGAATAACAATTGGTGGGGAACAGCTGAAGAAAGTGGAGAGTTTCAAGTATCTGGGAAGCCTGATACAAGATAATGGAAGAAACGATAGAGAAATAAATGAGCGGGGGAGACAGGCAGAAGCATTCCGGAGGAGAGTGAGAAGCATGTTATGGAGCAAGGATGTCCCTCAGAACAGCAAAAAGATCATATATCGTATATCGGACGTACTATGTCCCTATCCTGACGTATGCCTCGGAGACCTGGGTTATGAAAGGAAGGGAGAAGAGCAAAATACAGGCCAGTGAGATGAGGTTCTTGAGAAGCAGTATTGGAGCTACAAAGATGGACAGAATAAGAAATGAGAGGACCAGAGAATTAATGAAGGAGGAACCATTACAGGATGGTATAGAGAAATCTAGACTTAAGATGGTATGGACATGTAAAACGAATGGAGGAGAAGAGGATACCCAGGAGAGTACACGAGACGAAGTGGGAAGGAAAGAGACCGAGAGACAGGTGGCTGAAGGGGGTGGAAGAAAGCGTGAAGAAGAGAGAAGACTGGACAAGGGTGGAGGCTGAGAGATGGTGGGAAGACAGAAGACGTTGGGGAGGCTTGTGTTCCAAACAGACCCGGCCAGTGGCTGGAAACTCTGCAAGATGATGATATCTGTCCCTCTCAAGGTTTTTGCCCATACCTTATATTCTTAGGTTCTGCCCGCCTGACCCTTAAAATGCTCAACTTTCGCCCATACAAAATAGATAAGAATGAACTTTCATTACAGAAATTTGGTTTTTCAGTGGTTTCTATATTTTTCTTAGAATATTTAGTGAGAAAGTTCACAACAAATGGCAGTGCATGAATAATTTTTCGCGTTGTAAAAATAATGCACTTTTGTCTTTCCGAGTCCACTTGCAGGCTATTGTTGTCTTGATACCTCGTACGAAATACAGTACATCATTTTCGACATGCACTTAGGCGTTATTTGTCAAGACCATTGCTCTATAATACTACTGGATGTCGCACACCTCGCATTGGCCGGACGAAAGAGTGAGTCCCGGTAATCGGTTACATTTGCCTGGAGGTAGGGGAAAATCTGTTCTCCGTGAGTGTGAAAGGCGGGCAATATTTTATCGAAAATGGTCATTTCCTGCAAATATAATTATTTCATAACAGTTTCAGTCTACACATTGCTGCTAATTAGTTCAAACTAATTTATGAGGATCTGAGAAGAAAATAAATATACCGGTATTTATTTTAAAGGGCCTGGTTATATGGTTGTTAAGTCAGGTTTCTCATATGAATAGAGAGTAGTGAAAATGGTTCTAAATATACGAGGACTTGCGAAGCACTTCATTCTTGGCTGTCATCGTGGAGGACCGGGTTCTATTCCCGCCTCTGACAAGAAAATTTTAATTCTGGTCTGAGGACTGGAGGGGGGTACATCCAACCTCATGACGCAAAAATGAATAGAGATGGGTTCGATTCCTACCTCAGCCATACTGGAAGTGGTTTTCGGTGGTTGCCAGGAAAATGCCGGGATGGAATCTAACTTAGGGCTACGGCCGTTTCACCCAAATCCTAACTCAATTACAAATACACACACCAGTACAGACATCACAGTGACACAGATTATCAGACGAATTCACACACACCCAAGTACACGGGGCTACAAGATAACGTTGTCGCAAAGACCCTAAAACATTCAACAACAACATAAAACTGTAGCCCAGACTACTTTGGCCGTATACATTAGCTTCTGTAAAAAAAAATACAGTCAGTCTGAAAGACTCGACGTTATATAATTTCAAATGACGCATGCTACAAATGCTACACATGTTAGAAAGGCTAAGGAGGGCTTCTCTCTTCGCTCGAAGCCCCAGGACTCTTTCAACAGACTCCATTACCCATTAACTTAGGCTTCCCGCGCGGGCACCTCTTTAAGGGTCACCCTGTATTTGAGTCTGACAACTTTTACAACTCTTTAAGTGTCACCCATTATTTGAATCTGATATCTCGCAAACCTCTTTAAGGGTCATGTCACCCTGTAATTTGCTCTGACATCCTGCACACCACTTTAGGAGGCACCCTGTATTCTTATCTGGCATCTTGTATATCTCTTTAGAAGTCACCCTGTATTCTTGTCTGACATCTTGTACACCCCTTTAGGAGTCACCCTGTATTCTTGTCTGACATCTTGTGCACCTCTTTAGGAGTCACCCTGTATTCTTCTCTGCCATCTTGTACACCTCTTTAAGAGTCACCTTGTATTCTTATCTGGCATCTTGTATATATCTTTATGAGTCACCCTGTATTCTTATCCGGCATCTTGTACTGTATTTTGCTCTGACATCCTGCACACCTCTTTAGGAGGCACTCTGTATTCTTGTCTGACATCTTGTGCACCTCTTTAGGAGTCACCCTGTATTCTTCTCTGCCATTTTGTACACCCCTTTAAGAGTCACCTTGTATTCTTATCTCGCACCTTGTATATCTCTTTAGGAGTCATCCTGTGTTATTATCTGGCATCTTGTACTGTATTTTGCTCTGACATCCTGCACACCTCTTTAGGAGGCACCCTGTATTCTTATATGGCATCTTGTATATCTCTTTAGAAGGCACCCTGTATTCTTGTGTGACATCTTGTACACCTCTTTAGGAGTCACTCTGTATTCTTCTCTGCCATTTTGTACACCTCTTTAAGAGTCACCCTGTATTCTTATCTGGCATCTTGTATATCTCTTTATAAGTCACCCTGTATTCTTGAAGTGACATCCTGCACACCTCTTTAGGAGGCACCTTGTATTCTTATATGGCATCTTGTATATATTGAACCCGCTGAGCTATGGTTCATGTGATATTTTTTTATAACAGCACATTTATGATGGGATGTAGTACCTTTGAACACACCCAGAAAGCCACGTGGAGCTGAGAGCTCACGCTATACTCTTTGAAGTAGCGGTGAATCGCACTTTTGACTTTGGTGAAGTCTGCTAATTATTTATCTGAGGTCTTATTAATAAATTTTATCTTTCCACAAGACTCAGAATATTCCATTTCGTCATGCTGCATTATTAAAACATTTTGGAGAATGTTATTTTCGCTTAAGGTAAGGTAATACCCTTGCAGATACGCGAACAGGAATGTAAGTAGTCGCTCAATGACTTCGTTTTGACGACCTACTCCCTCGTGTAACTCAGTGCCTTGCACTACGTCTGGAGAATCCGCCCCGTGTAGGCGTGAAATTGTATCTGTCCTATAAGACGTAGAAAATATCCGCTGTGTAGCGTGAAAGTTATTATCGGGTGCCATCGAGCACGAGTATACCGCAAATCACTGTTGCTTATGCACAGTGAGCCACAAGAAGCATATTGGGAAATAATAATTGGCAAGTATAGTGAACTTTGTAACTTTACCGTAACACCACATTTTTGTACCCACGTGTTTGTGGAGGGCCGAGTGCCTGGTGGAAAATATACAGGTAAACGTGTTACAACTACTTTGAATAAGTGTGATTATGAATGTAAAACATATTTGAATTGCCATAGTGGATTTTTCAATTCCAAAACGACACACATTTCACGGATGCTACGTGATATAAAAGAGGCGTCATCACACGTGAAGAATCATAGAACAGTGCTTGCCCACGTATTAATTCGTATCTGCGAAATAAAGGCTGTGTTATCTATTGCAATTAAAGCCCGTAACATTTACTACGAACATTATATTTTTGAAGTGAAAGAATGAACTACTACATGATTTATTTCACCACCCACGTGATCAGACTATTCTACACCATGTTTGAGACCGACATCATGGGCTAATACCGCCATGGTATGAGGGTGATGTTTCTATTGGAACCAGCATGATAGTGGAACTTCCAGAACAGCGAACGAGGAGGAAGGAAACCAGGATGCCATTCCCAGGCATATCCAGTACATCCACGAGGTTATCGACAGGGACAGATCGAACCCTGGTCTTTGGAGGAGTCCAGATGGGAATCCTGATGAGGATGATACCGTTCCGGAGAGCCAGGGATGAATTTGTACAACCATTGTCGTTGAACAGAGGGCTGAGTGAGAGCTCCTCCATTTCGTGAGTTTTTGGACACCCCTTTCTTGTTCTAGTTTCTGGTGGTATAGTAGGTTTAATGTAGTTTGTGAACCAACCGAACTCAGTGTCAGCCATTTCTATAGGTAGGGAATGTAACTAGTCTAATTAGATGTCATTTATTTCAGTTAGAGTGAGACACCCTTGGGTCAGACATTTTGGTCAACCCTGGTGCAGCCTGATGAACGTCGTAGAACGTCAATGCCTATCTTTTGCTAAACGTGACCGTAGTCATTTGAGGCTACTTTGTTCAACCCTATTTGGGGTGATTTCTCAAGTCTTTGCTGACTTTAGTTATGGCAATCAGATGCCATGGTTATTACTTTAACTGCATTCTTTGCAGCCAGCCTTTGTTACACCCCTGACTTCGTTAGAACAGTCGTATCATTTAGGTAATCGACTGTAATTACCAGTTTTGTAACTGCATTATATTTCATTTGAAATAAGCTCAGAAGCTATTCTTGGTCAAGTGTGGACCTAATAAGTAGAAGGAATGTTTCGTTGTCTAGCATCGAACCCAGTTCCCAACGTATCATTAAGCAGATCCAGAGTGTGGAATCTGCGCCACAATTATTATTTTGTTAGTGACATGTGAAGACATGTATTTATTTGATGTTGTACAAGCAACTACTGAATTATACTTTTGAGAGCAAAGAGCTCCAGAAATAGTAACATTACTATCATTTAGACGTGTTTGGTTTGAAAGACGGAATTATATTATTGTATTCAGATTTATAGCGTGTTTTTATACACGTATTCTTCGGGGTTCATAACCTATGGTAAAGATTTTATAAGAGGCCAGATGTACAGTTTTTATTTTGTTTAAATCGCCGGCCTTGAATAGTTAGTGTGTTGTGTCAGACGAGCGCAGGAATGTTGTAGCCTGCCAGCGACACAAAACTGGTTTGTGACTCAGTGCCCTTGAAAGCACGCCTGTTATTGTGAGACAGAATTACTTTGACAAGAGACAGAATGCTTGTTGTATTCGCTTTTCCTTTCATTGCAACTTAGCTCATGGAACCCAGTGTCCAACCTTGTATCTGATCACATGTTTTATAGATTGTTTTTGTTAGTTAAACGCACTGTTGCGTGTACCGTCGTTTGACGTGTACAGTTATGTCAGGTTTTCTATAGTATGTTGTAGGCGACCCTGTTATAGGAGGAATTTATTGTATGAAGGTATTTTGTGTGTGCCTTGTCCGGGATTGTTCCCGTTGACCAGATGTTATTGGAGGGTGACTGAATGTGCAGGCCCATCCCAGAGTTATTGAACGCGAGTTTTGCGCCGCTGGTAACTTGTGTTATTGTGTGTCCGAGTTGTTATTGCTCGTTGATTATATTCCGACTTTTGAGTCGAGGCTTTTTGGTGGAGAATGATCTCAGTGGAGACACTCCGTGCCCAGGCTATTGTCAGTATTATTCGCCATAAACCAACGATAAACCTAAACCGACATCTTAATAATAAAACGCATAATTTTGGTAAAACAAAAGCTAACTAACGAATTCTTTCTATCTAACTTTGCTCTTTTGCATTTGGAACCTGCTGACATGGCCGTGCAGATGAAGGTATTTCCTTTTGAGGAAATGACTAGGACAGCTGACACTATTGTAGCGACCTGAAGCATGCTCGAACCTTGAGTTCGTAGCTTGTGGAGCGCAAACCATGCGATGCTAGACGTAGTCTTAACTACGCAGTCGTCACCGTAACTACACACATTAGATGACTATGGCTTAAAAAGAGTAAACCAAGGTGCAGGCAGGCATTTTAATAAAACTGTGTCTCTTTCATTACTTATTTATGATGTACAAGTGTATGAATCCTACATGTTACCTTAGTGTGTGCTGTTAGCACGTAGTTACTAAGAATAATTAAATGTTTTTACATGGTTGTTCACTTAGCTTTTCAATGTAATTGTTTGCTGTTACGGACGTTATCGCCGTAAATTTTGTTATTAATTGATAGGACTTAGCTAGATGAATTAACGTTAAATGTAAATGTGGAGATGGTATCATCCTAACTTAGATTTGTTTTGCTACCCTGTTAAATGTAAATTCAGATATTAGCTTGATCTTGTAACTTGAACTAGGGACTTGCGTCGTACCATTTTCCTAGTGTTGCTGTTGTTGCTTTGTTATTGTGAGATAGATCTTTCGCGAGGGTTTTCCGTAACTTCTCAGGTAGGGACCTGCTCTTTATTTTTGTTTGTTTATTAGCTTGCGGACTAGCCGATTGTAACCCTCCGAACAAGGCTAGGGGCTTGTGAATTTTAACAATAAATTTTCACGGTGTTTTACATAAGTCTGGATGTTTATTTTCTCAGTCTAGTTTTTAAGGTGAACCTTTCCTTAGGCAGTCTATGACCATCGTCACCATGTACCACGATCCCTGTGGACTACAGACTCTCGTGCCGCTTTGGCCTATTTAGAAGTTCACCTGATCCTCACGGCAAATATGTCCGACGGGTGAGATGTTAGGGCAGTCATTGCGGTTGTTGGATATCCTGGCAGCTCCACCGACGGTCACATAAATTGGCACCCAACTCATGTGCCGACGTTAACGTGGTGACCGTCAGTTCCATGTTATTTAGGAGGATCTTAATGTTGATTAATGGTAAATTGACAGGACTGGGACGAACTTAGAAAGTCGTACTGCAGATCAATTGACCGCATGGCATTCATGTTTGATAGAAGTCCATGGGGTGAGGCTTTAGTGGTAGATAAATGAAGGATAGGATTTTCTTTGATGATGCCTCATCCTGAGTAAATGTCATACTTTGCTTTGCTCGCCGTTGTCTTTGTAAATGTAGAAGCACTTAGTTTGCATACTCCAGCTGTACTCGTGATATTTATTTAAATGAAACAAGCTTTATACCACCAAGTAACTAATCAGAGCTGTAAGTTCCATTAGAGATTGATCCCTCACTTTCTCATATATATTTCTTGTCAATGGATGAGGAAACTATTCGTCGTGTGTTTGGAGAGATGATGACAGGTGTTAATGCCAACCTCCAGCAGATTACTGCTGAATTAGGTAGAGTAAGGACTGATTTAGGTGATGTAAGAGGTGATTTAGGTGAAGTCCGAGGTGACTTAGGTCAGAATACCCAAGCTGTCAACAATGTTAGACAGGACTTAGAAGTCAACACCCAGTCTATTAACAATGTTAGTGGTCATGTGGACCAAGTAAGACAAGATTTAGAGGTTAATACTAGATCCATAAATATTGTAAGTGGTCATGTAGACCAGGTCACAGAGTCGATTAATAATGTTAGGACTGATTTAACTCAAGTCAGGGCCGACATGGACGCATATAGAGTCGAAGCTAGGAATGATCTTACGGCAGGTTTAGCGGCTGTTAGGGTTGATGTCATACGACACCATCAGGAGGCTAACCAGCGTGTAGATTGCTTAACCGACCAGATGAATAGAGCTAGGGAGGATGTGCAGACCCGATTGGAGGAGCACACAGCTCAAATTCAAACGACAATAAACAGAGTCCAGATAGATATGAGAGCCGACCTGGAACACACTCGAGAAGAATTTGGGACTCGATTGACTCACGTCGAGGGATTTATGGACACCGTGAAAAAGGACATGGCAACCATGAATATTAGATTGATTCTGATGAGAGGTGCTGCCAATGCTGTGAATAACAACATCAAGACGATCGTCGACGGCATGATAGAGGTCAAGGACGAATTAAACACCAATAGGAGGAACATTACTGAGTTGACAGAAACCGTAGCAGGTCTACGTGAAACAGTTGATGTTCATCGTGAGGAACACAAAATCGATCTCATGTTATTGAGGGGTGACCTCAACGAACACAAGACCACAGTGGAGGCTAAGGTAGCCGAGGTCAGAGACGATGTTGGAAAGATCCAAGACAACGTGTCGAGAGTTGAAGGAGAGATCGATTCCTTACAGAAACGATTCGAGGAAGTCGCGGTAACCGAGAGGTTAGACCTTAGCTATAACCTCAGGACGGACATACGCGAAGTTGACACGAACCTCAAAGGGAAAGTCGATAGGATCGAGCTACAACTGAACGACTTAGGTAACAAAGTCGCAGCCAGAACCATCCCAGGACTCGAGGTTATAGAAAGACGTCTTGACAGACTTGAGACGATTCCTAGAGAGAGACACTTACACCCACAGATGGGAGACTCCCAGGAAACACCCGTATCACAATCCGCCGGGATGATGCCTACTCATTTCCAACCCAGCGCACCTATAGAACCGCAACCATCCCAATTCACTGGTTCAGCGCAAAGTCAGACTTTGAACTTTGACGCCCATCCTTTTCAACCAGCACCCAATCGACTTAGTCATGAAATAAATACACCTACGCATAACTACATGCAGAATACATTCAGACCCGCGCATACGCAGAGAAATGTAACTATAATCCGTTCAAGAGAGGAGCAACCAGCTCGCTTCTCAGGAACTGGAAGTGGTGTTACTCCAGTTGAATTTCTGGCCAACGTAGAAAGCTACTTGAGAGACACTATGGTAACTCCGGAGAGGAAGCTCCGAGTTATAAAGCGTTTGCATGAAGGGCAAGCCAGCACCTGGTTTAGAGCATTCAGATACTCGTTTACAGGCTACCAGGATTTTAAAGAAGCCTTGTTAAGAACTTACTGGTCGAGCGACATCCAGCAGAGCATCAGAGCTGAGATGTATACTCGCAGATACAGCTCTAATACTCCTACACGTTATGCGAACTACTTCGCGATCCAGCTTGCGAAGCTTCGTTGTCTTCAACCCCCGTTGTCTGAACAAGACTTAGTAAACACCATCGTTTGGCAGTACCCTGCAGACGTGCAACGTGTGTTGATTGCTGCAGGGGCATCCACTTTTCAGCAGTGTGACCAAATCCTGCGACGGTTGGATGCGAACACAGAACAGTTCCGGACACACCGTCAGCAGAAGGCTGACAGGCGCGAGGAGAGACATGTCAATTTGACTACTGTCGACAAAGTGAGCCAGACGCCACAACAGACGCAAACCCAAGAGAGCTCTGGGCAACGTAATAACAACTACAACTATGGTAGAAGAGAATGGAACAATACTCCATATGCTCGAGACCAGCGAGATGACCGTCGTAGTCATTGGAACCGGCGATTCGACCGAGGGACGAACGACAACCAACGTCACGAAAACGACCGCCGAGGGAATAATGGCAGAAACCCACAGCACGGAAGTATCCGAAGGGACTACCGATACAGTAGAGGGTATAACAGAGATCGAGACCCTAGATACCAGCCAGATAGAGATTGGAAAGGAAGAGCACGGGAGAGCCGTGAGTATCTTCAACAACTCAGAGAGCTGCAAATCCGAGAAGAGGGAGAACAGAACCCGACTTCGAGGGAAACTAGAAATTCGGCGCAGGAGACGGAGCGAAACCAGCCCAGTACTTCTCGCCAGGACAGAAAATAAACCGCCGAAAAATCAATAGATTCTTGCCCGGTTGAGCACCGAGTAACTGCCACCATATTACTCTGGGAGCCAATCCAAGAAGACTTGTTGGACGAACGACGAACGACGAACCACAACTACGAATTGATGCGTCTACCGAAGATAGTAGCCACTCTGAATGGATGCAACGTAGTCATTCTCATCGATACTGGGGCGATGATTAGTGTCAATTCCGCCGATTGCCATGCCAGACTGAAAGCAAACTCTGAGGTGACAGAGCTGCCAGTTTCTGCTGTAAGAGTCAGAGGAGTCATTCCTGACCGTGTTGTAACGTGCAAAATCCAGATTCTATGCACTCTGAAGATTTCGAGCCACGTGTACTTGCACGAATTTCTTGTAATGAAGGGCTTGCATCATGATGCCATATTGGGTGCAGACTTCATTAGAAAGTATGATGGAATCATTGACATGGGACGTAATACGGTAGAGTTTAAGCCGAACGAACCCATTCAGATGAACTTAGTTGAAGAAGAACCGGAATTCCTATCCGAAGTCGACGTTGTCGAAAATTTAAATGGCAAGGACATTGAGGAGACACAGGATGCCGACGAAGAGGCAGAATCATTATCAGCACCCATACGAGAGAATCTTGATACAATATTGAACGAATACAGGGATATATTCGACACCACACCTGGTGAGATATTGGACTACGAGTACGATCTTGTACTACTGGATGATTCCCCATTCCGGAAGAAGATTTATCCTATCGCCGAGAAACACCGCGAGGAAGCTGTTAAGAAGATCCATGAGATGGAAGCAGCAGGCACAATCAAGAAGTCACCGACTCCTTTCTTGAATCCTATAACACCTGTGGTTAAGGTAGATGGAAGCTTGAGACTTTGTCTCGATGCAAGAGCCTTAAATGAACGCCTAGCTCCTGAGCATGACAGACCGCCCAAGATTAGGGGCATCCTCAGGAAGTTCAAGGGAAAGAGAATATTTTCGTCATTGGATTTGGTACAGTCTTCTTACCATATCAGATTATCTGAGCATACTCAGAAATATACTGGATTTCTATTTGATCAGACCACCTATGTCTTTCGAAAACTACCCTTTGGATTGAAAAATGCCGGAGCTGCATTAATCAGAGCACTTGATGCGAAGCTGACTCCTGAAGTGAAGCAGAAGGTGATATGTTACGTGGATGACATCATCATAGCTTCGGAAACAGAGGAAGAGCATTAAAAACCTTACGCCTTGTTTTTGAGAATCTTCGACAGGCTAACTTTAAGGTGACATTTGACAAGTGTCGATTCTTCCAGAAAGAAGTGAAATTTGTGGGACACATAATCAATGGAGAAGGATACAGACCAAATCCGGCAAAGATCAGAACTGTTGCTGCATTTCCCACGCCAACCCGTGTGAAACACGTGAGACAATTCTTAGGAATTCTCCAATTCTTTGCTGCTCACTGTGAGAGGTATTCCGTGACTGTCGCACCACTGCAAGATTTACTGAAGAAGAACTGCAGGTGGGCCTGGAATGATGAGTGCGAGATAGCATTCAGGAAAGCTAAACAGATGCTAGTTGACTCAATTCAGTTAGAATATCCAGACTATTCCCGGAATTTTATTCTAGAAACTGATGCATCTGCAATTGGAATAGGAGCTATCCTACTGCAGGAGGATGATGAGAAGAAACGTCATTACATCGCTTTCTTAAGTCGACGTTTGAGAGCACATGAATCTCATTACTTCACCACTGAGATTGAAGCACATGCAATTGTTTACGCACTTGAGTACTGGCAGAAACTTTTGTTAGGCCAGAGGATTATTGTGAGGACCGATCATCATGCGCTGACCTTCATATTACGAACAAGACTGGCAAGCGACAGGATCACACGTTGGACGCTGTTTCTCCAACAGTTTGATTTGGAAATAGTTTATCGACCAGGCAGAGAGAATGTGTTGGCCGACATTCTCAGCCGGAATCCTGAAGCTACTGTTAATGCCATAGACATCGAGGGAGAATGCGAGGAACACCTTCGCCGACTTCGTCATCTACCTGAAGGACAACGACGTGAGGAGGAACTCAGGCATATTATCCGTTTCCTGGAACGAAGAATGGATCCACAGGATGTTCATTATGCGAGAATTGCTGCTGTTGCAGATGATTATTTGATTTATCATCGTGTCTTGTACAAGTTTGTGGACGAGGACCACACTCAACTGCGTGCAGTTATTCCTAGGAGATACCAAGAATCTGTTATTCTTATGGTCATCTATCCATTGGACATGGTGGAACAGACAAGACCATTGCAACCATCAAGGAGTCTTTTACTTGGAAAGGGCTAGGAGCCACCGTTAGACAGTGTTTACGTGCTTGCGACGCATGCTGGGGAACAAGTACACGTCACACTTGTTGAAGGAACCACCTAGACCAATACTCCCAACTCAACCTAGAGAGTTATACGCACAGGACTTGTATGGCCCAATACCTAAGCCTCGTCGTGGGAATCGCTACATCGTTGTAACTATTGATGTGCTCACGAAATTTACGATGCTTCATCCGATTCAGAAAGCCACCGCACATCAGATTATTCAGAGGATTAGACGAAAAATGATACCGGAGGCTGGAAAGCCACAATTCCTGTTGACCGATCACGGATCACAGTACACCTCAGCAGAATTTGCCAATGCTATGAACGAGCTGGGAATAGGTCATGTTTTATCATCTATTCGTCATCCAGAGAGCAACCCAGCAGAATGCGTAATGTCTATTATCGCAAAATTCTGTCGATTATATTGTCAAGAAGAACACTGGCGATGGACTGAAGTCCTAGTTATAATGGCAAAATGTATTAATTCAACAGTCCATGAGAGCACTGGTCAAATACCCATGGTCTTGCATTTGAACCAGATGCCGCTGAGAATATGGGATCGTGTGATTGTAAATCCACCTTGTTTACAACCATCACATGCCAGCAGACGTTTAGCTGCAAGGGATACCATGGACAGACAAGCTGCCAAGCGCTTGAGAAGAACTAGACGCCAGAGATTCAGAGAACGAATAGTTGAGGGAGACCATATCCTTATAAGGAGACCCGGAATTTCAAGTCCTATATACCGCATATATGGGAAATTTCTGTCTTTATAGTATGGCCCTAGTCGTATCCGACAGCCTTTGAACAATGGAAGTTATGTAATTGAAGACATTAGGACAGGAGAGCGTATCGGAACCTTCAATGCAGCCAATCTAAAAAAAAAAAATCTCTTATGAATGAACTTTAAGGCAAATAAAAATGTCATCCCAACATTTTATTTGAAACGACGGAGAGGCAAACGAACCCGCTGAGCTATGGTTCATGTGATATTTTTTATAACAGCACATTTATGATGGGATGTAGTACCTTTGAACACACCCAGAAAGCCACGTGGAGCTGAGAGCTCACGCTATACTCTTTGAAGTAGCGGTGAATCGCACTTTTGACTTTGGTGAAGTCTGCTAATTATTTATCTGAGGTCTTATTAATAAATTTTATCTTTCCACAAGACTCAGAATATTCCATTTCGTCATGCTGCATTATTAAAACATTTTGGAGAATGTTATTTTCGCTTAAGGTAAGGTAATACCCTTGCAGATACGCGAACAGGAATGTAAGTAGTCGCTCAACGACTTCGTTTTGACGACCTACTCACTCGTGTAACTCAGTGCCTTGCACTACGTCTGGAGAATCCGCCCCGTGTAGGCGTGAAATTGTATCTGCCCTATAAGACGTAGAAAATATCCGCTGTGTAGCGTGAAAGTTATTATCGGGTGCCATCGAGCACGAGTATACCGCAAATCACTGTTGCTTATGCACAGTGAGCCACAAGAAGCATATTGGGAAATAATAATTGGCAAGTATAGTGAACTTTGTAACTTTACCGTAACACCACATTTTTGTACCCACGTGTTTGTGGAGGGCCGAGTGCCTGGTGGAAAATATACAGGTAAACGTGTTACAACTACTTTGAATAAGTGTGATTATGAATGTAAAACATATTTGAATTGCCATAGTGGATTTTTCAATTCCAAAACGACACACATTTCACGGATGCTACGTGATATAAAAGAGGCGTCATCACACGTGAAGAATCATAGAACAGTGCTTGCCCACGTATTAATTCGTATCTGCGAAATAAAGGCTGTGTTATCTATTGCAATTAAAGCCCGTAACATTTACTACGAACATTATATTTTTGAAGTGAAAGAATGAACTACTACATGATTTATTTCACCACCCACGTGATCAGACTATTCTACACCATGTTTGAGACCGACATCATGGGCTAATACCGCCATGGTATGAGGGTGATGTTTCTATTGGAACCAGCATGATGGTGGAACTTCCAGAACAGCGAACGAGGAGGAAGGAAACCAGGATGCCATTCCAGTACATCCACGAGGTTATCGACAGGGACAGATCGAACCCTGGTCTTTGGAGGAGTCCAGATGGGAATCCTGATGAGAATGATACCGTTCCGGAGAGCCAGGGATGAATTTGTACAACCCTTGTCGTTGAACAGAGGGCTGAGTGAGAGCTCCTCCATTTCGTGAGTTTTTGGACACCCCTTTCTTGTTCTAGTTTCTGGTGGTATAGTAGGTTTAATGTAATTTGCATATTAAGGCTTTCACGGCCCGGATTATTATATAAATAATTCATGCTTTTGGGCTAATGCCGTGTGTATTTTTAATTTGAACCATACGTTTCGGAGAAACCTTGCCTCCTTTTTCAATGGAAATAAACAATGTGGCCATAGAAAGTAAATCAATGAGATTACAAAAAATATAGATAAATTCCTCTGTTCGTCACCAGAGAGCAGCTGCCAGAAATTACTGTATGGACCATGGTGGAACGGCGGACAGATTAGTAAGTAACGAGAAGGTAAAGGGGGCGGTGTGGAAATATAGAAACTCCTCGAAGAATGAGGAGGGGGGAGGGGGGAGGGGGGAGGGTTAGATGGATATATAGGGAAACATAAACAAAAGGGAAGTGTATCTGAACGATACCTAACGTCATACAGTCAACGGCGAAGAAACAGATGGAAACTCCCCAGTGACGAACAAAGGAGATCAAATCCAGGCTCTGAGCCCTAGAGGGAAAATGTACAATTTTAAATATGTGAAGAACAGAGAGACTGAGAGGAACTATCTCCCTAGATCCTTAATAACTGGTAGCCAAGTGTCACTTAGCTGATATCCAGTGTCTCTGTTAAAATTATTGGGATTTTTACGAATTTCAACTGCCTCCCTTATAATTCTAGACCAGTTGTGCTTAACAAGGGCAAGCGCATGAGCATCCTTGTAACAAACATCGTGCCCTGAAGACAGGGCATGTTCAGCTATAGCTGATTTGTCAGGTTGGTTTAGACGGATGTTCCTTTGATGCTCTTTGATGCGAGTTGCAATGGACCGTTTTGTTTGTCCAATGTAGACTTTTCCGCAAGTACATGGGACTTCATACACCCCAGGTTGTAGTGATGGGGACAATTTATCTTTGTTTAATGCTAAACGTTGACCAATTTTCGTCATAGTGCCGAAAACTGTTTTTATCTTGTGCTTGCGGAGAATCTTAGCAACGCGGTCAGTGGTGTTGTGAATATAAGGGAGGTAAGCAGTTCCTCTCACTTCGGAGCTCTGAGAAGGTTGTCTATCCCTCCTTCTGGGATGTAGGGACCTATATATAGTGGATTCATTATAGCCATTTCCCTTAAAGATGGTTTGTAAGGCATGTAACTCTTCCTGAAGAGTTGATGCCTCACAAATACGTTCCGCTCTTTTGGCTAGAGTTGTTATAATTCCTTGTTTTTGTGCTGGGTGATGGTGGGAGTCCGCATGTAAATACCGGTTAGTGTGAGTTGGCTTACGGTAGACGCTGTGCCCCATGGAGCCATCCGCCTTCCTCCTCACAAGAACATCCAAAAAAGGTAAGCATCCACCCGACTCTAGCTCCATTGTGAAGTGGATTGAAGGATGCAGCTGATTTAGGTGGTTCAGAAAGTGGTTCAGTTTCTCAGAACCCTCCTCCCACACCACAAACGTATCATCCACATACCTCCACCAAATCACAGGTTTGAAAGACGCCGAAGATATAGCCTCCCCCTCAAAATGTTCCATGAAAAAATTTGCCACGACAGGCGAGAGTGGACTTCCCATGGCCACACCATCAGTCTGCTCGTAATATTTACCATCCCACAAGAAATAACTGGAACACAAGCAGTGGTGGAATAATCGGGCAATGTCCTCAGGAAACAAATCCTTGATGAGTGACATGACCGAGTCCACCGGCACTCTGGTAAACAAGGACTCTACATCAAAACTCACCAAAATAGCATTTGGTTGAACGGCGATGGTTGACAATTTTTCGACGAAATGGGTTGAATCCCTAATGTAGGACTGTGTGCGCCCCAAGTGTGGCTGAAGCAACTTGCTGAGATGTTGCGCAAGAGCGTAAGTTGGAGAACCTATTGTGCTAACAATTGGTCGAAGAGGGACGTCTTGCTTATGGATTTTTGGAAGACCATGCAATCTCGGAGGAACAGCATCTCTCGGAATAAGACATCTTCCCTCTTCTTTTGGAATAGATGACAGTTTAACAAGCTTAGCAGTGGCATTGGATACACGAATGGTTGGATCACGAGTGCACAGTCTGTAGACAGGATCAGATAACAAAATCGAGATTTTACTTTTATATTCAACGGTATCCATCACCACTGTCGCATTTCCCTTGTCAGCATGAAGAATAGAAATGGTGTCATTATTTCTTAGTTCCTTCAATGCCTTTCTTTCACCCCGAGTTAAATTGGGTGAGGGTACTTTAGAGGATCTTAATATCCTCACACTTTCTTGTCTAACTTCTTCAGCTTCATCTGGAGGTAAATTGTAGATGGCAGCCTCAACGGATGTGATCAACTCCTCTGTAGGAATTTTGGAGGGTGCGAGAGCAAAGTTGAGACCTCTGCTTAGTAAAGTTGTTTGATAGTCATCTAAAGGGGTATTAGAAAGATTGACTACAACTTTACTAGTATCAAGAACCGTACGAGGAGCTGTTTGTCTCGAGGACAATCGAAGGAACTTAGCTCTTTGTCTATCTACAGCCCGACAAAAAATTATTCTCGGCCTGAATAGCGGAGATACGTTCAAAGAACAGCCACAATTCCTCTGAGAGAATGCTACTAAGAAGCAGATGTAAGTGTAATAACTCACGGGTTTAATGTAGTTTGGGAACCAACCGAACTCAGTGTCAGCCATTTTTATAGGTAGGGAATGTAACTAGTCTAATTAGATGTCATTTATTTCAGTTAGAGTGAGACACCTTTGGGTCAGACATTTTGGTCAACCCTGGTGCAGCCTGATGAACGTCGTAGAACGTCAATGCCTATATTTTGCTAAACGTGACCATAGTCATTTTAGGCTACTTTGTTCAACCCTATTTGGGGTGATTTTTCAAGTCTTTGCTGACTTTAGTTATGGCAATCAGATGCTATGGTTATTACTTTAACTGCATTCTTTGCAGCCAGTCTTTGTTACACCCCTGACTTCGTTGGAACAGTCGTATCATTTAGGTAATCGACTGTAATTACCAGTTTTGTAACTGCATTATATTTCATTTGAAATAAGCTCAGAAGCTATTCTTGGTCAAGTGTGGACCTAATAAGTAGAAGGAATGTTTCGTTGTCTAGCATCGAACCCAGTTCCCAACGTATCATTAAGCAGATCCAGAGTGTGGAATCTGCGCCAGAATTATTATTTTGTTAGTGTCATGTGAAGACATGTATTTATTTGATGTTGTACAAGCAACTACTGAATTATACTTTTGAGAGCAAAGAGCTCCAGCAATAGTAACATTACTATCATTTAGACGTCTTTGGTTTGAAAGACGGAATTATATTATTGTATTCAGATTTATAGCGTGTTTTTATACACGTATTCTTCGGGGTTCATAACCTATGGTAAAGATTTTATAAGAGGCCAGATGTACAGTTTTTATTTTGTTTAAATCGCCGGCCTTGAATAGTTAGTGTGTTGTGTCAGACGAGCGCAGGAATGTTGTAGCCTGCCAGCGACACAAAATTGGTTTGTGACCCAGTGCCCTTGAAAGCACGCCTGTTATTGTGAGACAGAATTACTTTGACAAGAGACAGAATGCTTGTTGTATTCGCTTTTCCTTTCATTGCAACTTAGCTCATGGAACCCAGTGTCCAACCTTGTATCTGATCACATGTTTTATAGATTGCTTTTGTTTGTTAAACGCACTGTTGCGTGTACCGTCGTTTGACGTGTACAGTTATGTCAGGTTTTCTATAGTATGTTGTAGGCGACCCTGTTATAGGAGGAATTTATTGTATGAAGGTATTTTGTGTGTGCCTTGTCCGGGATTGTTCCCGTTGACCAGATGTTATTGGAGGGTGACTGAGTGTGCAGGCCCATCCCAGAGTTATTGAACGCGAGCTTTGCGCCGCTGGTAACTTGTGTTATTGTGTGTCCGAGTTGTTATTGCTCGTTGATTATATTCCGACTTTTGAGTCGAGGCTTTTTGGTGGAGAATGATCTCAGTGGAGACACTCCGTGCCCAGGCTAATGTCAGTATTATTCGCCATAAACCAACGATAAACCTAAACCGACATCTTAATAATAAAACGCATAATTTCGGTAAAACAAAAGCTAACTAACGAATTCTTTCTATCTAACTTTGCTCTTTTGCATTTGGAACCTGCTGACATGGCCGTGCAGATGAAGGTATTTCCTTTTGAGGAAATGACTAGGACAGCTGACACTATTGTAGCGACCTGAAGCATGCTCGAACCTTGAGTTCGTAGCTTGTGAAGCGCAAGCCATGCGATGTTAGACGTAGTCTTAACTACGCAGTCGTCACCGTAACTACACACATTAGATGACTATGGCTTACAAAGAGTAAACCAAGGTGCAGGCTGGCATTTTAATAAAACTGTGTCTCTTTCATTACTTATTTATGATGTACAAGTGTATGAATCCTACATGTTACCTTATTGTGTGCTGTTAGCACGTAGTTACTAAGAATAATTAAATGTTTTTTTACATGGTTGTTCACTTAGCTTTTCAATGTAATTGTTTTCTGTTACGGACGTTATCGCCGTAAATTTTGTTATTAATTGATAGGACTTAGCTAGATGAATTAACGTTAAATGTAAATGTGGAGATGGTATCATCCTAACTTAGATTTGTTTTGCTACCCTGTTAAATGTAAATTCAGATATTAGCTTGATCTTGTAACTTGAACTAGGGACTTGCGTCGTACCATTTTCCTAGTGTTGCTGTTGTTGCTTTGTTATTGTGAGATTGATCTTTCGCGAGGGTTTTCCGTAACTTCTCAGGTAGGGACCTGCTCTTTATTTTTGTTTGTTTATTAGCTTGCGGACTAGCCGATTGTAACCCTCCGAACTAGGCTAGGGGCTTGTGAATTTTAACAATAAATTTTCACGGTGTTTTACATAAGTCTGGATGTTTATTTTCTCAGTCTAGTTTTTAAGGTGAACCTTTCCTTAGGCAGTCTATGACCATCGTCACCATGTACCACGATCCCTGTGGACTACAGACTCTCGTGCCGCTTTGGCCTATTTGGAAGTTCACCTGATCCTCATGGCAATTATGACCGACGGGTGAGATATTAGGGAAGTCATTGCGGTTGTTGTCTATCCTGGCAGCTCCACCGACGGTCACAATATCTTTAGAAGTCACCCTGTATTCTTGTGTGGCATCCTGCACACCTCTTTAGGAGGCACCTTTTTCTTATATGGCATCTTGTATTCTTGTGTTCGCTTCGCTCAAGGCCCCAGGTCGCTCGACGCCCCAGGACTCTTTCAACAGACTCCAATAACCATTAGCTTCTGCTTCCCGCATGGCTGCATGACGTCACTTCCCGCGCGGCTGCATGACGTCACTTCCGTCTCCATCGCCGTAACGCATAACGTTGGACCCAAGCATAACGACGAAGTCGACAAGATCATTTGAAATGATAAAATGTATCTTTCTCTCTCAGGATAAACATAATGCACTACTGCAATCGATTTTGTAGGTTGCAGGAAGGATATAGGGGAAATGTGCCTAAAATTACATACCATTTTTATTTTTTGCTTGTTCTCTTAAACATTTATTAAGAATTTGTTTTTCACACATGTTTTAGAAATATTGACAGAATATCTTCTCAAAAACGGTCAACAATCATTAAATATAATACTATACTATTCACAAGAAAATAAATTTTAAAAATGTACCAACGTGTCATTTTATCCCTACAGTTTGGGTAAAATTACATGCGTTTCACCATGTACATACAAAAAGTGAAGACACTAAACAAAATCCTCAACAAGGTCTTATTATGCCTTTATAATTGTTTCTATGGCTTACAAAGGTCACACACAAAATGTTTAACCCTTGCAGGAACACCAGCACACTCACTGTGAGCTCACATCTTGCATCTAGCACACTTAATCCATGACGAGTAGAAATTTTCCTATTACACGTTATGCATGGGCTCTAACTGGGATTGTCAAGGCCGGTATAGAGCGCAGCTCGCATCCATTCGGCCATGGGAAAACAATGGAATCAAAAAAGGGCTACATTTTGTAATACCGGTATCAGAATTTCAACGTAGGCCTACTGTATTATTGCCGTATAACTGGTAAAGGTACAGTTCATTAGTGGAATTTCATGTAACAACATTTTGGACATGCCTTGTATGTTTATAAGGCAAAGAAAGAACTGGGGAAAACAAATGAGTTACGTAGCACATGGCGCGATTTGAAGACACTCGGGTGGATTCACTGCATATATTCTTCGTAATGTGTTGGAATTCGTACAATCCTTGATTCACAGTTATCCCATGTGCAACAATATGCCAAAACGTCTGTAGCAATAAAGATAAATAGCCTACCGTTATTGCAAATGTAAAGTTGGAACTTATTGAGCGTTTCAAATAAATTACCATAGCGTTTTAAATTGAGATGGGAACATAGAATTCCTTAGTTACGGGAATGCCAAGAGTTAAATATGTTTTGACAATATAATAACAATTGCAAGAAAGGAAAATACGGAAATAAAAAAACATGCTGGAGGGGGGATTCGAACCCCTTACATTGGGTGATGCATAAATTAAGAGACTACAGCGTAACCACCTGTGCTACCGATCCTCTGGCAATGGCGCGCAATATTAAGTTAATTAAACATCATGCACACTCAAAATTTGATGTCAGTTTACGTTTTTCAATATTTTCAGTCTGGTAATTCCAGTGTATGTCATGAAAACGTCATAAACAATGTTCCCTTCCATTATAATTCTTATACATAACTATGAAATTATACCGCCATGACTGTCATGAGGCAAGGCGATTGTGCGCATGCGTGATCGGCAAGATTTCTGAATTTTTGTTTATTAATTTAAAAATATTCTGTAACATATTTGTTTATTTTAAAGACACTCTGCAAATCTACATGCCAAGAGCTCTCGTTAGAATGCATTACGAAGTCAATCGGTTAAGACGTTATCTCATTCTCGATGTAACAAAAATCGCCTTAGTGTTTTAAATATATAGATTCTCCTGGCCTAAAATGTGAGAAAATATCATTGCAGTAAATGCAAACACAGTCGTCATCATCTTCATCTGCACAGGGGGCTGAGTTATAGGCTTCTGCACTGCTGAACTCGATTCTTTTTCGAGCTCTTCTAGTTGATCGGCGTTCCTCAGCTAATTTCTTCTGGTGTTCTTTATCTTCTAGAAGTTTTATATTGGGACTGCTGTTTAGGAGGCCTGAAGAACCCTGGGTAGTTTTACGTTTCTTTGGGAAACATAACCCTGCTGTAGGAACTGGGGACAGTTCATGAACTGATATTTTGAGTCTATTGTCTGATTTGGGAGTCCGAAGGCTGGTCGTGGGAGCAGATTTCTCTTCAGGTGTTGAAGAAGCATGCAAATCATGAGAACATCCCGGAATACTTTCCTCTTGACATTCATTATTCAATAAGCCTATAGTGGGGGATGGAATTTGGTCAGTCTCTACAAATGTAGGTCTATCAGTTGTCTGAGCCGGGGCAAACAAATGTTCTTCAATAACGTCAGGATTTAATGGCCGAAGTCCTGACTTAGCAAATCCGATCTTAGCATTAGCCACACTTGCTGCTATCCCATATACATTAGCAAAGAGCTCACTGATTTGATATTGAGTGACTATTCGACCAGGGTGGGTTTTCAGCCACTTTGAAACTTCTTGATAATAATAGGTCTTCATGGGACCAAAAAATGACACGTCTAATGGCTGAAGTCGGTGAGTGCAGTGGGGTGGTAGGCAAAGTAGAAACACTCCATTTTCTTTAGCATATTTCAGCACCTCAACATGATTGTGGCTCGAGTGACCATCAACAATGAGCAACACTTTATCTTCTTTGTTTGCCTTAACAAAATTAATAAAATACTGTAGCCACTTGAGGAAAACTTCTCCAGTCATCCATCCACTTTCATGCGCAATGCCTAGAGTTCCCATAGGTGCTCCATCGATCAATTCCTGTTTCCAGTTTTTCCTGGGGACGATTAAAGCCGGAGGGACAAAGTTTTCTGCAGGGTTCATACACGCAACCATTGTAACATGCATCCCCCTATCAGCGCTTGTAGGTGCCCCCACTTGCTTTTCCCAGTCGTTGCAAAAATCTTCTGAGGATTATGTACAGTTGAGAGAGCAGACTCATCAACATTATAGATTCTTTCAGGCGATATTCCTTCTTTATTTAGGATATCTTCACAAACCTTGTAAAATTTATCGACTTGAGGTTTATTGAACCCCATCGCACGAGCTGCAGAAGTAGCTTCTGGCTTCCTTAGAGATAAGTCTGGATTGCGACTCCGAAAACCTTTCAGCCAGTCCCAGCCAGCCATTTTCTTCTCCTTATTAAATCTGTGGGGTATACCATTTTGTTCTGCAACCTGGTATGCTAGTTTCCTTACTTCTGTGCATGTCATGCCAAACAGACGAGATTCTAGCAGCTTTAAGTGACTGACTATTTCCTGCTCTAATTCTTTTTCAAATGTCGACTGGAACCTGCCTAATCCTTTGCCTACACCCATAATTTGTTTGATTCGATTTCTGGCACGCCTTCTTAAAGTCGCCTGCGGTACACCAAATTGTTTGGCAGCTCTAAACCAGCCCATTTCCTCATTGATCACAGCATCGATGGCCCTTTGCATGGCTTGTTCATCCCATGACTGGCGTGTAGTCTTTCTGATATACGTCCCTACCACCTGCAAAAGAAACAGTACATATAACGAGAATTGGATGCCTGCTTGTGTTGAAAATACATTCTAAGAATGCTACTTAAATATTTGTAAACATGGAAGAAGGAAGGCACTTAATCTTCTTAGGCCAATATATGAGGGTAAAATAACATAGTATGTAATTTTATCCTTACTAATGGTATGTCATTTTACCCTCGAGTGCACCTTGTAACAAAGTGAGAGGTTATGCAAAGAATAACAAAGAGATGAGACTAACGTCAATACCAATAGAAGCGTTGAACAACCTATAATACTAATTGTATATACTTATAACAAAAGGAACTTACCGCTAAGAGCAAAGTCGCATCTAAAATGGAACACACAAAAATTCTAGCAACCTTCTTTTCACTTTTTGTTCACTGACTTTCAACACGTTTGATATTCAAGCTTGCCATTTGCAGAATACAGTTTAGCCAACTTCTGCATATGAGAGAGCATTCAAAATAAACGACACTAGCGCCATTTACGAGAAAAGCCACTATGTCGTTTTACCTGAGTATGTCATTTTAGGCACTTTTCCCCTACCGTATTTTCATAGAACATTGTTTTCACATGTTTCAGGCTAACATATTTAATGCCAGACTCCTTTGGTTAACTAATGGATTCGTCTGACCCCAATGCTATTTGGCTAATGTTACTGGGGGCTAGAGTCTCCTTCCTTTTCCTGCTCTCATGCCCCCTTCTCGTTCTTATATCCACATTCTCTAGGGACTGGAACTCTGAACTGTGATATGAGTTACATATTAAGTACATTGCAGATTGTATGTGTTCAATATATTAATAAAAAGGAACAATTTCCTTAGAAGAGTAATTTTTGTTGCAACAAACACACTTTATTAGGGTCAAACTTCAGAATGAAATTTAGTGATAAATTGAAGTTAAAGTGGAAAAATTTAAATGTTGCCCAAATAACCAAATATCATCTGAATAACCACATTTACTTTCAATATAAAAGAAAGGTTGATCACCATCCTTTAATGGAATGACCTTATGATATCAGACATGTTAACGTCAAGGTTGTTGACGTTTTGCATTGTTCCGTATTGACGAGATTATATAACTAGAATAAAATAATTATTCTTGTAAAATGGGTCCGCCCAGTCAATACCTTTAATTATAATGTAATCAAAGATCACATCTATTTATGCATTACAGGACATGTTTCGGGATCCCATTTATCCTGATCCCTTCATCAGCTTATGTAAGATTGGCTCAACAAAATAAGATAGAGCACTCCTTTGTACACCCATAGTTAAAACAGGGTAGTAAAATGAAAATGGAATGTATGGTGCGTGAAAACATATGGACAAGATATGGCAGACACTAAAACATAATGCACTCGATAAAACCTGGTTAAAACACAAAGTTAATGGCATTAAAGATAAAAAAAACACTGAAAGCTAAAATAGCATGTCCCAATTCGTTAAAATGCTTAAAATTCACCATATTAAGATAAAATGTTTTTTCTTGAAGCGGTTATTCCTTGTCATGTAAAACTCTAATTCTTGTGTATCCACACTGTGCTAGTTATATGACCCTATGATGTATGCATAGGGGCAGATGACCTTGTAGTTCCGCCCCTTAAAACAACCATAACTAACTGATGTATGTACGCTGCATACATGATTGTACTGTTCATAATTATTATAGGCCTGCAGAAAAAAGAGCATGGAAGTTGCTCAAGTTTGCATACCTATGCCTAAATGATTAAAAAGCAAAGGAGCTTAGAAGTTAATAGCCTACCCAACAAGCGAATATGCTGAAATCTAATATAATAGCCTACTTGTTATATTAAAGCGCCTGGAAATGAAGATTCCCTATAGGCCTATGTATCACTTCACTTCTGTTGCAGATTGTAGTCATTGCCGTGTATTTTGAAACAAAGAAATGCTGTAGAATGATAGCTTACATCAAATGTCTTCTTTTTCATTTATGACATCTCGTGATAACAATTTCCCATCAGAATTAGGGTGTTAATAGGCCTAAGTAAGCATCCTTTTAACGTGCGCGCCATGAAGTTTGAGCGATAATCGCCCCTTCTACCAGGCAAATGTAACTGCAAAGCAAGAGGCCTTTCACTCCAGCCGTGGGAGCGAGACATCCAGTTGTATCATGGAGACTAATGGTCAAGACCAGCGCATATGGGGTTGAAATTCGCCAGAAACAGAGTGGGGTTTCACTGCCTTAAGTTTGCCGCTAGATGTCACAACGAGAACACATAAAACAGCTTCATTTTCATTTGAAGGGCTTGGACATCGTGGTCATTTAACCCCGTGTACTTGGCTGTGTGTATAATTTGTTTGGTTTATTTAATCGTATGGTGAATATATAGTGTGACAGGGAATGTTCTCCGCAGTGCCTAGGCACTGCTACGTTAGGTGAGAGCCGGAGTTTAGTTGGCAGCACAGCACAGCACAGCTCACACGTGTGTTCTGATATCCTGTCGACCTTGGAGAAGATAAGCTAGTACCTGCCTGTCGGCGAATGAGCGAAAGGTCTGACACCGCGCTGCCAACTTAACTCCGGGTCTCACCTAACGTAGCAGTGCCTAGGCACTGCGGAGAACATTCCCTGACACACTGTATAATATACACAATATCTAAACATTCAAGTCCAAGTTTCACCCGTCTGATAACATCAGAGGTGACACTGAACAGGTCGATGGGGTTTTCAGGGTATGAATACAGAGGGCAGTGCTGGATCAGGTATTGCATCGTCTGCTCTTCCAGACCACAGTCCCACACACGTTGCTGAAACAAAGTGGAAAGGCCAATCCCAAAAATCCCACGGAACAACGAATAACAGCCTATCGTTCTGAATGAGAGCCCCAATGCGAAGTGGTTGCTGATCATCGATACTCTGAACGTTTAATGTCAGTTGTCAATGATATGATTCCACATTTTGCTCTCCTTGTGCACCGCAGAAAGATAAGCTCTAAGCTGTTCTCGAAGATAGAATTGCCACCAGTTTTGAAGATGAAATGCATTATTATGAAGAATCCTCGGCGGTACACTCAATGGGCATGTCGGAAACACGTAAAATGGATACCAGTGTCATATAAGTATTAGAAGCCATATTCAGTGTTGCCTAGTAATCTATCATAGAATGCTTTTCAGTCGGTCAACGTGATTGTGCCGAATTATGTTAGGCGGGGACCATCGAAACATGTCATCCAGGGCCGGATTTAAGAGTATGCCGCCTATTGGCTAAAGTCCATTGGCCGCCCCCTCAATAGTTCATATTTGCATAATACATTTGTTTTTTACAACAAAAGATAGAGTTCATTGGAGTTTTCTTCGTTTTTAAACATAAAGTTCATTTAATTTAGATAAAACTACAAATTTAATGCCTTACATAATAATCGTTATAATGAAATTAGTTATCTAGGCCTAGAGTTTAGTGCTTTTCAGTCGGTCAACACGAATGTACCCAAAAGAGATGGGTTATGCCCTAATCCTGAAATAAATTACATGAGATTAATAAAACACTAGGATGACCAGTTTCGATCGTCAAGCGATCATCATCAGATCCAATACACTTAGGCTATAAAATCTATGTTTGAAATACAGGTGAAAATATTTACAATATGTACAATTATTTAGTTGCAGTATTGGTACTGCAACTGTCAGTGTATGCTAAATGCAGTATATATGTTAGGTGAAATGCTAAATGGTGATGGCTATCCGGAGATTGTACTTTAGAGAGATTATATGGTTGTAAACTATGGTTAAACTATAAAATTTTAGGCTAACTACTTATCTGATAATCAGATAAGTAGTTAGCCTAAAATTTTATAGTTTAACCATAGTTTACAACCATATAATCTCTCTAACAATCTCCGGATAGCCATCACCATTTAGCATTTCACCTAACATATATACTGCATTTAGCATACACTGACAGTTGCAGTACCAATACTGCAACTAAATAATTGTACATATTGTAAATATTTTCACCTGTATTTCAAACATAGATTTTATAGCCTAAGTGTATTGGATCTGATGATGATCGCTTGACGATCGAAACTGGTCATCCTAGTGTTTTATTAATCTCATGTAATTTATTTCAGGATTAGGGCATAACCCATCTCTTTTGGGTACATTCGTGTTGACCGACTGAAAAGCACTAAACTCTTGTTTACTAAGGCAACACTGAAAATATGGCTTCAAACACCACAATGTTATCTAGGCCTACTTGTTTTTTTAACTTACTTCTTTTAAGATTCGTTAAAAATGAAATGGGTTTCGAACTTAATTAATGAATTTGTTCTTGGAGATCAGTGATCATTATTGTACACATATTTTTATATTTTATTGCTAATGACTATCTTTTGCGTAATTGAAGAACTGTGATCAATTTGAATTAAGTTGTCCTACATGGTGAAATGAAATTACACAAAATGTAGTTAATTACTGGTTTATTTGTCGAAAAATATTCAAACTTCTCTAAAACAACTCACCCCACGTAATCTTCGTGTTCAAATTTACATAGCTTTCTTACGAGATTTCTTAATGGCAAACTCGTTAATAATGTCCTCATATGAAAGTGTTTTAGTTGTATTTGCCTCAATACAAAGTAATGAACGTGAGTTTAACCGTATTTCAAAAAATATTAGTTCGCAGATAGTTCTTAACTCTTATAAGGCAGGAAGAACTGTATAAGGACTAAAACATATTTTTAAGTAACTTCTATTCATAAATTCGTACCGGTACGGAAAATATTAACGTCTGAAATACTACATTTTAGCTTTTGAATGAATTGCCAAACTGCAGCCCCTGAAAATTTGCCGTTCTAGGCTGCAGCCTACTTAGCCTATTTAGAGATACGGCCCTGATGTCATCCAATTAAATACCCCCATTTTCTGTACAAAAGGTGTGTTAAATGATAAATAATTCATGTAATATTTCTTTTAGGTTAGGGTGTTAAAATATTATTACTTCCCGCTTAATATAACTTAATTGGTCACAATCGTGTTGACTGACTGAAAAGCATTCTATGATTACACAGGCAACACTGAAACATGTCTTCTAATACTTCTATACTCACCGCCAGTCAGGCAAATTGTGACACCAAAAGATTAAATTTACCAGTGGCATGATAAGCATGATTATGGGACCAGGAACAAAGATGGGCGACGTGTTCCGGATTTTGCTAAGACAAATAATTGCATCAATACTTAATTTAAGAAACGTACAACGCACCTCAACACCTAAACCATTAGTGACCACCATACTCTGATAGATTTCGTTTTAGTTCGGAAGCGAGATTTTCCAATTATCAGAAATCACAGAGTGCCTGGTGCTTCAGCTTAAACTGCTCATGGAATAATGAGGCTCAGAGGCTACAAAAGAAAATATGGCACAACAGGGACATTAAAAATCAAATGGAAATTACAAGAACAGAAAACTGCGATTATTGACAATATAACATTTCCTTCAGTTGATTCTTCTGAGACCTACTCTGCCTGGATAACACTTTGCCACCGACGAGAATAAACTTGATGCCACAATACCTGGATGTTGTCGAATTGACAAACTGACGTGGACTAAGCAAGTGCAAGAAGAGATATGGGCCAAGAAATTGTCTTAAAAACAATGGCGTGAACTAAAGACAATATCAAACCTTCAGAAGGGCACGACCGTGAAAAGAGAGGCAAAGGAAGCAGTTGTGTAGGCCAAATCAAGATAATATCAAGAGGTACTGGTATACGATCGGTTGGAAACACCAGAGGGCCAAAAGTCTATCTACCAGATGACAGGAGCATGGTGAAAGGCAGCCCAAAATATTGAACAATACATGTGCATTAAGTATAAGGATGGACAGCGACTAGTTAAGCGGCAGAAGATCTTTAAATTATGAGAAGAATATTCCAATGACATATCGAACACTGAATTCTCTCATCCACCAATCCCAGATGGCCTACCATTTCCTGAACCAGTCCCAAAAGTCACCATTATAGAAGTTGACAGAGCTGTCAAGAAACTGAAAAAGGGAAAAGCTTGAGTACGGTACCGTACATGATGATCTACCCGATGACTTTTAGAAACTTGAAGTACTTCAAAATAAAGTAATTCTCTATCTGTCAAAAGTATTCAAGTATTCAATACCTTACCCTACCCGGTAGCACTATAGTTCACGAAGAACCTTGGCCTACTCCACCACAAGTCTCCAACCATCCCGATCTTCCGCTCGTTTCCTTCAGTTTCTAACTCCAAGGGTGCGGAGGTCTTCCTCCACGTCATCCAACCAACGTTTCCTTGGGTGTCCAACTAACCTTCTTCATTGTGGCCTACATTGGAAGACATGACGCGTGGCCCGACTTTCCGGCATATGACCAAGCCAACGGATCCTTGCTCTTTTAATTTCTGTAGTGATAGGAGGGTCATCAAACTGCTTATAAATGTCTTTATTTGTGCGCACTTGCCATTCCCCATTCACTTGGATAGGTACATAGATTTTCCTCAATATCTTCCTTTCCCATCTGTTGAGTAGATCTTCACTTCGCCATGTAATCACCCATGTCTCACACCCATAGGTTTCTACTGGTCGTTTGATCACTTTATAAATGGTTTTCTTACATCTAAGTTACGTGATAATATTCTGGATTTCAACAGATGGGTAGTGGAAAAATAACATCTATTACCGGCATTGATTCTCCCTTTAATTTCTTCAGAGTTGCTGCTTTAATCAGTTATAAGGGAACCAAGATATTTAAAACTACTCGTACGCTAAAATTTCTTCCCTTCCACTATTAGGTCCCTAGGAGTTGACCTTTCTCTTTCCAACACAACATACTTGGTCTTGGATTCATTTGCCTGCAATCTTGCATCTTGTGGTGCTCCTGATAGTTCCACAGAAGCCTTCACGACATCCTCCCGAGTTCTTCCAAGCACTGCCACATCATCTGCATACGCTAGATACTGAATGGGTTGATTAAATAAAGTACCAACCGGTCTCAAGCCCTGTTGTAAATAATATCTTCTCATCGTGGCTCTGTCACTGTCACTGATAGTGATATGCCGTATCAGTCTCAAAGGTATTCAATGCCATAGTGGATTCAAACCATGAACCCACTAGCACTACAGTGCGGTATCCATATTTAAAAACAAAGGCGATGCAGGGGAATGTTCCAACTATTGGCCAATCCGTCCCATTGATAAGTCGCTCAATATAGCCTATTATTGTTATTATTATTATTATTAAAAAGTAATGCATAGTAAAATAGAAGAACCGAAACTATTATCTAATACAGTATATCTTCAGCAACACTTGGTTCCTTCGGCTTTTCCCGAATTAATTGGGGTCGCCGGAGCCAGCCAGGCTCATTTTGGTTTTGGCCGGGGATTTAAGGCCGGATGCCCTTCCTGATGCCACGTGGTTTTCGAGGTGAAAATTCCACCCCTCTGTCACCGGGATTCGAACCCCGGCCGTCCGGGTGAAAGGCGAGAAGCTAAGCCACTGCGCCATCACGCTCCCCATCTTCAGCAACACTTGTCCGTTCTTAATTTACCTCTCCTTAACAGCTGTGTAAATTAATGAGGTTCGCAATTATACAGGTGGCTTTGAAAACCACTCGCAGCACCAAGAATATGTGATATACCGAATCGGCACATTTGCTACAAATCGGCAGCAAATTCTTCGGCCGAGTCAGCTAAAACCGCTCTGTGTCTCCTCAGCCTTACTGGCCCTAGTTCACGAGGATGTTCGCCATCATTATTACGCCGTTTAGCGGCAAATTCACCGATCCGACTTCGCAGGAAAATTCAAACAGATTGGTGGTCTTCGGTGCATATATTCATCTGCTGTGGATAGTGTACAAGTTTACTATATGATCTTTCGCAGATGCTGGAATTCTGCTAAAATACATGGGTGTTACCCAAGGAAACAGATTTTTTAAAGCTATGCATTTCATTCATTTTACAAAACAACGTTATCACCCTTCAAATTACTCCCTATTATACTTAATACATTTCCGTTCTGGGACTTTATTGATGGAAACACTTTTCAAACTCAACTGTTGTGATGGCTGACAGCGTCTCCGTCGTTTCTTTCTTCGCCTCTTCTATATTGTCAAATAGGTGTCCTTTAATGCCCCGCTTTATTCGTCGAAACAAAAACAAGTCGCACGGAGTGAGGTCAGGTTAGTAAAGGCCGTGGGGCAAGGGAGGCATGCTAGATTTTACTCTTTATTCCCCTGCATTGTATGCATATTAATAAACTACAGCTTCCCACTGAAGTTTAAATTAAAACAGCAATACAACTTAAAGCAATATTATTAACTTTCCAAAATGGCATTCTTTCTTTCTTTCTTAGTCGTTTACCCTCCAGGTTGGTGGAACCCACGGACTCAGCAAGGGAACTCACCACTACCGCCTCTACGGGCAGTGTCCTAGAGCTGGGAACATCTAATCGGGGTGGATACAACTGGTGAGGTGAGATTGGCACCTTGCCCAGGCGGCCTCACCTGCAAAGCGAACAGGGGCCTCATGAGGGAAGGTAATGGATGGATAGGCAAGGAAGAGGGAAGGAGGCGGCCGTGGCCTTGAAGAAGGTACTGTACCCGATAACCCAGATAGTAGGCTGTCAGATATCCGCCCCCTCAATCGGATTGCCAATAATCAAACGCGCCGGCATAGCTACATCAATGAAAATGGCACTGACAGATACTATCGAGATTAGAGCACAATAGTTAACAAGAAAATTATTGTGGAACACACCAAAATATACGGGGGTTCATACTTACCTTTACTTACCTCTTAAATATATCTCGGGGACTGGGTTGTCAACTGGATCACTTAAAAGTATGTCCTCACAATAACCTCCACCATGATATTTAAAATGAACCAGAAACGAAGACGAGAAACTTTAAACTGCACAATAATTTATTTCACATAAAGAATGATTTTAACAAAATGAAACAACAAAATATACGTGGCAATCAGAAGCCATCGACCACATAACCATGTCCTCCTGTAGGACCTGTATTCTCCACATATAATGTTTTAGCTTTCTCAAGCTTATAGCAACGAAAAATAGTAATGCACTGGGAATGGAAACGGGATTTGGGATGAGACAGATATATCAATTGCTTTGCGTGTTTATATACTGCACATTTTATTTATAGCCACTAGGCTATTATGAAACGCCCTTGGCCTCGGTAACACAGTTGTCCGGACCAGCTGCAAGGCACCTGTATAGTCAAAGCGGACACCCGTTCGTTCAACCCTACCATAAGCGTGTTACCTCAGAGTAAATGTTCACATCTCAACTGAAATATTATCACGCAAATGTCTTACATGCTTCCTTCAAACACCAGTGGATTCCTCCAACAATCCCAAATCATGATTATTTGTTTAAACCACTTGCTTAACTTGCATTGTTTAGAGTATAAAAAAACTCTAAATGTTAATAACAAAAGTTCATTAATTATTTATAACAATAATAAATTGTTTATAACAATGTCAAATGACCATTGAAAATTTAATACACGCTTCTAATAATCACTATCATTCCAAATTATTTAACAAAGATATTTACAAAATTATTTTACAATATTAAATTGTTAATATTATTTATACAAGGAATACATTGAACCACACGTCTATCCAGTTGATAATTACTCAAATCGTGTTGATATAATCGACCAATGAAGGTTAGTTATACTTAACTGTCAAATTCAGGTTTAATAATGTTTAATAATAATTATTAATATTTGTGACTGTAACCTCCATTCAAAATCTTTATCTCAAATTATTTAACACTCTTGTTAATTATAACAGCATCTTCATATGAATTATCTTTCAAAGAACAAGAACAATAACATTCAGCGGGAAAATACTTCGCTCATAACGCACAAAAATGGCACAACAATTGGCCCAAAATTCATCATATATCTTCATATATATGGCATAAAAATCTTCCAACTACACACAAAAAACCTCCACTCTTAATTCATCAACTTCATTAATTATTGTGGGAACCTCCTTCATTATTCAAGGGCATTACTCAACAGCGACTTTTACACGTCCACTGAAATAACGATTATACATCCATTGTTCCTCTTTAAAAATTCTTATACTCATCAATTGTAATAATGACTGTTATTATTTAACCTTCGTGGGTTTCATTCATGAATCGATATGAAGTAAAAATTTGCCAATCACAAATAAATTTTATAGCAAATATGGTTAGACACTCCTGCCTGGTCTATCAAAATTGAGATTAACATCTTCAAAGTAACGCAGTATAAAAATACTATCTTCAAACAAAGTTCATCTAAACTGCAAAATAGTCGAATAGAATACAATTAGATTGTGGAATGCAACCATTATTATTCCAATCTAGAATTGAGAAAACTCCTATCAAATGTTCATTACTATAGTGTATTCAATAAATTGTAATTAACGTTCGTATTTCATAAAATTGTCTATAATGCAATGATAAATGTCTATGTTGCAATCATGTTCATAAGACGACTAGTATTTCAAAGATCGTCGATATCGAAAAAGATTTTAACGCTCTAAAATCTTTTAATCATTCTTCTTTCTTGAGGATGACAGAAAATTGGTCAAAGTAATTTACTGAATAGAATTACTTTAATAAAATGACACGCTGTCTGAATTCAAATCTGCCATAGCAAATCGTTAACTTTACAGTCAAATCGTGACTACAAAAATATGCAAATTACTGAAAGAATCTAAATCATCAGTCTCAACTGATCCAAAATTATTTAAGTATGCCAATGACATAGCAATGTCTCAAAAATCGAAGAAAAAGGCATAAATCAACGAAGTGTACTGAGTACAAAAATATCAATCAAGAAAAATGGGGCAAAAGGTAGGACAGAAAATATGGGAAGAATGGTTGCTCAAATATCGCTACAATACTCAAATAATACAAGAAACGTTCACGACTACCTTATCTGCCGATTGAAGTTCCAGAGGAAAATTCCCCAAAGAAGACTGCTGGTGGATCCATTTCACCAACTTAAAGATGAGCTCCATCCTCGAAACAGGAATCAGCGTCCTCGGAGAATCGAACTGCTTCCTCCTCCGAAATTGCACTGCTCCGTGGATACGAGAAACATCCTTCCGGCAAAATTCTTCATTGTGCGCCGGGATAACCCTGGCCTCTCTTGAAAGTTCTCTGAAGTTCTTGCAGGAATTCGTCATGAAGTTTAATGTAGTTATTTCCGCAGAAATATTCATAGTTGTGGAGTATGAAAATATTTCCACTATTATCTGGTATAATTCAGCGATGGATTAACGATGCATGAGTGTAGTTGGATGTTCACTACATGCTCGCTTTTGTAGAAAGACGATTAACGAAGTTCCATGCCGTTACTTTACTCCAATAATATATGTCCCAATCGCATTAAATCCTTAGCCTTCCATCTCAACTGCTGTTATAATCATCAAAAGCACTGCAATATTATAGTGTTCCATAGTCGAATGTATCGTTGTAATACCAAACTGTTGTACTCCACGTGTCAGCCGTAGTGTATAATATGGAATATAAAAGTGTTTCTCCTGTGGCGAGAAAATCACTTTTGTTGGCAGCCTAAAAGTTCCAATATCTTTCGAAGTATCACTGTGAAATCGTTCAAATCTTGTATACACCTTAATGTTATACTGCCTAATAGAATTATCATACAGGCTGAAGTTAGCGCTTGATATCTTGACTGGTGGAAACGTTAATGTGCGCGTTTCAACTTCACCTAGTTTTGAGCAGCGTGAAATGGAACTGCTCCGAGTTCGTTCGATGCGGCAGGCTTTCACCTCACGCTAAAGACACCTTACTTCACTGAATCACTTGAAAATAACTCTATATCACCAGAAATATATATGCGATCTGACATGAGATCTGAGTATGAGATCTGAGTATGAGAGCTCCTCTCTCCTGTGCACGACCTTTTATCAACTTCTTAAGGGGCGTATTCATCCCTTCCATAGCCTGTTGCTGCGTCATTGCTGGAAGTTTTAACTTTGGCTATTCTTGACGGATTTTCAAAATTCAAAAACTCAAAATTAATTTCTTCAAAATTCCAAATCAATGCCATAACTGAAAATAGATTTCCACAAATCTGCATGCCAAAAGTAATCGAATATCGTAGTTTCAGCAATCTCCGTCTTCCTTCCAAACTATCGTTCATTGGTTCAAGTCTCTCCTCCAATAGCGTAGCTTCTTCCTTAGCACAATACCTTGTTTCCTGCGACTGCGTCGTAAATCTCGGAGCTTTCTCGACCAAAATCATGACGTCACCAAGAATCTCAGCTCAATCAGCCTACTGGCATGAATCCTACGTCATCCGTGCCTACGTCATGAATATCCACGTCATAACTATGACATCCTTAACTTTACTGATATTTTCCAATACAGCCACCGTGGTCTCAATATAATTCAATTTCCGGGGGCAGTACCATCCCGGCATTTGCCCGAAGACGAAGTGGGAAACCACGGAAAACCACTTCGAGGATGGCTGAGGTGGGAATCGAATCCCCTCTACTCATTTGGACCACCCGAGGCTGAGTAGACCCCGTTCCAGTCCTCATACCACTTTTCAAATTTCGTGGTAGAGCCGGAAATCGAATCCAGGACCTCCGGGGCGGCAGCTAACCACGCTGACCGCTACGCTACGGAGGCGACCCCAAAATGGCTTTCACATTCGGATATTAACAGAAAGGCAACTGACAAGTGGTGTCCTTTTGGAAAGGTACGAGGAAAGATAGTAACACACCCATCTCTTTGCCACCCCTATGGCTAATTGAACTGGTGACCTTTTTGCTAATTCAATAAGTGCTAAGTTAGGGCAACGCTAAAAGAACACGAGTGGAAATAATGCCTTAAAATTAGTTGGTTGGTTCTTAAGTTTAGGGGCTGCGACAACGCGGTCATGTAGCCCCGTGTACTTTGGGGTTGTGTAGAATCTGTCTGATAACCGGTGTTAATTTTGATGACTGTATTAGTGTGTGTTATCTGTTTTCTAATTCAAGTAAGGACTGCAGACTTTTGAATTTTTAAAATAGTTCTTACTTTTGCTGCCAAATGCCACCGTCAACGACTACTAGTTCAGAACTTAGCTACCAGACACCACCGCAGTCGGCTCTTGGCAACGAACGTAGGAACCTAAGAGAGTAGTTTACATTCTTAGCCTATACAATTTAGCTTCACACAGGTGTAATTAGTGGCAAGTTCTTTAACATGCCATGAATCTATGACAAAGGGACCGCCGGCTTTACTTCCCCTCCGAAGGAAGGCATACTGAGGGATTTTTAACTCTCTTAAAAAAATCCGATGGCTTCGGCCTGGTTTGAACCCGCTATCTTGGGCATAGAAGTTGAAGTTAAATCAGCAATACAACTTAAAGCAATATTATTAACTTTCCAAAATGGCATTCACATTCGGATATTAACAGAAAGGCAACTGAGAAGTGGTGTTCTTTTGGAAAGGTACGAGGAAAGATAGTAACACACCCCTGTCATTGCCACCCCTATGACTAATTGAACTGGTGACCTTTTCGCTAATTCAATAAGTGTTAAGTTAGGGCAACGCTAAAAAAAAAAAACACGAGAGGGAATGAAAATGAAAATCCACAGCCTGCTTCCAGTCTTCGATCGGGTCAGGAATGGAATGAATGAAGCCCCCATCTAGCGGCGAGGATATGAACTGTGCCGGCTGCCGAAGCCTGTCGCACTCCTCTGGGGCAATGCTTAAATGAATGACAGATGAAATGAAATGATAGTGGAGAATGTTGCTGGAATGAAATTTTGACAGGGAAAACCGGAGTACCCGGAGAAAAACCCGTCTGCCTCCGTTTTGTCCAGCACAGATCTCACATGGAGTGACCAGGATTTGAACCACGGACCCAGCGGTGAGAGGCCGGCGTCCTGCCGCCAAGCCACGGAGGTACGAGAGGGAATAATGCCTTAAAATTAGTGAGTATAAAGCTATAAATAAATTTATTAGAGCACAAAATATGCATTTGAATGAAGCATTACTTATCACTAGGGACCGGACATTTATGCACTAAAACGATTGAAATATGCCTACAATTATGCACTGAAAATGTAGAAAATATGCATTAAAATTGAAAAATATGCACTTAACACTTCAGCCAATTTTATTCACTCTTCTTTCCCTCATTTGTCGTAATATATGCGGTGGTTTTTGCATGTTGCTCATGCTGAAATTTCTTTTCGCATTTCACTGCATTCAAGCTTATTTGACGACGACAAAGCCATCAGTAGAGTCGAATATTCAGTTAGTTAGTTATTGTTGTTTTAAGAGGCGCAACTTCAAGGTCATCTGCCCCTCTTAACACAGATTAAAGAACACACATTAGGAATTGAATTTAAAATTTTGAGGTGGACGCCTAAATTTAAAAAGACCAAAAATTAATAAAACAAAACAAAAATTAAATAAAAATTATAAAAATAAACAAAAATTACGGAAAAACAAAAAATTATCATTCAAAAACGAACAAGTCGTTGAGTCAACTTATGCTGGAAAATTTAGATTGCTGCCCCTAACCCACTCTCAGTTACAAAGTGGATAACGCGATCAGCAGCCACCGCGTCATCGGCTAATATAAGTTTGAGTGTCATGTGCAAACCAAGGTTTCTTCGTAAGTCAGCAAGATCCACACACTCGGTTAAAATGTGGACCACGGTGAAAACGGCTCCACAGGTACAAAGTAGAATATTCACTAATACCTGACACCCACTGATTTAACAAGTACTTTCTGCTGCTCTTTTATTTAGACATTTTGAGTCAAGGTTATGCAGACTAAGATAAACGTAACTGAAGAAATTCCTCATAAAACTAACCCCGGGCTACTGGCTGCCGAGATGGTGAAATGAATGTCCCACCCATTCCCTTCTTGAAATAGCCGGCGTAAAATACTGTTATCTCGTTATCTGTTGTTGATAATGTTGCTTTATTTTATTTATCGTATGGCTTTTTGTGCCGGGAGTGCCCGAGGACATATTCGGCTCGCCTGAGTATGTAACTGCTTCCAGCGGACACCCTAAAGGGCGAGCTACAAGTTCCGTTCAATTTCAAGTAGTTCCAACTTTCGCCACCAGATATCAATGATACCTAGTGGTGAACGTTGGAACTTTGATAGAGCGTTCTGACGAAATCTAACCTAACAAATTTTGCTTTACACAAGTATAGTCTGTGAAAGGATCTTTTACATGCCATAAATCTATGACATGGGACCGCTGGCTTTACTTCCCCTCCGAAGGAAGGCATACTGAAGGATTTTTAACGCTCTTAAAAATCCGACGACTTCGGCCGGGTTTGAACCCGCTATCTTGGGCATAGCAGTTCAGCATGCTACAGACTACGCCACCGAAGCCGCTAATAATGTTGCTTACAAGGGATGTCCAACACACAGGTAAAACCAATTTTGTTCAAGATGTTTTAAATTACACCTAATTTCAATTATATATTCTAAATTATGCTGTTATGTTCAGAATATGCAATGTATCCAATAAACCCACAAAACATGCATTTGCACATGAGCATATGCGTTTTCAAAATACCCGGTCCCTACTTATCACTAGTACAAAACTGTGACAGAGATAACTTCCGCTGATCACACCGCATTACATGATATCTTTCACATGCTTTGCCGCAGAGGGCATACACGCATTTGCAATCTGTATTATTGTTTATAAACGTACAGACAGCAATGTCTGAACACGAAACAAAAGGTCAGTGCTCGCAATGGCATACTCAAGAAGCTGATCGGCAGCACCTGGGGAGCCAATCCGCATATCCTGAGGACTTCCGGACTTGCACTGTGTGTGTCAGCCGCTGAGTATGCCGATCCTGTGTGGAACGCTTCAGCACATGCTACGCAGGTTGATACTGCTGTCATCGACACTGCACGGATAATCTCGGGATGCCTGAAACCAGCACCAGTGCACAAACTATACCCTATTGTTGGAATAGCCCCACCCAACATCCGGAGGGCAACTGCTGCGGACGCCGAGAGAACAAAGCAGGAGAATGACCATCGACATCCACTATATGGTTACCAGGCAGCAAGGTCTCGCCTCAGATCCCGCAAGAGTTTCCTTGCTAGGACTCTGCCGCTGGAGAGAACACCAGAGACAACTCGTCTTAACAGATGGAAGAGCTCACTGCCCACAGACATGTCACCAAAGGAAGAACTGGCTCCTGGCGCCGACCTACCTTATCCTGTGTGGAGGTCCCTCAACCGCTTAAGAGTGGATGTTCCTCGATGCAAGACCAACCTGCAAAAATGGGGGATCCTTCCAGCAGACGCAGACATCTCTTGTGAATGTGGAGCTGAACAAGACCTAAGCTACCTACTTATCAGCCCCCTCCTGGACAACCCATGCACAATGGTAGATGTTGTTAGAGGAAGTAACAAGGCCATCGTAGCTGCAGTTTTTTGGAAATGTTGACTGGACACGGAAATGATGATGATGATGAACGTGGGTTTCGAATGCGGAATGTATAAAGTTATACAGGGTCATTATCTTTGTGCGCCTCGGTAATCACGGCACACTATGGCGTCATTTGGATGGTCAGGTGCGGAGTGAGTGGACCTCGCAATACCCCGCTCCGCTCCGCTGACTCATATCGTTAGTTCACATGTGGTTTGTCATTCGTATGGACGTGTATCTGCAAAGCTTAGACGTTAGTGTTGCACGTTTAGTGAGTTGTGATTACGCCTAGACACCAATTCACATTGTGCGAACGTGTGTATATCCATAACTCGTATATGAAAAGCAGAACGTCTTGTTCTGAAACAAGATGAAAATTTCGAATCAAGTTTCCAGGAGGGCCTGTGCCTAATGCCAGCACAATTAGGAGGCTCGCTAAACGATTCAAGAAAACAGGCTCCGTAAATAATGAAAAAATTGTCAACAGACAACGTTGTGTTCTTGCAGACCAAAAATTATTTGAGATTGTTGTCCATTCTTTCATCAGAAGATGTCTGATGTATGTTACTAGAGTGGGAGGACATTTTCAGCATCGACTATGAGCACTGTAAGTACACATTATTGAATATGTTTGGTAAAAGTGTAAAAGTGCGCGTACCACCGACTGAACCGCGACCAGTGCCAGTCAACGCCGGCTTAGCTTGCCGCGTTTACCGGGGCGCACAAAGATAATGACCCTGTATAATCCAATCATTTGTCATCAATCCGAAGATTGGTTTTATTCAAAATTCAAGACTAAAAAACATTTCATATTATTCTTATCAGGCTATGTGGGGGATTGATCACCCTGATCACCCCCGTGGGTGCGCTACTGGGGAGGGTAAATCTTATTATCGTAACAGAGAGACTATCGTTTTCGTACGGTTGTACTTCTCAGTTGGTCTCTTTTGCATTGTTCGATTTCCGTGAAGATATCGAGTCTCTCCTCGCCGATAGGATGGATCGATTATCGTCGTCATCGGCCGATACTCGTATCCACAGATTCCGAGTTTACGCTTCTCGCATGCAGTTCCATAATCGTTAGTCCTGGCGATGAAGATGGCGCTGATGGCTTATCAGGCCAATTCTTGCATAGAACATGCGACCACATATGTTGCATCCGATGGAGGGTGGAGGACGTGGTAATGTTTGACGTATCTTCTTCCTCTGGCGAATTTCCCCTTCCTGTCTTCGACGTCCTTGCTCAAACTGTGCAACTGCAGCTGAGATGGTAGCACGCCAGCGAGGGCGATCCAGTGCAAGAGTATGCCAAGTATTTGGGTTTATCTCTACTCTTCTCATGGTCTGCTTGAGTTCGTCTTTGTATAGCCTTAAAGGAGCGCCACATGGCCTCTTGCCAGTGTTGAGTTCACTGTACAGGATTTGCTGAGGCAGTCTGCTGTCACTCATACGATGGATATGGCCCGCCCATCTAAGCCGATGACCAACAATAGAGGCTTCAATACTGTTTATCATTGCCTTCTCAAGGACTGCTATATTAGTTACATAGTCAACCCATTTGATGTTCATGATTGATCTAAGTTTTTGTTGATGAAAGCGTTCCAGTTTCCTGATGTCCCGGCGATATAGGGTCCAGGTTTCACATCCGTAGAGTAGCGTAGAAATAACAACAGCTTGGTTCACCAATACTTTCGTGCAGATACTTAGATCTTTGTTCAGAAACACACGATGTGAGAGACGTCCAAAAGCCACATGGGCAGCCTGTATTCTGTTTTCCACGTCCTTCCCAGAGGTACAGTTCGATGATAGAATACTAACAAGGTACGAGAAGTGTTCCACCTTTTCCAGAGCTGAGCCAGATATGTTGATATCAAAATCAGGGGGGATCGATTATACCTGTAGATCCTTAATAATCGTTTGTGTTACCGGTATTGACATAGCCTATCGTAAGTGCTACGACTGGGACATTTATTGTTTCTTATTGTTTATAAACGTGGATTTCGAATGTGGAATGTATAATTGTGCATGAAACATTGTCTTAGGCTAACTAGCACTGAAGCCGATATGGAGTGCTATTTAAATATTTCACATTCGTATTTTGGTGATTGCTGGCGGATGCTACTTAGATGCGAGTTTGGGTTTATGCCCTGACGTCTTTGGTGTTTGAGGCTCGCGTCCTGTGTTGGTATCCCCTGAAGTAGACCTGCATTTCATTGAGGTTGTAATTGTTCCTTTTCTTATAATTAAAGTAATTGCTCGTCCTGTGGGCAAAGGTCGCGGTATAGCAAGGAAATCTTGCGGTAGGTTGATATACGAGGTTGGATAGGAAACATAGATCTTATGTTACGGTACTCAAAACTGAAGCGGTCTTAGGTAAGATAATTGAAAGGAGACTTTTATTTAATAGACGTGACTGCGGGTGCTGTCAATGCGAATGATATATAATAATTGTAACTTTGAACTCAAGTTGAGTAGCGTTATTTCAGACTCTAAAGTTTAAACATCATCAGATCCTGTAAAAGTCTGCTACTGTTCAAGAAAGTCAGGAACCAGTAAATGACACTTCAGCGTCAGCGCCCAAGCAATTTTCGTCGGTTTCGTTGCGTGATTATTAGCCTCTCGGCCCAACTAGGGGCCTTTAGGGCTTTATCAAGGGTTAAACTGGTTTATTGGGACTTAATGGATTAAGGAATGGTTTGGGTATGTTCATTTAAATCAAACTGGCCAGAATATGACCTGAGGTTGGGTGGTGGGAAGGGTTGGAAGTTTGGAAATGGGTAGGTTAGGGGGAGGTAGAATGCAGCAGCATATGGAGTCAAAATGAGCCAGGGCTCGTAGCGTACTTAGTGAATTTCAAGACGAGAAGAAAGAAACAGGAGGACAGTTAATTACATGTCTAAGAACATGCCATAGGCATCGTGCAGAGGGCCTGCGGCCCACTGAGCACCATCCCGGAAGGGGCCGGCCGAGGCCGAGGCCGATCCCCCGAGCAGATGCGCAGCGGTGCAGCGGTGCAAGAGGGGTTATGAGTGAGTACCTGTAATGTGGAGGAGCTAATTAACAGGTAATTAGCTGCTGAAGGATGTGTAGAAAGCTTGTGAGGGCAGAGTTATTTAATGTATGAGGGCTTGGAGGGGAGATGGGCATGGAGAGAAGAGAGGGAATGTTTCTGGGCAAGTGTGTGCGCTGCCGCTGCCGGTGTTGTTGTTTTAGCGCCTCCTTGATGTAATTACATCCTGAATAGGAGGCGGCATGGCCTCCCCCACAGTTTACACACGTGGGGGAGTCCCTAGGCTTTGTACATTCGCTATGACGATGAGGGCCACCACAGCGGTTGCACCTAGCGTCATATTTGCATTCATGTGCAGCGTGATGTAATCTTTGAGAGCTGTAGCATTGGATGATGAGTGAGGAGCGTTGTCTGGGAGGTGGGCGTCGCGACGCCGGTGTTCGTGAAGGTGTAGAGGGAGGGGACGCTGAGGGCACAGGTGTAACAGAGCTATCTGAAGGATAGTCAGTGGCGATTGGGCTAGTGCCTTGTTGTATGGGATGACAGTTAATGTTTTGTTGGTGGGTCCATGTTGATATTTAACTATGTAAGATCAGTGAAAGATAGGCCTTGATTAATACTTAAATCATAATAACATGCCTAATAAAAATACGTACATGCTAAAGTCGGACATGTTTCGACACAAACAATGGTGTTATCATTAGTGAAAGGTTAGGGTGTGGTAGCTATGTAGAGATGAAACGATTAGTTCAGGACTGGGAGGAATGGAGAGCTGCATCAAACCTGTCCAAAGACTGAAGACTCTAACACACACAATTAAGTATACAATTTCTCGAACTGGATACAATCAAATTGATTGATATTCTTTTGACCATATTTATTATACTGTTGCCTCGGAATAGAAATAACATTGATATATTAATTAAGAATACATTTCCACTGCACTCAAGTATATTGTGCTGTACCATTTTAACACCATATCCATGGCCCAAACATAAGCTCAAACCGCTATTAAAATACAATAAGATGTGACGTTTTATAGATTCTACAATCCATTAACACACATCCTATTACAGTATCTGGTAAGTCTTTTCTTGAGCTCCACACATGCAATTTATATCATGTCTAAATTCAAGTACCTATGAATATATTCATACAGCTTCTTATTACTTTATTTATAAATTTAGCCTTTTACTTCCATATCCATGCCTTACACATAATTGTTTAAAAGATATTAATTAACATTTAAGAAACATATTATAAGGAATTCCTTTTTTATTAAACATTTTGATATTATTCAATTAACATTTCCAGTTTTTGAACACATTCACAGTTTAATAGAAGTATTTAATAATAGGATTTGACTGTATCCAGTTCGAGAAATTGTACTCTTAATTAACATTCTGCTTTGTTCGTGTCGAAACATGTCCGACTTTAGCGTGTATTTTTTATTAAACATGTTATTATGATTTAAATATTGATCAAGGTGTATCTTTCACTGATCGTACATGCAATATTTCTTACAAGGTAGATGTTTCATATCTTATGGTTGAACTGGTTTTTGGGATATGTGATGTGAATTCTCTTTTACCCTAGGTGTGATACTAATACAAGACATATTATTGGTTGAATTGGTACATAGGATAGCAGAGTGCAAAGTCCTCTTTTCCCTTGATGTGATCCGAAACATATTGGATGGATAGATATGAGAGAGCCAAAGCCCCCTTTTTTCTGGGGTATCAGATATATCTCATTGGTTGAACTACTGTATGAGGTAGCGCATTTCAAAGCCCCTGGTTCTCTGGGTAAGTGTCGAGACATCTTATTGGTTGACTGATACATCAGATAGCTTAGTACAAAGCCCATTTCTATCAGGGTGTGATCAAAGACAACTTATTGGTCGAACTGGTACATCGGGTAGTGCAGAACGAAGCCTAGGTACTTCTCTCACGGTGTGATCCGAAACATCACTCTCCTGGCAGCTCGCCTCTTCCGGGATAAACTCCTCGTAACTTGGTGGGCCTGTGGAACATTAAGATACATTACAAGGAAAATAGCAGATGATCACAAATGGTCCATTTCCAAATTACTCCTGTATGAGCCCCATCTTATGTGTCACATATGTTGATTGTTAGATTGTACCGTATAATGCTAATGCTGGGAAGAATTTTCGGATAAGCCGAAAGAAGATTGTAATGGAAATAAAAAACTCCTTTATAGGGTAATAAAGAATAAGAGAAAGGAGCACGACACCATAAGAGTTACTGAAGGGAAAAATGGAAGCCTTGTTAGAAATATGTCGAATATTCAATCAGAAATGGGAAATTACTTCACTGAACTTTTGAATGGTGACTTGAAACACAGACTGAGTGATCTAAGTGCCATGAGAAGAATGCAAGAGATAAAGTAGAACCACCAATCAGTTGGCTGGAAGTGGAGAAAGAGGGTCCAATAAATAAAATCCCTAAGTCCGTTTTTTGACAAATGGAGATAATGCATGTATCTGGACCAAAATTTCCCGCTCTTTTCAAATCTCCAATCAGTTTCAATGATAAATAACTCTAAGTCTATGTAACTTGCGTATGTATAATTCGTACTTTCTAGTAATTAAATTTAAGAAATCCCTAAGTCCAAAGAAATCACTAAGTCCACTCAATGCAGAAAAATAAATCACTAAGTCCACTCAATGCAGAAAAATAAAATCCCTAAGTCCGCTCAAGGCACCAAAAGAAATCCCTAAGTCCACCAAATCCATTGAAATAAATCCAATATTTCCCTCTTCCCATCCTAGATATTGTTTGAGTTATTAACGCGTTTCAGACTGGTTTATGACGGTTGCGCGCAAAAACAAAATGTTTGTCTGTCTATCTGTTTGTCTGTCTGTGTACAACTTTGCTCGCGCATCACTCGAGAACGGCTGAGTGTATCAACGTAAAATTTGGTACAGATGTCCATCAGAGGCACGAAAGTAATCATTGATGTAACGCTTCTCCATACCTCTCATAAAATAGGGCCTAACCTCTTAAAATGCATGCTGAAATGGGCGTAGAAAACAAAGCTCATTTTCAACGTCTCAATGTGAGAAACAAAACTCGGGAGCCCTACGGGCCCCGAAAAACACATTTTAAGACTCCAGTCTGATGAAATGGGTGATGTGGATGAGTACGACTGACATTTGAAGCCCAAAAATTAACAGGAAAACATTATACAAACCAAAAAATCACTATGTCCATGAGTGTATTTTGCATTTTATAAACTACATTTCACTACTAATAAGAGCTTTTAGTTATTTTAAATAATAGTTGATATGTATATTTCCATGTAACAGAAAATTGGATTACAGAAGTGAAAAATATAGATTTTGTGTAAGTTTGAAACTTTGGATTTCATTTCCTGAAAAGTTGAAAAAACGGACTTAGGGATTTTATTTATTGGACCCTCCATTGGGAAATTACTTCACTGAACTTTTGAATGGTGACTTGAAACACAGACTGAGTGATCTAAGAGCCATGAGAAGAATGCAAGAGATAAAGTAGAACCACCAATCAGTTGGCTGGAAGTGGAGAAAGCCCTGCAAAGTATGCGTAAATGAAAATCTAGTGGAGCAGATGAAATACATGCAGACATGATTAAGGCAACAGGTATGTATGGAGTCCATTGGCTGTATAGAATGTTGAATGCAATCTGGAGGGAAAGCAAAATCCCTGATGATTGGACAAAGGGTGTAATTATACCATTGTTCAAAAAAGGTAACAGGAAACAATGTGGAAACTATAGAGGAATATCACTGATCTAACATGGATTAAAAATCTTGGAGAAGATTATAGATACGAGACTTATTGAACCACTCTTTGAAGAAGAGCAGTACGGGTTTAGGAAAAGCAGGAGTACAATTGATTTGTTCTTTGCAACGAGAATTCTGCTTGAAAAATATCTGGAGAAGGATAAAAATGTTACACTGGCCTTTCTAGACATATCACAGCCTTCCAACAGCAAAAATGTGGGAATGCCTTGAGAGGAGAAATGTTTCCAGGACCCTGATTAAGAAAGTTCAGATGTTATATTGGAGGAGTATCAGCTGTGTTCGCGTAGACAATGGAGAGAGGGAATGGTTCGAGACCAAACGAGGAATTCAACAGGGAAGTACCTTGTCTCCATTGCTCTTCATCATCGTGATGGACGATATCTTGAAAAAGTTGAACTGGGGAGATGAAAATGAAGTGGAAGAAAAACTGATTATATGGAACCACTATTTTGAAGAGTTTGGTCTCAAAGTCAGTGAATCTAAGACTGTAGCCATGAAAGTCAGTGGACATGGAGGGAATATAGATTTACAGCTGAATGGAGAATCTCTGGAGAATGTTCCACAATTCCAGTATCTGGGCAGTGTGATCGACTGTAAACATTCAACTCGAAGTGAAGTCCTGAACCGTACGCATAAAGCTGCCAAATTCTACAACCAAATAGGACATCTCCTGTGGGATAATGAAGTACCCCACAAGGCAAAACTAACCATCTTCAATTCATACATACCTATGCATTAGAGACGAGTGCCTTGACAGAACGAGAAAACAATCAGATTCAAGCTGCTGAAATGAAGTTTGTTAGATCCATGCTAAGACGAACAAAAGAGGACAAGATAAGGGATGAAACAAATAGAATGGAACCAGTTTTGAAATTTAGTGTGTTGGTTGGCCTGTTCACCATCTCTTGATGAATACAGTACGTTTGCATTTGTCAGATGGCACAGGCTAGAGTAAAAGGTGGCTTTTCACCGATGTCTCAGTCTCACTCATGGCTGTGATTATATGGAAGCTACTGAGGTATGGGTGGTGCTTAGTAATGGCATTCGGGGCACAGTCAGTGCCTGTGAATGCTGTGAAAGGTTCAACTCATAGGGTTAGGACTACTGTTCTGACTCAGTGAGGAAAGCAATGGCAAACTACCTCACTCCTCTTCTTGCCTAGAACGCCTCAAAATAGTGCTGCCTTGGGTTTTTGTGGGTATCTACTCACATAACGTAACGGCGGTACTTTTTGAGGATCCAACCAGCCTTCGGGCTGACTACCTAACACAAAAAATAATTACGGCGAAATAGGCTAAGTTGGTATGGTCCATGTACCGTGGATGGACGGAACACGGAAATGGTTGTGATTGTGGAAAAGACCTGCTGGAAGACCAACGAGGAGATGGATCGATGTGGTTAAGAATTACATCTCCGTAAGTGGTCTTCAGTGGGATAGAATCCAAGGGGAGGAGCTGTATAGGATTAGAGGAAGGTGGAAGAGGCTCGTCACTAGCACCCGGAAAATTGGAGCTGTTACTTGATGATGGTGAATGTTATGTTGGCTGATGAAGACTAATATAAGAACCGAAACATATTATACCAAAGGGTAGTGTTAAAATAAATTTGTATTGGAAAGTGGACAAAAATCGTAAGATATTTAACGTCAATGCGGACAAAAAAAGAATTAATCATGTCAATGCATTGTATTAAAAGTATTTATGTTGATAATCAGGCTGCAGTGAGAGTTCTTGGTTTAAAGTCGTTACAGAAGTTACTGTTAACTGTTTAATTTATTACTGTATATATGAATGAAAGTGCTCTGTCTGACTCACTCACTCATTCATATAGGCCTAGCCAAAAACTATTGACGTTTTGAGAATATGTTAATTTTATACAGTACAGTATTGTAGACGTGCACTAAGATTTTGGGATATTCAGGTTCTAAAGGTGTGAAAAGGGGGTTAATCCTGCATTTAATGAATAATAAAATTTCATAAGTGGTTTCATTTAGAGATGTGATATTCAGCATATAAAATACTGTAATCATTAAAATTAAACAGTGATTTTTGAGGTGAAAGGGCTGAAAAGGGAGGTGAGAGATTGAAAGATTCCTAATGGTGCGTGTATCTCTGAAACTACAGTACATACGTGAGAAATTCGAAACTCAGGGGAAAACAACATCTTAAAAGAAAATATAAAGGTGTTTAACCAATTTTTCTTATTAAAGAAAGATTTCCTGTCAGTCAACACAAGCTGTGCCCAATTGCAGTATATTAGCCTAGGCGGGAAAACAAGTATTTATACACCCTAACCTGAAAGAAATAATACATAAGATATTTATCACAAAATAACACGCTTTTATGAACATATAAAGTGCGTTCAAAAAGTAACGAGCCGGAGGCTGGAATGCGCGAACCGGTGACGACATCGGCTAATCGTGGCGTGTGTAACGACGTGTGGTTACGACCTCAGCGTGGAAGGTCACAGTCCGTCGCTAGAGTGCACGCGTGCACGCCACGTGACGATACAAAGCGAGCAGCAGCATGCATCAATCGTCCAACGCTGCCAGTCGCATTGCAAACAGTGACATGGAGGCGTCAACCAAAGAGCAAAGAGGTGTTGTTCGGTTTCTGACAGCGGAAGGAGTAGGGGGAACGGACATTCATCGCCGAATGTCACAAGTGTACGGCGAACACTGCATGTCCCTTGCAAGGGTCAAGGTGTGGCACAAGCGCTTCAGGGAAGGATGGGTGTTGTTAGCCGATGATGCCCGGTCTGGAGCACCCCTCTGCATTACCGATGACAACGTCCAGCTGGTTGATGCACTCATTGCCCAGGACCGCCGAGTGACAGTGAACGTCATAGCCGCCGTGATCGCTCCACGACAATGCACGACCTCATACGGCCAACACAGTCGTGGCACTCCTGCAGAAATTCAAATGGGAGGTTCTCGGTCACCCTCCATACAGTCCAGACCTCTCTCCTTGTGATTACACCATGTTTGGTCCCCTGAAAAGGGCTCTGCTGGGCCAACGATTCACCTTGGACGCCGACGTCCAGCTTAACGTGCGAAACTGGTTCACATCGCAGCCCAGGGAATTTTATGAGACAGCTATTCATCGCCTGGTGTCACAGTGGGACAAGTGCCTCAACAGCCAGGGCCAATACTTCTAACATACAGGTACTGGTTTCTGTAATTATGCCTCCGGCTCGTTACTTTTTGAACGCACTTTATAAACGGGGGATACTTAATTCTTATACATACGAGGGCTATTCCAAAAGTAAGGTCCGATTCGCCGTAAATAGTTGAAAGCGGCGCCAACGGCAAAACACGCATGCACGCCGACTCTTGACATGTCTTGCGCGTCAAAAGCCGCCAGTAGCGTTGTTACTGTTGCTGTGTGCTGTTCATAGTGTCAGTTCACAATGTTTAAGACAATTAATCAGCCCGCCGATTGTGAAGTGAGGGCAGTGATACGGTTTCTGTCTGCAAGAAGCATTTCTGCGGCAGAAATTCATCGGCAGATTACGGAAGTGTACGGTCCTAACATAATGAGTGACAGTAAAGTGCGCAAGTGGGTGCGAGCCTTTAATGAAGGACGGGAAAATGTGCACGATGAACCCCGCTCTGGCAGACCACCAGTGATTTCCGACGAGTTGGTTCATGCGGTTGACGACCGTGTTTTGGGATAGGCATGGAGTATTGTTATTAGTCGACTTCATGGAAAGAGGGACAACAATCAATAATGCCGCCTACTGCGCTACCCTGACTAAACTTCGCCGTGCAATCCAGAATAAGCGACGTGGTCTTTTGTCGTCTGGAGTGATGTTGTTGCATGACAATGCCAGAACCCATACTGCGAATGACACGCAAACTCTAATCAAGAAATTTGGATTGGAGCAATGGACCACCCGCCGTACAGTCCGGACTTGGTGCCAAGTGATTTCCACCTGTTCCGCTACCTAAAGGAGTTTCTTGGCGGCAAGCGCTTCGACACAGATGATGAAGTGAAAGACGCTGTTAAAGACTGGTTAGCTTCGCATGCGGCCGAGTTCTACGACTTAAGCATTCAAAAGCTTGTGGAACGATGTGACAAATGTGTAAATAAGTATGGAAATTATGTAGAAAAATAGAGAAAGACGTAAGGAATGTCAATAAAACAATTGTTTTTTTATTTCAGATGTTTTTTTTAACCGGACCTTAGTTTTGGAATAGCCCTCGTATAATCAAGATATTTCCAACAGTACTTGTTGAGAAGTTTGAGAGTAGTGAGTGTTTTCCAAAATGAAACAATATTAGGTACTTGATATTTATGAACACGTCCAATGTTTCGTTTGTGTTTTCTATGCAAAATAACAACTTAAAGATGTACAGTGCTTGCAGAAAGTTTAGAGCCGGGTCTAAATTTCGTTTGATTCGTAGGGTGACCAGGTTCAGTACTGTGAAATAGAGGACAACAAAGGAAAAAATTGAGTACATTAAGGAAAAAAAGAGGACAAATCTAAAAGTAATAAAACCATATAAGTTACGAAAAAAGCTTGTCTATAGTTTGCGAACTGCCGCAGCTTTGTACACTTTTTTTGTGTGATTTTTTTTAAAGAAATGTGGCTATCCAAATCTTGAGAACCTACGAAATTAAATGAAAATTTGTAATCAATCACATACCAGTAAATAATAAGAAAGTTAAAATAGTGAAGCAATTTAAATACCTACTTAGGAGAAATTATAACTTACAACTTGGATGAGAAACCTGCATCGCAAGAAAGAACTAATAAAATGAGAAAAGCCCAAAATTCCGCTAAGAGTGCTGTGAACGGTCCCTTAGCCTCTCTATAGTATCTTTAAAGCTCGTTGGTCTACATATAAAAGAAAATGTCTATCAATCGCAACAAAATTAAAACATTACAAGACGGTGGTTCAACCATAGGTGACATATGGAAGTGAAACTCTTTTTAAAGTTACTCAGAAAAACAGAATCGACAAAAGTTTGAAAGTAGAAAGAAGAATAGCTAGAACATGCATAAATAAAAAAATATCAGAAAGATGGACAGTGGCGGATAGTACCAAATGAAGTGGTATACAGAGAACTAGAGCCCATCACTGATACTATTCGGATGAAACGGATTTCTTTTTTTGGTCACATCATGAGGACACCAGAAATCAGGTTATCTAGAAAAATTGTAGTGAAACGTTGGAATATGAAACAACAAGTAGGATGGATTAAGGAAATTAGAGAAGATATGAAAGAATTAGAAATAACCTTGGATGACTTGCAAAACAAAACAAAAAATTAAAAAAACCGAGAGATATAAAAATAAGATATCAGGCTAAAATAGACAAACGTAATACAGTAAAAAGGGTATTTACAGATGAGGAACGCCAGAGAAGATCAGAGCGAATGAAAAGCTACTGGGCGACTCGGAAAGGAAACTTACTGAAGAAGAGGACCAAGAAATGATTGACTGAAGTGGTCCAATGAGGACGTAAAAACAGAAGAAGAAGAAGAAGAAGAAGAAGAAGAAGAACGCTGTTTTAATATTTGTAATTTATTAACTAAAACAATAAATTATAGAGCTTACCATGATTTGCTACCGAGATGAAAGTTGCAGTTGGGCAAATTTTACATTCTGCCTCAAAATCATTACGTTCAAATTTGAAAGCAGGATATTTGGTTTTCAAAGCATCTGTAAACTTGCACTTTCATTTAGGCATCTTGAATGCGAGCAAATTTTAAACTGGCAAATACACAACCACGCCACAAGACTGCCATTCAACGAAGCACAAACACAGAAACACTTTTTCAAACCCACCGTAGACCGGAAACAAAAATAGTAGTGCCGTACATCGGTAAAAAATTAAGCTATTGCCATGGCGCCAATATAAATTGCGAAAAACTAAAACATACATACAACATTCATACGATAATACAGTAAATTAATTAATAAAAAGAAGGACATTTAGACAATTAAAAAAATTGTTCGCGGACAGAGGACTGAGATGTAAATTGGAGGACATGTCCGCGAAAATGAGGACGTCTGGTCACCCTAGTTTGATGCATATTTGTCCCTAAAGTAACAACATTTCAGTCATTGTTTTACATGTTGTTATTAGACATCTATATGAGGGGTTTTAATTTAACATTTCGCTGTTCAAGCTCTAATACTTTTGGAGATGGAATGTCTTACCTTTTTAAACAGGGCTAAAAACCCTGTTTTTCCTACTGAAATGTATGTTTCCTGAAAAACTGCTAATCCTACAGCTATGAAAATTTTACTGCAGTTTTACTACAACATCTCTTATATATACAAGTGAAAGTCTGTATATGGGTGGGTGGGTGGGTGGGTATGTGGGTCTGTTCCGTATACAAATCTACACCGTTCCACCAATCTCAATCAAATTTTGCATACACATAGTTTAGAAGCTACTATATCCCGATACTGACCTATGCTTCAGAAACGTGGACAATGAAGAAAAGAGACATAAGCAGAATACAGGCAGGTGAAATGAAGTTCCTGCGAAGTAGGATCGGAGTAACAAGAAGAGACAGGTTGAGGAATGAAAAGGTCAGGGAAATGGTGAAAGAGGAGCCCATGCAAGGTAGGATTGAGACATCAAGACTGAGGTGGTATGGACACTTAAAGAGAATGGATGAGAAGAGGATTCCCAAGAGGATACATGAGATGCAGATGCTGAAGAAACGACCAAGGGTAAGACCAAGAGATAGATGGCTGAAAAGAGTGGAGGAATGTGTCAAGAAGAGAGGCGAGGACTGGACCAGAGTGACAGCGGAGAGGTGGTGGGAAGAAAGGACTAAGTGGCGAGTCTTATGTTCCAAACAGACCCAGCCTGGGGCTGAAAACTGTACAAGATGATGATGATGATGATAGTTTAGGACCCAGAAGGAACCGCTGGATACATGAATTTTCGATAGTCTTTCTCATTCTTCTGATTTCGGCCCTTTTGCACTCAAGCACAGGCTAATCAAATCATAAAATATACTCATGAAGGAATGGCAAGGCAGATAGTTTCCATGGCAACATAGCTCATGTCGAGACACGGCCGACTGGATCCGAGTTGCGCTCTGCACTACCGGTATAGAAAATGAGTATCTTTACTTGAAATCCCGTTAGTTACTCAACTGCTCACACAGCACTGTCAACCGAGTTTAGCAAAGCAAAGACTTGACACTATCTCTCTACTATATAAAGCTCAAATACCACTCACTCACTGATTCATTCATCACGAAATCTCAAAAACCACCGAACAGATTGGAATTAAATTTGGTATGCATCTTCCTCAAGGGCCGCAAACGCCCACTAAGAAAGGATTTTTGGATATTCAGGTTCTAAAGGGGTGTTAAGGGGGTAGACCTGCATTTAATTGAATAGCAATATCTCCCGATTGGTTTCATTGGGGGATGTGATACTCGGCATATAAACTCATCATTAAAAATAAGAAGACACGTGTCTGAGGGTTTTTTCGATGTGGTGTATATTATGAGGTGAAAGGGTGAAAAGTGGGGATTGAAAGATTCCTAACGGAGCGTGTATGTCTTAAAAGACATAGGCGCGGAGTTTGACACTCAGCGAAAAAAAATCAACATAAAAAAGAAGTAAATATGTGTTTGACCGTTTTTTTCATAAATCCAATTTAAGGGGCCCATGGGGAGGGGTGAATTTCTGGGGGGGGGGGGGGGACAGGAAATAAAGTGTCCTAACTGATTGACTGACTGACTCACTCATCAAACTCAGGGGGAAAAACTGCTTTAAAGTAAGTAAATATCTGTTCGACAGTTTTTTTCATAAATCAAATTTAAGAGGTTCATGGGGAGGGGTGAGATTCTGAAAAAAGAAAATTGAAAGAAAATGTCCTGACTCACTCACTCACTCACACACTCATCATCGCCCAGCCAAAATTATTGAAGTTAGAAACATGACAGTTTGGGGATATGTTCATTGTATGTCAAAACCGTCTACTAAGGGAGGATTTTCGGATATTCAGGTTCTAAAGGGGTCTTAATGGGGTTAAACCTGCATTTCATTGAATAACAATATCTCCCGATTGGTTTCATTGGGCGATGTGATACACGGCATATAAACTCATATTAAAAAGTAAGAAGACACGTATCTGAGGGTTTTTCGATGTGGTGTATATTATGAGGTGAAAGGGGTGAAAAGTGGGGATTGAAAGATTCCTAACGGAGCGTGCATCTCTGAAACGACATAGGCGAGAAGTTTGAAATTCGACGAAAAAAACAGCTTAAAATACAAGTAAATAGGTGTTCGACCTTATTTTCATAAATCCAATTTAAGGTGCCTTTGGAGAGGGGTGAATTTCTGAAAAAAAAACAGGAAAGAAAGTGTCCTAACTGATTGCCTCACTTACTCACTCATCAAACTCAGGGGGAAAACAGCTTTAAATAAGTAAATAGGTGTTCGACCGTTTGTTTCATAAATCCAATTTAAGGGGTCCATGGGGAGGGGTGAAATTATCAAAAATAAATGAAAGAAAACGTCCTGACTGACTCACTCACTCATCATCGCCCAGCCAAAATTATTGAAGTTAGAAATATGCAATTTGGGGATATGTTCGTTGTATGTCGAAAACGTCCACTAAGGAAAGAGTTTTGGATATTCAGGTTCTAAAGAGGTGTTAAGGGGGTAAACGGGCATTTCATTGAATAACAATATCTCACGAGTGGTTTCATTTGGGGATGTGATACTTGGCATATATACTAATCATTAAAAATAAGCTGACACATGTCTAATGGTTTTTCGATGTAGTGTATATTATGAGGTGAAAGGGATGAAAAGTGGGGGTTGAAAGATTCCTAACGGAGCGTGTATCTCTTAAACGACATAGGCGAGGAGTTTTAAACTCGGTGGAAATCAATCAGCTTAAAAATAAATAAATAAATAAATAAATAAATTAAATAAATAGGTGTTCGACCGTTTTTTCATAAATGCAATTTAAGGGGCCCATCGGGAGGGGTGAAATTCTGGACGAAAACCGTCCACTAAGGATGGATTTTTGCATATTCACTGTCATAGACCAACCAAAACTATTAAAAGTTAGAAGAATGATATTTTGGGGATATGTTTGTTGTGTGTCGAAAACGTCTACCAAGGAGGGATTTTTGGATATTCAGGTTCTAATGGGGTGTTAACGGGGTTAAACCTGCATTTCATTGAATAACAATATGACACGACTATGACGCGAGCGAAGCGAGGCTAAAAATGAGATGGTGTGTTTCTGTGTATTACTCAATCACGCAAGTACCACTGGTCCGATTTACATGAAATTTACATGGAAGTAGCTGATTTACCTGGTTAACATATAGATTACTTTTGATTTCAATACTTTGCACTATTTAAAGATGGCGACTATTTTAGTGACGTCACTACACCCTTTCGTTTCAAACTTTCATATTTCCATTTGAAATAAAAAGAGAACGCTAAGAAATAGCAAACTTTTGATGGCATATACGAGGTTTAAAATTACATTTTCTATCCGAAAGGTATCTCCAACGGTTAGCGAGTAAAACCTAAATTTGTGCTATAAAACACGGTCAACGCCGAGCGGTGTAGTTGGACAAAATGTTCCATCGTTAATCTCCCTCTGCGCAGCACCTCGCCTATCCCCTGTTTTAACTGTCACCTTCACATTTTAATTTATATATGACGCGTAGCGAAGCACGGGTACTTCAGCTAGTTAATCATAAAAATAAAAATACAACCTGGGGAAAAAAATCACTACACATTTGGTCGCCTCTCAAGCAAACTTTCTTCCCCGGTAATTTTGGCGGCAAAATTGATCGATTTCGTTCCGCAATAACTACCGATTGGCATCACTTCGAGCTATTCTGACTGCGCAGTTATTTTCTCCATGTCTTGATTGTGATGGATTCGCTGTGGGCGCTTTCTTAGAGTGTTGTCAATCGGAAGTTATCGCGGAACGAAATTGACCAATTTTGCTGCCAAAATTACCGGGGAAGAAAGTTTGCTTGTGAGGCGACCAAATGAGTAGTGATTTTTTTCCCAGGTTGTATTTTTATTTTTATGATTGATAGGCCCCAGACTTCTTGGGAAGGTTTACCATAGAAAGCTTGTACTACTTGTAAGATGACCCTTGAATACTAAAAGGGGCCTCCTTGCATGGTCTATTGTTGGTAAAAAAAAAAAGGTATAGCATTCATTCTTGGTTACCAACACAGCTTACAATCCAATAGCGAGTTAGTAGGACATGCAGTTTTTCAGAGGTGGCTTCTACAGCTAAGAGCAGCACGCGGCCTCAAATGACCTCCTTCTTCCCTCGATTTTGGGCATCTTTGTACCGCGTAAAATAATCAATTGCATTCACTGTCTCTTATTTCCATTATCCTTTCTTGCCTTCCAGTAGTTCTTCTTCTCTCTTCCGTCCAGATATTAACCCGCTTCTTCTTGTCCTTCTCCTGGAAACCCTTGAAATTTTTGATCATATTTCTGAAAAGTGGTCTGTCATGAATAATATCTATTGTTACTTCCACCTCTTCCATATTCCTATTTAAACTTTGTACTCATTGATTACCATTCTTGCTTTTGTATACATAACTGAAAATTTGTTTTGTGAGTCTGGTGTTATTCATCCTCAATACGTGTCCAAAGAAATTAACCCTCCTTTTCCTGATCGTATCGTAGATTTTTTCAATTTCTTTATTTTTGTAGAGGTCGTCATTTTTTCTGTATCTGAACTCTCCACTTTCTGTTTTTAATGGTCCCAATATTTTTCTAAGTATTCTTCTTTCCTTTTCCTCTAGCTCTTCTCTTTCGCCTTTTTAATGGAAAACATACATTCTAAAGGATAGATACTTTCCGGCTTAATCACCATATTTTAAAGTCGGATTTTAGTTGCAATAGAAATACTTTTCTTATTGTAGGTATCCTTCGTCAGTTGAAAAGCTTGTTCCAATTTTCGTATTCTTTCTCTATTTGCTTCTTTGTCTACTCTATTAATTTAAATAATTTCTCCCAAATTCTTAAACTTTTCTGCCTTGTCAATTTTCCCGCAGTCATCATCATCATCATCCAGCCCCAGGCTGGGTCTGTTTGGAACATAAGCCTCGTCACTTAGTCCTTTCTTCCCACCACCTCTCCGCTGCCACTCTGGTCCAGTCCTCGCCGCTCTTCTTGACACATTCCTCCACTCCTTTCAGCCATCTATCTCTTGGTCTTCCCCTTGGGTTTCTTCTGCATCTGCATCTCATGTATCCTCTTGGGAATCTTCTTCTCTTCCATTCTCTTTGAGTGTCCATACCACCTCAGTCTTGATGTCCCAATCCTACCTTGCAAGGGCTCCTCTTTCACTATTTTCCTGGCCTTTTCATTCCTCACCCTGTCTCTTCTTGTTACTTCGATCCTACTTCGCAGGAACTTCATTTCACCTGCCTGTATTCTGCGTATGTCTCTTTTCTTCATTATCCACGTTTCTGAAGCATAGGTTAGTATCGGGATATAGTAGCTTCTGTATAACACCTCCTTGCTTTTTTGTGGGACATCTTTTTTCCACACTAAGTTCCTAATGCTTCTCAGAAATGCTTCTGCCTGTCTGCCACGTTCCGTAATCTCTTTGTCATTTCTCCCATTCTCCTCCACTATACTTCCCAAGTACTTGAGACTTTCCACCTTCTTCAGCTGTCCACCTCCTCAAGTGTTATCTCACTCATTGGTCTGTCCTTTTTCCTGGTCGTTAACAGGATCTCACATTTACTGATGTTGAACTTCCATCCGTACTCTCCCACTGTTTCTTCCCAAGCCTTCAGTTGCTCCTGAATTTCCTCCTCCTTGTTTCCCCAGACCATGAGATCATCTGCAAACACCATTGCTTTCATCTTATCTTCTCCTATCTTTCCTGCTACCCGTGTCATTACCTCGTCCATAACCACAATAAAGAGAAGGGGTGACAGTGCACTACCCTGTTTCAGGCCACTCATTTGTTTGAACCAGTCTGTTCTTTCCCCTCCAACTTTCACACAACTCACACTTCCACAATACATCTCCTTCACTCTGCCTACAGTCTCTTTTTCCACTCCCATGTTTTCCATTGCTTTCCAAACCTTCTCCCTACACACACTATCATTGGCCTTTTCGATGTCCAGGAAGGCCATCAACAGATCCTCTCCAAATTCGTAGTGGTGTTCCTGGAGCTGTCTCACTGAAAATATGAGATCCACTGTTGATCTCCCAGGTCTGAATCCATACTACTCCTCTTTCAATTCTCTCTCCACTTGGGCTCATATTCTACTTTCTAATATCTTTTCGTATATCTTGGCACAGAGTCTGTTATTAAAACTGCAGGAGAATATATAATATTAGTCATAAATTTGGTCTTCTCAAAAGATATCTGATGTCCAACTTGCTCTGCTATCTTTCTCAAAAGGTTTATTTGGACACAAGCCATTTCTATACCCCAATGGCCTTATTTTGTAATCTTTTCTTTTCTTTGGGTAGAGGCCTCCGCCTCCTAAGGGCCCAACTTGACAAAGTGTCCCTACCTAATTCGAAAAAGAACTGCCCACGCATTTGACCATAAGAGCTGTAATCCACTCTAAACTCTGAATGGACTGACTATAGTAAAACTGAAGAGGACTTGCAGGAGAAAAATTGTGTACTCGGATACAAGGAGCAACCGATATCGACTACCATGTGTATAATATCGTTGAGACTAGGATTGGGAAGGAGGCAGCCAAGGCCTTGAGTGAGGTAAGTTTACCCAGCATTAGCCTAGGGCAGAAGTGGGGAAACCACAGAAAAGCACTCCTAGTACAGGTGTGGTGGAAATCAAACCGACCTCTCGACAGTTCATCTCACGACAAAAGAACTAACTTGTAAATTTTCAGCAATTAAATTTCACATGCAGTATGTAAAAGAAATAAAAATGTACTTACACATATCACGGGTGATGGAGCTGATTCCCCATGAATATCTCCTGGTGGGTCTGGAGATGAAATGCTAGGAGGTGCATAAGGGTCATTAGAATGTCTCTTCGTTCAAGGGCGATCTTTATGTTTCCCCCAAATACCTCTACGAGTTTTTGCCGATGGTTGTGATTCCAACTGAGGGTTCTCATTGGCTGGACGAGGTGGGTTGTTCGAGCCATGTCCGTCTATCCTGCGAATCGCTTCGTCGAAAGAAGGTGGCGGAGGATTGTTGTTGCTCGATTTCACATTCTTAAGTGGGACATTTCCCACCACGATTGGTATCTTATCTTTCATGACAATTTTCTTCCCTCGCACCACACATTTGATCTGAAACACAAACCTTCAATCTATAGACAGGGTGACCATAATGTCATGAGATGAAAACGGAACAGCCAAAAGAACCTATGAAAAAGTTACAAAATACTGCCCACTACGAACGGGGGCCAACTCTGTGGGCGCCACCCAGCCAAGGCAATACCTACCTGGCATAGCAGGAATTGCCCCGCGTCCCAGTGCCTCGAACAGGCACATTCTATTTTTTGGGCAAGCCTTATGTACATATGCATACTCACAACTAGATAATAATCAAGCTTGATGATGTTGCAGTATCGAGCGGTAGAGGGCAGTAGTGTTGGCACATTCAGATTCAGTGTCCAGTTGGCGTTACTGTTTGCTTCCACTGAACCAGATTCCACTCTAGCAATGGTTTCGTTTATCGTTTCTGTTTTAAGTATCAAACCTCTTTTGGCGAGGTACTTGACACACTGAAAACATGAAAAGAGCATGCAATAACGTTTTTAACTAAGCCTCATAAAGGTAACTAGGTAGATTGTAGATTGAAGAGAAACTTAGAAACTATGAACAACACCAAAAATCGCTGAACTGTGCTACCTATAGTATGTTAGAAATGTGTCTCAACCGTAGCCAAGCCAGGTCGTTGGCAAAGTTAATGATGTCGATTGTTGCTGTTTTAAAGGGCAGAACCAGGGCAGGATTTACCAATAGGCCCCATGGGCCCCGGCCTAGGGGTGCACCATACTGAGGGGCGCAAAATTAATCCGTAGATTGTTTTGTTACCGGTATATCCTCCTTTTTTAATCATGTTGCACTTCAAAAAGTTATTTTTACAGTTCAAAAATAGACAAAACAGACCTTTACTAATTATGATTCCTTTTAAACCACCAATTTCGTATAATTTTATAATTTAAATTGTACTTTCCAAAATGTTGACACTTTTCCAAATTATATTGTGGCCATCATTTTCCAATAAATGTTTTGAAAGAGCAGATTTTTCGACTTCAGCTTTAGAAAAGGAATGTTGTTGTTGTTGTTTCCTATGGATAGCCCGGATTCCAATCCATCAGCTTTCTTGCGTTCCAATAGAGTTGTGTGAGGTTTCCTGAAGTTCTAGCAGTCACATCAAGTTTGTTGCAATGTAGCAGGTGCCCCTTATCCATTTTACATCCAGGTTCGTGACAAAGTGTGCATTCTTCAGATCTCAAGATGTTGATTCGTTTCAGATGAGCTGCAAGGCAGTCATGGCCAGTGTTGAGTCTGAAGAAGGCTACAGCTTCTCTTCTTGGTGTTAATTTATATTGATCCCATTTAGCATCAATGTTCTTCCATAATTTGGTTTCTGCTGTTTTCTTTGCCATTTCTTCATACCTGTTTTTGATAGTATTTTTCAAGATCCTTTTTGCTGACATAAAATCAGTCTGACTGACAGGTTGTTGTAGTGTGGTACCTTTTTTTTGCTAATCTGTCTGCCTCTTCATTACCTGCTATTCCAACATGAGAGGGGATCCACTGAAATGAGATCTGTTTATGGAGTCTTTGAAGGGTTTTTATCATACAAAATAAATCTTTCAGTTCTTTATTTTGAGGCTTATAATTTGACGAGACGGCTTGGATGGCTGCTTTTGAATTGTAAAGGATTGTTTAATGATTTATTAGGAGAAAATGTGAGTCTTGAATATTAATATCAGTTCAATTTGAATAATTCATTATGCATAGTTGCAGGTTGTATGCTGTAGTGTGAATATCTGTATAATGAGTCTTAAATGGTTTAAACTTATTTTAATATCCGGTTGGCCTATTTATTTACAGTTTATACTCACATTTAGAAACAGTTGATTCTCTCTTATTTTAATTTATTTAATTGATTTTACTTCACGAAGACCTTTCTGAGGTCTAAATTCCCCTTCCTTCACAATGGTATGAAGAGGGGGGGGGGGGGGGGTGGCAAAAACCCACGGGTCTAGGAGCGCATACAATCTAAATTCGGCCCTGGGTAGAACAGCAAGTTACTGTAATATCTATTCTGATTATTTAAACGTCATTGCAAGTAACACGTTATCCCCTCCAGTCCTGCTCCTTTGATTGTTCGTATGCCCATCTTGTGTTTTCCTGCATAGGCATGAATAAGAATATGATAGGACTTCAATCTTATAAACTGAAATACTTAATGCATCGAGAATTTAAATAATGGTTTTGAGTGATAGTAATACTAATCTATAATCAGATATAATGTAATTTACATCTAATTAATTATTCTAAATTCACTTGCTTGCTTTATTCATTGTTGATTATCAAATGACTGAAACAATATATTGATTATGATGATGTGTTTGGCGAAATGATTATGATACGAAGACGATGAAAAAGTTGATAATTTCCTAGAAACATAATGTGTTGTGGATATTATGTACATTTTTGTAAGGATTTTTCTTAGGTTAGGATGTAAAGCTAGATGTAAATGTGGGGATGACAAGCACCGTAACTTAGTATGGCTATTTTTTTAATTATTTTTGTTTATTGGGTCCGGTTGTTTATCATTTAGGATCAGGCTTCAGTGATCCATGTAGAGGCAATGTCACTATTACTGTATTTCAGAGATTTTTGGAGTCATCTACCTATTCTAGCTTTATTTTTGTATGGTTTTGACTTCTTTGTGAGAATTTATAGGAGTAAATGTAGGATGTTTTCTAATTCAGGTGGGTTATTTATAGGCTAGTCAGTACTATCCTATCGTACGCTTATATTGGGAAATGAAATTCCATTAATAGGAATTTCATTTCCCAATATAAGCGTACGATAGGGTCTGTGGACTTCAATAAATCCTAGAGAAATGTGTTTTTATAGTAGCCTCACTTTCCTAGTTAATGACCGCCCGTCTTTAAAACCTACCTGGTAGGATATGTTTACATTCCATAGCCGCGCGGTGCCGAGGCATTCACGGCTTAAGGCCGGTGAGCAGGTACTAGACTGGCGTCAACACCTTGTCTGCACTCCTCGTTGACAGATGACGGAAGCATCTTATTGGTCAAGAACCGTCATGTATTTGTCAGTCATAAATAATGGCAATTGTCGGCTCGTGCTAATGCTTAACGTTTGAGTCCCCGGTCGTTAACCAGGAAAGTGAGTCTACTATACCACAAATTTGAGTTATACTTGGATTAGTTTCCTTTTGTTCTTTCTTTCTTTCTTTCTTTCTTTCTTTTGAGCATGTGTTGGGCTAGTTCTAAAACCAACTATCCAACCCCAACCCGGCACGCCCCGTAATTAATGGTCTTATTCCACAGGGCTAGTTCAAATACATGATAGGTTGTGTGTACGATTTTTAGAAATTTCGGTGCAGGCAACTTGGCAATCACCTCATCATCCCCGGACTAAATGGCACGAAATGTATGTACAGTATTCCCATTACAGACGTTGAGGGCTTGCAGTGGGGACAAAGACGGTTATGTTTAGATTAGGAACTTTTGTCCGGAATCGTACCGTCTTCCCGCTACCCGAAAAAAAAATTTAAAAAATAACAACAACAAAAAAAACTTTACGAGCCTTACAGTAGTCGTATATGATGTGTAACATCTGACATAGAAGAAACCTCACATGAAATTGTTGATACACCAGTATTTTATAATATTATTGGCACAAATATTAATCTATTGAGAAAGGGAGTGTTTTACAGATATTGTAGTTTATAGGCCTAATACGGAACTCATTTTATTAGATGATTTGTAGCTTCCACCAGCACTAGCCTAAATAAAGAATACGATATGGATCAACTAGATTAATAGACGCGACACCGCTCATAACCTTAAATTCCTTATAAATAGACCAAATTGCGAGTAAATGCAATGCGCACAGCAGTAGATCATGAAAGGCTTGCCCAGTTCCCGGACCTCTTGATTCACAGACCAACACGTAATTTTATATGGATTCTGTTAAAATGAGTCATATTGATATGATTAGCAGCAGAGTATCAAGAAGGCAGTGCGCGAACAATCAAGAAGGCAGTGCGAGAGTAGAAATATCAAGTAGGCAGTGAATAAATTGTTATGTATTATTAGTGTGTAAATAAAAAATATTTATGTTCGACCCTCACTATTATGTGTTAGAAAACTGTATCATAATGATGGTCATTATAACACTGTTTTCCATTATGATACAGTTGCTCCAGCCAATCAGAGCTCGTTCATTGACCAATTAGGTAACGATACCTTCGCGCATGCACTCAAAATCCAACATGTCGGACATAAACACAACATCGAACTATAATAAATTACCGACATGGAATACGCACCGTCCATATGTTCGCGTAAATAAACTGGCGAATATGAGACAAGAAATAGCACTGTACCGGTACATTAATATCCCCAAAACCAATTTCTACACAGTGCGTGGTTTTGACACGACTTCAGTGACAGTTTTACTGAAAACTGGTGCGCAATCTGAACATATGGTATTGAAGCACACAGAGCGCATGCGTCGGTTGTCCAGAGAGCTTGGACAAGTGAGATATACTACCCACCGCAGCACCCGATTTTTTTTTGTCGTGTAGCCTCCTGAGAGGCCGAGTGCAGGTCTTTCTAGTCGACGCCCGTGGGCGACCTGCGCGTCGGGATGAGAGATGGAATGGATGAAGATGAATGAAACTGGGCAAGGATGGGGAAGGAAGCGGCCGTGGCCTGTCAGAAGGTACTGTCCCAGCATTTGCCTGGTGTTGAAAATGAGAAACCACGGAAAACCATTTCAAGGACAGCCGACGGTGGGCCTCGAACCCACGCGTCTACCGAGTCAGCAGAGAGCTTGGCCCCTTGACCTAACGCAGCGCTTTAGCCCGCGTAGCCACTACTGTCGGTAGTACCCGATCACAACATTCTACTGTAGTGACTGAACAGATATTTATGAATATTTATGTTAAAACATATAATAAAGTTATAATTATCGTCGAACATAAACAGTCGTATGCAACTCGCCTATAATGGTAATTAAGACACTCGTAAGGAAATTATAAAACTCGACCAGTTGTGCTTAACAAGGGCAAGCGCATGAGCATCCTTGAAACATACAAGGGAGGCAGTTAACATTCGTAAAAATCCCAATAATTTTAACAGAGACACTGGATATCAGCTAAGTGACACTTGGCTACCAGTTATTAAGGATCTAGGAAGATAGTTCCTCTCAGTCTCTCTGTTCTTCACCTATTTCAATTTGTACTTTTTCCTCTATGGCTACAGAGCCTGGATTTGATCTCCTTTGTCCGACACTGGAGGAGTTTCCATCTGTTTTTTCGCCGTTGCCTGTATGACGTTAGGTATCGTTCAGATACACTTCCCTTTTGTTTACGTTTCCTTATATCCATCTAACCCTCCCACCTCCTCCCCCTCCCCTTTTCTTTTGGACATCCTCATTCTTCGAAGAGTCTCTATATTTTCACCCCGCCCCCTTTTCCTTCTCCTTACTTACTACTCTGTCCGCCGTTCTACCATGGTCCATACAGTAATTTCTGGCAGCTGCTCTCTGGTGACCAACCGAGGAATTTATCTATATTTTTTGTAATTTTTGTAATCTCATTGATATACTTTCTTTGGCCCATTGTTTGATTTCCATTGAAAAAGGAAACGTATGGTTCTAATCTAAATACACACGGCATTAGCCCAAAAAAAACATGAATTATTTATATAATCCGGGCCGTGAAAGCCTTAATATACACACCCTGTATATGCATGCTATGCAAAAGACAACCTGCAGCTTTACAGCAGAGGAAAGATTCCGGGGTTCAAGGCTGTGGCAACAAATAATCACCCAAATTATGGGTTAGGAACCTACATAAGGAATAACATCAGCAACTACGAGGTCCTACAATCTACTTCAAATGACAACGTATTGTATTTATCAGGTGCGGATCTATAGTTTGGCTTTGGGGGGAGTCACAGAATCGAAATTGTTAAGAAAAATAGTATCACTAACAACGCAATCGCAAAATAACCAAACGTACAAAACCAGAACAATTTTTTGCAAGCTACATGGATAGAAATTTGATGCGTTTAGCGCACCAAAAATATTCGTACAAATTGCAACGGCGTGTTTTGCGACTTTTACACCGAGCTTCGAGAAAAGTATCAAGGTACGTTACAGTTTCGGCAAGTCGAGTTGGTACCGACAAAGGGAGAAAGTCACAGCTTAAATTGCCAACCAAGCTTGCAGTTTGGACGTCGGAAAAATTTTTTGGTGCGAAAAAAGCCCCAAATTCCTATCCGTGCATTGCTGCACATTCATCGTGACATCACTATAGACATCGATTCGGTAATCACAAGGTTTGCTAAACAAAATTGACGAGTTGATTTTGTTATATAAATAATCGTTTTTATATAACAGGTATGAAGTTGTAAATATGTACAGTTGTAACAGAACATAATTATTGCAATAAAGATATTTTCAGTATTGAATAAAATAAAATAAAATAAAAACTGTTTTTCAGTTAAAATTCCTTAAGTTTTATTTGTCTGGTTATTGTGTTTCCGTTTTTTGAGTTTGCAAAACAATTTGGTCTCTGTTTGGGAAGGGGGTCATGACCCCCGTGACCCCCCTCCCCCCTTGAATCCGCGCCTGGTATTTACAGCAACAATCAGGGTGGGTAACTTGACAATCATAAATTTATATAAACCACCAGAACACACCTGGCCTTCTCCACCTCTGCCCTTATTACAACACCCTTGTATAATCGCTAGAGACTTCAATAGTCACCATAATCTATGGGGATACCAAGAAAATGATGTAAACGGACAGAAACTTGTCGATTGGATGGAAACAGAAAACCTCAAACTCATTTATGATGCAAAAGATAAAGCGACGTTTGTTTCTGCGCGATGGGATAGGGGCTACACACCTGACCTGAGCTTCACCACACAGACTACGAACATGCTCAATGACGTGCGACGCACCGTACCAGCCAGATTTCCCCATAGTCAACATCAACCAATAATCCTTGAGACAGGACTTTTCATACCCACCATCCACTCATACCCAAAACCAAGGTGGAACTTCAACAAATCCAACTGGTCGGAGTATTCAAAACAGACAGACTCCAAGATAAGATGGCTAAAGCCTAGTTTTAACAACTATAACAGATTTATTGGTGTCCGAAAAGCTGCAGCTATCAATTATATTAGCTAAGAACTATCTTCAAATAGACGACGGAATAGGAAGATCGGAGTGGATATCCCAAACGAATGGCGATCCACTAAGCCCTATATTGTTCAATGTTCTCACATACGACGCCGCGAAATAAATAATAGGAGCCAACACATATATCTATGCCGATGATATGGCCATCGCAACGACGAATATAGGAGCTCCACAGACAGCAGTTGACACATTAAGCAAATGGGCAGAAAGAAACGATATAAAAATAAACGAAGAGAAGACTGAAATGGTAGTATTTAGGAAAGGGAGCAGGCTCACCGAGGCAGAAAATGTGAAATGCAACGGGAAACCCCTCAAAAGATCAAGCTACTTCAAATATCTCGGTTTCACAATCCACACAACAGGGAAGAGCTTTAGACTCCACATCAGAACAAGGACGGTGGCTGCAGTCAGAGCCATGAACGAAATCAGGAGCATCAGACTGCTATCAATCAGCGCAGCTATGGAACTATTCAGACTGAAGATATTACCCGTCCTTGTGTATGGAATCGAACTGGTATGGGAACATCTCACATACAAACAGTTAGAGGAGATTGAAAGAGTAAAAGCCAGGTACCTCAAGAGGGCTGTTGGAGTTTCAAAAAGTACGAGATCGGGACTGGTGTATGAACTCACCAGGGAAACGTTTCTAATAGAAGATCTGCGATCAACGCTGCTGCTGCCAACAAGTCATGCCTACAACAAACTTCTCCAAGATCTAAGAGAGAAGAAAAGAGACATACGACCAGACTTCTATAGTACCTGCGCGATGCAAGACAAAGCCTGGATGCAAGCGAACTATGAAATGCAACATGTCACTACAAGACTAGCGGTCCATGGCTTCCACCTCAAGCTATGCTCTAATAAGACGTTCCACGACGCGAACGATACCTGCATCTGTGTCCTGTGCCCAGAAAAATGTGATCAATACCACATTCTAAAGTGCAAAAAACGATATAGGTCAATCGCTGCTTATAGCAAGGACAACTTATCTTTATATGTACGGTAATCTTTGCTGTAATCATTGCACGGTTTGTGCGCATTTCTAATTATATATAAAAGCTGCAGCTAAACGATGTATACCAAGAGGTTATCGTAAACAGTACATCCCCGTCTGGGACGAAGAACGTGAGAGGCTTCTCAAAGAATTTGAAGACAATAGCGATCCTACAATTGCTTCAGACCTTCTACACCAGGGCCATCCGCACAGCACTCCGGCCGCGCTCTAAGCCTGTGCTCCGAGCGCTTTGGTGGAAGGTAGTTTCCTTAGGGGTGGGAGAAGCTTGGCTGGGTGAGCGCGCGTAGTCGCTAGTCTAGACCAATGCGCTTTGTTGACAGCGTGCAAGTAAGTCAGTTTCACAGTGGTCATCACTGAACATCATATTTGAAACAAAGGAGTGGCGAAGCAGCAACCTTCAAAGAAGAATGGGAAATTTCATGTTTCTGTACAGCTTATAAAGGGCATGCCAAATGTTTAGTGTGCCACCGAGATGTAATGTGTTTAAAGAAACACAATTTGGAATGGCGCTTCAGTGCCAACCACAGGGATGATTACGGTGATTTGACAGACGACAGTAGCCAATCGAAGTTGAAAGAATTGAAAGAAAATTTCAAGCAGCTCTTTTCTTTAAGTATCATTGTTTTAATTTTAAAATGCTTGTTTACAAACAAACAAATGACTTAATTAAATGAAGAACACTAAAATTGTTACTTGCCGTATTTCTGTCTAACAGGAGATAGAGGAGAGTGAGGTTGGTGGACCCAATTTACGAGCAAGCTACAAATGTTCGATGCGAATTGCCAAAGCTGGGAAACCCTTCGCGGGAGGGAATTTAATCAAGGAGTGCGGCGACATGTGTTCGTCCTACGGAGCTAGTTGAGAAATTAGAAAAAATCTCACCCTGTAGGCCTATATGAGGTATATTTTTATGGCAAAACAGCCCTTTCAATATGATGTAAACAATCCCACAAAAGCCGTCGACCGCACGACTCTACGTACGCATTTTGTCAGCGCGGTCGGAACATCGTCCGTCTGTCTCAGGTCTCCTAGCTGTCACAGTGTAGTGGTGGTAGGGGAAGGAGCGCTAGTCTGACTGTCCAGTTCTCTCCGAGCGCGGCCGCGCTCTCAGAGTGCAATGACTGGATGGCCCTGTTCTACACTCATTAAATGAAAACAGACGTACCAAATGGCAGGAAACTGTGGAATCTCTGGACTTCACACACTCCAGTAGAAAGTCTTGGCCATTAATTCGGGAACTGGGCACAGCAAAAAACACAGTGAGACAAATATTCAGTGTAAATTTGGACGATGTAGCCAGTCATATGATAGCTACATCAAAGACAAGAAAGGAAAAGCATATAATAAGAGAAGTCAGATATCTACTGAAAGCAAAAAAGCAGTCAGCTCCTCAAACATCCGAGTTCTCTGCCTCATTTCAAGTACAATAAATTATGGAAGCCATGAAAATCATAAAACCAGGAAAGGCTGCCGGTGTTGATGGTATCTACGCAGAGTTTCTTTTACACTGCGGTCCTGCTACTATTAGATGGCTGAACAATTTCCTTACTAACATCCTAGAAACAGGTAATCTGCCATCACTCTTCAAAGAAAACTAGGATCATTGCTATCCTCAAGCCAAACAAAGATCCTTCAAAAGTTGAAAACTACCGCCCCATTGCCCTTCTGAGTGGACACTGAAGCTTCTGGAGAGACGAATCCATAACAGAATCTTTTCTACTATCAAGAAAGGTGTTCCTATAGAACAAGCTGGTTCTAGACCGGAAAGAGGTTGTGAGCAACTCCCATCGAAAATGGATTTGAGAAGAAGTTGATAAGTATTGGTGTCTTCTTATACCTAACTGGCGCGTACGACACCGTCTGGAGGGACAGATTGCTGCTCAAATTCATTAATTTCATTCCATGTCGGAAATTAACCACCCTGATAGGAAACATGCTAAACAACAGATTCAGGTATTTTCAGAGGACTCTACAAGCAAGGTGCACAAAATAAACGTCGGACTTCCTCAAGGATCAGTGCTGGCCCCACTTCTTTTTAATCTATACATACTCGATCTTCCAGAAACCAAGCCCAGAAAATGTATTTATGCTGATGACAGACTACACACAGATGTGGTTGGTAGAAGGCCGGTAGGAAGACCAAGGAAGAGATGGCTAGACCAGGTGAAGGAGGACATAGGAACAAGGGGAGTTAGCTGGGATAGAATCCTGAAAGAAGAATGGTACATGGACAGACGCAAGTGGAGGGCGCTCGTAAACTAAACCCGGTCAACTGGAGTAGAAGACAGATGATGATCACATTGCTTTGATCACACAGAATCAAAACTTCCAAGGAGCAGAAGCGTCATTGACATCAAACTTGAAGATATGAGATGATTATTTCAAACAAAACTGCTTACAACCAAATGCCCAAAAGACTGTTGTATCAACTTTAAACCTACGGAATAAAGATGCAAATCACCAACCTATAGTTACATCCAGAAGACAGATTCTCCAATATTGCAGCAATCCAAAAAACCTAGGGATGATCTTAGATAGGTCAATGACATTTAAAACACATTTGAAGAGCACAGCAGCTAAAGTCAAAACCCGGAACAACATACTCCAGAAACTGACAGGGACCTCCTGAGGCGCCAACGCAACAGTTCTCCGATCCACAGCTCTGGCTCTCACGTACTCAGTCGCAGAATACTGCTGCTCTACATGGCTTTATAGTGCCCATACCAAAATTGTTGACACACAACACAAGAAATGCTCATCATTACTGGATGTCTGCGATCCATACACACTCACTGGCTACCAGTACTAAGTAATATTCCACCTCTTCCCCTTAGAAGACTCCAGTCATTGAGGAACATATGGAAGAAAATCCAAAACAATCAATCGCTGCCATTACACTCCGTGCTCCCAGTAACTTCAGCACAGCGACTGAAGTCCAGGCAGCCATCATGGAGAAGAGCAACCAGCCTGCAGGACGACAACTTCAACATCCTAGATACCTGGAATACCAAATGGCGGGAACAAACGTCCTTGACACACCATCAGTTAATTGAAACTCCTTGGGTTCGGCCTAAAGCATTTCATCTATCTCGGTGCCAATGGTGCGCACCGAATCGGATAAGAACGGGCCAAGGAAGGTGCGCAGAGATCCTGAACCAATGGGGTTGGAAGTCCTCTCCTGCATGTGACTGCGGCGAAGAACAGCAGACTATGGATCACGTAGTCTTCGCATGTTCTCTCGGAGCATTGAAAGGAACATTGCAAGACTTACACAAGCTATCCCAAGAAGCCATTGACTGGCTTCAACTGTACAATTTTGGACTCTAGTTTTTCAAACTTGAGATGAACTGTATCTTAGTGTATATCTCGTCTTGTCTATGAACTTGCCAAGGAATCGTTTTACTTGGAGGATCTCCGATTAAGCCTGCCTTCTACTGAGGCTTCCGTCAAACTACTGGAACGTGGGAGGAAGAAAAGAGCAGAGATAGACATTGATTTCTACGGTTCATCAGCGATGATCGATCGCACCTGGACCAACACGAACCAGGAGCAAAGACATATCCTCACGAGACTGGCCATACATGGTTTCCACCACACATTTGTGAGAACAAGCTTTTCCACTCGCCGAATGAAAGATGTGTGTGTGTGAATTATGCGGACGGAGGTGTACGCTGTATCACATCACAGTGTGCCGGAAGAGGACGAAATCTTTGTCTGATTATAGTGAAAACTAATACCCATTCGGGTAAAAGATATTTCAGTGTTATGTTTACTCATTTAGCTTGTAATTAATGCTCTTTCGAGCGCTCCTTAATAAATTTATTGTATACTAGCAGTAGTACCCGGCTTCGCCCGGTGGAAAGATGATAATATTTCAGTCTCCTTAACACTCAACGTCATAAATTATATATATTTATGTATTCATTTCTTACATTATCAAACCCAGTGACAATGTTTATACTTAAGTCACTATGGGAAGGCTCTGTAAAATAATGATCATTCTCGTGATATTTGTCTTCAGTCCGAGTCGAGATATGTCGTTAGCGGTCCCAGAATTCGTGACATCTCAGTCGTAGAAGACTTTATGTGGTGGTGATTAGAAATATAATGGACTTAAAATCTAGGTCATTTACCCCAAATGACGTTGAGGGCGTAACATCTAGGTAATTTGCCCTACTGATCAGGATGATATTGAAAATTACTACATAACTGACATATGAAACTTAGAAAATAATAGAAACAGTTATTTTTAGGACTCACATTTCGGGAAAGACTTGATTATTTTTTGCCAAAGAGCTCCCACTTAGATCGCTATCTGGTTAAAAGTTTCGTCTTGTTAAGGTTTAAACTGTACGATAAATGTCTGAAGCAATTCCTCAAAGAGAAGCTTCCAGATTTCGCAGTCGATATATCGTTAACGTTCCTGAGCATCCAGTTGTCTTTTCTTCTGACGCAAAACATCTTCTACATAGTGATGATGAACATAGAAGCGACTACTGGCACATGTAACTTATCAACGAATGGGAATAATTGATACTTTAAAGGAATGAGAGGTCATTTGCCCTTTTGATGAGGATCACAATGAAGACTACTACTACTACTACTGAACGGGTATATCAAACTTACAAACTAATGGAAATACGTATTTTTAAAATCACAGGCTGGTAGACTCTGGTGTTGCTTAGTAGTATAATGGACGTAACATCTAGGTCATTTGCCCCTTTGATGAGGATGATAATGAAGACGACTATTACTGAACGGGTATATCAAACTTACAAACTAATGGAAATACATATTTTTAAAATCACAGGCTAGGTAGACTCTGGTGTTGCTTAGTAGTATAATGGACGTAACATCTAGGTCAATTGGCCCTTTGATGAGGATGATAATGAAGACGATTACTACTGAACGGGTATATCAAACTTACAAACTAAAGGAAATACACATTTTTAAAATCACAGGCTAGGTAGACTCTGGTGTTGCTTAGTAGTATAATGGACGTAACATCTAGGTAATTTGCCCCTTTGATGAGGATGATAATGAAGACGACTACTACTGAACGGATATATCAAACTTACAAACTAATGGAAATACACATTTTAAAAATCACAGGCGATGAAGACTGTGGTGTTACTTAGTAGTATAATGGACGTAACATCTAGGTCATTTGCCCTTTTGATGAGGATGGTAATGAAAACTACTGTTGAATTGACACGACAAACTTACAAACTACCGTGATAGAAAGAAATATTTCAAAATTCACAGGCGATGAAGACTTATTGTGTGTGGTGATTAGTGGTATAAAGGGTGTAACATCTAGGTCATTTGCCCTTATGATAATAATAAGGTAATGAAAAATGACTACTAAACGAACATGGTGTAATTTTAAATCTGATATAGGTAATTCAGATTACTACCTTCGATGTCTTCCAAAGTCTGAACGTTATATTCTGGCTTAGGCCTATACTCGATGCGTGTAGTGAAAGAGCTTATCGAGTACTGCTCGGGTCCAAGCTGCACGTAGCTGAGAATATCGCAGATGATGACGATATATGATGACAGACGTTCGGGGGGGTTCCCGGTCCTATTCACATTGACCGGTGAATCACTCATTCTTTCGTAACACTATAGCGGTTTGAGCAAAGACCCTGTATGAACATCAGCATAGTCAGCAATAACAGGTAACACGGCGGGGTCTGGACATTTTTCACATTTTACCTCGCGATGAATGAGCAAGCTATTCTCACCCCTGCCCCCTCTTCCCCCCTCCACCCACCAGGGTCACAACTTGTGGGACGTGGGTTTGCGACCACGGGACCCCAGCTGAGTCCGGCATTGCTTCTACTTACTGGTGCCGGGCACCTTTCAGTTCCCTTTCCTGGCAGCCTCCCTTGGTCAAACTCTTGTTCTCTTCCGACCCCGATGGTATCAGGTTATCCGAGGCCTAGCGACTCTTTCACTTTCCCGCCTTAATTGGCCCTTGTCTAATCATTCCTGATAGCCTCATTCTTTTCTTAATATCTCATATCTTCTGCTCAAGACCCTCAAGGAGGCAGGGTGTGTGTAGCCCTGGTGCACCCTGGATAGTGCTACATCCTCAAGGGCTCATGGCTGGTGAGTTCAGGAGCTGGCAACCCTGAAGGTTTCCTGAGCGGGTCCGGTTTTACCCCTTTTTTCCATTGCCTTTGGGACGGACCCTGTCCACTTTCCGGGAATGGAGTGGTCTGTCCGCAATTTCAAGCAGACAGTATTACTCGCAGGGTACCAAAGGGTAAGTATACAAATTTTGGTGCTGATCGGTGAAACGGTGTAGATTTGGACCAAAGGGCCTAAATGCAGAGATTGGGTTGGACTGTCCGAAATTTCAAGTGGACAGGGTTACCCGCAGGGTTGCAAAGGGTAAGTATACACATTTTGGTTCTGATCGGTAAAACGGTATAGATTTGGACCAAAGGGCCTAAATGCAGAGATTGGGTTGGTCTGTCCGAAATTTTAAGTGGACAGGGTTACCCGCAGGGTTGCAAAGGGTAAGTATACAAATTTTGGTTCGGATCGGTGAAACGGTGTAGAAGTTTGCCAAAGGGCCTAAATGCAGGAAATGGGGTGGTCTGTCCGAAATTTTAAGTGGACAGTGTTATTCACAGGGTTACATAGGGTCAGTATACAAATTTTGGTTGAGATCGGTGAAACGGTGTGGATTTGGGACAAAGGGCCTAAATGCAGGGAATGGGGTGGTCTGTCGGAAATTTCAAGTGGACAGGGTTACCCGCAGGGATCCGAAGGGTAAGTATACAAATTTTGGTTCAGATCGGTGAAACGGTGTGGATTTGTCTACATAACAGACAGACAGACAGACAGACAGACAGACAGACAGACAGACAGACAAACATTGAGCTTTATATATAGAGATTCATGTATATTTGCAAATAATTGTAATATCTATTCCTTCTACCATCATACGATAAATAAATAAATAAATGTGTGTGTATGAACGAATCATACTGCCAAGGGACATTTGGAATGGTTTTAGTAGTTAGCATGACTAATATACTCACTTGCTGTAACTTGCAGTGTACGCCAAGCACTCTCTTCCTAGTTTTGTTAGATACTTGGATGGTGATGGGTATAACCTCACCCGCGGTGTAACCCGTTAAAGGCAATTCCACTTGCAGGGTAAAGGTTCCGGACCGCCAGCAACATGTGTGACTATAGGTTTCTCTCTTCACCTGGCATGGCTCCTGAACATAATATGGGACAGATATAATCTTAATGAAAGAAAGAAAGAAGATTTAATGATGAAAATGAACAATGTGTGTTAAGCGCAGTTTATTCAGGGTTCCAGAGTGCTGTCAGCTTAACACGGAGTAGCTGTTAATGCAAGTAAATGCACACGTGTAAAGTGCAGTGATTTCAGGTCTCCAGAGTGTTGTTAGCTTAACACGGAGTAGCTGTTAATGCAAGTAAATGCAAACGTGCAAAGTGCAGTGTATTCAGGTCTCCAGAGTGTTGACAGCTTACTACGGAGTGGCTGTTCATGCTAGACATTACAAGTCTACAAGGCGCAGTGCAACAGGAATCCATAGCATTGGTGGTTAACATGGAGTTGCTATTAAAGCTAGTAATTGCACGCGTACAAAGGGCAGTGCAACCAGAACTCTTGAGCGTTGTTAGCTTAACACGGAGTGGCACTTAATGCTAGTAATTGCACATGTGGAAAGCGCAGTGTAAACGGAACTCCAGGGCGTTGTCAGCTTAACACGGAGTGGCTCGTATTGCTAGTAAATTCACGTGTGCAAATTTGCAGTGCAACCAGACTCCCAGAGCGTTGTTAACTTATTACTAAGTGGCTGTTAAAGCTAGTAATTGCACGTATGCAAAGTGCACTGTTTCAGGGCTCCAAAATGTTGTTAGCTTAACATGGATTGGCTGGCATTGCTAGTAATTGCACGTGAGCAAAGTGCTGTGCAACCCGAACTCACGAGCGTTGTCAGTTTGACACGGAGTTGCTGTTATTGCTAGTTAATGCAGGTGTGCAAAGTGCCGTGTATTCAGAGCTCCAGAAAGTTGTCAGCATAACACGGAGTAACCGTTAATGCTAGTAATCGTACATGTGCAATTTGTAGTGTGTTCAGGGCTCCAGAGCGTTGTCAGCTTAACACGTAGTGGCTGTTTATGCTAATAATTGCACCAGTGCAAAGTGCAGTGAAACCAGAACTCCAAACATTGCTCCACATGAAGGACATGCAAAGGGGTCGACGCCATGATGAATTAACATTTGCCCCTTTGCATGTCTTTCATGTAGAACAACGTTTAATTTCATATTAGCATAGAACCTCATACATGTCGCACATGGAAAGCCACATTTACTAAGAAAATATTATTTCACCCCCTAGCAGGGATAGGTTTTATTTTGGGGTTGAAATAAGTTGTCCATAGCAAAGCCCCCGTCAGTCCGAGTCCAACAACACCTCATTCGAGAATCTACGACCAAGGGTTCGGGAGATATCGGCTTGCATTGGGAGTAGTGGTGGGGGAGTTAGAATGCCCACTGCTCCCCTACTCGCGTGTTAAGTGCATTGTATTCAGGGCTCCAGAGCGTTGTTAGCTTACCATGGAGTGGCTGTTAATGCTAGTAATTGCACGTGTGCAAACCGCAGTGCAACCAGAACTCCAGAGTGTTGTCAGCTTGACACGGAGTTGCTATTGATGCTAATAATTGCAGGATAAAAATTAAGTTATAACCGAAAATTTTAACTCAAATAGAAAGTTTACTTTATATAAAGAGCTTTTGGTTTACTTCGGTCCCAACACTCTAAGCAATAATCATCCTAGCATGGGCAGAATAACGTATGTAACCGTATTTCCCTTCAAACGATGTAGGTACGTACAGTGGTAGTCTCGTGGAAAATGGAAATGTATGAAGTCCGATATGTAGGATCATTATACCAGTGCAGGATTCGACAATTATGTCAGACGATATGGCAGCTTCAGCCACAGGCAGCAGAGGTTCCCTTCGCAGAACAATATTACATATTAAATAAGAGGAACACGTTGTCTACCAGCCATTCTGCCATAACTAAGCCTGCTGAAATGATGGCAAAATATCACCAACGAATCAACTCTGGGCGTGGCAAAAACAGCCTAAAGGTGCCTGTTCGCTGGAGAGTGATCTTCATAGAGCAAGTCTAGCTAGACCGCTCTAGCTAAACTGAGTGCGTGTACACTGTAGAGTAATTTTCCCTAGGTAAAGCATTCGTAGAGCGGAGATAGACAAATCTACCTAGAGCACTCTCTGGACCTGTGTACACTGTTAAACGTAAATGCACTAGGTAGAGCAACGCTAAAAATTTCTGAGAGCAGTGTGCGTCTAGGTTTTATTGCGCTGTGTTGTGAAGATAAATGTCTTCAAGAGAGCGTTTAGTATATGTGGTGGTGGTGTTGTTTGAGTCTTCAGTCTTTAGACTGGTTTGATGCAGCTCTCCATGCCTCCCTGTCCTGAGCTAATCGTTTCATCTCTACATAGCTCCGACACCCTACATCGGAGGCAATCTGTTTAACATATTCTAACCTTGGTCTACCCCTACAGTTTTTGTCCTCGACCCTTCCTTCCATAACTAAGCTTGCTATTCCTGGGTGTCTTAGTATGTGTCCTACCAACCTATCTCTTCTCTTCATTAGCAGTCGCCATAAACATCTCTCCTCTCCCACTCGTCTTAATACCTCTTTGTTTGTAACCCTATCTACCCATCTGATCTTCATAATTCTCCTGTAACACCACATTTCAAATGCTTCAAATGGTGGTGGTGTGTGCCTTGTTAAATATATATATTCGTAAATTTAAATATAGCCTAGGTGTTTTACGGAAATTTTGTTTGCTAAATATATGGCAAACTTAAAAACAGTTTTCGTTTTGAATATATTCATGTAGTACATAATTAATTGTTTGATGAGAAAATCACTGCATATATAAATATAGTACATTTCCTATGTTTCTCCACTCCCCCTAAAAATAAAAACCGCGTTTTTACTTTCCTCTACATTTTCTTGAAGTGGTGTACAGTACTTGAGATGGTCCTCACCCAATCTGAGTTTCTAATTATAAACTTCAATGCATCAAAATACTCCCAAGTACTCTTCTTAATGCCACCTTCATCGCCATTTTTTTTCTTCATAATTTTCGGCAACAGCATTGAATTGGCAGCGGAGGTTGTGAAACGTTCTGCAAATTTCTTGCATAGTGCTTCCAATGGATTCTGCTATCACCCGAAACAACTGTGCTTTCAAATTTCTGACTCTGTATTCTTCCACAGTACAATTCCAAGGTTTTGGATGGGCTTCAATATGTTCAATTTATGTTATTGTTTTTCCGCGACTCCACACAAATTCAGTCATATTCAAACACTATAATAATAAACAAATAACCACAACAATCCACCACGGACTCTACGTAGAGCACTTTCCAATATTCAACCGGATGAATAGAGCTAGACTGGTCTAGCTAGGGCACCCAAATACTGTTTACACAGTAGAGTCAGCCGGCTCTAGCTAGAGCTTAGAGCGATCTCCGCTAGGGTTCTCTACCACCTGTGTACACTGGAGAGGAGCTTAGAGTGCCCTAGGTAGAGCTACTCTACGCTCTAGCTAGGGCAAATCTCTCCAGTGCACAAGCACCATAAGACACTACAGCTGACAGCATAAAAATAATACATAGACTTAGAAAGCCAAAAATCAATGCCTCACCTTCACGCCTGGTTCAGTATTTAAATCCAGGTTTGAAATCACGGTGAATGGAGATTTAACCTCTGGTCCAACATTCTGAGCAATAATCATCTTAGCATGAGCAGAATAACTTATGTTACCGTATCTCCCTTCATACGATGTAGGTACGTCCAGTGGTAGTGTCATGGAAAATGGAAATGTATGTTGCCCTTTAGTTAGGGTCATTATACCACCTACAAGAGAAAGGGGAATACATATTATGTTCTGTACCCATATTTGCTGGACACAAATCTGCCAATATCTGAAGATAGAGGTGGAGTGCAGCGTCTTGAAGTCCTCGGCTAGAAAAATTCCGAAGTGCTAGTGGCAAAAGAACAGGAAAAGGGTACACCTAGCTAAGATTGTGATTATATAGGGCTCGGATTTTTAGGTGGTTTATTTATTTATTTATTTATTTATTTATTTATTTATTTATTTATTTATCGTATGGCTTTTAGATCCGGGAGTGTCCGAGGACATATTCGGCTCTCCTGAGTCTGTAGCTGCTTCCAGCGGACAACCTTAGGGTGAGCTACAGGTTCCGTTCAATTTCAATAGTTCCAACTTTCGCTACCAGATATCAATGGTACCTAGTGGTGAATGTTGGAACTTTGATAGAGCGTTCCTACGAAATCTAACCTAACAACTTAGCTTCACATAAGTTTAGTCTGTGGAAGGATCTTTTACATGCCATAAATCGATGACATGGGACCGCCGGTATTACTTCCCCTCCGAAGAAAGGCATACTGAAGGATTTTTAATGCTCTTAAAAAATCCGACTACTTCGGCCGGGTTTGAACCCGCTATCTTGGGCAACAGCAGTTCAGCATGCTACCAATATGTGACAAAAATGTAAAAATATTTAATTATAATTTAATTTATTATTGTGAATATAAACGATATGCAGTACTACGAATGCAATTTAGGTTATGTCTCAGTGACTACTGAAGCATTTCAATACACAACGAGATACATCTTGAGGTTGTCCATCACAAATGACCGACGATAATCGCGAAACACTTTTTCTGAAGGCGCGAAACTGCAGCAATATGTTTCTTGCCCTTGAGGTGTTGTGTTACTTGAGATCGCTGTTCAGCCTTGATTGCTTTCCCACATGGTTGGCAGAACAGAACGCCCATCAGAAGTAAAATTATCTTTAAATTCTGCAACAGACGATAACTTGTAGTTGTTTTTACTCTAGGCACCTTAGAACTGCCTTACAATTCACAGTGCCAGAAGTGAACTGAATGTGAGTGACACTGGTTCCAAGGTAGCTGGGGGAGGGGAAGTTCTAGCACTTGGTGCAATATGGCTATGGACAAGGAAATCCCCAGCTTCCACAGTGAGTGGCACGGGGCGACAAGTTAAGAATAACACAGTTGCAAGCTGACATACGCTCTGCATGAAGATTAGATAGCTCTCAGGTTTTTCTCCGTTGAAGTAACACAGAACAAAAATGCAATAAACTGAAATAACTAGCATACTGATTTAAAGAAATTTAATTATTATGTGGTTTTATGTGCTAATAAATGAAAAGCAGGAATTTGTGTAGGCTATTTATAGAAAAAATGCTTCAAATATGTATTTAGGCCTACATAAAATAATAATTATTTATATAGGAATCTCTGTTTCGCGGGCTTATAGGCCATGTTCCAAGGACATTTTGTCGTCCTGACGTTTCGCTGAATACTGCGTTCAGCATGTTCACAGGTTACATTAAGCGAGGTAAAACAAGTAAACAGAAGATATATAAATAGTCAACAACCCACACATAGAGGCTACCATAGCAACGGCGTACCACATAAAAGTAATGCATTAAGGACAGGGCTGCTCTTCTGTTGCATCTTCTCGTCTACGACGGTCAATGAGGGCAGGCTTGAGGGGACTAAGGACTGGAAGCCAAGCTCTGTTCACACGTTCTGCTTCCTCCTTAAGATTGAAGCTGTTAGTATGCTTCAGGATTCCAATGGCCTCCCTTTGTAGCCTGGCATGATAAGACACCGTGGTGGACAGAACTTCGGTGTCTCCATATCTTATGTCGTGACCTGCGAGTAGCGAGTGTGCTGCTACAGTGGATTTATCTGTTTGTCCCAGCCGGCTGTGTCGTTCGTGCTCCTTGAGGCGAGTGGCAATACTTCTTTTCGTTGTTCCAATATATACTTGGCCACAATCACACGGGATTTTATAAACCCCTGCCGCGGTATGAGGATGTCGCTTATCTTTAGCGGACCTAAACATGTCCTTAATTTTTCGTGTAGGCCTGTATATGGTCTTTATATCATGGGACTCGAGTAGCCTCCCTATTCTGTCCGTGACTTTTTTATATATGGAAGAAAAGCTCTAGCCAGGGGCTGTTTGTCTCCAATTACCCTTGTAGTAGGACGTCTCGGATGGAGTGCTCGCTGGATATCTTTCTGGCTGTACCCATTGGCGCGTAAGGCCTCGTTGAGGTGTACAATTAATAATTTACTTAATAATTATTTACCTAAAAATCCAAGCCCTAGTGATATAGCTCTAACTACAAGGATACAGGGTCGCTAAATACAAATGGAGAGTGAGAAACTTGCGCTCCTCGGTGGTTAAGGGTGACACACCGGGGATATAAACTCCCACTACTCCTATAGCACAACACTACGACCACCTAATTCGCTACACAGATAATGCAGATTGTTATAAAAGGATCAGAGAAACGTAAAAATGTGTCTGCGTTTATTCAAAATGATGATACATAAATGATAATAAAATGAACCCTGTCTTCTTCAAATAATAATAATAAAATAAAAATCTAGCGTCAGCTGTTTAAAACTTAGCATCAGCAACTGCTGTACCCTACCTTCAAGGAGTAAAATTGAAAAATAAGAACTCTCGTTAACAATTCTAACAATAACTCTATACAGCTCCTCCTTGATCCTAATCCATTTCTAATCCTAGCTGTATCCTAATTTTAAACTCTTCGTCCTAAAATTATACTTATATTTACAAAATGTACAACGCTTACTTCACGTTGTTATCAATCTATGGATTGTCTTTATATAAATTCCACACTAACATGTCGTATTCGGTGCGTTTTGTCAAAATAAATCGAATAATCCGAGCAACAAAGCTAAGATTACAATAAGTCTCATTATAGGTTTCTTTAAAATAATGTTACGGCTGTGAGTTTGTGTCATCGCTCGCCGCATGAGTCACAACTGCCCCAGGGCTGGGCTGTGGCCTGCCTCCTGTATTGCGTGCGCCTTATGCAACAGGGCTACTAGGACAAAGGGATAGTCCAGAATATTCGTGACTGGACCAGCGATGGAAACCACGAGAAGCCGTGAACCCTGGATGGATCTAGAAGCATTTATTGAGTCACCGGCCTGCTATATAAGTGCGACCTGTCAAGCATTGGTTGTTGTGTTCTACGAGCTAGTGTGAGCGATTATTCTGAGCGACAGAAGTGTGGTGACTTGCGAAACCCCTAGTGAAGCTGATTCTCTTGACACCGAGGAAGTGACTGTGGTGCTTGTGAAACAGTGTATAGTACAGTGACAGACCTAGTGCAGCTATTTCCAGCTAGCGTACGGGACCGGACTCATTAGCGAAGAGGATTAACTGTGGTCTGTTGACAAGTGAAAGGGAAAGTATTCTCGACGTGAGGAAACTGGAGTAAGGTAATGATTGCTGTTGAGTAGTGTATTTTTCTGGCTGCAATAAAATTAATTATTTCTTTAAGCAGTAATTGGTGTTGTGCTTTATACCCACCGTAATCCAGTTAACAAAGGTGCCACTAGGGGGTGGCACGCAGCAACTTGTGTCAGAAGCCGGATTACGAACTCAAGCACAACACCTGACGGTCCTGGTTTCAAAACCCGAGCAGGTCATTTTCTCTAATTTTCCTGTGAGTGCATGCCCTTTACAAGACAAACAACTAAAATGGAGGAGAAATTTGCAGCATTGCTAGAAAAGTTAAATGGCATGGAAACCAAGATGGAGGACGGCCAGAAGAATTTAACCAAGGAGCTAACTGCCAAATTAGAAGACGGCCAGAAGAAGATGGAAGACGGTCAAAATAAGTTAGCGGAGGACCTGAAGAAGATGGAGGACGGCCAGAAGAAGATGGAGGATGGCCAGAAGAAGTTAGCCGAGGACCTAACTGCCAAACTAGAAGACGGCCAGAAGAAGCTAGCGGAGGACCTGAAGAGGATAGAGGACGGCCAGAAGAAGATGGAAGACGGTCAGAATAAGTTGACACAGGACCTGAAGAAATTAGAACTGGGTCTGCGTGAGGAAGTCACGGCAGTGGAAAAGAAGTTCGACGCCTTACAAGTGGAAGTTGCCGAGCTGCGCCAACGCCCGCTGATGGGGGTGGAGGAGAAATTCAACGTCTTACAAAAGGAAGTTGCCGAGCTGCGCCAACGCCCACTGACGGGGGTGGAAGAGAAATTCAACGCTCTACGAGAGGAAGTTGCCGAGCTGCGCCAACGCCCGCCCACCGTTACACCGGGAATATCAGGAACGGGACATAGCAAAGTGACGCCCCCAACCTTCGACGGAAAGGTCCCGTGGAGCACCTACTTACGTCAGTTCGAGGCGGCCTGTTCCATAAATAACTGGAACAACACAGAAAAGGCTACAGTTCTCATTGTAGCGCTGAGAGGTGACGCCCTTAACGTCCTTCAGGCCATCCCGACTGAATCCCAGGACTACGCTTCCCTGATCGCCCATATGGAGTCCCGATATGGAGATAGCCATCTTCAGCAGGCCTATCAGATGCAGCTCCGGACCCGGGTACAGAAGAACGCGGAAACCCTGCAGGAGTTCGAGATGGACATCGCACGCCTCGTAAGGCTCGCCTACCCAACAGCGCCGGCCGATTTTCTGGAGCAGATAGCGACGCAGACTTTCACCGATGGGCTACGGGACCCGGACACCCAACAGGCGCTGCGACTCGCGCGCAATAAGACCCTGGCAGATGCGCTGAGCCACGCACTTGAGTTCGAGACGGCAAAGCAGGTATCTAGAATGCGCGCGCGGGTGTGTCAGGTGGACGTCGACGGACCAGCCAAAGCCGGCAAGACCAAGCCCCTGGCCGATGAACTGATGGAGGCGCTAGGCCGGTTCTTCAAGAGTCGCAGTACCACCAACAAAAACGTAGCCGAAGGACATCTGGAGAGGCGGCCCGGAAGAGGACTACTGACCTGCTGGACCTGCCGTAAGAGAGGCCACCTGAGCAAGGACTGCGGTGATCGCCGCCGCCAAGGGTTTCCGTCGGGACAGTCAGTCGTAGGGAAACAGTGCGGCCCAGGAAAGCAAGTATCTGCCAGCCTTGAGGGGCAAAGGTTGGCTTGTGACAGTCGTCAAGTCCCGGCAGTCCAAGTGCGTGTGACGAAGTTACGGAGGGGCAATAGCAGCCTGATGGTCGACGGAGTCGTCAACGGAGTGAGCTGGCCCATGCTAATCGACACGGGAGCATCGAGGACCATCGTCAGCCCCACCGTGATCCCGAAGTGGAGAGTGCAACCCACACAAAGGAACCTCCAGCTAATAACCGCGACCGGAGAGACCGCACCGGTACATGGCGAAGCATCACTGGAGTTCGTCATTGGTCGACGGGCGATAAAGCATCCAGTGCTTGTGGCTGACGTATCAAATGAAGTGATCATCGGACTGGACTTCCTGGACCAGAACAACATCATCTTGGATCTGAGTACCAACACTCTGCACTTCGGAAGTGAGGAACTTGCTTTGCAACCAGCACACGAGGCCGTCGCCGCACGACGAGTAAGGCTGAGAGAGGACGTCATCGTTCCCGCCAGGACGGAGGTCAGCGCTGCCGTAATTGTCGACGGAACTGCTGAGGGAGTGGCGGCTGTCATCGAGCCAAAATATGAGGACATCCAGACAAAAGGATTGCTAGTTGCCAAGACTCTCATCAACACGACGTCTCGGCCGTACGTCCGCCTGTCCAACCTGAACGACTACGATATTACGGTTCACCGGGACACCAACCTAGGAGTCTGCGAGCCCGTTACCTGGACTGCCCGCATCACAGACACGACGGACGGACACCTGCAGACGCACAACCGAAGAAGACGCGCCCTGCCAGAAGAACTACAGAAGCTGTACCAAGGATCCCAGGACCATTTAGACGAGGAGCAATCACGCCAACTTCAGGACCTGCTACGCGAATTCCAGGATGTCTTCTCCGTGGGGAGCAAAGACTTCGGCAGGACAAGCTTGGTCCAGCACAGAATCGACGTTGGGGACAGCGCACCGATTAGGGCCCCATTCCGACGTGTCCCGCTCGCCAAGCAAGCCGAAGTCGACCGGATGGTAGAAGAGATAAAGGAGCCATCACATAGTCCTTGGAGTTCTCCGGTCGTGCTAGTGAAGAAGAAGGACGGTTCCACCAGTTTCAGCGTGGATTACAGGCGGGTGAATGACGTCACGAAGAAGGACAGCTACCCTCTACCCCGGATCGACGACACCCTGGACACCATATCAGGGTCGAGATGGTTCTCCACCTTGGATTTGAAGAGTGGCTACTGGCAGGTGGAGGTCCACCCTAAGGACCGCGAGAAAACGGCGTTCTCTGTGGGCAGCGAGCTCTGGCAGTTCACCGTCATGCCATTCGGTCTGTGCAACGCCCCTGCGACCTTCGAAAGGCTAATGGAGTCTATTCTGAGGGGACTACACTGGAAGACCTGCCTGGTCTACCTAGACGACGTCATCGTTCTGGGAAAAAGCTTCGAGGAGCACTACAACAACCTGAAGGAGATCTTGATGAAGCTACGGGCTGCCCAGCTGAAGTTGAGCCCCAAGAAGTGTCAGCTCTTCCAGAAGCGGGTCCAGTACCTTAGGCATATCGTCTCCGAGGAAGGGGTGCGCACCGACCCAGAGAAGACCGCAGCTGTGAGGGAGTGGCCAGTTCCGAAGGACAAATCCCAACTACGAAGCTTCCTGGGACTCTGCACCTATTACCGTCGCTTCGTGAGAGGATTTGCCGACATCGCTAAACCACTGCATCGACTGACTGAGAAGGACCAACTCTTCACGTGGACAGCAGAATGCCACGGTGCCTTCGAACAACTCAAGCAGGCTCTGTACACCGCACCTATTCTGGCCTACACCAGATCTGGAACAAGGTTCATCGTCGATACCGATGCCAGCGATTTTGGTATAGGGGGAATCCTGTCGCAAGTAGTGGACGGCGAGGAGAGAGTAGTGGCCTACTTCAGCAAAGCCTTGTCAAAGCCCGAAAGGAACTACTGCGTCACCAGGAAGGAGCTGCTCGCCATCGTGAAGACCATTGAACAGTTCCACAAGTACCTGTACGGGCAAGAATTTCTCATCAGGACCGACCATGCATCCCTGCGGTGGCTCCTGAACTTCAAGCAGCCCGAGGGTCAACTCGCGCGGTGTTTAGAGAGGCTTCAACAGTACAACTTTGAGATCCAGCACAGGAAAGGCCAACTGCACTCTAACGCCGACGCCCTGTCACGAAGACCGTGCCCCGAAGACTGCACCTTCTGTACCAGAAGAGAGGAGAACACCGGGATACAGTGCCGAAGGACTACCGTGGAACTTCAAGGGAGCTGGAGCCGCGAATCTTTCACGCGGGCACAAGCAGAAGATGATGACCTGGGACTTATAGCCGAATGGAAGAGGGCCTGTGTCCCCAGACCCGGGTGGAACATTGTGAGTGACTGCAGCCCAAAGTTAAAGTCCTACTGGGCGCAGTGGGACTCGCTGATTGTAAGGGATGGCCTCATCTGCCGCGCCTGGGAGAGCACCGACGGGAAGTCATCTCGGGAACAAGTCGTCGTTCCAAAGGCCATGACGGAGGAAGTCCTGAAGGAAGTCCATGGAGGATCATCTGGTGGACACCTAGGGATAAAGAAGACCCTGGAGAAGCTGAGGGAGCGGTTCTACTGGATCGGATGCCGAACAGACGTGGAGAACTACTGCGAGAGGTGCCACGATTGCGCAACCAGCAAGGGCCCAGGACGAAGACGACGGGGTCCACTGAAGACCTACAACGTGGGCGGCCCCATGGAGAGAGTGGCCATCGATGTTGCTGGGCCATTCCCGTTAAGTGAGGCAGGGAACCGCTACATATTAGTCGTCAGCGACTACTTTACCAAATGGCCGGAGGCGTATGTGCTCCCTAACCAAGAAGCCGCGACGATTGCAGAGACCCTGGTGAAGGAATTCGTCAGCCGGTACGGAGTACCCCTGGAGCTGCACTCCGACCAAGGGAGGAACTTCGAGTCGCAGGTGTTCCAGAACCTATGCCAGCTGCTGGGAATCCGGAAGATAAGGACAACGCCGCTACACCCTCAGTCCGACGGGATGGTAGAGCGATTCAATCGCACCATCGAGAACCATCTCCGAATAGTCGTCAGCGAGCACCTGAGGGATTGGGACAAGCATCTTCCACTATTTCTCCTGGCCTACCGCGCCGCCGAGCATGAAGCCACCGGGTGCACACCAGCCCGGGCCATGTTTGGGAGGGAGCTCCGTCTACCTGTCGATCTTGTCTTCGGCCGACCTGGGAATGATCCGATCCCGGTAAGCCAGTATTGTCAAGAACTGGTCGACCAACTGGAGGACGTACACGCGTTCGCGAGGAGGAAACTGCGGATCGAGACCGACCGAATGAAGACCCGATACGACCAGCAGACGGATGCCGGCGGATTCCACGAGGACGACCTGGTCTGGCTCTTCAACCCATTACGGAAGAAAGGCCTGTCACCCAAACTGCAGAAGTCCTGGGAGGGTCCGTACCAAGTCGTGAAACGGATCAACGATGTCGTCTACAGGATCCAGCGCACCCGAGGGCGAAGATGAAGATCGTGCACCGAGATCGCCTGGCAGCCTACGGAGGGACACAGACGGACCTTGATTTATCGGGACGATCAGCCTTTTTAGGAAGGGGGTGGTGTTACGGCTGTGAGTTTGTGTCATCGCTTGCCGCATGAGTCACAACTGCCCCAGGGCTGGGCTGTGGCCTGCCTCCTGTATTGCGTGCGCCTTATGCAACAGGGCTACTAGGACAAAGGGATAGTCCAGAATATTCGTGACTGGACCAGCGATGGAAACCACGAGAAGCCGTGAACCCTGGATGGATCTAGAAGCATTTATTGAGTCACCGGCCTGCTATATAAGTGCGACCTGTCAAGCATTGGTTGTTGTGTTCTACGAGCTAGTGTGAGCGATTATTCTGAGCGACAGAAGTGTGGTGACTTGCGAAACCCCTAGTGAAGCTGATTCTCTTGACACCGAGGAAGTGATTGTGGTGCTTGTGAAACAGTGTATAGTACAGTGACAGACCTAGTGCAGCTATTTCCAGCGAGCGTACGGGACCGGACTCATTAGCGAAGAGGATTAACTGTGGTCTGTTGACAAGTGAAAGGGAAAGTATTCTCGACGTGAGGAAACTGGAGTAAGAATGATTGCTGTTGAGTAGTGTATTTTTCTGGCTGCAATAAAATTAATTATTTCTTTAAGCAGTAATTGGTGTTGTGCTTTATACCCACCGTAATCCAGTTAACAAAGGTGCCACTAGGGGGTGGCACGCAACAATAATATTTCATAATAATAACAATACCGTATGGCCTCGGGTGCCGGGTGCAAGCTTTGTTATTTGACACCCAGTGGGTAGCTTGCATGTCGAATTTCGTTGTTCCTTGACTATGAACGTCAAGGAGGTTAGATGTTAGATATCTAAGCTCCATGAACACTATAGCGCTTTCTAGTAGAGAAATGACGAACTTTGTGTAGGCGGAAACTCCCGAGATTAATTTTGCCATTATGAACATGGGCTACTGAATTCAAATGGGTTCTTTCACATGCCAACATCGTATGACATGCGTATCGTATTTTTGCCGCCTTTCAAAAAAAATCACTTACCACGGCCAGGAGCGAACCTGCAATCTTGGGGTTAGTAGACCGACACGCTATCCACTCACCCACCGTGGCAAGCTTTCATTTAAAAAAATAATAGTATTTCACACATTAATTTCTTCCATTCATCTTAATTACCATGAATTATCATTACTGAACTCCTGTCTAACTATCCCGATCACTCATGAGCAACTATCAGCTGTTTACAAAAAATTCTGGCATGTAGATGAATAATCATAATAATAATAATAATAATAATAATAATAATAATAATAATAATAATAATAATAATAATAATAATATTTACAAAAGGCGGCAAAAATACGATACGCAAGTCATACGATGTTGGCATGTGAAAGAACCCATTTGAATTCAGTAGGCCGTGTTCATAATGGCAAAATTAATCTCGGGAGTTTCCGCCTACACAAAGTTCCTCATTTCTCTACTAGAAAGCGCTATAGTGCGACAGGGTGATGAATTATCACCATTACTATTCAAGTTAGTTAGTTAGTTATTGTTGTTTTAAGGGGCGGAACTACGAGGTCATCTGCCCCTCTTAACACAGATTAAAGAATACAAATTTTGAATTGAATTTAAAATTTTGAGGTGGACATCTAAATTAAAAAAGACGAAAAATTAATAAAACAAAAACAAACAATTAAATAAATAAAAAATATATATATAAAAAAAATTATAAACATAAACAAAAATTACGGAAAAAACAAAACATTATCATTCAAAAACGAACAAGTCGTTGAGTCAAAGTTCACTGGAAAATTTAGATTGCTGGCCCTAACCCACTCTCACTTATAAAGCGGATAACGCGATCAGCAGCCACCGCGTCATCGGCTAATATAAGTTTGAGTGTCGTCTGCAAACCAAGGTTTGTTCGTAAGTCAGCAAGATCCACACACTCGGTGAAAATGTGGGCCACGGTGAAAACGGCTCCACAGGTACAAAGTGGGGGGTCTTCCCTTCTCATTAGGTACGAGTGGGTGGATCTTGTATGACCTATCCTTAGCCTACACAAAATGACGGACTCTCTCCGGGCCCGGAAGGAGCTCCGCCAAACGCGAGTAGTTCCCTTGATCGCTCTCAGTTTACTGGGCAGTGGGTCAGCTAGCCACTGACTCTCCCAAATAGCCAGAACTTGTAGGCGTAACTGAGAGCGAATATCTCTAGCGGGTACCTCCATTGGTCGAGGTGGTAGTGATACCGCCTCTTTTGCAGCTTGATCTGCTAACTCATTTCCCGCAATTCCCATGTGACTTGGAAGCCACAGAAAGGTGATTCGAGTGTCAGCGTGGCACAGCCCGGCTAGTAGGTCGTGGATTCGCTGCACTAGGGGGTGTTGCGGGAAACATGTAGCAATTGACTGCAACGAACTCAAAGAGTCCGTACACACGAGAAAGTGGATTCGAGCATCCTGTAGTGCAAACTGCAGAGCTTCATAGATGGCAACGAGCTCCGCAGTAAACACACTACAGGCCTCAGGCAAAGAGATCTTGGTATTTGCACCATCAATAACGTAAGCACAACCCACCTTCTCGTCCACCTTCGAACCATCCGTGTATAGATTGCCAGCGTCCGGAAATTGGTGAACTATGCTGTGGAACTGCCTCCGGTAAACGGAGGCATCCGTGTTCACCTTAGGACCTCGGTGCAGATCTAACCGAATTTCCGGACGCGGGACTTGCCACGGAGGCACCTCGCTAGATGTCCGGATCATACAGGGACCTACAGCCACTCCTATTTCGGTACACGAGCTATCAAGTCTAATACCAACCGGCCGAGTGGCACGAGGCCGGTTGGCGTACCCCTGGTGGTTTTGGGTACCGAAGAGAGCTTGATAGGTCGGGTGTTGCGGCATTTGACGCACATTGGCAGCATATGCTAACAGCATATGTTGGCGTCTATAATTTAAAGGTGGAACACCCGATTCGGCGAGTAGGCTGGGTATCGGGCTGGTCCGGAAGGCACCGGTAGCCAGCCTAACGCCACTATGGTGGATACTGTCCAGCATTTTCAAGGTTGCCGGCCTTGCTGAACCGTATGCTGCAGAACCATAGTCTAGCCGGGACAGGACGAGGGCTTGGTAGAACCGTAGCAGCACCGCACGGTCAGCCCCCCACGTAGTGCCACTAAGAAACCTGAGCATGTTCAGTTTCCTGAGACATGTCATTTTCAATTGCCGTATTTGGTGCTGCCACGTTAACTTGCTGTCAAAATGGAGCCCCAGGAAGCGATAAGTGTCAACCACCGGCAACGCAGCATCCCTGAGATGTAGTTCAGGGTGTAAATGTAGCCTCCGTAGCCGACAAAAGTGGACGACGGAGGTTTTCGCTGCTGAAAAACGAAAACCCCGGTCGTGAGCCCACCTGTCGACCCGGTTGATGGCTAGCTGCAATTGCCGTTCCACGACTGCCATACTTCCAGAGCTGTAATGCAGAGCTAAATCGTCTACATACAGCGATGGAACTACCGCGGACCCGGCGGCGGCAACAATGCCATTAATGGCAATCGCGAACAAGGTGACACTCAGCACTGAACCCTGAGGAACTCCATTTTCTTGGGTATAGTACTGCGATAATGTCCTACCGACCCTTACACGGAAGAGTCGGACGGACATGAAATTCGCAATGAAAGTCGGTAAGTTACCACGGAGTCCCCACTTGTGAAGGGTGGAAAGGATCCCGTAGCGCCATGTGGTGTCGTAGGCTTTCTCGAGGTCAAAGAAAACCGTGACTAGGTGCTGCTTCCGGAAAAAAGCCTCCTGTATGGCGCTCTCAAGTCGCACCAGATGGTCAGTGGTGGACCTATGAGAGCGAAATCCACATTGGTACTCAGACAGGAGACCTTTATCCTCCAAGAACCACACCAGTCGACGGTTCACCATCTTTTCGAGCAGCTTACATAGGCCATTTGTCAAACAAATGGGCCTATAGCTGCTTACAAACTTGGGATCCTTTCCAGCCTTAGGAATCGGTATCACGATCCCCTCTCGCCATTGAGATGGAAACTCCCCTTCAATCCATATACGATTGATGAGGATCAACAGTTTTTTTATACTGGAATCGCACAGATGTTTTAACATTTGATTATGTATGTTATCCGGTCCAGGAGCCGTATCCCTGCACAGTGCAAGCGCACTGCGCAGTACCCATTCAGAGAATGGTACATTATAGGACTCCGAAGCAGCAGTGGCAAAGGACAAGGGGTGAGTCTCTGCCTCCCGCTTCAGAGTCAGAAATGTAGGATCGTAACTCCCGGAGCAGGATACATCGGAGAAGTGCGAGCCAATGCTGTTGGCAATGGCGAGATGGTCCGTGATGATGTCTCCATTGATGGACACTCCGGGTATCGACAGTGATGTCGGGAGTCCGGAGATCCGACGAAGCTTAGTCCACACTTGAGATGAAGGAGTATGCGCCGTCATGGACGACACATACTTTTCCCACGTCGTTTTCTTACTCTCCCGAATCAGATATCGGGCTCTAGCACGCATCCTTCTGAAGGTGATAAGGTTGGCCATAGTGTTTTGCCTCCGATAGCATTTGAAAGCACGTCGACGATCTTTAATGGCTGCTGCAATCTCGGCTGTCCACCAAGGGACAAGCTTCCGGCGTGAGTTGCCGGACGAGGAAGGTATTGTTTCCGCAGCAGCAGCCAAAATACCATTCGTTATGTGAATGGTATGATCGTCGACACTCTCAAAGGTATCTTCGGCAAACACCGCGCGTGCCGTGAAAGTTGGCCAATCAGCCCGATGGAGAAGCCATCGACTTGGTAACTCGATGGCTCTCTGGTTCGGAAGAGTAACGATAATTGGAAAATGGTCACTATTACAAAGGTCATCGTGTACACCCCACTGTAGCAGGGGAAACAGCGCACGACTGCACAGGGTAATATCGATACTTGAATAAGTACCGTGTGCAATAGAGAAGTGCGTAGGTTCCCCTGTGTTCAACAGGCACAGGTCCAGCCGCCTGATCAGTCTCTCAAAATCTCTCCCTTTACCGCTAGTGGTAGCGGAGCCCCAGATGGTGTTGTGGGCATTAACATCTCCCAGAAGGAGAAAAGGAGGGGGGAGCTGAGAGACTAGATCCACCAGCTGGTCGTAATCCGGCTGAGAATCAGGCGGGATGTACACGTTACATACTGTTGCCATTACTGGCAACGAAGTACGAACTGCAACTGCCTCTAGCTGAGTACGCAACGGCACCTCTTCACTAAGGAGGCTAGAGTGGACGAGAGTGCAGACCAGAGCTGGGACCAGAAAACCAAAATCGACCTTTATAAGGCCCCCTCTAAGTCGCCTTTTACGACAGGCAGGGGATACCGTGGATGAATTCTGCCCTCCCCATCCACAGGGGGTCTGAACAAATCAAAACTGGCAAGTATTCTAACCCGCACCCAAAAGGTGGTTTTACTATTCAACTGTGTCCTCGAGAGGATTGTGAGAATTTGGAATTCCGAACTTGAAAATCAAGAGATAGCCCCGATCTGCCTAGGACGAAAAACGGGTGGAATCAAAGTCAATTGCTTGGCTTTCGCTGATGATTTTGCGATACTTTCAGAAAACCTAGAAGAAGCGGCCATACAGATCAACCTCTTAGAAAAGATCGCTAGCAATACAGGACTTAGGATCTCGAAAGAGAAGATCAAGTTCTTGATGAATGACAAACATGGACCACAATTCCTTGAAACAGAGATTGGACGGATTCAGAGGGTGAAAAAGTTCAAATACCTCGGTGAAACCGTACAAGAGAACGGCCTAGAGAAAGCTGCTGTAGAAGATCGTATCTCAAAAATGGAAAGAGCTTATGGGCTAACTAAAAACATCTACAACAAGAAATGCATCTCATGGAATGCCAAACTAAAACATTACAACACGGTAGTAAAAACAGAATGCCTGTATGCCAGCGAATGCCTCTCGATGAATTACAAGTTGGAGAAGCTAGAGATCCTAGAAAGAAGAATACTACGGAAAATCATGGGCCCAGTCCAGACTGAAACCGGCTGGAAACTTCGGAGCAACAATGAAGTCTATAAAAATGTGGAGAGAATCTCAGAGACCATGAAGAAGAGGAGGTTATCGTTTCTCAGACACTTGTACAGAATGGACAAAACTAGACTAACCAAACAGTTATTCGACTACCTGTGGAACAAGAAGACAACAACGACATGGAATAAGGAAGTTCGAAAAGATCTCGAAAATTCCAACATCCAGGAAGTTCAGATGTCAAACAGGGAAACATTTCGGTACATAATTCAAAATTTGGAAGGGTTTCACGTCACAAGAACCACAAAGAAGGGAAGAGCCTGGACGGATGAACAGAAGAAACAGCATAGCGCCCATATGAAGGAGTACTGGAGGAAGAGGAAACTTCAGGCAAAGAAAAAATGAAATTGTAGCGTGATCCGAAGTGGTCAATTCGCAAATAATAATAATAATAATAATAATAATAATAATAATAATAATAATAATAATAATATCGTATGGCCTCGGATGCCGGGTGCAAGCTTCGTTATTTGACTCCCAGAGGGTAGCTTGCATGTCGAATTTCGTTGTTCCTTGAAGCACTAAGGAAGTCAAGGGGGTTAGATATCTAGGTTCCTTGAAAAATATAGCGCTTTCTAGTAGAGAAATGAGGAACTTTGTGTTGGCGGAAACTCCCGAGATTAATTTTGCCATTATGAACACGGCCTACTGAATTCAAAAGGGTTCTTTGACATCATATGTCAAGCGTGTCGTATTTTTGCCGCCTTTAAAAAATCACTTACCTTGGCCAGGAGCGAACCTGCAAGCTTGGGGTTAGTAGACCGACACGTTAACCACTTTTTTTTATTAGCTCTTTACAGAATTACAGAATTTTCAGATATGATAAATACCATACTATTACATCACAAGAAAATCCAGATAGTGTCCATATTTATCGTACAATTGTCCACTTTCACTAAGCTTCCAACGCTCTTTCTGCAGGTGATACCTGAGATCCAGGAACGAGAAATGTTGATCATTGTCCATCACGAAGTGTACATATTGGCCCATTATCCACACAATGGCAGTCTGTTTAATTTGGGGGAAGGCGGTCACCGACAAGCGAATCAACTTCCTGTCATCAAGGTCATCCATGGGCACATTTAATAGTTGACATACGTTTCCCTTGCACCACAGCCACGTGGAGGCAACTCGCGTGCATGATGTGAAGCGGTGTATCGCCGTATCAGTTTGACCACATATAGTACACCATGGGTAAGCTTCAAGACGGATGGTATATCGCCGTAGAGCGGTTGGGATGAGATCGTTGAGGAAGATAAAAACCCGGGAGTGTACAGCAGAAGAAATGGTCATAGCCCCAAAATTTTTCCAAACAGTGGGCCAATGGACGTAGAGGGTGGTGGCCTCGATTCGCGGTGTGGAGTGTACCACTTGCCGCAACATGTTATAAAGACTTTTCGTCGTTGGAACAGTCCCTGAAGGCATTTGGCGAACAGTTTCCAGAAGGTGCTGTTGATGGTCCCTAAATATCTTCGGCAAAGCTCTCTCACAACCACGGGCTGTGTTTCGAATATCTTTGTATAGCGCTTTCGTAAAAGTGTCATGTTGGGAAAGAATGGTGATATCGTTCTTGCAGAGGAGTGCACGGCATTTCATGCCATGAGCGGTTAGCCCTAGCCCGCCTTGCCGGGATGGGAGATACAACTGTTCCCGTTGTACTCGGAACAAAAATCCTTGCCATAGAAACCAACCTGTATATTTTGCCAATTGGCTCTCAAACATTTTGGGAAGTGGGAAAAGTTGTGCGACATACCATATTTTAGAGAGCGCAAACACGTTGAGGAGTATGACCCGTTGCACTATATTGAGGTTTCTTTGACCAAATTGGATCAGCACTCCCCTAACTTTGGCAATGACCTTAGTCCAGTTTGCTTGCACCGTGTCCAGAAGCGATTGCTTCCAGGTAATGCCAAGAATTTTCACCTCATTTACTATCCGGAACCAGGGCTGTTGGGTAATCACTGAGTTATTATTGAGCGGAAGCAAAGCAGTTTTCTGGGGGTTCGATTGTGCTCCAGAGGCGATATGGTAGAGCTGAAGGACGCTATCGATGTGGGAGATGTCTTCATTATTGCGGATCAATATGGATACGTCATCAGCATAGGCGCACATGCCAAAAACATGTGTGGACAGTTTGTAACCCTGTAGCTTCACCTGGGTAGTCCGAATGAACGGTTCAAGGCCAATGACAAAAAGTAGCATGGAGAGGGGACATCCTTGCCTAACTGATCGTTGTATTGGAATCAGAGGGGAAAGAAAACCGTTGACGAGCACTCCAGACGTAGCATTACAATTTATCATACGAATGTAGTCAATAAGGATTGCAGGAAATTCAAAGTGCTGCAAGACCATGTACAAGTATTCATGACTGATGCGATCGAAAGCTTTATCAAGATCCAAGGTGAGAAAACTCATTGGCTCAGTGGGGAGCATTTCGGCTTTTAGGTGTAGGTCCCGTAGTATCGCTAAATTTGTTAACAGAGTTCTTCCAGGAATACTGCAACATTGTTCATCACCAATGATATCATGTAGAACAGTCTTCAATCGGCATGCAAGTACTTTGGTAAGGACTTTATAATCACTGCAGAGCAGAGTAACTGGTCGGAAGTCACCAACTGCCATGGGAGAGGATGTTTTTGGTATGAGGAATATGGTAACCTCGTGATGTGATTGACAAAGAGCACGACGTTGGAGAATGGTACGCAGGACATGACAAAATTCTTTGCCAATGAGAGGCCAGAAGTGTTTATACATTTCATATGGCAGTCCATCAATGACAGGTGAGCGGTTGTTAGGGAGGTGCTTAACCACAGAGTGAATCTCTTCATCCGTAATATCCGCGCTGAGCCGAGTTTTGTTGTCCGGAGATAGATGGGTACTGCAAGATGAAAGCAATAGGGTCACCTGCTGTGGATCAATTGGAGCCTGAGCGTAGAACCGTTGATAAAATAGTGATATTTCACTACGTATAGCGTCAGGGGAGGTGACGACACTTCCAGTACTGGTGCGGAGGCGGTGGATATATTTACGTTGCCGCTCACGTTGTCCTTTGGCGATATGGTATACACTTGCACTTTCGTCTGGGAGCACTGTACGATCTTTTAAAGCCACGTTTATATGAGCGAGCGTTCGTTACTGTAGAGACAGGAGCTTGGTTTTAACTTCCCGAATCTGGTCATATATACGCTCCCCAGCATCAGATCTTTGCTGGAGCTGGCGAAGAACTCGATAGTAAAATTCAACTGTATCCCGTCTTTCCCGACCTCGTTGGTAGGATATGTTCTTAAAGACGCGGCGGATCCCTGGTTTAACCAAAATATCCCACCAGTCTGCGCAGTCGCGAAATTTGCATTTTTGTTGGACCCATCGAGTCCTGTGTTGTCTGAAAATATCTTGGCATTCCTCCTCCAGTAACAGCGAGCAATTCAGTTTCCAATAACCTCTTCCTATGTGAAATATGGGATGGGGGTAAGAGATTGTACATACGACAGCATGATGGTTAGTGAAACTGGCAGGTATCACTTCATATCGTCTAGGCTGGATAAGTTCCTGTGAAAGGTAGATGCGGTCAATTCGTGATGAGGAGTTGTGACTTATACAGGTGTAATGGGGCAGGGGCACCCTTAAACTATCTACAGCATCAATGAGGTGTAGGGAGGTAAGAAGGGTCCTGAGAGCCGGGTTGACACCGTTGTATGGACTAGTGGAATCCTCTGGGCGTTGAATAAAATTGAAATCCCCTGCAAGAATAAGTTTTTCCTTAACGTCGTGCAGATGAGGCAGTATACTCTGTTGAAAGAACATTTTCCGTTCCACACGTTTATTGGACCCGGATGGGGCATATACATTTATCAGGGTGGTATTGTTTATGTGTCCAGATATTATGCGTCCTGATGGATGACATAGCACACCTTCGAGTGGGATATCATGTCTTATGAGGAATCCGGTCCCTCTATTCGTATTACCGGTATTGATGTATTGTTTGTAGAAGGCAGATATGGGTAAACACTGTATAGCAACTTCTTGAATGAAGGCAATGTCAATGTCTGCATCTCGAAGGAATCTCTCCAACAGTTGAAATTTCAGAGGGCATTCTATTACATTGATATTCACAGTGGCCACAGTGAGAAATTGCGCCATTAAGAGAAGTATAAAAGCTGTGCTAGACATACTGGAAGGTGGACTCGAAAAAAGACACAGGTGAGAATTATCCTGGTGCACTATGTCAAATTAGGTTGAGATAGTTCCTTATGACTGCCATTCATAGGCCGGCTGTCAGCGTTTGAGAGCGTTCGTGGGTCCCTAGATGACGTAGAATGAAGATTTTGTTTCTTTTTCACAGCTGCGGGAACGTTTGTAGAGCCAGTTTGATTCTTCTGGGCTGGTACGGCAATCGAGGCATTTGTTTTAATCTTCTTAGATACGTTCTCGGATCCCCGATCGACCTGCTTAAGTGAGTCGGTAGGTACCAGAGAAGGTGGGGGCAGTGAAGACAAAATTTCTGTGGCAGCCTGTAGTGACGGCATAATTGGTTCTAAGGCTGCGATACAGGTTGCCGATAGCACAGGGGCACTCTGTGGCTCGCTGAGCTGGTCAGTGTAAGGTACCAGTTCTGCGTCATGTGTATCCGAGGCCACTTCTGGTGTTGTCCCAGCTGACTGATCAATAAGCATGTTTTCATGTGACGTTTGCTGTGTCACAACTTCCGAGTATTGGACACGTCGTTGTTGTGTAGGAGTTATACCGAGGGGAATCATTTTCTGTGGGCAGTTGATACGTAGATGTGTGTTAGCATTGCAGATTAAACAGGTCTGTTTCTGTCCATTATAAGATATGTAGCCAGAATGGCCACCAAAAGTCTCAGTGGAGGAGATATCTTGTTTGATTTCCATAGTGACTGCGCGAATTCCATTATACACCGGGAACTGATAAGCAGAAGACCATTGTTCTTTCCTGACTTCACTCACAGTGCCATATTTCGACAGGACGGATTTGAAAATTTCAGGGGGAACTTCAAGTGGGACATTAAATATACGCACTGTGGTAAAATTGGAATCCGCTGTGGAGAGCTTAACATTAGTCATTTCGCCTGAGTCATACTGAAATTTAATAGGATCTGCAAAAGTATTTAACAATTTCTGATAAATAGATATGCTGATTACCTTGATGTACATGGTTTTTTCTTGCGCATTTAACTGGATGGCTTCTACTTGGTCGACAGTCAACCGGAGAGTTAGTTAGTTAGTTAGTTATTGTTGTTTTAAGGGGCGGAACTACGAGGTCATCTGCCCGTCTTAACACAGATTAAAGAATACAAATTTTGAATTGAATTTAAAATTTTGAGGTGGACATCTAAATTTAAAAAGACCAAAAATTAATAAAACAAAAACAAACAATTAAATAAAAAATAAAAATTATAAAAATAAACAAAATTACGGAAAAAAACAAAACATTATCATTCAAAAACGAACAAGTCGTTGAGTCAATGTTCACTGGAAAATTTAGATTGCTGGCCCTAACCCACTCTCACTTATAAAGCGGATAACGCGATCAGCAGCCACCGCGTCATCGGCTAATATAAGTTTGAGTGTCGTCTGCAAACCAAGGTTTCTTCGTAAGTCAGCAAGATCCACACACTCGGTAAAAATGTGGGCCACGGTGAATACGGCTCCACAGGTACAAAGTGGGGGGTCTTCCCTTCTCATTAGGTACGAGTGGGTGGATCTTGTATGACCTATCCTTAGCCTACACAAAATGACGGACTCTCTCCGGGACCGGAAGGAGCTCCGCCACACGCGAGTTGTTCCCTTGATCGCTCTCAGTTTACTGGGCAGTGGGTCAGCTAGCCACTGACTCTTCCAAAAAGCCAGAACTTGTAGGCGTAAATGAGAGCGAATATCTCTAGCGGGTACCTCCATTGGTCGAGGTGGTAGTGATACCGCCTCTTTTGCAGCTTGATTAGCTAACTCATTTCCCACAATTCCCATGTGGCTTGGAAGCCACAGAAAGGTGATTCGAGTGTCAGCGTGGCGCAGCCCGGCTAGTAGGTCGTGGATTCGCTGCACTAGGGGGTGTTGCGGGAAACATGTAGCAATTGACTGCAACGAACTCAAAGAGTCCGTACACACGAGAAAGTGGATTCGTGCATCCTGTAGTGCAAACTGCAGAGCTTCATAGATGGCAACGAGCTCCGCAGTAAACACACTACAGGCCTCAGGCAAAGAGATCTTGGTATTTGCACCATCAATAACGTAAGCACAACCCACTTTCTCGTCCACCTTCGAACCATCCGTGTATAGAATGCCAGCGTCCGGAAATTGGTGAACTATGCTGTGGAACTGCCTCCGGTAAACGGAGGCATCCGTGTTCACCTTAGGACCTCGGTGCAGATCTAACCGAATTTCCGGACGCGGGACTTGCCACGGAGGCACCTCGCTAGATGTCCGGATCATACAGGGACCTACAGCCACTCCTATTTCAGTACACGAGCTATCAAGTCTAATACCAACCGGCCGAGTGGCACGAGGTCGTTTGGCGTAACCCTGGTGGTTTTGGGTACCGAAGAGAGCTTGATAGGTCGGGTGATGCGGCATTTGACGCACATTGGCAGCATATGCTAAAAGCATATGTTGGCCTCTATAATTTAAAGGTGGAACACCCGATTCGGCGAGTATGCTGGGTATCGGGCTGGTCCGGAAGGCACCGGTAGCCAGCCTAACGCCACTATGGTGGATACTGTCCAGCATTTTCAAGGTTGCCGGCCTTGCTGAACCGTATGCCGCAGAACCATAGTCTAGCCGGGACAGGACGAGGGCTTGGTAGAACCGTAGCAGCACCGCACGGTCAGCCCCCCACGTAGAGCCACTAAGAAACCTGAGCATGTTCAGTTTCCTGAGACATGTCATTTTCAATTGCCGTATATGGTGCTGCCACGTTAACTTGCTGTCAAAATGGAGCCCCAGGAAGCGATAAGTGTCAACCAACGGCAACGCAGCATTCCTGAGATGTAGTTCAGGGTGTAAATGTAGCCTCCGGAGCCGACAAAAATGGACGACGGAGGTTTTCGCTGCTGAAAAACGAAAACCCCGGTCGTGAGCCCACGTGTCGACCCGGTTGATAGCTAGCTGCAATTGCCGTTCCACGACTGCCATACTTCCAGAGCTGTAATGCAGAGCTAAATCGTCTACATACAGCGATGGAACTACCGCGGACCCGGCGGCGGCAACAATGCCATTAATGGCAATCGCGAACAAGGTGACACTCAGCACTGAACCCTGAGGAACTCCATTTTCTTGGGTATAGTATTGCGATAATGTCCTACCGACCCTTACACGGAAGAGTCGGACGGACATGAAATTCGCAATGAAAGTCGGTAAGTTACCACTGAGTCCCCACTTGTGAAGGGTGGAAAGGATCCCGTAGCGCCATGTGGTGTCGTAGGCTTTCTCGAGGTCAAAGAAAACCGTGACTAGGTGCTGCTTTCGGAAAAAAGCCTCCTGTATGGCGCTCTCAAGTCGCACCAGATGGTCAGTGGTGGACCTATGAGAGCGAAATCCACATTGGTACTCAGACAGGAGACCTTTATCCTCCAAGAACCACACCAGTCGACGGTTCACCATCTTTTCGAGCAGCTTACATAGTCCATTTGTCAGTCAAATTTGCCTATAGCTGCTTACAAACTTGGGATCCTTTCCAGCCTTAGGAATCGGTATCACGATCCCCTCTCGCCATTGAGATGGAAACTCCCCTTCAATCCATATACGATTAAAGAGGATCAACAGTTGTTTTATACTGGATTCGCACAGATGATTTAACATTTGATTATGTATGTTGTCCGGTCCAGGAGCCGTATCCCTGCACAGTGCAAGCGCACTGCGCAGTACCCATTCAGAGAATGGTACATTATAGGACTCCGAAGCAGCAGTGGCAAAGGACAAGGGGTGAGTCTCTGCCTCCCGCTTCAGAGTCAGAAATGTAGGATCGTAACTCCCGGAGCAGGATACATCGGAGAAGTGCGAGCCAATGCTGTTGGCAATGGCGAGATGGTCCGTGATGATGTCTCCATTGATGGACACTCCGGGTATCGACAGTGATGTCGGGAGTCCGGAGATCCGGCGAAGCTTAGTCCACACTTGAGATGATGGAGTATGCGCCGTCATGGACGACACATACTTTTCCCACGTCGTTTTCTTACTCTCCCTAATCAGATATCGGGCTCTGGCACGCATCCTTCTGAAGGTGATAAGGTTGGCCATGGTGTTTTGCCTCCGATAGCATTTGAAAGCACGTCGACGATCTTTAATGGCTGCTGCAATCTCGGCTGTCCACCAAGGGACAAGCTTCCGGCGTGAGTTTCCGGATGAGGAAGGTATCGTTTCCTCAGCAGCAGCCAAAATACCATTCGTTATGTGAATGGTATGATCGTCGACACTCTCAAAGGTATCTTCGGCAAACACCGCACGTGCCGTGAAAGTTGGCCAATCATCCCGACGGAGAAGCCATCGACTTGGTAACTCGATGGCTCTCTGGTTCGGAAGAGTAACGATAATTGGAAAATGGTCACTATTACAAAGGTCGTCGTGTACACCCCACTGTAGCAGGGGAACCAGCGCACGACTGCACAAGGTAATATCGACACTTGAATAAGTGCCGTGTGCAATAGAGAAGTGCGTAGGTTCCCCTGTGTTCAACAAACACAGGTCCAGCCGCCTGATCAGCCTCTCAAAATCTCTCCCTTTACCGCTAGTGGTAGCGGAGTCCCAGATGGTGTTGTGGGCATTAACATCTCCCAGAAGGAGAAAAGGAGGGGGGAGCTGAGAGACTAGATCCTCCAGCTGTCCGTAATCCGGTTGAGAATCAGGCGGGATGTACACGTTACATACTGTTGCCATTACTGGCAACGAAGTACGAACTGCAACTGCTTCTAGCTGAGTACGCAACGGCACCTCTTCACTAAAGAGACTAGAGTGGACGAGAGTGCAGACGCCACCGGCGGCCACAGCTCCGTCCACCCGGTCTTTAGAGAAGAGTTTGAAGTGTCGCATTGTTGTCTCATGTCCAGGACGAAACCTGGATTCCTGAAGACAGACAATGTTTGCCGTAAACTGAGAAATCAATTGGCGTACTTCAGCGAGATGTCGAAAATAGCTATTACAGTTCCATTGTAATAGTGCCATAGTGTGGACATAAGTAGAAGATAGTCGTCTACTTATGCTTAACCGTTTGCCAACCATCCCTATCCTTAGGAGTGGGTGATAGGGTAGGAGAGCATTCCTCAATCTCCACATCTCCTTCGGAGGACGAAGAATGCGGAGCGAATGCTCTCTTGGTTGGCGAACGGTTATCGCCGGACTTTCCGGGTCTCGTCCTTGGTGAAGAGCGAGAGCGGTGACGAGGGACCTTCTCCCGGTCCGATGACTGGGAGTCCGTCCCCGGCACGTCCCGACTATTTTTCTTCTTGAACCGGCGTTGACGTCTATTTGGGGAAGTAGTTGGTCCCTTCCCCCCTGACGTCTCCGTCCTGCCAAACAATGCAGCACTTGCTAGGACTGCTCCTCCGGTGGTCGTGGAAGCAGAATTGCCAGCAGGTATTGGAGCTGCCTTTTCAGCAGGAGGGCAAGAGACACGGCGATGAACAGTCTCTTTCTTACCCGCCGTTCCTGTTCCCTGTTTTGTTTGGCTGGATGTGGGTCCAGCCGTGGCCGGCGAAGACTTCCTCCTCGAACGAGTCGGAGATTGCTTCTTCACTGGCCTTATCGGAGGAGTTGCCTTCTCCGATGGCGCCGGTTTAGTTGGAGGCACCTGCGCCTTTTGTTGGATGCCAGAAGAAGATTCCGTAACCTTCTTCTGGCTAACAGGGGTGATAATAGGGCTATTTGTAGCCCCTTTAACAGTGGTAACTCTTTTAGAACTTGCCGATGTCAAGTTTGCCGCTTGATTACTAGATTCGTTTGATACCTTTTGAGCATATGATACTGAGAAAATGGGAGAGGCCATGGAGCGATATTTTCTGCGTGCTTCAGTGTAGGAGAGCTCGTCTAAGGTCTTTATTTCTTGAATTTTCTTCTCCTCTAGGAAGGCAGGACATTCCTTCCAGCGAGGAGAGTGCTCTCCCTTGCAATTTGGACATGCGGGAGGTGGTGTACATTCCGCTCCCTCATGAGTGGCCTTGCCACAGGAAAGACAGATAGGCTTTCCCGAGCAACGAGATGAGGTATGTCCAAATCGCTGACACTGAAAACACCGCAATGGAGATGGAATATACGGTCGCACATCGAGAGTGTACATTGACACTTTGATCCTCTTGGGCAGGCTATCCGACTCAAACGATAAGATGAACGCCCCGGTGTCAACTAGTACACCATTCATCTTACGTTTGATTCGTCTCACCTCGACAACGCCATGCTTTCCAGTTCTTTCCAGGATACGCTCGTCGGTAGTGTTCACCAGGTCCCTATGAAATACTAAACCTTTCTTCAGGTTTAGGGACTGGTGCTTCACTACCTCGACTGGAATACCACCGAAACTTGTCGTCCCAAGAAGACCATCTGTCTGTCTCTTTCCTTGAGATTTTATCAAGAGTGCGCCGTTTCGCAGCTTTTTTACTGTGTCTACATCGCCCCATTTCCCCTCAATTGCATCATGTAAATCAAAAGGATCAACGTTTGTAAAATTTTGCCCATCGGTCCTTGTTACCATAAGGTACCGAGGGAAAAACGTTGAATCCTTTTCATCAAGCGGCGAAACTAGAGGCATAAACTTCCTCTTCTTAAATTTTAAAGACGGCTTTGTAAGGGAGCCACCCTGTGAAATAATGGACGCTATGTTTGGTCCCACGAGTAGCTAGGGAACTAAAAGTCAACCCCCGGCAGAGCCCCGCTTGCCCGGGGTAAGGCTAAGGTTCTCCAGAGGTCGCCAGGTATCTGGAGGTGGGTCGCTTGTGACTACTCACCCAGTAGCCATTCATCACCTCGCCACGACCACTCAGCATGTGATTAGGGGAGGATTCCACCTCCTGTCACGCACACACACATTTACACCAAAGAAAGAAAAGTTGAGACAAGGGCCAACTAAGGCGGGAAAGTGAAAGACTCCCTAGGTCTAGGATACCCTAATACCGTCGGGGTCGGAAAAGAACAAGAGTTGACCAAGAGAGGTCGACAGGAAAGAAGACGGAGAGGAGCCCGGCACAAGTAAGTGGAAGCAATGCCGGACTCAGCTGGGGTCCCGTGGTCGCTAACCCACGTCCCACTAGATGTGAGCCCCTGAGGGCAACCGGAGAGTATCGCTAATCCAGCGGTGAATTTCTCCTGGTGTGGCGCGAGAACTCTGCCTGTCCCATTGGCAGCGTACGGTGTTTTTCCTCTGGTATCCGGACATGATTTTCAGCGGGGTTTTCTGGGTTTTCTGGTTTTGTTGTCCTATCTGGAACACTACTTGAAAAAGTATTGTCCGTATGACACACGGAAAGTCAGTTCACCCGTGGAACTATCGGAAGCACCGGTATTAGGAAACGTACACTCTTCCAATGCGGTCACACAGCGCGCTCACACGCACCTCACTCGGCCACGACTAGTGACCAACTGACCACTCACCCACCGTGGCAAGCTTATGTAGATGAATGAGAAGCTAAGTGTCTGCAATCAAGTTTTTCCGTTAACAATGAAATATTTCAATAATCAAAAGCATTTTCACAAATGTAAATTCAAGAATAGTTAATTGAATTAGCTATGGGCATACAGAATAAAAACATGAACTATGACACGTGAGACGGATGAGCAGTTTCGTTGGCCTCTGTAGATTTGGCGGTTCTTGTTTGCCATGCCCCGATAGACTTGGTGGTTATTGCTTGAAACTGCAAATTTCTATGTGCATTTGTAACATAAAATGGCGGGTTTTGCTTATGACTAATACAATATAACCAAAGAATTCTTCGTTCCGCATATAATGGCGTATACAGCTTTGAAATGTCAGAAATAGACTTGGCGGCTTTTGCACATGTACATATTTGCATATGTACATATTTGCATATACCGTACATACATATCTAAATAGCCATGAGAACCATCTCCGGTTGTATCGGAACTACTCCACTCTACTGGTTCCCAACACTCAGCCACATACTGTAGCCCCTCCGGTATTAAGAAGACAAGATGCACTGAGGAAGGTATATTCTAAAATAATGAACAAGCCTGCACTTCCAATCCATGACGATATTCCTACTCTGGCAATAAACCGGCTCCGGTCCAGGAATCCACCCCTGCGACTGGCTCAACAGCTTGCTGATAGTAATTTTAACGTTGCAGCTAAATGGCGTTAAACATGGACTAGAAATGCCCCACCCGAGGTTCGTGACCTCATTGATCCTGTAAAGAAAATCAAGGGCTTTGAACAACCGCGACATATATGGAAGACCATTAACCGCATCCGTACAGGACATGGAGTTGGTGCGTACAACCTGCACAAATGGGGAAAGCGGCCAGACCCCTGCTGTGATTGTGGATCATCGAGTCAGACCATCAGGCACATTGTTGAAGACAGCAAAATAAGAGCATACCTAGATGACCCTATCGACTTTTTCAGTGCTACACCATCGAACCTGGACTGGATCAATAGTCGGGACATAAGGTTATAGGTCGATATCTGTGCTTGTATTGTATTTTTTATTACTATTTAGTGTTATTATTATTGTGTTTTTTGTCTTTCATGTATAAGGTCATACGCTAAATAAACATATCTAAATCTCGTCATTTAGACTTTCACGGCCCGTGTTATTATTCATAATGTTGAATTTTGGGCTTATGCCGTGTTTTATTGTACTAATATTCGACGCGTTTCGAAAGAAACCATGTCTTTCATAGTCAGGAATAATCTGGAATACGACAATGTTGCTAAGAGAAAGCAACGAAGAACATATAGAAGGTGCCCAAAGATGGACGCCATTATAGCCCCATGTTAGGGACAACGGAAAGCAGCAGTGAATTACTTTCTCAGGGTTCTGATAATAGGTAGCCAGGATTCGCTGAGATTGTAGCCGGTGTCGCGGTTGAAATTATCTGGGTGTTTACGTATTTCAACCGCCTCCCTGATGATTCTGGGACGATATTGCTTTATACGGGCAAGAACATCCACTCCTTGGAACATGACATCATGGCCAGGTGTTAAAGCATGATCGGCAACAGCTGATTTATCAGGTTGAATGAGCCTGATACATCTATTATGTTCCTTAATGCGAGTGCATATTGATCTCGAAGTCTGCCCGATGTAAACCTTGCCACAAGTACAGGGAACTCTGTAGATACCCGGTTGTTGCAATTTAGGCAAACTGTCCTTAGTTGGTCGCAGGAGTTGCCTAATCTTAACAGAAGTTCCAAATACAGTCCGTATGTTGTACCGACGTAGGATTTTAGCAATACGATCCGTTGTGTTATGTATGTACGGAAGGTAAGCAGTTCCTCTTACATCTCTTTTCTCAACTGACGTCCTATTATTATTTGTTGGTTTCAGAACCGTAGAAATCAAAGCCTTGCTATAACCGTTGCTCTCAAAGGTGGTTCGCAGGGTGTTAATTTCTTCTTGTAAAGAAGACACTTCACAAATCCTCCTAGCCCTGGTAGTTAGAGTTGTAAGGATACCATGTTTCTGGGCAGGGTGATGGTGAGAACTTGCGTGGAGATATCTATTGGTGTGTGTTGGCTTACGAAAAACGCTGTGTCCTAAAGATCCATCCTCTTTCTTGGTGACGAGAACATCTAAAAAAGGTATTTTGCCGTCAGATTCCTTTTCCATGGTGAAACAAATAGAAGGGTGCTGGAGATTAAGGTGATCCAGGAAATGGCTAAGATTTTCCTCACCTTCCGTCCAAACAACGAACGTGTCATCCACATAACGCCACCAGATCTTCGGTTTGAAAGGAGCCGACGACAAAGCTTTCTCTTCAAAGTTCTCCATGAAGAAATTAGCCACAACAGGAGAGAGAGGACTACCCATGGCCATACCATCAGTCTGCTCATAAAAATTCCCATTCCATAGAAAGTAGGAGGAGGTCATGCAGTGATAAAAAAAGTCTTGTGATGTCTTCAGGAAAAAAGCCATTAATGAGAGACATAACACCATCAATAGGTACTCTCGTAAACAGAGACACCACGTCGAGACTCACTAGAATATCACCCGGCTGAAGTGTTATAGCTTTTAACTTTTCCACGAAGTGTGTGGAATCCTTAATGTACGAAGGCGTGTTACCCAGAAGCGGCTGAAGTAGTCTACCTAAGTATCTGGAAAGGGCATATGTAGGAGAACCAATCGTACTAACAATAGGTCTAAGAGGAACATCTTCCTTATGTATTTTAGGAAGACCATAGAGTCTCGGAGGAATAGCATCCCCTGGAAGGAGAGTCTTCGCTGCATCCGCTGGAATAGATGATTGCTTGATCAATTTGACGGTGACATTTGAGTAGCGAGTAGTAGGATCACGACTATTAATCCTATATACAGGATCTGATAACAAAGACGAGATCTTGGAATCATAATCAACCTTATCCAATACCACTGTCGCGTTACCCTTGTCAGCGGGGAGAACGATAATATCAGAATCGTCCCTTAGATCTTTAAGTGCCCGGCTTTCGCCTTGTTTTAAGTTAGTGTTAGGTGGCTTAGCGGTCTTGAGAACTCGGGAACATTCTTGCCTGGCTTCCTCGGCCTCTTCAAGTGTGAGGTGATGTACCGAGGATTCTACGGATGTAATAAGTTCTTCAATAGGAATTCTTCTAGGCGCTACAGCAAAATTGAGACCTTTAGCGAGAACTGCCTGTTGGGTATCACTTATGGGCTTGCTGGACAAATTTACGACAACCTTGTTAGCATCAAGTCTAATGGCTTGAGATTTCTGCAACTGATATAACCTATCATATTTGGAAATATGTCTGTCCCTCACCTGATCTAGAACGCTGTTAGCTTGCACTGAAGAAATACGATCAAAGATCTTCCATAATTCTTCACTTACGAAGTTTGAGAGGCGTAGATGTAGCTGTAGTAACTCCCTCGAAATAAAATCCAACTGCTTACGAGTATGCTGTAACCTCTCTATCAATAACGCCTTGCTTGCACGACGATAGATTCTCGTTGCCTTAGGTGTTCTGAAGGAATGCTTCAACATAACAAAACTCGGTAGAATATCATGATCCCGGCATCTTAGGAGAAAAGCGAGTGAAGAGATTAGACACACCTTCTTGCGACGTAACCTACTAAATCTAGACATCAGTCGGAAAATATCCTCCCCATAGAGGTTTCTAATATTGTCATTTAGACTTTCACGGCCCGTGTTATTATTCATAATGTTGAATTTTGGGCTTATGCCGTGTTTTATTGTACTAATATTCGACGCGTTTCGAAAGAAACCATGTCTTTCATCGTCAGGAATAATCTGGAATACGACAATGTTGCTAAGAGAAAGCAACGAAGAACATATAGAAGGTGCCCAAAGATGGACGCCATTATAGCCCCATGTTAGGGACAACGGAAAGCAGCAGTGAATTACTTTCTCAGGGTTCTGATAATAGGTAGCCAGGATTCGCTGAGATTGTAGCCGGTGTCGCGGTTGAAATTATCTGGGTGTTTACGTATTTCAACCGCCTCCCTGATGATTCTGGGACGATATTGCTTTATACGGGCAAGAACATCCACTCCTTGGAACATGACATCATGTCCAGGTGTTAAAGCATGATCGGCAACAGCTGATTTATCAGGTTGAATGAGCCTGATACATCTATTATGTTCCTTAATGCGAGTGCATATTGATCTCGAAGTCTGCCCAATGTAAACCTTGCCACAAGTACAGGGAACTCTGTAGATACCCGGTTGTTGCAATTTAGGCAAACTGTCCTTAGTTGGTCGCAGGAGTTGCCTAATCTTAACAGAAGTTCCAAATACAGTCCGTATGTTGTACCGACGTAGGATTTTAGCAATACGATCCGTTGTGTTATGTATGTACGGAAGGTAAGCAGTTCCTCTTACATCTCTTTTCTCAACTGACGTCCTATTATTATTTGTTGGTTTCAGAACCGTAGAAATCAAAGCCTTGCTATAACCGTTGCTCTCAAAGGTGGTTCGCAGGGTGTTAATTTCTTCTTGTAAAGAAGACACTTCACAAATCCTCCTAGCCCTGGTAGTTAGAGTTGTAAGGATACCATGTTTCTGGGCAGGGTGATGGTGAGAACTTGCGTGGAGATATCTATTGGTGTGTGTTGGCTTACGAAAAACGCTGTGTCCTAAAGATCCATCCTCTTTCTTGGTGACGAGAACATCTAAAAAAGGTATTTTGCCGTCAGATTCCTTTTCCATGGTGAAACAAATAGAAGGGTGCTGGAGATTAAGGTGATCCAGGAAATGGCTAAGATTTTCCTCACCTTCCGTCCAAACAACGAACGTGTCATCCACATAACGCCACCAGATCTTCGGTTTGAAAGGAGCCGACGACAAAGCTTTCTCTTCAAAGTTCTCCATGAAGAAATTAGCCACAACAGGAGAGAGAGGACTACCCATGGCCACACCATCAGTCTGCTCATAAAAATTCCCATTCCATAGAAAGTAGGAGGAGGTCATGCAGTGATAAAAAAGTCTTGTGATGTCTTCAGGAAAAAAGCCATTAATGAGAGACATAACACCATCAATAGGTACTCTCGTAAACAGAGACACCACGTCGAGACTCACTAGAATATCACCCGGCTGAAGTGTTATAGCTTTTAACTTTTCCACGAAGTGTGTGGAATCCTTAATGAACGAAGGCGTGTTACCCAGAAGCGGCTGAAGTAGTCTACCTAAGTATTTGGAAAGGGCATATGTAGGAGAACCAATCGTACTAACAATAGGTCTAAGAGGAACATCTTCCTTATGTATTTTAGGAAGACCATAGAGTCTCGGAGGAATAGCATCCCCTGGAAGGAGAGTCTTCGCTGCATCCGCTGGAATAGATGATTGCTTGATCAATTTGACGGTGACATTTGAGTAGCGAGTAGTAGGATCACGACTATTAATCCTATATACAGGATCTGATAACAAAGACGAGATCTTGGAATCATAATCAACCTTATCCAATACCACTGTCGCGTTACCCTTGTCAGCGGGGAGAACGATAATATCAGAATCGTCCCTTAGATCTTTAAGTGCCCGGCTTTCGCCTTGTTTTAAGTTGGTGTTAGGTGGCTTAGCGGTCTTGAGAACTCGGGAACATTCTTGCCTGGCTTCCTCGGCCTCTTCAGGTGTGAGGTGATGTACCGAGGATTCTACGGATGTAATAAGTTCTTCAATAGGAATTCTTCTAGGCGCTACAGCAAAATTGAGACCTTTAGCGAGAACTGCCTGTTGGGTATCACTTATGGGCTTGCTGGACAAATTTACGACAACCTTGTTAGCATCAAGTCTAATGGCTTGAGATTTCTGCAACTAATATAACCTATCATATTTGGAAATATGTCTGTCCCTCGCCTGATCTAGAACGCTGTTAGCATGCACTGAAGAAATACGATCAAAGATCTTCCATAATTCTTCACTTACGAAGTTTGAGAGGCGTAGATGTAGCTGTAGTAACTCCCTCGAAATAAAATCCAACTGCTTACGAGTATGCTGTAACCTCTCTATCAATAACGCCTTGCTTGCACGACGATAGATTCTCGTTGCCTTAGGTGTTCTGAAGGAATGCTTCAACATAACAAAACTCGGTAGAATATCATGATCCCGGCATCTTAGGAGAAAAGCGAGTGAAGAGATTGGACACACCTTCTTGCGTCGTAACCTACTAAATCTAGACATCAGTCGGAAAATATCCTCCCCATAGAGGTTTCTAATATTGTCATTTAGACTTTCACGGCCCGTGTTATTATTCATAATGTTGAATTTTGGGCTTATGCCGTGTTTTATTGTACTAATATTCGACGCGTTTCGAAAGAAACCATGTCTTTCATCGTCAGGAATAATCTGGAATACGACAATGTTGCTAAGAGAAAGCAACGAAGAACATATAGAAGGTGCCCAAAGATGGACGCCATTATAGCCCCATGTTAGGGACAACGGAAAGCAGCAGTGAATTACTTTCTCAGGGTTCTGATAATAGGTAGCCAGGATTCGCTGAGATTGTAGCCGGTGTCGCGGTTGAAATTATCTGGGTGTTTACGTATTTCAACCGCCTCCCTGATGATTCTGGGACGATATTGCTTTATACGGGCAAGAACATCCACTCCTTGGAACATGACATCATGTCCAGGTGTTAAAGCATGATCGGCAACAGCTGATTTATCAGGTTGAATGAGCCTGATACATCTATTATGTTCCTTAATGCGAGTGCATATTGATCTCGAAGTCTGCCCAATGTAAACCTTGCCACAAGTACAGGGAACTCTGTAGATACCCGGTTGTTGCAATTTAGGCAAACTGTCCTTAGTTGGTCGCAGGAGTTGCCTAATCTTAACAGAAGTTCCAAATACAGTCCGTATGTTGTACCGACGTAGGATTTTAGCAATACGATCCGTTGTGTTATGTATGTACGGAAGGTAAGCAGTTCCTCTTACATCTCTTTTCTCAACTGACGTCCTATTATTATTTGTTGGTTTCAGAACCGTAGAAATCAAAGCCTTGCTATAACCGTTGCTCTCAAAGGTGGTTCGCAGGGTGTTAATTTCTTCTTGTAAAGAAGACACTTCACAAATCCTCCTAGCCCTGGTAGTTAGAGTTGTAAGGATACCATGTTTCTGGGCAGGGTGATGGTGAGAACTTGCGTGGAGATATCTATTGGTGTGTGTTGGCTTACGAAAAACGCTGTGTCCTAAAGATCCATCCTCTTTCTTGGTGACGAGAACATCTAAAAAAGGTATTTTGCCGTCAGATTCCTTTTCAATGGTGAAACAAATAGAAGGGTGCTGGAGATTAAGGTGATCCAGGAAATGGCTAAGATTTTCCTCACCTTCCGTCCAAACAACGAACGTGTCATCCACATAACGCCACCAGATCTTCGGTTTGAAAGGAGCCGACGACAAAGCTTTCTCTTCAAAGTTCTCCATGAAGAAATTAGCCACAACAGGAGAGAGAGGACTACCCATGGCCACACCATCAGTCTGCTCATAAAAATTCCCATTCCATAGAAAGTAGGAGGAGGTCATGCAGTGATAAAAAAGTCTTGTGATGTCTTCAGGAAAAAAGCCATTAATGAGAGACATAACACCATCAATAGGTACTCTCGTAAACAGAGACACCACGTCGAGACTCACTAGAATATCACCCGGCTGAAGTGTTATAGCTTTTAACTTTTCCACGAAGTGTGTGGAATCCTTAATGTACGAAGGCGTGTTACCCAGAAGCGGCTGAAGTAGTCTACTAAGTATTTGGAAAGGGCATATGTAGGAGAACCAATCGTACTAACAATAGGTCTAAGAGGAACATCTTCCTTATGTATTTTAGGAAGACCATAGAGTCTCGGAGGAATAGCATCCCCTGGAAGGAGAGTCTTCGCTGCATCCGCTGGAATAGATGATTGCTTGATCAATTTGACGGTGACATTTGAGTAGCGAGTAGTAGGATCACGACTATTAATCCTATATACAGGATCTGATAACAAAGACGAGATCTTGGAATCATAATCAACCTTATCCAATACCACTGTCGCGTTACCCTTGTCAGCGGGGAGAACGATAATATCAGAATCGTCCCTTAGATCTTTAAGTGCCCGGCTTTCGCCTTGTTTTAAGTTGGTGTTAGGTGGCTTAGCGGTCTTGAGAACTCGGGAACATTCTTGCCTGGCTTCCTCGGCCTCTTCAGGTGTGAGGTGATGTACCGAGGATTCTATGGATGTAATAAGTTCTTCAAGAGGAATTCGTCTACAGCAAACGGCTTGGATGGCTGCTTTTGAATTGTAAAGGATTGTTTAATGATTTATTAGGAGAAAATGTGAGTCTTGAATATTAATATCAGTTCAATTTGAATAATTCATTATGCATAGTTGCAGGTTGTATGCTGTAGTGTGAATATCTGTAAGTGTATAATGAGTCTTAAATTGTTTAAACTTATCTTAATATCTCGTTGGCCTATTTATTTATAGTTTATATACACATTTAGAAACATTTGATCCTCTCATTATTTTAATTTATTTAACTGATTTTACTTCACGAAGAGGCAGACAGATTAGCAAAAAAAATGTACCACACTACAACAACCTGTCAGTCAGACTGATTTTATGTCAGCAAAAAGGATTTTGAAAAATACTATCATAAACAGGTATGAAGAAATGGCAAAGAAAACAGCAGAAACCAAATTATGGAAGGACACTGATGCTAAATGGGATCAATATAAATTAACACCAAGAAAAGAAGCTGTAGCCTTCTTCAGACTTAACACTGGCCACGACTGCCTTGAAGCTCATCTGAAACGAATCAACATCTTGAGATCTGAAGAATGCACACTTTGTCACGAACCTGGAAGTAAAATGGATAAGGGGCACCTGGTACATTGCAACAAACTTGATGTGACTGCTAGAACTTCAGGAAACCTCACACAACTCTATTGGAACGCAAGAAAGCTCATGAATTGGAATCCGGACTAGCCATAAGAAACAACACCACATTAGAATGAAATAAAAATTACGTTCACGAAGTCCTTTCTGAGGTCTACATTCTCCCACCTTCACGATGGTACTAAGAGGGGGCGGAAAAAAGTACACAGGCCTAGGAGCGCATCAAAACTAAATCCGGCTCTGGGTGTTTAAGAGGCCTCTCTGTCTTATTCTATCTTCCCACCACTTTTCTCCCTCCACTTGATGTCAGTTAACTCCTCTTCCAGACTCACATTCCAGTACTCTAGCGCATTCTTGGACGCCCTCGAGGTCTTCTACCATCGATATTAAGTTCTCAAATATACAGTACAGTACAGCGGCTTCGGTGGCGTAGTCGGTAGCATGCTGAGCTTCTGTGCCCAAGATAGTGGGTTCAAATCCGGCCGAAGCCGTCGGCTTTCTTAAGAGCGTTAAAAATCCCTCAGTATGCCTTCCTTCGGAGGGGAAGTAAAGCCGGCGGTCCCATGTCATCGATTTATGGCATGATAAAGAACCTTCCACTAATTACACCTGTGTGAAGCTAAATTGGATAGGTTAAGAATGTAAACAACGCTCTTAGGTTTCTACGTTCGTTGCCAAGAGTCGACTGCGGTGGCCTCTAGTAGCTAAGTTATGAACTAGGCCTAGTAGTCGTCGACGGTGGCGTTTGGCAGCAAAAGTAGGAACTATTTGAAAAATTCTAAGTTGCTGTCTGTACTTAAATTAAAAAAACAGATACACACATATACAGCCATCACAATTAACACCGGTTATCAGACAGATTCTACACACCCAAAGTACACGGGGCTACATGACCACGTTGTCGCAGCCCCTAAACTGAGGAACCAACCAACAGTACAGTACGGTATATACCTAGGTACACTTCATGACTCATTTACTTCAGGCGTGATTGTTTTTGGGTGTGGTTTAGGGAATTACCATATAACGTAGACCAACGTCGAGCAGAGCGACTCATTAACAAACAAGGTAACAAAGTTTTGATAAAACCACTGACATCCATCAATGACATATGTAGCCAAATAGATGTCACCTTTCTCCGAAAATCTCTAGCTGGCATCATTATACTGTCCCCATTTCACCGCCTTCAGCTGTCATATCGCTCAGTCCGTAGAGCACAGGGTGTCACCCTCGTTCCTCCATTCGCTAGGACAACAGATTATCAATCTGGGTTCTACAATCGCTCTGCTCGACTTTGGAATGACCTGCCTCATGCAATAACAGACCTTCCTCCACAAATTTTGCCGCAAATTGAAGGCTCTAAACTGACTAGAACCCCATGTAAATTGAATTTATATATAGGGTGTCATTTATGTACTTGAGTACCCTTAAGGGGCGTGTAGGGGATGGGTATAGGATCAATTTAAGATAGGGAACCTGGGGTAGGAATGGCCTTCTAACCCCAGACAACAGGTTTGTTTCAGGCCCTCCGCCCCTGTAAAGTAGGGAAGCGCGCCATGTGTTACTCTGAGGAAGAACCTTCCACTAATTACACCTGTGTAAAGCTAAATTATAGGTTAAAATTTGAACAACGCTCTTAGGTTCCGACGTTCGTCGCCAGGAGCCGACTGCGGTGGCATCTAGTAACCAAGTTCTGAACTAGTAGCCGTTGACGGTGGCGTTTGGTGGCAAAAGTAGGAACTACTTGAAATTCAATGTCTGCAGTACTTACTTGAATTAGAAACAGACTAGCGGATCCGTGCGAGAAATCTCGCATTTTCATAAACCACACTTCCCCGGCGTCCCTACAGCCAAAATGTGAACTGGACGGCAATGATGTCGCATATTTCCCTACAGCAACAGTATTTACAAATCGCACACTTCTTACATTTATTTAAAACTCATTTTTTTAAGGAAATTATATATATTTATAACATTAGAGTGCAATTCGTCACTGCTAATGTCTATTCTCTTTTATTTGAATGCTCATTTGTCACGATCGGTCGCTTGTGAGCGCCGCAGGAGGGATCTGTACTACTGAAATAATATATATGATGATGTTGATGATAATAGCACACACTAATACAGCCATCACAATTAACACCGTTTATTAGACAGATTCTACACACACCCAAAGTACACGGGACTACATGACCGTGTTGTCGCAGCCCCTAAACTGAGGAACCAACCAACCAAGGGTTGTAATAAAATTAACCTTTTTACATCAGAACTCCACTGGAAAAACAATAAACCAAAAAAGTGAAAATGGTAGTAATATTGGAAAAACTCTAGGACAGGACTGCCCAACCTACGGCCCGCGAGTCTATTATGTCCGGCCCGCGCCGTGTCGCCGAAATTTGGAAACTAGTTCCAGTCGTCGCACTGAACTAAATTATCATGAACTTTATTTCATAATTTGATTAATAATTGTGTCAAATGAACATAAATACTCACTCTTTGTCATTCGTGTTGTATGAGGGTGTTGAATATCAGCGTACTTCTATTTTAAAGGGATTTATTAAAAATATTTAAATTTATTTTTAGTGTTTTATTTTTTATCCACAACAAATAAAAATAGAAAATGTTAACAATACTAAGAAAACTAAGCTCAGACAGCCAAAAAACTCACCATATTGCACCTGTATTTTTTTTAACAAATCCATACCCACAAACCCCCCCGGAGTGTTATTTTCCCACAAGGTCCCCCAACTATTTACAACGTGGCCCTTAATTAGGCTCGGTCAAGCAGGACGCGGGCTGCCCGCGCAAAAGAACGACCGCAGCCCGTCGCGAACAAGTCAAGGCGAACCAGTGTAAAAGCAATCGCGATCAAGTGCATGTCATAGTGTTTTCTGTTCGTGGTGTTAATTCAACATGTCCAGCAATTCCTCGGACGAATAATTGCTTCTTCTGTACCCTTTGATTCAAGCGAGACTAAAAATAAAATGGGCGCATGATGGACTACTAATGAAAAATGACAGGAGTTGGGCGAGTATCACAAACTATGCTGTGAGTTGAGGTCATTTCCAGGCCGTCTTTTCGTATATTTTCGAAAAACTGTAGAACGCACTCGCGTACAAGGTCAATAACTTCTCCGTTTCGTCGGCCATGCTTCCAGCCCGCGCGGTCTTTGTGGAATATCACAACTGCTCATTTGCCCGCCGCGAACTAAATTGCCCGCTGCGGTAGACCGCCTTCTGTTTAACCAGGATGATGAAATATTACACGATACAAAGTTCGCAGCGGTCGGGCGGGCTGACCGCGCAAAAGAACGACCGCAACCAGTCGCGGACTGTGGTGGTCAAACTGAATACCGACGAGCCAAGGCGAACCAGTGTGAAAGTAATCGCGATCAAGTGTATATCACAGTGTGTTCTGTTCATGGTGTTAATTCAATATGTCCAGCAGTTCCTCGGACGAAGAAGAATTGCTTCTTCTGTTCGCTTTGAGTTAAGCGAGACAAAAAAGTAAATGGGTGCATGATACTGTGCCCATGTGGATGGCCCTGGCATCGAACCCATAATATTTTAAGCATGACAAAGAAGAGATATTACAGGTTTCAGTACAGTTTTAAGGGTAACTAAAGGGTTAATAGGAAACTACACCACTGTATGACGCATGGAGGATGGCGCAAGCTTGAGCCACAGTATGCAGCTGGAGAATGAGATCATTGCCAACGCAGCGATAAAGGCGTTACGCATGGATTAAAATAGAACCTACGGAAGTTTCCGTGTAAGACAAGGATAGGAGATCTTGAAATAAACCCTTACTCAGCACGAAAATGACAACGCTGTATTAGAGGTGTGGCAATGGTAAATGATAAAATAATTGAATTTAGCCAGAAGCACGCAAATATTTTATGACATCACACCGCCAATGTTATTTATCTGGAAGAAGAGAATTTTGAATGCAGAAAAAGTTCTTAATAAATGGGTATATTAGAAGTGCATAGTCATCACTACGTAGTCGGTGATTTCCCGAACCAGGAGCCTGTAGTGGGGGACAAAACGAAGGCGCTACCTACGCAATTGAGGAGCTTATTTTAATTAATATTAAAAGATTTGTACGATCGATTTTTGGATAGTTTGATATATTTGAGAGACTTAATGTCTCAGCTCCAAGGAGGTATTTTTATAGCCTCGTATGACCATTATTTTGGAAGATAATTTTGGAGAAGAAGCAAAATTGATTTATTTTTACCAGAATCAAATAAAAGGCCGTGAGCCCTAGGAAATTCATGCCGTTTACATCAGACCACGTATGGTCGCGTTACATCGCATCAGATACAGTTACAGTACTCCTGAGGGGAAGTACTGGCCAAATATTCATCGAGTGTCGCCGTGCAAAGAAGTATCTGAATCCTTGTTAGAGGAAAAGTACCGTCAAGCTTCGAACTTTATAAATCAGTCTACAGACTCAAGCAAAGTATTATACTTTTGTTTAAATACGTTAGCCGGCGAGGGTAGTAAAGGCCCAAAAAATACACTAATTGAAGTTACAACGTATTAGCTCGAAAGGATACGAGACACCGATAGAGTAGTGCGTTAAATAACCACGTTAGGGTTGCACGTAGGATATACGCCTAATTTTCCTGAACTGAGGAAATTAGAGCAGAAAGTGACGATAGATCCGAGAAATCTACAATATAGGCATCAATTGCCAGGTGAGATTGCGAGTGAGGACTTTGGAATTTATTCCACAAATAAGAGACTATGGTCGACAAAATAAAGTTCAAACGTGGACTAGAAAAGCAATTGTAGAGAGCCGGAAGCTTAGTACAATGACTCTAGAAGGGAAAGTTAAACTAAAGACAGTTTACCATCAGAACAATTGCGTACCGGATAAGACATTTATATCGTACATTAACTTAAGTGTACCGATACAATCCAGGAACAGAATAGGAGAACTTGCCGTAGCCAGGAAGGGGAACTGTTGAACGAGATTGTCAATCATCCGAATATGATTTAGGAGACAACGATTGATACTTGCGCCCCTGCGAAGCGGTAAAGAAAGAATTCACGTGTGTAAGGCAATATAAATGCCAAAAGTGAAATTCAATCGTGTAAATATAAATTGTTAAGTGACATGTTTATATTTTTAGTGATTTTATATTGTTTAGTGATTGTGTAGTTATGAATGTATTTTCTCATACAGAGTTAAAAGTGTATAATATGTATAAATTTGAGGAAAATCTACCGTGTGTTATTACGAGTGTCAACATGGCGTAAGAAATCAGGTGGGTGAAATGTCACTTCACTGGAGTCCAGAAAGTCTGGCTGGAAAAATCATGTAAGTAATGAAAATTTGATTATGTATTTTGTACTTTGGGAGAACTCGTGTAGTGATATCTCTGGAGAAATTGTTCTCAAACTTTGAAAAACAGGGATATGCAAGAAGTGTATAGAGAAAATGCGAGATCTGAACGAATAACTTAAATAGGAGTGTAACTAATTAAAAGTATTAATCAATACTCAGAGAAATAGTATTCATGGGAATACCATTAATATAATAAAATATTATTCAAAATAAGCAGGATAAAAGAATTATATAAAATGTATGAATAAATTAATTATTTAATTAATTTCTTAATTATCAAGGAAACCCGTTGTGTACCTTGAAATGATGATAATAATAAATGTGGAACGATTTGAGTTCAAATAATATGAAATGTCAAGAGTTGTGTTAAAGGCAAAATTATTAATTTGAGACGGAAATAAAGTAATTTGAGTTTTAAATAAATATCTTACTTTAGAAGGCATAACGAAAGTACTAATGTAATTATCGCTAATGAGCGCATATGTGTTAATTGTCACGCAAGCCAGGAGATATTTAGTTGTGAGGACCAGCTGGATACGGTATGAATTATTATGTGTGATTGCTGTACGCAAATTTGAAGGGTGCTATATTTTATTGTTGAAAAGCGCAGGATGTAAGTGCATAAGCCAACCTTAAGACGCTGATACAGGACGAGTGGTTTGTTGCCATCGATCCAAATTATACATGGTCCTCAGCCCTCGAAGTTGGAAGTCCCCAAGAGGCAGGCCGGGATATGAACGAGTGTTCCTTTGCTACGAAAGCCCCTTAACCATTGTTGTTTGTTTTTTTGAGTATTTTACCTGCCAATGCTAAGACCTCACAATTATAACCTTACCTGAGGTAAATAAGTAGGTTGCTGAAATACCTTATAATGATTTTTGAATGAATTAACGTATGTCTTTCTAAGTAAAATAAGTATTAGGCTTGTTGTAACCGAGCTATGAGTGAGCTGTCTGGGGGCAGGGAAGTCTGGAGTTGTTCTCCCTATAGTCATAAATTTCTTGCCTGAAGAGCCTTGACAACGATAACGACTGCCCGTGTTGGGGTACCTTTTAAATGAACCGTTTGTGTCTGCGGCCAACAGCTTTGTAAGAAGATCCAGTAATTGAACTGGGATCCATTTGATTTAAATCATCCTTGCTGCCAAGTTCAGATCCGTATTTAATAATGACATGATTGTCATGCAGACAATAATAATAATCCCTCGTTTTATTGTTACACGTTGAAATGCTATTGTTTCACAAGTATTGTTGGAAATCTTAAGGTAACTGGGAGTTTATCTTAATTTGATTCAAATCAGTAGTTTCCAAAACTTGAGGTATGCGAGTTCTCCCCTGACAAATGCAAATGTTTGTAGTGTTGAGAAAGAAATGATACATTTTGAAAATCATAGATACCCTAGTAAATGATAATTGTTGACGCCATTATAAACTCTAACTCAAGTTATTAATAATATTCAAAATATGAATATTTTATTATGTTTTGAACATGTAATTGTATGCAATAATAATACCAAGCTATTTGGAGCTCGTCTTTATAAATTTTGAAGTGGAAGTTATTTTGATATTTTGTCCGGTTCATTGGAACCGCTAATTAGTAATCTTTGTAAGTTGTTTTATGATTCCTTGTTCTATTTTGGAACAGGTGTGAAGTGTTCAGTTGTTATGTTTATTTTTAGCGCCTAATTTGATTAATTAAATAATTTTTGTAGTAGGATTTTTGATGTTTATTTTTGACGTGTATCCTAAGCTTGATCCAGAATGTGTAAATCATATCAGTGGGAGAACATACTAGGCGCCGAATGTCTGATTAGAGCTAGCGGACTATGCTTTGCACATTTCTTTGTTGAGAAGGGCACAATACTAATCAAAAAAGACCTGAGTTGGATGAGTATCAAATATTATGCTGTGAGTTGAGGTCATTTCCAGATAGTTTTTTCGTATATTTTCGAATGACTGTAGAACGTACTCGCGTACAAGGTCAATTAAATTCTCTGTTTAGTTTCGCCCCTTAAAACAACAATAACCAGCTAACTAACTTCTCGGTTTCTCCGGCCATACGTTCAGCCCACGCGGGCTTTGTGGAATATCACAAGTGCTCACTTGCCCGCCGCGAACTAGATTGGTCCGCAGCGTTAGACCGCCTTCTGTTTAACCAGGATGATGTAATATTGCACAATACCGAGTTCGCAGCGCACAGTGGGTCAAAATCGAAATCTAGGGGGACAAAATTATCTTTATGTTTTAATCATGAATTTAGAGTGAAAGCAACGTATATAATTTGTTTACTTCATTTAAACATCTGTTAAGACATTTTTTAAGCTATGTCGACACATGCAAGATTTTGTCTATGACTAGGAGTTGGATAGAGCATTCAGTTATCTCTTCAGAACAATTTTCTACCCCTAATTTACTTTTAACAAAGTCACAAAGTTCCACTTTTGACATAATCGTCGAACTCAGTGCATCAAACAGTTGTAAACGTGTGAGAACTGGTTGCGCGGCATCTTCTAAAACGTAAAATAACTAAGTAAGTTGCAAAAAGACGCAAAAAATCTTATAAGAGGCGTAAACTACAAGACTATCTACATTTTAACATTAAGTAGAAAGTGACGCAGAGTGACGCGACATACTAAAAATCTAAGTGAAAATATAATTTAAAAATAATAGTTAAATATTATATAATGCAAATACAGCTAAAATTACGTTACAATTACGCCCATTAATAACTGAAACACGTTACAAAGATCATACCTTCAGCTGCATGTTCCATCTTAAAGCATCACACTAACCACAAAGACAACCAAACCACAGCCACTTACATTCACCCTCCAATTCAGACTGCTCGAACAGTGGTGACAGATTTACACTAAGATGCGTTTATATCACAGAATAGTGAGCAGCAATTATATGAGAAAGCTGTAGAAGTAATAAATTTTGATTTTTTCATTATGAAAATAAATAATTTTGTCCTCCTAGATTTCGATTTTGACCCACTGTGCTTCGCGCGGGCAGCCCGCTTCCTGTTTGACCGAGCATTTAGTTACAAAAGTTTGGGCACCTTTTCTCTAGGGTAATATACTGTACATTGTTTGATTTCTGTTGTGTAGTAAACCTACTCAAAATATATATTTTTTATCATTTTAAATGATCTTGTCGACTTAATCGTTATGCTTGAGTCAAACGTTATGCGTTACGGAGACGGCGAGTGCGTGACGTCATGCAGCCGCGCGGGTAGCCTAAGTTAATGGGTAATGGACGGCGAGTGCATGACTTCGCGAGAAGGCAGTTGTAGCATGCATCATTTTAAATAATTGGGTACAGTCTAGTCTTTCAGACTGACTGTAACTTTTTTTTAAATTGTAATGTATTGACCCGGAGGATCAGTAATTTATCATAAAATTTGTAAAATGGAGGTTTACAGCTACAGAGGTGTGCAAATTATTAGACTCAAATGAAGAATTTAAATCAGTCACATTTTTTAATTTAAAATAATTTTATTTTACTGTATTTCATTACCCTTCTTCTTCTTCTTCTTCCTTTGTTACGGCCAACTAAGGACCACGTCATGTCAACTGTTTTTTCTGCATTTTAATGTTGGCCCAGTACTCCTTCATTCGCAATCGCATTCTCTCTGTCGTCCACGCCTTCCCGGTTTTTAGCTTCGGCTTAAGTTGAAAACTCCGATGTTTCTGAAGTTTATCCCTAAGTGTGCCACGCTCCTGGATATCTTCACGTGTAATCCCAGTCTCCAACAGATCTTTCTCTACTTCAATAAACCAGACCCGCTTTGTCTTTTTCTCACAGAGAAAAGCAAAAATTCTATTGAATAGCCGTGTTGATTTCATTCGGGTTATATGTCCATAAAAAGAAATCCTCCTTTTCCTCATCACGTCCGTTATTTTCTCTACGTGTGTGTACAACTCTTGGTTGTGGCGTCTTCGGAACTCGCCGTGTTCTTTGACTGGACATAGGATTTTCCTCAATATCTTCCTTTCCTTGGTCTCCAGTTTTTCCATTATGCCTTTTATATTCATGGAAAGACATTCCGCTGCAAACAAAGCTTCTGGCCGGATGACCGTGCAGTAGTGCTTCAGTTTTGCATTCAGGGATACAGATCTTTTGTTGTTCACATTCTTAGTTAGATGGTAAGCCATTTCAATTTTATTCAAGCGTAACGCAAAAGCCTCGCTTTCGGACATTGTAGGGTCTATCCATTCCCCAAGATACTTAAATTTAGTTAGTTAGTTAGTTAGTTATTGTTGTTTTAAGGGGCGGAACTACGAGGTCATCTGCCCCTCTTAACACAGATTAAAGAATACAAATTTTGAATTGAATTTAAAATTTTGAGGTGGACATCTAAATTTAAAAAGACCAAAAATTAATAAAACAAAAACAAACAATTAAATAAATAAAAAAATTATAAACATAAACAAAAATTACGGAAAAAACAATACATTATCATTCAAAAACGAACAAGTCGTTGAGTCAAAGTTCACTGGAAAATTTAGATTGCTGGCCCTAACCCACTCTCACTTATAAAGCGGATAACGCGATCAGCAGCCACCGCGTCATCGGCTAATATAAGTTTGAGTGTCGTCTGCAAACCAAGGTTTCTTCGTAAGTCAGCAAGATCCACACACTCGGTGAAAATGTGGGCCACGGTGAAAACGGCTCCACAGGTACAAAGTGGGGGGTCTTCCCTTCTCATTAGGTACGAGTGGGTGGATCTTGTATGACCTATCCTTAGCCTACACAAAATGACGGACTCTCTCCGGGCCCGGAAGGAGCTCCGCCAAACGCGAGTAGTTCCCTTGATCGCTCTCAGTTTACTGGGCAGTGGGTCAGCTAGCCACTGACTCTCCCAAAAAGCCAGAACTTGTAGGCGTAACTGAGAGCGAATATCTCTAGCGGGTACCTCCATTGGTCGAGGTGGTAGTGATACCGCCTCTTTTGCAGCTTGATCCGCTAACTCATTTCCCGCAATTCCCATGTGGCTTGGAAGCCACAGAAAGGTGATTCGAGTGTCAGCGTGGCACAGCCCGGCTAGTAGGTCGTGGATTCGCTGCACTAGGGGGTGTTGCAGGAAACATGTAGCAATTGACTGCAACGAACTCAAAGAGTCGGTACACACGAGAAAATGGATTCGTGCATCCTGTAGTGCAAACTGCAGAGCTTCATAGATGGCAACGAGCTCCGCAGTAAACACACTACAGGCCTCAGGCAAAGGGATCTTGGTATTTGCACCATCAATAACGTAAGGACAACCCACCTTCTCGTCCACCTTCGAACCATCCGTGTATAGAATGCCAGCGTCCGGAAATTGGTGAACTATGCTGTGGAACTGCCTCCGGTAAACGGAGGCATCCGTGTTCACCTTAGGACCTCGGTGCATATCTAACCGAATTTCCGGACGTGGGACTTGCCACGGAGGCACCTCGCTAGATGTCCGGATCATACAGGGACCTACAGCCACTCCTATTTCGGTACACGAGCTATCAAGTCTAATACCAACCGGCCGAGTGGCACGAGGCCGGTTGGCGTACCCCTGGTGGTTTTGGGTACCGAAGAGAGCTTGATAGGTCGGGTGTTGCGGCATTTGACGCACATTGGCAGCATATGCTAACAGCATATGTTGGCGTCTATAATTTAAAGGTGGAACACCCGATTCGGCGAGTAGGCTGGGTATCGGGCTGGTCCGGAAGGCACCGGTAGCCAGCCTAACGCCACTATGGTGGATACTGTCCAGCATTTTCAAGGTTGCCGGCCTTGCTGAACCGTATGCCGCAGAACCATAGTCTAGCCGGGACAGGACGAGGGCTTGGTAGAACCGTAGCAGCACCGCACGGTCAGCCCCCCACGTAGTGCCACTAAGAAACCTGAGCATGTTCAGTTTCCTGAGACATGTCATTTTCAATTGCCGTATATGGTGCTGCCACGTTAACTTGCTGTCAAAATGGAGCCCCAGGAAGCGATAAGTGTCAACCACCGGCAACGCAGCATCCCTGAGATGTAGTTCAGGGTGTAAATGTAGCCTCCGTAGCCGACAAAAATGGACGACGGAGGTTTTCGCTGCTGAAAAACGAAAACCCCGGTCGTGAGCCCACCTGTCGACCCGGTTGATGGCTAGCTGCAATTGCCGTTCCACGACTGCCATACTTCCAGAGCTGTAATGCAGAGCTAAATCGTCTACATACAGCGATGGAACTACCGCGGACCCGGCGGCGGCAACAATGCCATTAATGGCAATCGCGAACAAGGTGACACTCAGCACTGAACCCTGAGGAACTCCATTTTCTTGGGTATAGTACTGCGATAATGTCCTACCGACCCTTACACGGAAGAGTCGGACGGACATGAAATTCGCAATGAAAGTCGGTAAGTTACCACGGAGTCCCCACTTGTGAAGGGTGGAAAGGATCCCGTATCGCCATGTGGTGTCGTAGGCTTTCTCGAGGTCAAAGAAAACCGTGACTAGGTGCTGCTTCCGGAAAAAAGCCTCCTGTATGGCGCTCTCAAGTCGCACCAGATGGTCAGTGGTGGACCTATGAGAGCGAAATCCACATTGGTACTCAGACAGGAGACCTTTATCCTCCAAGAACCACACCAGTCGACGGTTCACCATCTTTTCGAGCAGCTTACATAGGCCATTTGTCAAACAAATGGGCCTATAGCTGCTTACAAACTTGGGATCCTTTCCAGCCTTAGGAATCGGTATCACGATCCCCTCTCGCCATTGAGATGGAAACTCCCCTTCAATCCATATACGATTGAAGAGGATCAACAGTTCTTTCATACTGGATTCGCACAGATGTTTTAACATTTGATTATGTATGTTATCCGGTCCAGGAGCCGTATCCCTGCACAGTGCAAGCGCACTTCGCAGTTCCCATTCAGAGAATGGTACATTATAGGACTCCGAAGCAGCAGTGGCAAAGGACAAGGGGTGAGTCTCTGCCTCCCGCTTCAGAGTCAGAAATGTAGGATCGTAACTCCCGGAGCAGGATACATCGGAGAAGTGCGAGCCAATGCTGTTGGCAATGGCGAGATGGTCCGTGATGATGTCCCCATTGATGGACACTCCGGGTATCGATAGTGATGTCGGGAGTCCGGAGATCCGACGAAGCTTAGTCCACACTTGAGATGAAGGAGTATGCGCCGTCATGGACGACACATACTTTTCCCACGTCGTTTTCTTACTCTCCCGAATCAGATATCGGGCTCTAGCACGCATCCTTCTGAAGGTGATAAGGTTGGCCATAGTGTTTTGCCTCCGATAGCATTTGAAAGCACGTCGACGATCTTTAATGGCTGCTGCAATCTCGGCTGTCCACCAAGGGACAAGCTTCCGGTGTGAGTTGCCGGATGAGGAAGGTATTGTTTCCTCAGCAGCAGTCAAAATACCATTCGTTATGTGAATGGTATGATCGTCGACACTCTCAAAGGTATCTTCGGCAAACACCGCACGTGCCGTGAAAGTTGGCCAATCAGCCCGACGGAGAAGCCATCGACTTGGTAACTCGATGGCTCTCTGGTTCGGAAGAGTAACGATAATTGGAAAATGGTCACTATTACAAAGGTCATCGTGTACACCCCACTGTAGCAGGGGAACCAGCGCACGACTGCACAGGGTAATATCGATACTTGAATAAGTACCGTGTGCTATAGAGAAGTGCGTAGGCTCCCCTGTGTTCAACAGACACAGGTCCAGCCGCCTGATCAGCCTCTCAAAATCTCTCCCTTTACCGCTAGTGGTAGCGGAGCCCCAGATGGTGTTGTGGGCATTAACATCTCCCAGAAGGAGAAAAGGAGGGGGGAGCTGAGAGACTAGATCCACCAGCTGGTCGTAATCCGGCTGAGAATCAGGTGGGATGTACACGTTACATACTGTTGCCATTACTGGCAACGAAGTACGAACTGCAACTGCCTCTAGCTGAGTACGCAACGGCACCTCTTCACTAAAGAGGCTAGAGTGGACGAGAGTGCAGACGCCACCAGCGGCCACAGCTCCGTCCATCCGGTCTTTAGAGAAGAGTTTGAAGTGACGCATTGTTGTCTCATGTCCAGGACGAAACCTGGATTCCTGAAGACAGACAATGGTTGCCGAAAACGAAGATATTAATTGTCGTAACTCAGCGAGATGGACAGAATAGCTATTACAGTTCCATTGTAATAGTGCCATGGTGTGGACTTAAGTAGAAGTGGGTCTTCTACTTATGCTTGACCGTTTGCCACCCTTCCCCATCTCTAGTTGGAGATGATGGGGCAGGAGAGCACACCTCAATCTCCACATCTCCGTCCGAAGACGAAGAAAATGGAGCGGGCGCTCTCTTGGGTTGCGCACGGTCGTCGTCGGACCTCACGGGTCTCGCCCTTGGGGAAGAGCGAGAGCGGTGTCGAGGGACTTTCTCCCGGTCCGAAGACTGGGTGTCTGTCCCCGACACGCCCCGAAGAGACTTCTTCTTGGATCGGCGCCGACGTGTGTTTGGGGAAGTAGATGGTCCCTTCCCCACAGACGCCGGGTCCTTATAAAACAAGGTCGCTCCTGCTGGCACCGCTCCACTGGTAGTGGTGGGAGCGGGATGGCTAGCAGATACGTGAGCAGCCCTGCCTTTAGGAGAGGAAGAGAACCGGCGCTGAACCGCTCCCCTCTCCTCCGCCGATCTATTTTCTTTTCTATAGGGGAGTTCCTCCATACGGACGGGCTTGGCTTCAGCAGGCTTCGCTCCCTTGGTGGTAGTGGGAGCGGAAAGGCCAGCAGAGACAGTAGCCACCCCGTCAGCAGGAGGGCGAGAGAGACGGCGACGAACCGTCCCCCTCTTCTCCACTATCTTTGTCTTATCAGATGGGCTGGATGACGATCCAGCCCCGGTCGCAGAAGTCTTCTTTGCCTCGTTGGCAGGGGAAGACTTCTTCTCCGACCGTTTCGGAGAGGAAGATGACTTCTTCTCCGATTGCGCCGGTTTAGATGGTATAACCGGCGCCTTTATCACAATGGCCGAAGAAGGTTGTTTAACCTTCTTCGGGCTGACAGGTCTCGCTTGGACAGCGAGGGGAGACTTTACGATCTCAGAGTAGTTCGTCGTCGAGGGTACAGCACGGGGAACGAAAGTGGCAGGGGTGATAGGTGGCGTCACCTTAGCCGCGAAAGATACCGGAAATTCGGGTGCAGTCATATCACGGTATCTCTTTCGAGCGTCGTGATATGAAAGCCGATCCAATGTTCTGATTTCTTGGATCTTTGCTTCCTTGCAGAACTCAGGGCACTGCTTCGACCGCGGAGAGTGACTTCCTTGGCAGTTAGGACACGTCGGGGGAGGCGTACACCCCACACCGTCATGTGTCCCCTTGCCACACTCTCTACACACCGCCTTGGCAGTGCACCTGGCAGAAACATGACCGAATTTCTGGCAATTGTAGCAGCGCATAGGTGGAGGGATGTACGGTCTAACGTCGCAATGGTACGACGTGACCTTCACCTGCCTAGGCACTACATCACCCTCAAAATGAAGAATGAAAGCGCCAGTATCGACGCTATCATTTCCAATTTTCCGGGTGATGCGCCTAATCCTGGTGACGCCTCGCTTCCCCAGATCCCGCATCAATTCCGCGTCGCTGTTTAAAATGAGGTCGCGATGGAATATAACTCCACGGACCTCATTTAGCGTATCGTGCTTCTCAACCTTAACGGGAATTTCGCCGAAATGCGTGCATTCCAGCAACGCTTCGGTTTGCTGCCGGTCAACGGTATGCAGCAGGAGCTGCCCGTTCCGGAGCTTGGAAATCCCGTTAAGGTCGCGATATTTCCCCTCGATTTCCTCTGAAAATAGGATCGATTTTACCTGTTTAAAATCTCCCCCGTCTGTCCTGGTAGCTACCAGGTAGCGAGGAGACCTGTCAACAGGGAACTTCTTATTAAATGCCTCATCCCAAGGCGTATACACCTTGGGATTCGGTCTACACTCCAGAGACGGCTTTTTAAGGGTGCCACCCTGTACAGGTGTCCGTGATCGTTTACTACGCATCCCGGACGAAATCCTCCCCGAATACTGCCCACTCCGAACGGGGGCTATCACTGTGGGCGCCACCCAGCCAAGGCAATACCTACCTGGCATAGCAGATATTGCCCGGGGTCCCAGTGCCTCGAACAGGCACTTCCCCCTCGGCATGCACAGGATTTATTCAGCTCCAGTATTCGGCCATGCAGGGACCTTCGTTGTAAGGCGGATACTACTGTAGGGTACATGGCGCACCCACCTGACGGGATGGGGCATACCGTCTAGGCTTTCTGGCCAGATGGCCAAGCTGGTGGCCCTTCCCCTAACAGCATGCATGTTTGTTTCTATTGGTCAAACCAGAGCTGGGACCAGAAAACCAAAATCGACCTTTATAAGGCCCCCTTTAAGTCGCCTTTTACGACAGGCAGGGGATACCGTGGATGAATTCTGCCCTCCCCATCCACAGGGGATCTGAACAAATCAAAAACTGGCAAGTTATTCGGCCATGTCGACCCTATTAGTCGCCTCCTACGACAGGCAGGGCATACCGTGGGTGTATTCTATCCCGCACCCACACGGGGGATACTTAAATTTCTCAACCCGCTTGATTTTCCCATGATTCACTTCAATATGTTTTGGAGCCGTTTTGATGTTAGTAATAAATTCTGTTTTCTCGAAAGAGATCAGGAGGCCCGCCTTTGCAGCTTGTGTTTGAAGCTGGTTGATCTGTTTCCTGGCCGTATCCAACGAATCCGCAAAAACCGCAAGGTCATCTGCAATTCATTACCCTACTTATTAATGTTTTCCCTTGTGGACTTATAACGTTTCCCATAAGGAATTGTACGAGGGCTGTATTTCAAGTAAGGGCCTTTTTTTAATTAACCGAACATTTTATTTTGAAACCACATTCACATTTGCAGATGATGTTGCGATCTGGAGTGAATCAGAGGAGGAACTGGGTGAGAGGCTGCAAAGCTGGAATGAGGAGTGTAAGAAATATGGTTTAAACATCAGCAAGACAAAGACGGTGGCGTTGAAAGTGTATGAGGAAGGAGCAGAACCAATAGTAATGCTAAATGAAGTCAAATTGGACAGCGTTCCAGTTTTCAAGTACTTGGGTCGCATTCTATCAAGTGACAACCTAGCAAAACATGAGGTTAACAATCGAATTAATAATCGAATTTACCACCAGGTAAGACACCTGCTGTGGGATGAGCAAATGCCCATGAAAACAAAGATGACATTGTACAAGTCCTATTATACACCGATTCTTACATACAGTCTCGAAACCACAACACTAACCAATAGAGATTACTCTAAACTCCAGGCAGCCGAAATGAAATTCCCACGTACCATGATTCAGAAAACCAGGAAATAAAAGATCAGGAATGAGAAGATTAGAGAAGAAGTAGGAATAGATGATTCTCTCCTCAATAAGATCCAGATCTCAAGATTGAAGTGGCTTGGTAACATGAAGAGGATGCCAGCAAACAGAACTGCACGGAAGGAATTTGAGAGAAAAGTAGAATGAAGACGACCTGTGGGAAGGCCACGAAAGAAGTGGATAGATAGAGTCAATAACGATGTACTGCAGAGAGGTCATGATTGGGAGAAGTTGGTGGAGGAAGTGTGGTACAAGGACAGGATGAAATGGAGGGGGCTCATTGACCACACCCGGGCAACTGGAGTTGGTTCAGGATGATGATGATGATGATGATTATGATTTATTTTTAGGTTTTACATACCTTCCTATATTTTTCTACATAGTTGCCTTGTTTATTTAGGCACTTGCCATACCTTAAAACTAAGTTCTGAAATCCCTCTGCATAAAAGTTTGCCGCCTGCTCTGACAACCAAGAATTCACGGCTGTTTTCACATGCTGATCGTCGGCGAAGCGCTTCCCACCAAGATGAAGTTTAAGCTGCGAAAAGAGGTGGAATTCGCTCGGAGCAAGGTCAGGGAAATACGGTGGGTAATCCAAAACTTCCCACCCAAAAGAGTCAATCAGTTCCCGAGTCCGGGCAGCAGTGTGTGGTCTTGCGTTATCCTGAAGGAGCAAAATTCCCTTGTCAGCATGCCGCGTCTTTTGTTCTGAACTGCAAGCCGGAGTTTGGTCAAACATGGCCAGCCCAGCGTATCTGATGCCTGACTACCTTTGCCTCCATGCTTGTAGTGTTGGCTTCTTCGAGGATACTAACGTTTGTTCGACGATCTTGCCATTTAACTTTCAGTATTCTCCGTAAGCATCGTTGATGGTATTTTCGCAGGCATTTTAGGTTTCTCCTGTAAGTTGTTCAGGTCTCGCAACCATAGATAAGAGTAGGGATTACAACAGCGTTGTAAACGTAGAGTTTGGTTCTCACACTGATATCATGATTGTCAAACACTGTTTTTAGGAGACGACCGAAAGCCGCACCGAAATCTCTGATCGGGGGAAAAGTCGAATATATAACATAATTTTTAGAACTGTGGAACGTTAGTTGTAAGTCAAGGTCAACTTTTCTAAACTTTGGACAATTTTATAAATTGGGAGGTAAAACATGCTTAAATACAGTACCTTTTATAATTAAAAAAATCAGAAAACTGTATAAAAAACAGAAATAAAAGATTGTTGGTGAACATTTTGTGTATTTTCAAACCGAATATATTTAATTTTTAAATTACGTAAAAAAATAAATTGAAATAATGTACATTGTTTAAATGGTAGCCCAGTTGGCCTGCATTAAAATTTAATATAGGCCAACGACTATGGTAAGAAAAATGTTGGTACAGCAGTCTCAATTTAATAAAATTACAATCAAAATTAGTTTGCTATTTCGTCCACTGATTAATTTTTAAAGGTGTTCAGAAAAGCGTAAAAATATCTATTTTCGAACTCTATATTTCAATATTCCATAAAGTCCCACTTCCTTCCAGCACCACCCGGTAGTCCACAGTACCGGAGTCATATTCCCCATCAAGTACAGAACCTAGGCCTATGTGCTCCAATGAGTTTGGCTTCTAAAAAGTATTTTTATTATAATTTTCTTCTCATTGGAAACAAAGTATGTTGACATACCATTTAAGAGAGAGCCCCGCCAAGCCATAAAGTTAAAAGATGAACCTTGTAGCCCATCTCTTCCTTACAAGGATTATCCATCTAAAAACAAGATATCTTAGATAGATAATCTGAAACAAGCTGTCTCCATTTAAGGACATGGAGACCGCCAGTAAACAGCTCTCTTTTCTTAAGAAAGCCTTGAGAGTTATTTACTACGGAGTTTTAGAATGAACCAGAAGGAATCTTTAGCTAACCTTCAACATTTACGCATTATTATTTCTCCACTCAGAGAGACAACTCCCTTTTAAAGAAGCAAGCTTCTGATTGGCTAGTCCTTCAGGGAAACTCATAATCCCCACCAGGTATTATCCAGTATTTAACTTGGTGCACGAGAGCAGATCGACCTCTTCTTCTTGATTGTAACTTTTGAGTAATGTAGCTCTGCTTAACTAGACTGCTCCTCAGTCAGGCTTCATGCCTTGTACATAACTAACAACTACTGTGAATGAATTATTTGGTGTTCTTCGGAAATAAACAACATTCTTTGGGAATTTTCGTGTTCATTTGATTCAAGATATACTCAGACTCGAGGAGGACTTTGTCGTAATTGCTGTCCCGCCTGGAAGCAGTGTACTTAATTGGAGTCCCGTCCGGTATTCGAAAGGGATCTGCATATTTAATTGGAGACACATCTGGGACAACAAACTTCATTCCGGTACTTCTTTTTTTTCCTTTCAAATCAAGCACTGATTAAAACTATTGATTAAACATTTGAAATCATTTCAGCGCCTTGCAAAAAATGTTTACTGATTTAAGTCACAAAAGGTACGAAGTAAATGATGGAAAACTGCCATCGAGTCTTATAATTTGCACACCTCTGTACACCGAAACAAAATCATTCCAGAAACTCACCTGCTGAACCCACCAAGTAGCTAATATTCTCAAAATATGTTTCACTGTCATAGTAGAACTTCGTCCTTAGTAGGGTATTTCTATATCCATATCCACCTCCGTATCCATATCCGTATCCACATCCGTACCCATATCCGTATGGATAATATCCAGGTCCATAATAGCTGGGCGTTACATCTATCATTTCAGCCAAATTAACTTCTGCTCGACCAAGCAACTTCAATTCAATACCTGTACAAGTAAATACACTCCAGTCAATTGATGATGATGATGATGATGATGATAGTGATAATTGTTGTTTTAAGGGCCTAACATCTAGGTTATCGGCCCCTAATGGTTTGGGTGATCGTGAAGATGATAATGAAATATAATCTATAACTAAAACTAAAACTAACTACTAACTCACTGAGCCCGTATTCGCTCTTGCTGGCGAGTATTTTTTATGCCAAAGTTGGTAACACGAGAGAATGAATCCCTGAATGCATCCGGAGAGATGCAGTTGTACTTTTGATTTCGTTGGAAGACTGTCAATATTTATTTTACCATGATTAGATAAGGTATTCTCTAATATGCACCTTTGAATTTACCACATCAAGTATTTCTGTATAATTTGCCAAGGAGAAGTGGCCTAACATTATCTATTTAGTACTTGAGACTAAGGAATGACACTGCGGAAATGCAGGAATAATGTCGAGAGACGTTCACCGACTCGACTTGCCTCAGAGCCAGTACAACCCGCTTCCGGGAGGAAAGCACTCGTTGATTGTCTAAGTTCAGCACCGCATGCGTGCGACACGCAGTTGTAATTGTCCGGTCAAGTGACCGATGAGACGTCAAAAAGTGAAGGAATAAATCCGTTGGAAACGTAAGCCAGTTTATATTATAACGCACGAGATATGTGCAGTGGAAAACTCAGTGAAAGTATTGCTTTGTAAGCATTAGAAATCAGTGAAATATTACGGTGATTTAACCGGAAGCATGGCCGATGTGTGTGTCATTCAGAAGTGTGAGTAACTGTGATTTTGAAAGTGCCAGTGTCATATTTCACACCAGTGAGAATTGCATAAAATAATTCATGTTGTGTGAAATCGTAATTTTCTTGAACGATCGATGTCACAGATTTCATCAGATAAAATTTTTCACCATGTGTGATAGTGGAAAAAGTGAGCCAACACGTGATTGTGTTGAGTAGAATCTGTGGAGCACACATGGCCATTTGTTGAATAGAGTCTGCAAAATTACCAAGTGTAGATGCTGTGTTAATTTGCGAATCACACTAGAAGCAGTGAATTTCCTGTGTAACTTATCAACGTTACCTCGATGTACGAGATCCACCAGAAAAGAAGAGCTTTACCACCGTTCACCATGTGGGTGATCATGGCGTAGGCACATTATGAGAGGGATACCGAGCACCACAACAGCATAATCAAATGGAGGCTGAAGAACGGATTACAATGTGCCTATCCGAGCGTTGGAAGTATGGCCCACGCTCGAAATGGAAGTAATTACCCCTCAATTATTCCTGTAGGAACGAGGTGAGCTACAATGTTCTTCGGGAGTCTAACTAATGTCTTTTTGTAAGGTGATGGTCTTTGGTGGAGTAGTTTTAACGACCGTACTTCGATTCACAGTCATCTAGTTAGGTTTTGTTTTAGTATGTTTTTCTTTTAGTTTACCGACTATGGTAATCTTTCATGTTTCAATGCACATCGCAGCGTACATCTCCAATGCATTTCCCAATCGTGAGTTAGTCACCTGATTAAATGTGTGTGTGTTTTGATCACACGGTGCAATTAATGTCATTTTTATGTTCACTTTGAACGAACCAATTGTATGTGTAATTTAAACGGGGCTGTAATTAAGTAATTTAAATCAGCTGTTGCTGAAGTCAGTATTTTGAACCCCTATTTTGTGATATGTAAAGCACGCCACTGAGCAGGCAGATCCTCCAATGGGAGAGGTTATTTTATTACCTATTTTTGGGTATACATTTTTATTTGAGAGTGGAAAGTCTACTACTAGATTCGAGAAGAATCGATTAACAGTGTGAAGGAGTGTTATATCTTTCTGTTTGTACTCCAAGTCTTGTTCACACTAGTAACGTACCATTTAAAATTAACGCCACTGTTTTATATGGTGTGAATGTTTATTTCATGCATTGGAAGTGCCTAGAATGCATATGTTTGATTTTTAACAAACTTGCTGGGAGTGTGATATCTTCCAAACACGTTAGTGCGAGTGGAATATCTCGCGTTTTGTATGTTTTGCTTTGCCCATGCAGACACATCATTGTCAATCATTTTTTGTCTACCATAAATGTATCACGAACACTACAACGAATATTATCTTATGAACTGCAAGTGTAGGATCACAATCTGAACATTTTTATGGATCTGATATGCTAAAGAAACGAACATTTGAAACTTTACTGTTAGCCCATGCAACTCGTAACAGTTTGGGAATGAAAAAATGTAAGTCACTTTGGGAGACAAGTGTTTTCAAGGTTACGCGCAGTAGTGCCAACCCATAATCCCAGGTGAGACTAGACTTCTGACAGATTTAATGCTAATGCTTTTCTAAATGATGTGATTTACAGAAGCCAGTGTTTATTAAGCTTTATAAAACTAGGTCAAGTTAACAGCGATATTAAGAATGCAATGATATTGTGTGACAGGAGGTCACCTGTTATGTTTACGATCTTCGCATATGTTGTGAGCGAAGCAGATTTGAACAACCTTTATTGTTTAAGATTTTGGAATGGTCTTGTGAAACTGATTGACTTATTTGAGGCTGTGTTAATTTTTCTCACATGTTGTGAAGGTTTATGCCGTGTGTTTATGCACGATGAAGGGGTGGTTTCCCATAATTTTTGAGGTTGCCGGCCTTGTTTCAAAGCTCATGCGCTTGACAGACCGAGGTTAAGGAAGTGATCCAGCGGGACACTCTGTTACTTTAGAATGGTTTTTGAGCCTTTTGATAGCTCGGAGTTAGCTTGTTCGCGTGTACTTGGGTGTGCACCAGTGGTTTTATCCACCAGTTAGGAAGCCGTGCAGATGGTCAATCCGTATAATTAACAAATATTAAAACAAAGACAACTAATAATCACTCATTAAATAAAATGAAGTAATGAATTTAAACGAAAGCAATAATTATCGTTAATCACTAAACGCTTGTGTAACTTTGATCATGGTTTATAACTCGCTGACCATTGCACTGAGCAGTCGTCTTATTTCTTCGTTAGTTTAAGCTTTAGACAGCTGACACATGCGACTGACAGGGATTTGGTCTACCCCGGAGTTTTCAACTCGTGGGCCGTGAACCATGTAACTTTTGTTCTGCTGTTAACGAACAGTACTATGATTTCCTAGCTTACACATGATAGATGGCCGATGGAAACAAACAGTAACCATCATGTGGTAGGAAGGTTTAATAAGAATACTCTTGTGTGTGATACTTATTTATTAATTGTTGTGTCAACCCATATTCCCATCTTTCTTCTATGACTTGTAGATATTTTGTTGTACAGTTGAATGTAAACTTGATTTGTGTTGTAAAAGGATGACTGTAAATCACTTTAGATTTTTGTTTAGTTGTTTTTACTACGGATGCTTCTCACCGTAGATTAGTTTAACTTAGGATGAGCTTGTATTAATTAAAAATTAAATGTAAATACGGGATGGTCACATCTTACTTTGTTGTTTTTCCCGTCATGTTTGACATTTTGCCATCATGTCGTTTCGCTTGGAAACGTCATGCCTTGTTAGTTATAATTACAATTTAAAATCTTTTGAACCATTTCCCTAGCTTTGCTATTTTTTTTCTGATTGTATTTAGGACCAATCGAGGGGTGATTTTACATAGAAGATAATAGTTTATTTTTGTTTCTTTACCTGTGGTCAGTTAACGGATTAGCCGACGCATACCCCCGATTGTAGGATAGGGGCTTATGATTTTAATAAATCATTTTGTGAAATTTACTTAAGCCTGGATTTTAATTTAATAGTTTTAAGGGGTTGCATTTCCTTGCGGGGTCTATGACTATGCTATGATGGGAACCTGATCCCTATGTTGACGAGGAGTCTTGTGCCGGAATAGCCCACAAGGAGTGTACTCCAATCCTCTTAGGCCACATGTGTTCAAGGATGTGGTTATCTGGAAAGCTACACACGATCGGTGGTGGACCAGATCATCACCTCTAACGGGCACATAACAGACTAGAAGAAAAAATGGAAAACAAAAGGAGAATAAGGCAAATAAAGGACAGGAGGAAAAGAAATGCCCTCAAACCTCGAAGAATGTGGATTGAGGGACTTGGAGGGATGGAGAGCCATGAAAGGCAGATAGGAAAGTGAAAGAGGAGAGGGTCCGCCCGAAAGGTAATGGACAAAAGGGGAAAACCGGACCCAGCACAGGAAGCCCTCGGGGTCGCCAACTCCCGAACTCACCAGCCGTGAGCCCCTGAGGGTGTAGCAATATCTTGGGTGCACCAGAAGTGGTGGGGCTACTTACACCCTGCCTCCTTGAGGGCCTTGAGCAGAAGGCAGGAGAGAACATGAAAAGAAAAAGAAGGCTGACCCCTCGCAAAAGGAGGGTATCAGAAAAGATGGTTGGTTGGTTGGTTGGTTGGTTCCTTAGTTTAGGGGCTGCGACAACGCGGTCATGTAGCCCCGTGTACTTTGGGTGTGTGTAGAATCTGTCTGATAACCGGTGTTAATTGTGATGACTGTATTAGTGTGTGTTATCTGTTTTCAATTCAAGCGAGGACTGCAGACATTTAATTTCAAGTAGTTCCTACTTTTGCCGCCAAACGCCACCGTCAACGACTACTAGGACTAATTCAGAACTTAGCTACTAGACGCCACCGCAGTTGGCTCTTGGCAACGAACGTAGCAACCTAACAGCGTTGTTTACATTCCTAACCTATACAATTTAGTTTCACACAGGTGTAATTAGTGGAAAGTTCTTTAACATGCCATAAATCTATGACATGGGACCGCCGGCTTTACTTCCCCTCCGAAGGAAGGCATACTGAGGGATTTTTAACGCTCTTAAAAATCCGACGGCTTCGGCCGGGTTTGAACCCGCTATCTTGGGCATAGAAGCTCAGCATGCTACCGACTACGCCACCGAAGCCGCCAGAAAAGATGAGACAAGGGCCAATTAAGGCGGGCAAGGAAGAGACTCCCTAGGCCTCGGATACCCTAATACCGTCGGGGTCGGAAGAGAACGACAGTTGACCAAGTGAGGTCGACAGGAAAGAAGACAGAGAGGAGCCCTGCACAAGTAAGTGGAAGCAATGCCGGACTCAGCTGGGACCCGTGGTCGCCAACCCACGTCCCACTAGATGTGAGACCCTGGGGGGAGTCAATTGATAACGTTGATTGGAGTAAGTTGTTTGGCATCTTGAAAAGGATTGGAATAAAGTACACAAAACAGAGCGCAGTTATTCAAGCCCAAGGACATGTCAGAGAAGCTGGTATTCAGAAAGGTGTAACTGCAGGGGCGTTAGTTAGTTAGTTATTGTTGTTTTAAGGGGCGGAACTACGAGGTCATCTGCCCCTCTTAACACAGATTAAAGAATACAAATTTGGAATTGAATTTAAAATTTTGAGGTGGACGCCTGAATTTAAAAAGACCAAAAATTAATAAAACAAAAACAAAAACATTAAATAAAAAATTAAGAATTATAAACATAAACAAAAATTACGGAAAAACAAAACATAATCATTCAAAAACGAACAAGTCGTTGAGTCAATTTATACTGGACAATTTTGATTGCTGGCCCTAACCCACTCTCACTTATAAAGCGGATAACGCGATCAGCAGCCACCGCGTCATCGGCTAATATAAGTTTGAGTGTCGTCTGCAAACCAAGGTTTCTTCGTAAGTCAGCAAGATCCACACACTCGGTGAAATTGTGGGCCACGGTGAAAACGGCTCCACAGGTACAAAGTGGGGGGTCTTCCCTTCTCATTAGGTACATACATACATACATACATACATATATTTATTTGCAGAAGTGGACGCTGTCCATGGTGGCAAATTACAAACAAAACAAAGCAAAATAAACCATTCATACAACTGCAAAAATACATTTTAGTTACAGGGATAAATTGGTATAAAAATAATAATAATAAAGACAATTATAAAATAGGAATAAGGATAATTAATTTACACTATTCTTCATCCATTAAGTCATGTCACTGGCTCGTGATCTGGTGCTTTCTCACCAACTCCTTAAATTTTCCAACATCAGATGGCAAAGGGCTGAAAATGTCCCCTGACAAACTGTTCCATTCTACCTATACTTCCCCCCTCCCCCAATTTTGTATGAGGAATGAGTATATGTGTTGAGTATGTTTGCGTGTTTGTGCAACAAGGAAAACTCAGTGGAGAGCATTTTCAACCAGAACTCTGGAAGAAAAAACTAAGGTAAATAAATTACGTAGACCTACCCCAGACTTAGATATTGCTAAGAAAGCCACTTCTAACAAATCTGCGTACACTAGAAAATTTAATAGAAAAGTGTATGAAAACGATTGGGTGTGCGGGTGTGAGATTAGAAATGCCCTTTTCTGTTTTCCTTGTTTGTGTTTGTGTTCTTGGGGAACAGTGGGTGTTAGAGATCTTGGGCATCTAAACGCTTTAATGAGGAAGCATAATGACAGCGAGAAACACATCAATAATAATTCTTTAAACTTAAGAGCTTTAGGAACAGTTAATATTGCAGCACTATTAAGCCATGCTGAGCATGAAGAAAAAGAAAAGCACAATCAACAAGTGGAAAGGAAATGGTATGTGCTATCCAGAATTATAGACTGCATTAAGTTTTGTGGTGCGTTTGAATTAGCTTTAAGAGGGCACGACGAAAGTGATAATTCAGACAATCCTGGCGTTTTCTTGGGCCTAGTAGATTTAATTTCTAGTATAGACAGTGCAGTGAAGGAGCACATTGTATCTAATAGAGTTTTCAAAGGAACCTCAAAAACCATCCAGAACTAACTGTTGGACTGCATGCTAGAAACCTGCAGAGAAGTGATAGCAGAAGAAATGCAGCAAGCGGATTTTGTTAGTGTGATGGCCGATGTTTCAGAGCAAGCACAGTTAGTGTTGGTACAGTGTTTCGGTATGAGAAAGATGGTATTCCATACGAACGATTTTGGGGCTTCTTTAAACCAGGTCAGAATGCGGATTCGCTTGCATCATGTATTTTAAGTGTAATGAACAACATGCTTAACGGTACACCGCACAAAGTTATTGCGCAGACCTACGACGGGGCATCAGTAATGAGTGGTGGTAAAGATGGAGGGCAAGCAAAGATAAAAGCCTGCTATCCCAACGCATATTACGTCCACTGCTATGCACACCAACCGAATTTAACAATGGAACATGCAGCTTCGCAGAATCAGTCGGCTATAGGGCATCCAACGTTTAGAATGAAGCATTGGTCTTATGGCGCGTTACGACAGGGTTGCCACTCCATGAGAGGAGGCAGTACAAAGCGCTTCGCGTACACTTTCCGTATATTCAGCGATTGGGCACTGACGAAGACTTGAATTAAGTACTGTATAATAATACTAATAATAATAATAGTAGGCTAACATAACACATACAACGAAATTAAATTAACTATAACGTATGCTGAATGTAACATAAAAAAACAATCAAAATAAAATAAGTAAAGTACAAGCCCAAGGAAATGTGTGAAGTTTCGACTGCAGTTAAAGTTGAAGTACGTTATTATTAAATAAAATACTCCTCATCGGCTTACCTTTCATGATGACAGCAGACAGGCATCCCGTTCGTCATCACAGTCAGTTGATTCAGTATGTGATGAAGAGCTGTCACCCAGATTTATGAGTAGAGGTTCAATGTCATCCTGAATTTCATCGGCTTTCCACATTTCAGACTCGATTTTTTTACATGCTCGACACAGTATTTCCACTTTTCGGTTGTCACATTATTAAATCCTTCCTGTATCAACTGCTCCATATTTTTTACTTTGAAGTGCAAATTGTTCATTTTAACATGATGTTTGACCTGACTCCATACTAATTTTATTGGATTTAGTTCGCAAGGTGGAAGGCGTAGAACTAAATGACCTATTTCTTTAGCCATTTCATCAATTTTGTATTTATCGTATTTATATTTCACACTTTTAATAATTTCCATGAAATGTTTCTTCAACATATGCTCTTCATACGGCTCCCCATGCGACGAAAGCCATTCCAGCATTTTTCCTTTTTTCCATGCCGAAGTCGGAATAGCCTCAACTTTACGACTGTGATATGACGCATTCATTGTCAATAACAATCACAGATTTGGCCGGCAGGTTAGGTAGCACTTGGTGTTTGAAATAATGTTCGTACGTTTCACCATCCATTTCATCATGCGCGTCTGCGGTGTTCTTTTTGCACAAAAATACTGTGCGTTGGGTACAAATCCATTTTCATTTCCTGTGTGGACTGTTGCAAACCGCGGGCCTCGTGCAGTAGGAGCCTTTAGGCCTGTCGAAAGTCCCGCCAGAAACGCTTGCTTTGGTGTTGTTATTGTCTTGTCTTGCCATATCTTCTCAATTGTAGTCCCAGTATTGACCCATGATTCATCACTATACACAACATTCCGCCCTTCATCTCTGTACTTTTTTATTGCCACAAGATAAGCATGACGCCATATCACTAAATCACTCCTCTCCACCATTATGGCTTTATTTCCTCTTCTCGCTTACTCAAATCCCATGTCTTTAAGCAGCGAATGGAAAGTAGATTTTTTAAAATCTGGAAGGTCGGAATCTGAGTTTACTGCAGCCAGGATTGAATGTAAAGTTGGTGGTTGGTATCGAAAGTAAAATTTGTGGATTTTGCGACGGATGCTGCTCCTCACAAAGTCATTATATTTAACATTCCTGCTATTCTTGCGAAGTGTATTACTTAGCCTCTTTTTGCTTGGCGACAGTACTGGACCCTGTCCACTCTCACTACGTATTTTAAAAACGGTAGTCTTTGATATTCCTGTGGCCAGAGCAGTTACATTGACTAAATTATTTATACTTTCGTTAGGTTTAAGATTCTTAAAATAACTGAACACATTAATTACGACCTGCTTTTCCCTTCTTCTGAGCACTTGACCACGCTTTCTTTTCACAAAACTATCCATTGTTGAACATGAAATACGTAAATACAACACGTTAAATCTAACAGAACTGCTGCACACACACTCACGATAGATACTGCTGAACAACTGAAATACAAGCTCGAAGGGCACAGTAATAAAGCTGTGAGTAGCATGCTGCACCCCGCTGTCCTTCGAAACGTCGTTCATATAATCCGCGGTCAATGAACAGCCCGGCCTGTGTAAACAATTAAACCTACACTCTAGGTAAGCAGGTAGAAAACTTGTTCCAACATTCCTCTACAACTTTCCAACTGACATGAGATGGTTATCTTTAAAAATAGAAAAGTTGGCAGCTTACGAACTTTTTCAATGCTGCTATGCGGTTATGAGAGAATATTCAGAAGTTTTATCTACATGAAAATTTTAATATTGCCAGTATAAAATATTTCAATAATCCATCATCAAGACGGCACATTTAGCTACACGTGTGTGAAAAATAGGCATCACAGAGTCAATGCAACATGATATAAGATAGATTTTACTAAAAAGGGGTCACAGTTTATCGTTTTTTTTTAAATATGGTTATCTAATTTTTCTAGCATTTCTATCAAGTTTACGTAGTTCTAATATAGGACAAAAAAGATCGGCAAAACATAGTTCTACCCGAATATGCTGTTGTTTCGACAAAGAAAAATTTTCGACTGATATGGCAACAGTGGATTGCTAGAAAATGACAGCGTCATACATGTCTCACGTGTAACAGAAAGAGAGAAGAATATCCCTATCTAACCAGTGCGTCATTCTAAACGTTGGATGCCTTATAGGATGTTCTTCGCTCACCAGTCGGCGTTCCCTGCTTTCTTTTCAAGGTCGCCGCATCGGATGTCTGCTTTTTAGAAGCATTGGCAGCTCGAAGAATTCCAACAGGACCAGCGACTAGATGGATTTTCAGTTCTCGCACCGTAAATGTGGTGTACGAGCAAAGGGCATCCAGTGTTAATTAATTCTGGAGAAAACCCCATCAGGAAAACGGGCTTCGTCGTAGCTTAGAAGACGAACATTATGTACAATCAGTTCAGGGGCGTATATAAAAGGGGTGTTGAGGGGGCTCCAGCCCCCCACGAAAAAGCCAACTTGGGTAGAAAATACAATGCATTTCACAGTACTTTTAAGAAATGCTTATCAATTTGTAAAATTTGCTGAATAAATTAACAAGTAATCCATTTAGATACTTGCCATTCATACTCCACAGGCTATAATAGAACATTCATTAAGTTCTCACAATTTTCCAGGATAGTCAGCCCCCCCCCCCCCCCCGAAAAAATTGTATATACGCCCCTGAATCAGTTGCAGTCAAGAACAGCTGATGCCGTAAAAATAAAATCTGCTGTGTCACACATCATTCAAGTGATCAACAACATCAGGGAATCGGTAGAAAACCAGTACTTATGAAGAAACGTGTGCTTCAGAAAACAAACGCAGAAAGTTATCATGTCGGCGTACTGATGCCAAGGAAGTATGTGATAGAATAACACGAGAAGCCCGTGATCGCTTCCAAACCATGAATCACCTGGAAGCAGCAAAACTGTTAGATTCCACCAACTTTGAACGATTTTCCAAAATGTTTTTTAGATAAAGAACTAGGTGCAACTGTCCAGGCCTATAGCATGCTGGAAAAGAAAAGGCTCAGAACACAACTGTCGGTTCTGTACTGTAGGCCAGATTTTAGGAATATTGGTGGGGCAGTCCCTCTTCTGCATTTCATAAAATCCAGTAATCTGCAAGATACGTTCTGCCAAACAAGCAAGCTTCTGAGGATATTAGTAACAACACCCATGACTACTTCAGAGCCTGAGAGGTGTTTCTCTTCGCTGAAGAGGATCAAGACCGTTCTTCAGAACACCATGTCACAAGAAAGACTGTGTGTGCCCTCGCAATGCTCTCCATTGAGAAGAAGATGGTCTCCATTATGGAGACCCCTCAGTATGCCTTCCTTCGGAGGGGAAGTAAAGCCGGCGATCCCATGTCATAGATTTATGGCACGTTAAAGAACTTTGCACTAATTACACCTGTGTGAAACTAAATTGTATAGGTTAAGAATGTAAACAACGCTCTTAGGTTGCTACGCTCGTTGCCAAGAGCCTACTGTGGTGGCGTCTAGTAGCTAAGTTCTGAACTAGGCCTAGTAGTCGTTGACGGTGGCGTTTGGCGGCAAAAGTAGGAACTATTTGAAAAATTCAAAAGTCTGCAGTCCTTACTTGAATTAAAAAACAGATAACACACACTAATACAGTCATCACAATTAACACCGGTTATCAGACTGATTCTACACACACCCAAAGTACACGGGGCTACATGACCTCGTTGTCGCAGCCCCTAAACGTAAGAACCAACCACCATCCAGTATGAAGGGGTTCAATGCCAGGGTGATTGACAAGTTCTGCAGCAAGAAGGAGCGACGTATGGACTTCATTTTTCGTCACTGAGTGAGTGTTTCTACATGTTTACAAAAAATATTTTTTGGAGGGAAGTTGGGTAACATCACACAACTAATTTTCTACACTAGCCACCACTGGGTGTAAGGCAAGTCTGCAACTTATCGCTCATATTTTTCAATCTGTACATTGAAAAAGTAATGAAGGAAACTAGAGAAAATTTTTAAGCAGGAGTAAAGATTCAAGGAGAAATAATCTCAATTCTGAGATTTGCTGATGACATCGTCATCTTAGCGCATTCACCAGAGGATCTGTGTGACTTTTTAAATGTTATGGACTCCATCTTGAGGAAGGATTAAGATGAAAATCCATAAATTTAGAACAAAAATAATGGAATGCAGCCGAAAAAAATCAGAAACCTCTATTGACTTAAAATTGACAGGCGAAAACCTAAATTGTAAGATACATTTGCTACTTAGGAAGCAAAATAACATGTGATGGACGAAGCAAAGAGTATATAGAAAGTTAATTAGTTAGTTATTGTTGTTTCAAGGGGTGGTACTACGAGATCATCTGCCCCTCTTAACACAGATTAAAGAATACAAATTTGGAATTGAATTTAAAATTTTGAGGTGAACGCCTCAATTTAAGAAGACCCAAAATTAATAAAACAAAAAAAAATTAAAAATTATAAAAATAAACAAAATTTACGGAAAAACAAAAACAAAATCATTCAAAAACGAACAAGTCGTTGAGTCAATTTACATTGGAAAATTTATATTGCAGGCCCTAACCCACTCTCACTTATAAAGCGGATAACGCGATCAGCAGCCACCGCATCATCGGCTAATATAAGTTTGAGTGTCATCTGCAAACCAAGGTTTCTTCGTAAGTCAGCAAAATTCACACACTCGGTTAAAATGTGGGCCACGGTGAAAACGGCTCCACAAGTCAAAGTGGGAGGTCTTCCTTTCTCATTAGGTACGAGTGGGTGGATCTTGTATGACCTATCCTTAGCCTACACAAAATATAGAATAGAAATAGAAAGTACGTTGGCTCAGGCAAGGAAAGCATTTCTACAGAAAAAGATTCTGTTGACATCGAATATAGATTTAGGTATTATAAAGTCATTTCTGAAAGTCATTGCCTGGAGCGTGGCGCTCTATGGAAGTGAAACTTGGACTGTTGGCGCAGCAGAAAAAAGGAGTATAGAAGCGTTTAAAATGTGGTGATACAGGAGAATGATGAATGTCAGATGGGTAGATAGAGTAACAAATGTAAGAAGTATAAGGTGCGTTCAAAAAGTAACGAGCCGGAGGCTGGAATGCACAAACCGGTGACGACATCGGCTCATCGTGGCGTGTGTAACGAGGTGTGGTTCCGACCAGAGCGTGGAAGGTCACAGCCCGTCGCTAGAGGGCACGCGTGCACGTCACGTGACGATACAAAGCCAGCAACAGCATGCATCAATCGTCCAACCAAGACCAAGACAGTAGGCCATTCGACATGCTTCCTGGTGTGGTTGAAGACCGTGGGGCACCCATTGGGCACACACTTTGCGCAAGTGCAGTCGTTCCTTCATGATGGTGTGCACATTCCGACGCTCAATCCGACCACGGCGGCGATGGCGTTCACTGTCACTCGGCGGTCCTGGGTAATGAGTGCTTCAACCAGCTGGACATTGTCATCGGTAATGCAGGGGAGTGCCCCCAGACCGGGCATCATCGACTAACGACACCCGTCCTTCCCTGAAGCACTTGTGCCACGCCTTGACCCTTGCAAGGGACATGCAATTTTCGCCGTGCACTTGTGACATTCGGCGATGAATGTCCGTTCCCTCTACTCTTTTGGCTGTCAGAAACCGAACAACACCTCTTTGCTCTTCGTTTGACGCCTCCATGTCACTGTTTGCAATGCGACTGGCAGCGTTGGACGATTGATGCATGCTGCTGCTCGCATTGTATCGTCACGTGACGTGTACGCGTGCCCTCTAGCGATGGGCCTTGACCTTCCACGCTCTGGTCGGAACCACACCTCGTTACACACACCACGATTAGCCGATGTCGTCACCGGTTTGTGCATTACAGCCTCCGGCTCGTTACTTTTTGAACGCACCTTATATTAAGACGAGTGGGAGAGGAGAGATGCTTCTGGCGACTGCTAATGAAGAGAAGAGATAGGTTGGTAGGACACATACGAATACACCCAGGAATAGCAAACTTAGTTACGGAGGGAAGTTTATTTTTGCTAAGGTACGGGGTCATTATCTTTGTGCGCACCGGTCAACTCGGCACGCTAAGCCGGCGTTGACTGGCGCTAATCGCGAGCGCACGTACACGGTTCAGCCGGTGGTGGCCCGCACTTTTTACACTTTAACCAAACATTTTCAACAATGTGTACTTACAGTGCTCATAGTCGATGCTGAAAATGTCCTCCCTCTCTTGTAACACACACCTGACATCTTCTGATAATAATAATAATAATAATAATAATAATAATTATTATTATTACGTATGGCCTCGGGTGCCGGGTACAAGCTTTATAATTTGACACCCAGAGGGTAGCTTGCATGTCGAATTTCATAGTTCCTTGAAGCACTATGAAAGTCAAGGAGGTTAGATATCTAAGCTCGTTGAACACTATAGCGCTTTCTAGTAGAGAAATGAGGAGCTTTGCGTTGGCGGAAACTCCCGAGATTAATTTTGCCATTATGAACACGGCCTACTGAATTCAAATGGGTTCTTTGACATGCCAACATCGTATGACATGCGTGTCATATTTTTGCCACCTTTCAAAAAAATCACTTACCACGGCCAGGAGCGTACCTGCAATCTTGGGGTTAGTAGACCGACACGCTATCCACTCACCCACCGTTGCAAGCTACATCTTCTGATGAAAAAATGGACAACAGTCTCATCTAATTTTTGTTCTGTAAGAACACAACGTTTCCTTTAAACTTTTTTATTATTTACGGAGCCTGTTTTCTTGAATCGTTTAGCGAGCCTCCTAATTGTGCTGGCATTAGGCACAGGTCCTGTTGGAAACTTGATTTGAAATTTTCGTCTTGTTTCAGAACAAGACTTTCTGTTTTTCATATGCAAATTATGGATATACACACGTTCGCACAATGTGAATTGGTGTCTAGGCATGACCAACAATCACAGTAATCACAATACTCACTAAACGTGCAACACTAACGTCTAAGCTTTGCAGATACACGTCCATATGAATGACAAAACACGTGTGAACTAACGATATGAGTCAGTGGAGTGGAGCGGGGCATTGCGAGGTCCACTCGCTCCGCACCTGGCCAGCCAAATGACGCCAAAGTTTGCCGCGATTACAGGGGCGCACAAAGATAATGACCGTGTAGATGCTAGCAAAGAAGCGGCTTCGGTGGCGTAGTCGGTAGCATGCTAAGCTCTGAACTTGGCCTAGTAGTCGTTGACGGTGGCGCTTGGCGGCAAAAGTAGGAACTATTTGAAATTTTTTAAGTTGCAGTACTTAAATTAAATAACAGATAACACTCACTATTACTGTCATCACAATTAACACCGGTTATCAGACAGATTCTACACACACCCAAAGTACACGGGGCTACATGACCGCGTTGTCGCAGCCCCTAAACTTAAGAACCAACCAACCAACCAAGCTAGCAAAGGATGATTACTTTGTAATATGCTGTCCCTGCATATCCTAGAGACAAACGTTTGGCTCAATTCAATAAAATATTTTACGGAGCTAACTGGTAAAGGCACGAGGGATAAGTCATGACATTGGTACCACTGCTCACTAATAAATAATCCTCACTTACCATAACTAACCTAAATTCACGTCTAAATTGGAGTGACATAAAGAAATGCTGCGAAAAAGGGTACGGTACGGATTTAGCAACTAACAATACTCTTCGTGTGGATATCTTCAATTTTAAAACTATGTTCATGTGTCGGAGACGAATCCGTTCGTCTACCACCTGTTCAAAATACATAAACATTCATAATATTAACAGTAGGAAAAATATTGTTGATCGTAGCTTACCACTCATCAACGCATCTTGGGCCATTTCTAGATATACGTTGCCTTTGACGATTCCACCGCTAAAATATGTTGCCAATGGATTATCGAAACGTATCTCAAAATTTTTAAGATCACTCATCTTGCCCAAATCTTAAGTAGTCTTTGGTACTTCTGTGGATTTGTGACACCGCGTATCTGCAGATTTTGCCAACGTGTACTTTTGTTCATAAATCGATCATCCTTTGTCATCTTCGCCAACCCTTCCAGAAATGCACTGCCAGCTGGATGGCATTCCCTTGGCTGCAGGAAAATACGATCCAGCTGGCAGTGGACCGAGACCAACACAATACTCGTTGGTTTTGACCACTGCCAGCTGGATCGCATCCCTCCTGGCTGCTTTAGACTGCCTGCCCATTCAACGATTACAGCATTGGTTTATGCGTACAACCTCGTTTCCAAACATAGACGCTAATAGCAGCACCAACCCGCTGTGATCGCCACTTTTTCAAGTCACTGTTGCAGACATTTGTTTTGTATTAGAAGCATAAATTTTCTGGGATTTCTTGGGCACATTGTGGGTAGAACTGTCGGTAAGGTTAGGTACGGTCTGACTTTCTTGGTAAGAAGCCATTGCTTTGAGTGTGAATGGCTTTGGAGCCTCGCTGAATTACGATGTTCAACCGTTTGTTGTTTGTTTTCCGCGAAGTTGTGTTTTGGATTTTAGAATGCCGTACTGCTGCGTGCAATTAATATATATATATATATTTGTACGCCTCCAAGTGTTGAATGGGCAGGCAGTTTAAAGCAGCCATGAGGGATGCGATCCAGCTGGCAGTGGTCTTGACACAATCAGTATAGTAATAATAAAGATTTATTGCAGCCAAGTGGGCCATTTAAGTGAGATTACTTATTACAATAAGAAGAATATCAGTTTGTACAGTAATCTATTGTAGATTTATCTCGTTTTTCACATCGCAATACGTGGTAACGATCACAGTAATTGTCACAGAGTTCACAAAGATATTCGGGGCCTGGGTCAAGACCAACTACAATACTCAGACCATAACAGTAGTAAGCGTTTGCTACACTCCAAATATTGCATCATCATGACCAGAAATTGCGTAATCCTGATGACGTCGTGGGTCCTTTGAGCGACCACGTGGTCCAGGAGCGGGGCATGTGCACTGCACGTGTTAGCGTGGGAAGGGGGTGACCTCTTGGCTTGTTTATGTGATGGTGATAAAAAGTTAATGGGTGTTGACGGCATGGGGGTTGTTTATTAGGATGGTAACTCGAAATTCAGACTCCTCTTCCACTCCTACAGGGGAGTTTCTTGGTTCGATTCTGTGTTTTGTTATTTAATTCCCGGGACAGCCTGTGTATCATGGTTATTAAGTATTGATTGATTATTGAATTATATTTTGGTAATTTCCCAAGGAAGTGTAGAGAGTCTTGTGTGTCATAACTTTTGAATGAGAGTGTACGGTGAGGCACTCGACATAGCCGGATCGCTACCAGACATGTGGTGTGCAGCTGTTCCGTTTTTGCTCGCGCCGTGCGGCAAGCCATGAGAGCAGCCAGCGCATGTAGTGCATGGTTGTCGTTAAAGTTTTTGCTCGCGCAAGCTAAATAAGTAATCCGATGTTGTAATGCCACACTCTGTTTAAGTACGACATATATTACCACAGCGTGGGAGTGGAGTTGTGTTACTCCTTCTCGCTATGTTATGTCTGTTTAATTTAAATGATGTTAACATTTTTTGTGTTCTGGCTTGCTTCATGATCTCAATCTGGTTAAAGTGTTTTATATGACATGTATAACTTTGAGTGTGTGAAATGAATTTCGATCTGTTTGTTTTTAGATTCACAGACGTCATTAGTCAAGTCTGTAATTTTTAATGCGAGAACGAGATTGGATGTCGGTTCCCAGAGCTCCATGTGAAAATGTTTAAAATAGCTTTTTGCAGTTTGATATTCGCAATATATAAGAGCACATAGCTATGAAGTAACACTTAGTTTCAAAGCAACTCAGTTAACAATCAACATGACCATGTATGGAAATCTTTTAGTTAAGCTCCAGCAGCTCTATGAGATAAAATCTCTGAGAGAACAATCAGAGAGGCTGGGGCTAAACTTCGCAGTGAGCGCGTTCAAAGTGGAAGAGGACGTTTGGTTCAACGGGCTTAGCAATCTTCAGCAGGACATGTATAATTGCGAGTTATTGGAAATAATTCGAGACCGCCAGCATTGCAGAGAGTTGACGGCGGATGGCGTAACCCCCCACATATTGGGGGTGATCATTCAGCGGCTGGAATCAATCGACTCCGACAGTATCGAGCTGCTCGATTTTCCACCGCTGGAGGAAGAGAGTGTGGGGGGTGAAGATCGTATGGATGCCGAAGAAGGTGGAGAAGAAGAAGAAGAAGAAGAAGAAGAAGTCCAAATGATTAATTAAATGGACGTTGGACAGTGGGTGTTTAAAAAAAAAAAAAAAAAATTGTGTGGTGTAAATCTTTTTTAAAAATATATTTATTTGATCATTTGTGGTTTACATTAATTATATAATATGAATTAGTGAAAAATGATATGATCTTCGTTCTTAAAGTGGTAAGTAGTTCTTTTTCCAACAAGCTGCAGAGAGAATTGAAGATGCTGTGTTGTTTGCAAAGTGGAATATGCTGGTCTTGTGCACGGGGTAAGTACAATCATTCTTTTCTTTCTTGCGTGTGTTGGTTTTAGTGAGCTGAAAAATATATATAGAGACACATTAATAATAATAATAATAATAATAATAATAATAATAATAATAATAATAATAATAATAATAATAATAATAATAATAATAATAATAATAATATCTTTTGTGAGGAATAAAAAATAAAAATAAAAAAAACTTACACTGTTCTAATTATAAGATATTTTTGTTGGGGATCCAAGAGTTGTGAGTTGAATCGAATCCAAGCCAAGATACGAAGGCTCGGGTTCCTTTTCTACGTAGTACTTTGTCGACTAAGTAAATATTAGGATGTTTTGTTCGTTGTAACTCTGCTTCGTAGAACGCACCAAATATTGGGATATTTTTATTATCTTTTAAAAGATATGTTCGTGGATTAGTATTTTGAACTTTATAAATTGTAAATAATTCTGTTGTCCAATTAGCTTCGTACCCTTTACTGAAGTGTTTCTTGATTTTTGATATTCTTACAATGTCGCCGATTTTATATTTTGGTTTTCTTAAAGTTTCATTATATTGTGTTGGCAAGCGGGGTGGATTGTTTCTTTTCACATCATTAGGTTTCATGCCAATGCTGCGATGTATTTTGTGATTATACTTTACTAGTAACTCAGGCAAAATATGTACCCATCGGTAAGAACCTCGTGTTGTGAATTCTTTCCACATCGATTCCTTAAGAGTTCGATTAAATCTTTCTATCACACTCGCTTTAATGGAGCTGCCAGTGGAATAATGCTTTAGATTTTGTTTCTGAGACCATGTTTTGAATTCACTGTTATAAAATTCCGTTCCTCGATCGGTGTGAAAATAATTGGGCAATCTTTTACTTTGAGAATAAACAAATTTTAAGCTTTTCACAATCTCACTTCCTTTTTTGGTTTTAAGAGGAATTGCCCATGCATATTTCGAGTAAACGTCAATAATGGTTAATAAATATTTAAATCCATTATTCCATTTTGCAAGTTTGGACATGTCCACAAGGTCAGCTTCATGGAGGTCATCGATTCCTTTGCTAATAACACGTCGTCTTTTAAACTTTTTTCTAAGCGGTGCGTGAAGTTCTTTTGCAATTTCTCGTCTGATTTCGTTCATAGTTATTTTCCAAACAATGTTTTATAACATACTGTGCATTGTTTTACAAACGTTGGAATTTTTATTCAATATATCCAGCATTTCTTAGTTCTTCTTCTATTGCAAAGATTTCGCTGTCTAGTCCTGTGTGACCTGCAGCTTTCGATGCAATTAATTTTTTAAGTCTTGATACCAATTTGTTTGGTTCATTCCAGTGAACGAATTCAATATTGTTTCCGCCTTCAAATTTCCAAATGGCTTGTGGCGCGATGTGTTTTTTTTGACCATATCCAGTATGCATTGTAGTATTTGCTTCTTCATTTTCATCTGCTGTTTTTATAATTCTATCTATGTCTTCAGTGAGAAGGGGTTCAATTATATGTCTATACTTATAAGATTGCGTTCCTCTTGGAGCTGCATTGCTTGTATTGTATTAGGTACTCAGCTAATAATAGTGTACATCACCCCTTATTATTTTCCCTAATTACAGTACATGGGAATGATGACCATGATTTCCAAGCCTCTAAGTAAAACAAAAACAAATTATTTCCATTTCCAAACAGTTGGTGTGAGGTGAGGTGAGGTGAGTTTTCTAAACGTCAAACTCATGTGGATTTCCACTTTTACTCCAGGTAAATGCCGTGTTTGCCCACAGAAAAGTGCAAAGAAAATCGAAACATGTTATGTTTGGATCAATTCCTTACCTACATGACAACATGTACTCGAAAGAACAAGTAATGAGCATTCTATGTTAACAATAGAGAGATGCTTGCAAACTGCCAATGCTTAGAGCTCATTAGCGGCTTCTAAGAGAGATAAGGAGTACACTCACTTGAAAGACTAACAAGAGGAGTTTTCGATTTTCCCACAACATCCAATCTGAAAGTAAATATAAATGACTATGCACTTAAGTCCATAACCATCTCCTTACCATTCCTACCCTTCATAGTCAAAGGCACACATTAATACAGCCATCACAGTGACAGAGGTTATTTTTAAAATATCTAAATATCTGAGATTTATCTTGAAATTGACCAGAATTTTGTAAAATCCACTAAATTTACCGCAAATTTAGCAAATTCCACCAAATTTCAGCAAAATCCAACAAATCACTACCAGATTTATTGAAATGCCATTGAATTATTAAAGAATGGTTTGAACTAGCTCAAATTTATATAAAATTACCCGAATATTGATGAAAATTCACCAAATTCTACCAAATTTAGCCAAGAGGACTACAAAGCATGAAATTTAACCATTTTTTAAAATTCACAACATATACTCGAAAATTCTATAATATTCCCTTTACGTGTATGCTTTTTTTAGTTGTTGTTTCGTTTCCCACACTCCCTGCAGACAAATACCTGAACATGACTTTCTGCTAGACTAGGAGCTCCACATTCGACATGATAGCTGAGTTTCATCTCCCATAAACTCGTCTCTGAGGTGGGTGCCAGAAAAGGCATCCAGCTGTAAAAACCACACCCTCACATAGACTTTCATAACTTCTTACGTTGAGGTTCATAACACTACGTTGAATGATTTATCGGTTTCCTTTTCACAATTCCTGTCTATACTTTCCTCTTGAAGGTTGCAAGATGCTTGCAAGGTTCCTAAAATGCAATTCAATTTAATAAATACCTTAAGATGGTTTGATTTGTTTAATGATATTGTGTTAATACTATTTTTAGGTCTTGACTGGCTTTGCAATAAGAATTGACTAACCAAACATGAGTTACCTATGAGGGAAACATTTTGGCCACTATGTTGGCTATTGACCAGTGAGTTTAGCTGTTTATCATTTTTTAAAATCATAAACAACAGAGGCTTAAACGTATAGATAAACCGTGTGACCATGTTTGTTAAACAAGACATTATACCAGAGACAATTAGGATACTTATGTAGAGTTTACCAAAAATAATGTTGTGTAACAGTAAATGCTAGTCAACAAACAGTTATACACTTCTAAAAAAAAATCATCATACAATACCTGAGAGCTCTTCTAAAATTATTGATGTGTAACATGATTCCACTAACTTGCTATGTATTTTTTGGCTTGGGGGTGATTTTCAAGAAATGCAAATGGAACTGAAATGCAATACAAACGATGAGCGCGCCTGGTGGCTGAAATTGATACCACGACGTACTGTCGGTTATGTAGCTATGTGGAATGTATATCAAATATGGTTTACTTAAAGGTTTGGTGGTCCCATTAAAGGTATTCCTACAATAAATGATTTTCAAGTTGTCGTTCTGTGACGTGAAAATATTTATTATATGATATTTGCTAACAGGATATGCCACTGGAATTATTTTTCAAGTAGTTATTTTAATGACAACAGAGTTCACTGTTAATAACGGAGAGCCCTATGTGGAATGTAGGATAACATGTAACATAATATACGTGATATGTCACAACTGTAAGGCTTGTGATTTTTTAAAGATGGCTTTATACCTATATTAATCACCCAGTTTACAAGACTGATAACTGTAATGCTACGGAAAATCATAACAAACCAAAAAATGTGCATTGAAAAACCAAAAAGTGGTTGAGCAAATATACAGTCAACATGCAAAGAAAACAAGAAATATATACAAACTGTGTTAATTAATTCAAATATATATATTTTTACAATAGGTACACACACACACACACACACACACACACACACACACACACACACACACACACACACACACACACAGAGAGAATACAGCTCTTTTTTGTTCATGTTGTCCTGCTAGAGTTTTTAAATATAACACTTGCTGAACATTATTTTAGGGGATGGAGGTGTTGCTAGGTTGACCAATTACACAATAATACCAGCTTTACGAAGTTCATCTTCTATTTTTAACAGCTCTTCCTCATAACCAATATGACCAGCCTGTTTACAGGCATGCAAGAGCTGTAGACGTTCGACTAATATATTAGGATCGTTCCATTTGCTATTTTTTATGAATGGTTTCAAATACTTGGGAAGCAGTCCATCATTTTCACCATCAACATCATTATCATCCTCATCATTATAATCATCTTCATAATGATCATCATCATCCTCATCATCTTTACCATCATAATTTCCACCTGTGTCCACAGTCTGTTCAATGGTTTGAGTTCCCTTTGATAGTGTTGAAAGCTTCTTTTTAGATGTACTAGAGTGCTTCAACATTATGTTATTATTATCACCATCACCATCCTTTTCATCTTCCCCAACCAACTTCTTGATGGGGTATGTTGTCTCTGATAGAGTTGAGGGCTTTTGAGATGTGTGTGTGTGTCTGATCATGGGTTTTACTGGAGGTCTTAAAGGTTTCTCATTAAACAACTCGCTAACAGCATGAGTGCGTTGTAGTGTATTAAACCCGAGGTTAATATTATCTTGAGCAGCACTATTTTTTTCTTGGACTTGGTTTTTTGCTTCGGTTTGAGTTTTCCTTACATTTACACTAGCATGATTATTATGTTTACAATCATGACTGTTTGAAGAAAGTATGTCCAATTCTCTTGTCTTAAGCATTCCTCGACACTGTTTCGATCGTTGCTTTGAACAGCGCCAAATAACAGTTCCATTTTTATTGCTTCGTTTCACAATATATGAATATCCTTTATAGTATGCATAAGGCTTACCATACCTAGTCACTGATACTTCCATATCAACTGTCAAGCATAAACTAATTTCTAGTAAAGACAACTTGGTAATAACAACAATAGATTAATGTGGGAGCATATATAGATGCAAAAATAGGGAGCAAAATTGGGGGTAAAAAGTGTCAGCGAAAGTGGGAGCAAATGTGGGAGCAAAAACTGTGAGCAAACATTGGGAAGCAAAAAGTGGGAGCATATATGGGATGAAATGTGGGAGCAAAGCAAATATAAAAAGTGGGAGCAAATATGCTAACAAATATGTCAACAAATATGCCGGCAAAAGTAAATACACATTTCAAGATAGTTGAAAGTGCAAAGAAAATATGGAAGCAAATATGAGAGCCAATGCAGTGTTTTTCTAAAACAACTAAGCATAACAAACTTAGTCATAACCTAACCTGCCGCAACCTCACCTAACTTAACTTCACCTATCCTAACCTAACCTAACCTACCCTAACCTAACCTAACTTCACCTATCTTAACCTAACCTAGCCTAACTTAACCTAACCTAACCTCACCTAACCTAACGTAACCCAACTTCACCTAACCTAACCTCACCTAACCCAACTTCCCCTAACCTAACCTAACTTCACCTAACCTAACTTGACCCAACTTTACCTAACCTAACCTATCATAAATTCACCTAACCTAACTTTACCTAACCTCACCCAACCTAACCTTTCAACTCTCAGATCAAAATTAAATTCTGGGCATAGCCGAGTTGGAACCCATGACCTCAGGGATAACACCAAAGTATACTAACCACTACATCGCGAGATGGGCAAATTATCACGCTACACAACACAAAAATAAAAGTTTCCTGTAGTGGAATTCATTGGCTGACAACCATAGTTGGGAATTCAAACCCAAGACTTCAGGACTTTTGTTATGAACATTATCAGAAATATTATTCCATTTACATTTTGCTGCTGCTTATAATTATAAGAGTTGGCATTAATATGGGATCAAAAAGTGGGAGAAAAAAGTGGGAGCCAATATGGGAGCAAAAGTGGGAGCAAAAGTGGGGGCAAAAGTGGGAGCAAATGGGGGAGCCAATATGGGAGCAAATGTGGGAGCAAATCAGCTCACCTCGGATATCACCAGTGAGTGCTCATATCCACCGCTAGGTAGCGGAAACACACTTTGCGTGTTGTATGTAATTATCTTACTAAGTTTGACTGCATGCAAAACGTGCTTGTATAAGCTGTGCATATAATTTTAATATACAATTAACACTAATTGTTCAGAACTAACATGTATAGCCTTTTCTAGGGTATCCTTAGCAAGAACGACTGACTAACCCAGGAGTGTAAAGCCTTGCCATATTCAGTAAGCACCTGTTGCCGCTTCCATATTTTCTTTGCACTTTCAACTATCGTGAAAGTTGAAATTTTCTCTTTAGATGATCTGGTAGATGTTCCCACTCTATACGAATTCGTTGTGGTTCATATATACTCAAGCCTTACAGTTGTGACATATCACGTATATTATGTTACATGTTATCCTACATTCCACATAGGGCTCTCCGTTATTAACAGTGAACTCTGTTGTCATTAAAATAACTACTTGAAAAATAATTCCAGTGGCATATCCTGTTAGCAAATATCATATAATAAATATTTTCACGTCACAGAACGACAACTTGAAAATCATTTATTGTAGGAATACCTTTAATGGGACCACCAAACCTTTAAGTAAACCATATTTGATATACATTCCACATAGCTACATAACCGACAGTACGTCGTGGTATCAATTTCAGCCACCAGGCGCGCTCATCGTTTGTATTGCATTTCAGTTCCATTTGCATTTCTTGAAAATCACCCCCAAGCCAAAAAATACATAGCAAGTTAGTGGAATCATGTTACACATCAATAATTTTAGAAGAGCTCTCAGGTATTGTATGATGATTTTTTTTTAGAAGTGTATAACTGTTTGTTGACTAGCATTTACTGTTACACAACATTATTTTTGGTAAACTCTACATAAGTATCCTAATTGTCTCTGGTATAATGTCTTGTTTAACAAACATGGTCACACGGTTTATCTATACGTTTAAGCCTCTGTTGTTTATGATTTTAAAAAATGATAAACAGCTAAACTCACTGGTCAATAGCCAACATAGTGGCCAAAATGTTTCCCTCATAGGTAACTCATGTTTGGTTAGTCAATTCTTATTGCAAAGCCAGTCAAGACCTAAAAATAGTATTAACACCATATCATTAAACAAATCAAACCATCTTAAGGTATTTATTAAATTGAATTGCATTTTAGGAACCTTGCAAGCATCTTGCAACCTTCAAGAGGAAAGTATAGACAGGAATTGTGAAAAGGAAACCGATAAATCATTCAACGTAGTGTTATGAACCTCAACGTAAGAAGTTATGAAAGTCTATGTGAGGGTGTGGTTTTTACAGCTGGATGCCTTTTCTGGCACCCACCTCAGAGACGAGTTTATGGGAGATGAAACTCAGCTATCATGTCGAATGTGGAGCTCCTAGTCTAGCAGAAAGTCATGTTCAGGTATTTGTCTGCAGGGAGTGTGGGAAACGAAACAACAACTAAAAAAAGCATACACGTAAAGGGAATATTATAGAATTTTCGAGTATATGTTGTGAATTTTAAAAAATGGTTAAATTTCATGCTTTGTAGTCCTCTTGGCTAAATTTGGTAGAATTTGGTGAATTTTCATCAATATTCGGGTAATTTTATATAAATTTGAGCTAGTTCAAACCATTCTTTAATAATTCAATGGCATTTCAATAAATCTGGTAGTGATTTGTTGGATTTTGCTGAAATTTGGTGGAATTTGCTAAATTTGCGGTAAATTTAGTGGATTTTACAAAATTCTGGTCAATTTCAAGATAAATCTCAGATATTTAGATATTTTAAAAATAACCTCTGTCACTGTGATGGCTGTATTAATGTGTGCCTTTGACTATGAAGGGTAGGAATGGTAAGGAGATGGTTATGGACTTAAGTGCATAGTCATTTATATTTACTTTCAGATTGGATGTTGTGGGAAAATCGAAAACTCCTCTTGTTAGTCTTTCAAGTGAGTGTACTCCTTATCTCTCTTAGAAGCCGCTAATGAGCTCTAAGCATTGGCAGTTTGCAAGCATCTCTCTATTGTTAACATAGAATGCTCATTACTTGTTCTTTCGAGTACATGTTGTCATGTAGGTAAGGAATTGATCCAAACATAACATGTTTCGATTTTCTTTGCACTTTTCTGTGGGCAAACACGGCATTTACCTGGAGTAAAAGTGGAAATCCACATGAGTTTGACGTTTAGAAAACTCACCTCACCTCACCTCACACCAACTGTTTGGAAATGGAAATAATTTGTTTTTGTTTTACTTAGAGGCTTGGAAATCATGGTCATCATTCCCATGTACTGTAATTAGGGAAAATAATAAGGGGTGATGTACACTATTATTAGCTGAGTACCTAATACAATTTTGCATACCCCTAGGGCCAGTATTGCATTATAAAGGCATGCCATTTGTTACCGTCCTTAAAGCCAGTGATTTAAAACAAAAGAGCTGTTTATTTTCCACCACCCCCAAACAAGGGCTTTCATCTAGTGGAATGTAGGTTGACGACCATGGAGCCCCAGCTGAGTCCGTCATTGTTTCCACTGACTTGTGCTAGGCTCCTGTCTGTCTTCTTTCCTGTCGACCACACTTGGTCAACTCTTGTTCTCTACCGACTCCGACATTACTAGGCTATCCAAGGCTTAGGGAGTCTCTTTATTTTCCGACTTAATTGACCCTTGTTTATTTTTTCTGATACCCTCCTTGTGTGAGGAGGCAGCCTTCTTTTTATTTTTATGTTATTTCCTGCCTATTGCCCAAGCCACACTAAAGGTAGGGTGTATGTAGCCCACCACTTGTGGTGCACCCTTGATATGCCTACACCCTCAGGGGGGGCTTACGGCTGATGAGTTTGGAAGTTTGCGACCACAAGGGATTCCTGAGCTAGGCCCCGTTTTCCTCCTTTTTATCGATTACCTCTGGAGCGGGACCCTCTCCTCTTTTACTTTCATATCCACCTTTTATGGCTCTCCTTCCTTTCAAGTTCATCAATCCACATTCTTGAGGGTTGAGGGGCATTATTTATTCCTTCTGTCCTTTATTTGTCCTGTTATCCTTTTGTCTTACATTTCATTTTTCTAGTTATAAATGTGTAGTTTGTTTTAGTTATAGTTTACATTTAATTTTATTTTTCACCATCAGCCAAACAATTAGGGGTCGATAGGACAGCTTGGTGGTCAAGTTTATAGAACGCTTATCTTTTGTTTGAAACAACACCATGTTGATTTCCCGACTGGGTCAAGTATTTTATACTTTGTTCACTTATTTCTCATGGCTTTGAAACTGGCTGCCTGTAACATGATCATTATTAACTTTAACTTCAGTGTACGGTGTAGGATTGGAAAGGAGGCAGCCCAGGGCTTCTGAATTACAACTATGTTAGCGTTTGTCTAAAGTATAAATAAAAAGAGAGTTCAAACATCATGTAGGGCATAAACTATTTTTAAATTCAGATGTGTGTTTCACAGTAAACACAATCATTCTCCGTTTAAAACAACCCATAAATTTCTTTTTCTAACATGATAGCTTATAGGTGGGCATTGCTATAGCTTACATGTAGTAGGGTCAACAGCTAAGGATTCAATTTCAATTACCTATACCTCTCATGGTATGGCTCTTAGTCAATTCGTTAAACTACATAAAACTTTTCTATATGTTCTGTTACATTATCATTTGACCATCTCACAGTGTAGTGTTTAACATAGTTGGTTGTCTACCCTAAGGCCTTGGCTTGCAACCCCGACTATACCAAGAAATTCATATTCATCTTAAGGTTGCAATAAGGTTCATTGAGCCTTGTCAACCCTTACCTAACAACTATCAAGTCATGTACGTTAACACGGTGTGAATCACGTCCACCATCAAGCAGACGAGTAATATGAAACTTGCTGGCAAGAGCTTCGTGTTCTTATCACCAAGACTCATTACACAAACAAAGCCAGTGTCTCTGTGCAGATTCAACCCAGCGATAGTATGCAAGACTGTGTTTGTTCAAAAAGCATCATTAATATAACTCGACTGTCACCACACAGGTCCGGGGTTCGATTTTCTAAAGGCTGCAACAGGTACACTCAGTCTTGTCAGGTAAAACATTTTGGGTGAATTCATAAATCATGGGAAAGGGTTAGCCACTGTCAGTCCAAAACAACACCTTACTTCACCCTCTCCGATAATTAGTTTTATAAAATCTCAGGTCGATAACCTTAACGTTTTGGCTCTTTTGGGTATATTCATGGGGGAATGGTAACGGTTTGGCCATCCTGATTTGTACAACACCTGATACAACTCTGTAGCCTTATTCATTAGCTATAAACACATTAATCCATAATTACCTAATAATAATAATAATAAAAATAATTTGCAAGCTGTCATCCTCCAAACACACATTCATTAAAAAGCATGGTTTCAAAAAACTCTTATGCTTTTAAGTGTTTAATACCTTTTTCTCCTGTAACATTACTATTCCCTGTTTTATGAGTGAAATAATCTATCGAGGTAAAAGCGTATGTCATCACCTATTTTTCAACTTTCAAACCTAATTTTAGGGTTCTTAGTTTGCAAGATATCGATTTTTTCAATTTGAGAGTAGTTTTCACCCCCCTACTATTCTTCATGAAAAACAAAAGATCTTAGGTTCAATTATCATTTTTACCCGTTTAAGACCTTTTTCCCCACTGTAAAATCAGTATTTACTGTTTTAGGGGTGACATCATCTATCCAGGTAAAAGCCTATGTCACAACGAATTTTTTAAGCTATTACACATAATTTTACGGTTCTTAGTTTCCAAGGTATCGATTTTTCAATTTGGGGGTAGTTTTCACCCCCGTGCTATTTTTCATCAAAAACAAAAGATCTTAGGTTCAATTATCATTTTTACCCGTTTAAGACCTTTTCCCCACTGTAAAATCACTATTTACTGTTTTAGGGGTGACATCATCTATCCAGGTAAAAGCCTATGTCACAACGAATTTTTTAAGCTATTACACATAATTTTACGGTTCTTAGTTTCCAAGGTATCGATTTTTCAATTTGGGGGTAGTTTTCACCCCCCTGCTATTTTTCATCAAAAACAAAAGATCTTAGTTTCATTTATCATTTTTAGGTGTTTAACACGTTTTTTTTTTCCATAACATGACTATTTACTGTTTTAGGGGTGAAATGACCAATCCAGGTAAAAGCCTATGTCATCACCTATTTTTAAAGCTATAACGCCTAATTTTAGGGTTCATAGTTTCCAAGATATTGAGTT